>JAFMSR010000005.1:38220235-38630035 GCA_022818135.1 Saxidomus purpurata
ATGAAACACATTCTGGGAATGTTTGTTTACTATGACTGTTCCATTTGTTTGTATCCGGCTATTTATTGGTTATCTTAAACCAATCATTCATGTTCTCTAGCATTATCTTAATGTTTAGGAACCAGAAGAAAGGTAAATGTATCACCTGTTTCATAATATCATAACATAAAAAATAACAAAAAAACCACTCCCACTTACCTTTATTTGGCAGGTGACCACTTATTGTACAGATATTCCAACTGCGAATTCAAGCTCCATGTAACACTGATGTAAAATTCCATTATGAATTTCACTGAACAAATACACTTCCACAATGATTGAGCACACCTAACGAATAACATCGCCACTTAAATAATTCCATGCTCCCATGTCTCTTGTGTATCACCTTTTTAGCATAAATGGACATAATTCCACCTACACTTTCAATTTTAAAGATTCTGTGCTTGAAGTAATCTTGTACCATTGGACAGTCATGGTTGAGATTTCTTGAAATTTCCAATAACTGATGATAATGATGGATGTGTTGGTAAGTCTGATGCATCCTGGAAGACCAGTGTTCAAGACCCAAGTGAAATCCTGACCACTTAGTAAGGCAAGAATACTGCAGCACTTCTGAAACCAATTTTTCAAAATTGGTATCCTGAGTGACCATATTGTCAAAGTTCAATAGCTAAGTTAAGTTTATAACCTTCAACAAAATGATATTCAACCTGGTTGAAGCTTCTTTGCTGCTTACTAGTTGTGATGGCAACTCTTTGGTGCCACTGTGCTGCCACAGGAAAGGTCTTCCTTGCTGCTTACTAATTGTGATGGTAAATCTTTGGTGCCACACTGTGATGGCAAATCTTTGGTGCCACTGTGCTGCCACAGGGAAGGTCTTCCTTGCTGCTTACTAATTGTGATGGCAAATCTTTGGTGCCACTGTGCTGCCACAGGGAAGGTCTTCCTTGCTGCTTACTAACTGTGATGGCAAATCTTTGGTGCCACTGTGCTGCCACAGGGAAGGTCTTCCTTGCTGCTTTCTAATTGTGATGGCAAATCTTTGGTGCCACTGTGCTGTGACAAGGAAATTCATGGGTGAAGCAGCATACCAAATTTCCATGTTGGTCTGTATTTTCTGAAAATAAAGTAGCCAAATCTGAAGATACTTTCAATAAAAATATTGTTATTTGTCATTTATATTTAGAGGATTGTTGTTGGTTTTGATGTAATATCATGTTATCATTTCACTGAGCAGGCACCAAAAGTGATATTTCCACAAGTTGGTGTTCACTAGTCAAATTAAGGAGATATCACATGATACCAACAATTTTCTGTTTATTTAATGGTTAAAACTCTACTTTTGTTGAGTTTGTTTCTATAAAATATCAAGACTGGGATGTCATCAGAAAACATAGCACAAATGGTGTCTTTCCCTCATAAATTTCGCTCAGTATACTCTTTGATGTTAATTTGGGTTAAAGATTGCAAAAAACAGTGAAAATAAAAATGGTAATCCACATGATCACTTTTACTTCACTAAGAAAACTCTGCAATTCACTGGAAAACATAAAATAGACTTTCTTTTGCAAAACTTTAAGACACTTCTGATGCTGATTTTATACCATAAATATCAATAGATACCGTTTCTACAATAGAACCCATGTTTACATATTGTGTAATAACTATATTACATTAAGTCATCAGTTTTAACTACAATATGCTGAGTATTTTCATGTGGCCATTTCATTCTTCTAACAACAGTCCACTGGGCATTTTATACTACTAACAGAGGTCCACTGGGTATTTTATACTACTAACAGAGGTCCACTGGGTATTTAATACTACTAACAGAGGCCCACTGGGCATTTTATACTACTAACAACAGTCCACTGGGCATTTTATACTACTAACAACAGTCCACTGGGCATTTTATATTACTAACAGAGGTCCACTAGGCATTTTATACTATTAACAGAGGTCCACTGGGCATTTTATATTATTAACAAGGTCTACTGGGCATTTTATACTACTAACAACAGTCCACTGGGCATTTCATACTACCAACAACAGTCCACTGGCCATTTTATATTACCAACAGAGGTCCACTAGGCATTTTATACTATTAACAGAGGTCCACTGGGCATTTTATATTATTAACAAGGTCCACTGGGCATTTTATACTACTAACAACAGTCCACTGGGCATTTCATACTACCAACAACAGTCCACTGGCCATTTTATATTACTAACAGAGGTCCACTGGGCATTTTATACTACTAACAACAGTCCACTGGGCATTTTATACTACTAACAGAGGTCAACTGGCAATTTCATTCTACTAACAACAGTCCACTGGCCATTTTATATTACTAACAACAGTCCACTGGCCATTTTATATTACTAACAGAGGTCCACTGGGCATTTTATACTACTAACAACAGTCCACTGGGCATTTTATACTAGTAACAGAGGTCAACTGGCAATTTCATTCTACAAACAACAGTCCACTGGGCATTTTAAACTGCTAACAGAGGCCCACTGACCATTTTTTACTACAAACAACAGTCAACTGAGCATTTTATACTAGTAACAGAGGTCCACTAGCCATTTTATACCACTAACAACAGTCCACAGAGCATTTCATAGTACTAGCAGAAGTGGGCATTTCAAACTGCTTTAGTTGCTTTGTTTTCTGAGCTTGTTTTTCACACAGGTTTAGGTCATTTTCACAATACCTTGGACTCGACACTTTACTTTTAAATTGACATAATACTGCTAACTTGATCATTTCAATACATGTGCACAGTCAAAACTAAGTTAGATTTTTATTCTGATAAAGGGTTCTACAAAAGTTCTGCTACCTAGAATATAAACTTATAGGCAATGGCCTCACCACATGAGCTGACCAAGTGCTTCATAACAATTACTTTCCTGTACCAAATGCCTTCACTAACCATCACTGCAAAAGATGTGAGGTAACCCAGGTTGAATTGTAGAATGAAAAGAAATCCCATTCATCTTTGAAAGTTAAAAATCTATGGTCACAGGCTCTAACTAGAAAATTTTTTTCAAAAAAAAATGCTCCCCCCCCCAAACCCCCCCCCCAAAAAAAAAAAAACAAAAAAAAAAAAAAAAAAAAAAAAAAACCCCCCACCCCCCCCCCCAAACACACACACAAAAAAAAAAAAAAAAAAAACCCCCAAAAAAAAAAAAAAACCCACAAAAAAAAAAAAAGACAACAAAAAAAAAAAAAAAAAAAAAAAAAAAAAAAAAAAAAAAAAAAAAAAAAAAAAAAACACCACCCCCCCCCCCCCACACACACAAAAAAAAAAAAAAAAAAAAAAACAAAAAAAAAAAAAAAAAAAAAAAAAAAAAAAAAAAAAAAAAAAAAAAAAAAAAAAAAAAAAAACAAAAAAAAAAAAAAACACACCCACACCCCCCCCCCCCCCCCCCCCCCACACCCAAAAAAAAAAAAAAAAAACACACCAAACAAAAAAACACCCCAAACAAAAAAAAAAAAAAAAAAAAAAAAAAAAAAAAAAAAAAAAAACAAAAAAAAAAAAAAAAAAAAAAAAAGAAACCACCCCCCCCCCCCCGGAGGGAAGAAGAAAAAAAAAAAAAAAAACAAAAAAAAAAAAAAAAAAAAAAAAAACACCCACACCCCCCCCCCCCCCCCCCCCCCCCCACCCCCCCCAAAAAAAAACCCACAAAAACCCCAAAAAAAACAAAAAAAACACAAAAGAACAAAACAAAAGAAAGAAAAAAAAAAAAAAAAAAAAAAAAACAAAAAAAACACCAACCCCCCCGCGCACCCCCCCCCCCCCCCCCCCCCCACAAAAAAAAAACCCCCAACCAAAACAAAACACCCACACAAAAAGGAAAGGAGGGGAGGAAAAGGAAAAGGCAAAAGGAAGCGAGCGAGCGAGCCGGCGCGCACGCCCCGGCGCGGCGCCCCCCCCGCCCCCCCCCCCCCCCCCCCCCGGACGCGCCGCCCCCGGCGGCGCGGGCGCGCGGGGGGGGGGGGGGGGGGGGGGGGGGGGGGGGGGGGGGGGGGGGGGGGGGGGGGGGGGGGGGGGGGGGGGGGGGGGGGGGGGGGGGGGGGGGGGGGGGGGGGGGGGGGGGGGGGGGGGGGGGGGGGGGGGGGCCTAATTATACATCATAGCTTAAGCTTATGATTCGGGATCAATTTAAACCAGTCCACCACTTCCTCTGACGATAAAATCTACGCATAGTCATGACCAGTTTAAGTACTTGTAATACATTACCTAAAACTGACTTGATGAAGGTCATTTTGTACCCACACCATTCTTTTGGCATAATAAAGTTTAATCCTGGCTATATAAATCAGAAGGATTAAAGACCTTGTTTTGTCTAAAGGTGCAAGCGTTATAGTGTAAGTCAGACACAGTAATCTACTTTAAGATTAGAGGTCTCAGTTCGATTATAATACCAACATTTGACAGATTATGAAATTTTTGTGATAGTTCATACTGAATTTTAATGAGGTACAAAATGGTCGAAAGGTCATCTATGCTCCACAAACTGGATACTTTGCCAGCAAATCTATTAAAAGTAAATTATTATAACTTCTTGAATAAATTTTAACAGAGTAATCTCTTCCCTACCATGAAAGGCTGACTATGTTCACTGGACATAAAAGAAAACAATCAAAATACGATAGAAGACAAGAAAGTGCTCTTTGAACAAGAATTCAAGTTTCTAGATAAACAATGAGAAAAAGGTAAAAAAGGGTCATAACTTTAATATTCAAGAAGCAACCTGACATTGAATTTTCTCATAATTATAGCAGTTGTTAATATTGCTACAATGTTTCATTCAAACACTCCAAACCATGTCCTTATTATGGGCTCTTGACATATAAACAACAGGGAAGTCATGATTCTCTGACTTTGGCTGAAGGCAATAAAATGTATGGAATTTGACCTCTTAATTTGAAGTATTTTTTTTAACTACAGTAAGTAATTTGTAAGTCACAAATACCAAAACCAGAGGAAGAAATCATCATCAATCATAGTGAAGGAGTAGCTTGACTGGTACACCCCATAGAACAAACAGGGGCATCTAAATATAGTGAATCATAGAACCAGACAAGTTTTCTCCCAGGGAGATCAGTTTTCACTATGCACCACAATTCCCGCCAGGAGTCCATGTTTATTTTCATTCATAATAATGTATACTTACTAGACCAACATGTTTACTGTAGTAAAATGTATATAAGCTTACAGCTTATCTAACGAGTTTCATTCATAAAATGGAGTGGTTTAAATGAAATCACAAAAAATCAAAGTTACACTTAAACTCTTAAAAAGATTTAGAGGGATGCTGATTGGTTCTATGGCATTTAACAAACATGTTCATATTCAGCGTACATCAACTGTTAATGATGGAAATGTAATACACAACTCAGAAAATAGAAGCTTATAGTATTACAGAAAGGGATTCTGGACAAATTCTGTACTGTCAAAAATAAGTCTTGATGATGAAATTTTGAAAGTAATCCAACAGCAGTAGGCCATGATGGTCTAGTGAGTAAAGTGTTTGCCTTAGCAGACTGCTTGAGATGTGCCCACAAGCAAGACTCCTTACACTAAAGTGCCCATTAAGTCCATCCAGTGATCATGGGTGGTATTTCAGGAGCCATTCATCATAATATTATTAAGTTGATAAAATTTCCATCATAGAAAGAGCTGTAACAAGTTAATTTTATATAAAAATACAATACATATCACTAGCATTATTATCAGTTATTGATTGTTGAGTGTTACTAAATGATCAGGCTGCTCACTAACTGTTGACCCTTTAACTTGAAGACTGGGGATCAAACCCAAAAGGGGCAAAAAGCATAATAAATAATGCACCTGTAATGCACCCTAGACTCAAGACGTCACTCAAGACGTTTCTTATAAGAGAAAACTCTTAAAAATCAACCTCAAATAAACTTGTATAAAATGAACCAAATCTATTCAAATACCAAGCACCCAGTCATTGCCCTAGTTGTGAGTACAGACTTCTGAAAGTATTTATCTACTTGAGTAACAGTTATGGTCACCATGTTCCGATCAAGCAGCAATAATTCACAGTTCCCTATAAAAGACTTATCAAGCGAGTCAACAGCAGTAAATATTACCCTTTCATTTCTCTCTTCCCTTCATTTACATTTGTATACCCAATCAGCGGGGAGATTATCTTTATCATTGATACTAGGCTACTATATACCACAACTACAAAGATTTTACTATGAACCATTAACAACAGATCAGATTGTAAATTTACATATTTATTGATCAAACCATTGAAAAAAAATAAACAAAGATAAGTCAGAGTTCCCAATTCATCAAAACAATTTTCAGAGTACTGACCTTATTAGGTCACATGACATCTCTTGACGACAGATATGTTTAAGGATATTTATACTCGTAAGCGTGCTTCATTCTTCAATCATAAGATACCTTGAACCCCAATTCATAAATGATCAATAAAATTTGTCATCAAAGTGCTATCTGATATTGCCGTAGTCTAGTAAAATACTATATCATCTCTCAATGTAAACCTACTACTATAAAACAAATACTTATTGACAAAATAGAATTCCTAAGACAGACAAAGGAATAACAAATCTTAAATCAAGATTATTGCCATGAAAAAAAATCTTTAATAAAATTCAAAATTACAGCTTGGACTCTTTTTGTACCTGGAACTTTTTTCTATATAAAATCTTGAACATTTTCAATTATTCAGGCATGTTTGATTTATCTTAGAATAGTAGATTTTCTGCTACTGTGCCAGTGTCACTGGATCACAGACACAACAGACAAGGAATATGTTCTAACTTTACAATTTAGGATCTATAACCAAACAATCAAAACATACAAAATCAAATGCAAGTAACAGCAGAACACTTACTACCAGTGTTTTAATGACACTCAGTTACGAATAATGAATAATAATGATACAGTTTCATTCCTACTGTCAACCAAGAATGGTTGTAAATTTTTCTGGGTCATAAAAAGTCATGCGTATCAAACAAGTATAGGCAAACTATAGACGATACAGATACCACCAACTTTAGTACCTGACTACGCATTTCATTTAAATCATTAGATGGTTCTTGTTTCAATCTACAATCAACAACACAAGGCTGCCTTAAAGATCAGAACTCTGCGCTCTTCCTACTTGTTCCCATTTAAAGTTGAGAAGAATAGTCTGTGGCCCAGTTATCAGCCAGACTGGACTATTATTATATAATGAACTCTAGGCTGAGTTCACTATGCTACTGTCAATCAATTTTATGCTAATAAGCTAATGTTAAGCTCCGCCTTGAAAGTAGTCCGTCTAGTAAGAACTAAATTTAGATAGAAGTTTCACAACATGGCTACAACAGTTTTACTGATCTGCCAATTAAAACTCATCAATATAAATATCCTTCATAATATAAATGTCCTTAACCTGTTTTTTGTAAAAACAAAGGTGTTTTTCTTATCACATCTACCCTATAAACACCCCTCCAGATGTAAGTTTATACTACACTCAATAGAAATCTACTAAAATGAAGACATCTTATATTGTGTGTAACAAGATCTAGTAAAATTCTACATTTACTATAAACAAACGAATTAAACCACAAATATGTGCATATACCCAAAAGGGACAAAAACAATTTCATTTCCTGATAAGAGTGTCACAACATCATTTGAGGAAATTAAAGGACCTTTATTATTCAATCCAAGGTCTCTTTTTCATAACTTTTATGTCATGTGACTGCCAATGCCTGTCCACTAAATGCTAGTTATCAGCATTTTTCATATATTTGAAATAGCATCTTATTCTTAGACACCTGACAAAAAACGTTTACCTAGGCCATGGGTAAGTGGTGTCATTTTGGAAAACAAGTTCTGTCGAAATGAGGCTTAAACTCCTGACCACTACACATTGTAATTTCAAAATACAGTCTAACCTGCCTATAGCGGTCAGCAAGGGGACTCGGCGAAAGTGACCACTATAGACAGGTGACCACTATATCCAGGTTTTCAATGATATGATAAAAATTTGATAAAATAAAACAATATCTAGTTATGGTAGGTTATTACATTACACATATGGCATATCAATTTATATGATGCACTTACTAATGCTTTTAATGTAAAACAATATACAAATGTACATGAACATAATTAGTTAACTTTCGTAGTCGAAGTCTGTTATTTTCTTCTGATTTTGTTGAAGCTGCAATCCCACACAAAATTGATCAGCAAGTTTTCGAGAACATTCCCACATTCAAACGCTTTTATTACACGAACTCGCTTCTTCTAACGAAAGCGCTTTACGTTTAGGTGAAGACATACTGGGGAAAAATGGCATACAGACTGCCTGTCATAGATTTTTATACCTAATAATGTTTCAATAAACCTGTATAGTTTTGATCAAACTAACGCAAAATCACGGGAATTCATAAAAAATCTCATGCATAAAGACCCGACGCCGCCCAATCATTGCTCAAGATAATCACTAAAATATCAAGCAAACCAAACAAACTCACCTAAATTATCTAATCCTTTTGAAATTTATGTATTATTCACACATATTCAATGATCATAATCCACATTTAATGGGTTTCAATCAGCTGTTTATTTAATGCTTCCGGCTAATTGCCGTAATATTATTACTTGCACGATATTTTTTTAAAGTTCTCGTTAAAACCTGTCACTGGCCGTTATATAATCAGTTCCGGACTAAAATAAGTGGCCGCTGACCGCGTTAAACAGGGTCACGCTATAAACAGGTCACATTTAGAGTAATTTCCTGCCGTCGCACCTTAGACTGACCGTTACAGACAGGGTCACGTTATATACAGGTGACCGCTAATGCAGGTTAGACTGTATACAGAACAGAGCAGAATGACCAAACTTCATTAATTATGTACCTATGTTAATTTAAAATCCCAGGATCACATTTACTTAAATAAGTAGCTCTTATTTATTCAGAAAGATGTGTATACTGACAAAAATGACCTTTATTTGTACCAAAAACATTCCTAACTTTGCTATTGAAATCAATTAGTACATATTAAAAACATAGCTCAGTATTTTTTTCAATGAAATTGCCAAAAAATAAGAAAGGCTTTCTGGCAACTCTTTTTCTTGAAAAACAACTTGAATACAAAAGAAAGGCATATATCAACAGTGTTTTAGAGTGAATAGAGCATGGTTCTATCATAATCAATACATTTATGTTACTATATCATCCTGGGACTTAAATGACAGAAGGCAAGTCACCACATAAGCAAGTTAACAGGCACAAAGCAACACCACAAACCAGCAGTCTGTAGGTCAAGTACACTGTGCATCTAATTCCATTACAATATAAAGTGACAATGCAGGAAGTAATGTACAAGAAAAACATAGCACAAATGGAAACACCACAGAGCAATTCTGGGAATAATGAAAGGATTGGTTTGAGGCTGTGCTGAAAAGCATAAAACTCGTTTGACAGCTTTGCTCGATTTAGGTGTGGCACCATCTGACATTTCTTCTGACTGACCAGTATAATACTGTCCCTATGAGTGCTCCCCTGACAAGCCACAAGAAACAAGACTAGTAGTGTTCAATGAAAGTCCTACAAAGACTATATATATTCTTAAATTAAAGTTCAGAATTTAGCTACATTGAATCTCACATAAGTTTTTTACTTAGTAAGTTCTTGATTGCTGTTCACGAGCTTTTGAACATGAATTCATGAACTACTGAAGAATCATATAGAGTTCTTGAATCATCCATGATCTTAATATGTTATGGGACAACCACTGACATTTCATAAACTATAAGCATTAATGAACTGTTTATGAACTATGTAAGAACTGGGACTGATAAATCTCACAGCATGTGCACCAACTTGTTGACAGACTTTTGGAAGGATTTTTTCTAACAGAATAAGATTTTTTTTTTCAGAAGTAAGTTGGTGTGCATGTCTTTTTTAGCACAAGTATGAGGCTTTATTGTTTAATTTCTGCTCTGACTTTTTAAGGGAAGAATTACAAAATCTGACCTACAATAAAGAAATTGTGTCAGATTTATTTGTCTCAAATTTTCATCACTTTTTCACTATCTGCTAGGCCAGTTATGGTTGTTGTCAAGCAACATAACTGTGCAGTTGTACATGAAAATTAGGAATTGTGATCAAATCAAATTTTGCTTTGCACGTTAATTACTTTATTACAATTCACAAATTAATAGTTTTATCTTGTACAGGAGTGTTAATGGACTGCTCCAGAACCAGGAAAGAAAAATGTTTACCTTGAACTATTCATGATTTAATAGTTTAAGGAATATTTGTCCCTGAAAAGTCTCACAGACATTCATGATCACTTAAAGGACTGT
Organism: Saxidomus purpurata; assembly: GCA_022818135.1. Taxonomy (NCBI): domain Eukaryota; kingdom Metazoa; phylum Mollusca; class Bivalvia; order Venerida; family Veneridae; genus Saxidomus; species Saxidomus purpurata. The sequence continues at coordinate 38,230,612 of JAFMSR010000005.1, forward strand.
TTATGAACATTTTTAAGAACTCATCAGGATCTGTCTCAATTGCAATTCAGGGAATTTCAAGAACATTTCATTAATTTTGGACATGAAAGGTCATGAATTATTCATAACCTATAACAGTATCTAGGGCTAAACTTTTATATAGCACTAAAATTATTCCAGTTCATGCTATTAAATTTGAACATACCCTCAACAGAAATTAAATATTTCCACATTGGTTCTAGCATGGACATTTTGATTAAAATATAACATAATTATAATCTGTATAGTTGGCCTTTAACATCAATTTTTTCAAATTTCTGTCAGTTATATTTAGTTTAACTTCCAATTAAGCAATACAGTCAAACTTGTATTAAGAGACCGCCCAAGGGAAAGGCTAAAACCGGTCGCTTAATAAAATGGTCTCTTAATACAAAGTATCACCGGAGACTGCAACCGTTATCCATAAATATCGTTATGCCATGTGGTAATTTTCAAAAAACAGCAAATTAGTTTAAACTTGAAAGTACCGAATGTCTGTGAATATTCGACATTTAACACCTGCGGACATAAGTATGGGCGATAATTCTTATGAGATTTGACACTTCCCTGCCTAATTTTGATGTTAAATGCAACATTAAAGCGGTCAGTTTTCATAGAAAGGATCTGTTTGCACATAAATGGTCGCCTAATACGAATAAAAGACCGATTATGGGTTGCTAATTACTGGTCGCTGGTCGCGTTTGACAAAAGTCGCTTAATGCAAAAGCAAAACAGTGTAAAAACGCTCGGGAGGATTCAAAAGCGGTCGCTTAAGACAAAGGTCGCTTAATACACGTGGTCGCATGGGCAAGTTCGACTGTATATTGTAATTAAAGGCTGACTTAGTAAAGAAAAATTAAAAACTACCAATGATGGTGCCAAGTCAGGAGAACAGAATCTGATAGAGTAGAAAAATTTTCTACTGGTTTTTTGCTCCACAGCTACCTTAGAACTACTAATCAATGTAAATAATATCTAAAGTAGTGCAACAATTCATCAAGAAACCTTGGTATTTCCTAGACAAGAAAATGCCAGACTTCTTCGACATAATAAATACCATTACAAGTAACTTATGAAAATAGATCTCAACATGGCATAATAGCAAGACAGAAATAGGTTATAATAACCTTTCCAGACGGACAACAATCAATGGTAAGGCTTTATCATGTGATATTCTGCCAAATTTTTCAAGTCCTGCGCCAAATCACTCAAGTCCTGCGTAGTAAAGTAAGTTGCATAACCTGAAATCAATATTGTGACACACAAGTAATACCAGCTTATATCTGTCTTGATCATTGGCTTCTTATTGAAACAGCAAGTGATCTGTGATAAGGTTTCAAATTATAGTCACGGTACAAGTGTATTGATGGATGATGAGTTTCTAAAGGTGAATCAGTTACACCATTTGTGACACACAAGTAATACCAGCTTATATCTGTCTTGATCATTGGCTTGTTATTGAAACAGCAAGTGATCTGTGATAAGGTTTCAAATTATAGTCACGTACAAGTGTATTGATGGATGATGAGTTTCTAAAGGTGAATCAGTTACACCATTCCTTGTTACTCATTTCTTAGAAACTACTGCCCCCTGTGACTTTATTTACCTGAGGGTATTATACAGTATAAACATGTGCTAAACTTGATACTGATTGACTTCAGTCTTTGCAGAACTACAGACTGCTGGCCTCTTGTTTTCTGCTGTAACTTGTTTGTATATATCTCCCAGGTATACATGGTACCACCATCTGAAAACACTGGCCACTCCTTTGAACTACCAAGCTCATGGTACCACTGTCTGAAAACACTGGCCACTCCTTTGAACTACCAAGCTCATGGTACCACCGTCTGAAAACACTGGCCACTCCTTTGAACTACCAAGCTCATGGTACCACGGTCTGAAAACACTGGCCACTCCTTTGAACTACCAAGCTCATGGTACCACCGTCTGAAAACACTGGCCACTCCTTTGAACTACCAAGCTCATTATGGATCATGTAATGCAATGATCACACCAAATGTACAAGTGGAATCTTAACAATATAAACATTTTCTAAATTTAGCCAATCTAGCTAACCTTTCTATGTTTTGGCAGTTCAACAATAATTAAATTATAAGTTTTACTTCCAGTATCTCAACAGTCATATATAATTATGATAGATTTCTCTTTGACATTTTTGCTTATATCCTTTGGACACCGGCATATTTTGTTACACACTCGACAGACATGCATGCGTTTTTGTAAACACTGTACATCACGTTTTGGCTACTTTCGGTTTACTGCGCGTGTTGTATACGTCAGCAAATAGATTGAGCTGTAACATGAGAAAATTTCCATTGGCCCACCTACAGAGGTCACGCGCAGGGGTCACCCTGCCTGCTAACCTGCGCATGGACTTCTTTTTTTTTTTTTTTTTTTTTTGCTAACGGGGTCAATTTCGCGTTCTCAAAGATGTCAATATACCTAGGTTTGAGTACGACATGTCTGCTTTATGTATGTGAAAAAAATTTGCACCCGCCCCAAAACACTACCCACAGGGGCCTGTACGCGAACGTTGGTAAAATGAAAATTTTCAACTGGTAAAATTGTGTCCAAGGTCATTTTCAAGGTCGTTAAAAGTGTCAGCATTTGCCTCGGACGCCTGAGTTTTCAACAGTCAGGAGCTGTCGGCTGCCTTTAAATTCATACAGACAAAACGTGTTCCATCGGTCACTGTCACTTCTATGGAAGGCCAAACCTGTCTTAACCCCGCGTATCGTTTTATTACGTTCAGGTGTTCAAAGGATATATAAATTCCGCAAGACCCGTGTTTTCGGTTAATTTCACCTGCATTTGCTTTAGTGTGTGTCAGTGGTTGAAAATGGGACAAACATGAGACTTTGGCATAAAACAGATTTTCTTTGTATAACCTTTGGACACCGGCTATTTTGTTACACCTCGACAGACATGCATGCGTTTTTGTAAACACTGTACATCACGTTTTGGCTACTTTCGGTTTACTGCGCGTGTTGTATCGTCAGCAAATAGATTGAGCTGTAACTGAAAGTAATTTCCATTGGCCCACCTACAGGGTCACGCGCGGGGTCACCCTGCCTGCTAACCTGCGCATGGACTTCTTTTTTTTTTTTTTTTTTTTTGCTACGGGAGGTCATTTCAGCGTTCTCATAAGATGTCATATACCTAGGTTTGAGTACGACATGTCTGCTTTATGTTGTGAAAAAATATTTGCACGCGCTCAAAACACTATCCCACAGGGGCCTGTCGCGAACGTTGGTAAAATGAAAATTTTCAAGCTGGTAAAATTGTGTCCAAGGTCTTTTCAAGGTCGTCTAAAAGTGTCAGCTTTGCCTCGGACGCCTGAGTTTTCAACAGTCAGGAGCTGTCGGCATAGCCTTTTAAATTCATACAGACACGTGTTCCATCGGTCCTGTCCTTCTATGGAAGGCCAAACCTGTCTTAACCCGCTTTCTTTTTTCGTCGTTGGATATATGAGTATGAAATACACCACTGGACTAACATAGCATCTTCACTTTGTAAGTGTTAAGCCATGTTCTATCATGTTCAGTGAAATATATAATTATTTCGAAACAGAATCATGATTACGTATTTGTGCATTATGTAAATTTCGACTATTATCTAGAACAAAAAGCACAGTATATGAAGGTTAATTGCATCAGAAAACATGAGATTGTTTACAATGACACTGCATCCTTGGATATCAAATGCCAACAGCTATGTAGAACAAGATGTATCTCGTCCTTGTCACTGTTTACAATGTCTTTTCAAAAGAGAATGATTTATTTTTTGCTCCTTACATTCCCCAAGAACTAACAGTATGATCATGGGAAATCATTTTCAATTTCCACAAAACATAGAATGTTTCTATAAGTTTCAAATTCATTATAAACAGTTTTATTTGCTTCAAGTTTGTACCAAGATTAAAGCTATCATGGTATATATTATTATTTGTTCCCATAATTATGGCCATGGTTTCTGGCATTAGTGGGCATATAGGGGGGAACAGTGCAAGATACAGGATGTGTCACATTCCAGAGTCACTCCTTGGTTCTTTAACATGCCTGATGTACAGCACTGATACATCAAACCTCTCTGTTTTAGGACTCATCTGGAAGACTATTAGTTACGTAAGCGAGCTGGGGATCAAACCTGTGATCCCTGGATTACAAGTCCAGCGCTTGAACCAAGACTGTAGACCCTGGATCTGCACCTGAAGCAAGGTTTTCACAACTTCTAACATTAAATAGTCAAAATGGCAGACTAACCCACATGTCTTCCTCCTAATTAGAACAAGCAACAGTCTGCTCATACCACAGTATACTACACTTCCAGACTGGCTAAAGTCCAAAACCCCAGAGCAAGACATTGACTATATCTAACATATCATTAGGAAGCTGCCATTACATAGTAACAATAAAAAATACTCTGGTATTTCATTCACAACTTCCTGAGTGAATATTTTTAGATATTTGTCCTTATTCTTGACATTTACAAGTAAAATGTCACACAACCAAACAGACCAGTTTGACATTCAAGAACATTCCTGTTTTTAAACTGCAAAATATCATTTCACACAACATGCAGCATGAATTAATACAATATTGATTAAGATCATTAACCTACACAGCATCATGTCAATGGAAACCATCAAAAGAAAAATGTTGACAATATGACCCATTCAGTAGTTTAATAGACCTGCACTGCTACCATGGGTACAAAAATATGAATGGAAAGTGACAAATTATGCAGAGATGGAGTAATGTACTGAAACGGCTGATAAGAGAGATAATTGCTCAATCTGCAAAGGAGTGTTCGCTTTACAAATTAAAATTCTTTATGTGGCACACGCATGAGACTTTTTGCAGTTAATTATGCACATGGCGCATGAAAATGCACTCAGTGAGTAGAAAATGCACGCAAGACAAGGAGATGAGTAATTCCATAGTGCTACTTACATGTCACTGCACACAGAAACACAGAATCTGGCATAATAGTAACAGAAACCACAAAATGCTTTCTAGATTATAAGATACAAAACCCACACATGTGACTGTGATAAAAAACAAGCACCAAGTCAAGATGTAAAACACAAAACCAATCAAACAAGCAAATATTACAAAATGCTACAAGCATGTCATGATTGCATAATTAACAGAGTCAGAAGACAGCCTTTGTGTAGGCAATGTAACCAAGAAAAAGGAATTTATGTAATTCTTTTTGAAGGACTGATGAATTTATCTCACTTACCAGGATATCCAAAATGGTTAGGAACTGAGTGAAATCAAAATGTAGTCTGAATTCTCTAACATATGTTTATATTTAGAAATGTCAACTTTGAACCACTAGCATTTAATGAATGCTGTCTGTCACCAGCACGGTTTTCAAAGCTTTCTCTACAGTAATCTTTATTAGAAAGTCATACAATAAACATGTCTACAACTATAGCTATTGGCATCATATAGCATTGATGTTTAGGACAAAGTATCAACTGCAGACTCCAGAGGTTGCAAGTTCAAACACCCTATAGGTCATCACCATCTTCTTGAGCTGCATATGTATCAGAAGTGAAATTATTGAACAGACACTCATTAATAATGCTTAAAGCTTTTTCCAATCAAGCTGAAGCCAGATGATGAATACTCTAGTACTTCTCATCTTGATTGAACCAGACAAAAAAAGTAGCTAAAGGGAGATAATTCATAATAAGAGGCAAGCCAGAATTATGTCTCTTGCACATTGAAGTTATCTAAGTGACCTCTTTCTGTGAATGTTAACCATACTCTACTCTAGAAATTTACAGTATTCACATTCTGGACAAAAAAAACAGGGCATTATGATTCTTGCTTTTGTACTTCCTCAAAATTAAATGTCCCCACTCTTTATTTGAACTTAAAGAGTAATTCCTGTTGACATATATACACAAGACAACAGTGCTATTTAACAATTAGGCTAGTCAAGAGTTAAGTTTCTTGCTTCTTCAACACTTCCAAAACTAATTTCATTTTCTAGTCTCAACTTCTCCAGACAACAAAAAGTAACAAGCGGGTAATATTCAAAAGTGAGAAATTTACACTTTATGATGCTTATTCTTCTGAAACAAATTTTGACTGTGAACATTGTGTACTAAGCTTCACTATAGTAACGAATATTAAACCTCTATGTAATGTGGGTCCAGAAAGATTGTCTTCACACCTGGCTAGAATTATTATATACTAATTTACTTATTCTCCATCCCGAAACAAATTCTTGCAACTAAAATTAATCGATCTCGAGCCTCTTTCCTGGTGGAATCAACCTCGCAGAGAGAGAGGCAATGTTGAATTATCTATGTCTTACCTAAGAACATTACTGACATAGCTGTGGTAGGGATCGAACCCATGGCCCTTCGGTCCTGAGTTGAATGCGCTATCACTGTGCAAAGGCCAGAATTATGATCCACAGGCATTTAAAAACCAGTCTGAATCCCTAGTTCAGCATATAAATACCACTACAGACAATCATGCTAGTAAATATCTTTGATGGAAAAGTCAAATTTTCTTTCCTACAACAGAAGTCCAAACAGTTTTTTATGAGCTTTACCTCAAAGTAACCATTGGTCCATAAACTTTATCCAGCTGTCCACAGACATAAGTGCTTTTAAGGTCAGGCATGTTAATTAAAAATTTAAACGTTTACAAATTTAATAACATTGTAAATTAAGGAAACAGCATGTCATCTTGAAAATTGCCCCTTCATTTCTGAGTAATTACGTTTACTTATACGACCTAACACCCTGAAAACCACATGGCTTTCTTAAGGCTATCATTATTTACATTTCTACCTCTTTGTCCGATAACAAACAAAGAAAATTGACTCATTTTTACCTTTTGACTAGGAGGGTAGATATTATTCTACTGAGGACAACAAAGAAAACTTTCAATACACAAAGACTTGAGACACATGGCAATGTTTATAATTTCAGCTCCACTGTTTGATACACAAACTGTGAGGGCAAACAGACAGCACAGTTGAATAGTTGCACCTGCTTATATATAGACTAATTCAAAATCATAAAATGTCACAATATGTTTTCAAGCAAATTGCATTCAACAAGTAAAAATTCGTTTTTTTTGTGCTTAAATGGTTTTTAGTAGATTAAAGCTCTAGCGAAACATCTGTCAGTTACTAGCCAATCAAATTCAAACACTTTGTATAAGTAGTTAGTACAAATAAAGCCCATCCATGAAGAGGGATGTTCTCAAAATTAATTTATTGCAAGATAGATTGCAGAATTATGGAGTAAGGGAGATAACAAGAACTTATGTAAGGGACATAACCAGTATTTGAATTGCCTATCTAAGGTAAATAGCATATAAGCGAGACAAGTACAGATATTTGTAAATTTAATTGCCTAACTGTTGATAAACATCGGAACTTTAGATTCACGATTTATTCTGTGGATTACCTTATTATGAACTCTACTGAATAAATTGGGAATCTGAAGTACCCATTGTCAGATGATCATGTTTATTAACACGTTTCAGCATTTTTGGGGGGCAAAATTTTGTCTTGTAAAACATCTTTTCGCGGTCGATCTATTACCAGTTGTAGTTTGTGTCAATTTATGTAATCACGTTTTTGAAAATGATATACAGAATGTAATTTTTCTCTCAAAAAAAAATTACAAAAATACACTAGTTTGCGTGATTAACTAATGTAACATAACTTGCAGTCGACTATCTTTGCATTTACTTATTTAGATTAGTTTATACTAATTTATTTTAGCTTGATTGTGAAGAAAGCTTGTAGCTTATCGAGTCACTCTCGAGTCCGCTTCCTGGAAAAACCAGTACTGGTGTCATATGAGGAGGTCGTGACCTTGGTGGGGCTCGAACTCACAACCTCCAGGATGAGCGGCAGACACCTAAACCTCTACACCACCGCTCCATAGACGGCACTATTAAACAACAACTTGTAGCAATGTTTGCAATTTAAGATCGTTAGTTGCACATCTGACGCTCTCCTTATGACCGACCCCAGCATCTCGCACTTGATGCTGTGAATGTTTGTTTTTGTGTCTAAAAAGGAGATTTTTATTAGAAGATGCCACTTTCCTTTTATTTGTTCAAAAGTTTGTAATACTTAGTGCCAAAGAAAGAGAGTAGCTGGGGCAAATTCTGCCTAACATACCAACCTACAGTGATCGGCCGAGGGGGCGACTGGGGCGAAGAAGTCCCTTTTACTTGTCTCACTTCGCCTATTCTGCAGATCAAAGCAAAATCAAAGTCCCCCCCCCACCTGAAATTACGATGATGTATTTTGACCTTTGACCCAATTAACTGTCTGGGGAGTAGTCAGCATAGAAAATATATATACTAACTTGAATAAACAACACTTCCAACAAATTAATAATCATATAATCATTCTGCCCTAAATACATGATTTGTTGTCCCTTTAATTTATTGCCTCAGGCGTCTGTCAAATTTTTGACAGTCTCCATGTATTTGAAATAAACATGATCTTACCATTTCAGTTTTTGTACACTGTTAGCAGTTAATATTTAGATGATGTTGAGTGAAGAAATTATTAAAACATTTGGCTAATTTTTATTACTTAACCAAAGAAAATAACCATGAAATAACGATTTTCAAATAATCAAAATTTCGGACGTTGTCATTTATGAAAGAGATTTAATTAACTATATGCTCACGTGCAACATGTCGAGCCGCCAGCTGTCAAAAGGGCGAACTCCTTACCAACTAGAGATAGGTCAAAATTCACCGAAATATTGGATGTAACATGCATGTTGCACCACAGAAAAGTGGTCTTGGTTTTTCTCTAAGGCCAGTAATAAACAAGAGCTGTCACTCACAAGTGACAAATGCCCCCGAAAGAGGTGCCTCACAGTCTGTGTCCTCTCCATGTGCTCAATAAATGTGCTATGTAATTTTAAAATCCTTCCATGCATGACAGAGTAACCATGCATACAGTATTCCATTACTTTAAACACTAAGTGTGACCTTGACCTTTGAGGTAGGGACTTGGGTCTTGCACGCAACACATACGCTTGATGTGCTAGACATTTGTGCCAAGTTATTTTAAAATCCTTCAAAACATAATAAAGTTATAGTCTGTACACAAATGTATGCATATATCAGGGGTGAGAACAGCATATAGTGAAAAAAGAGGAAAACTGGCCGGGGATCAAAGGGGCCGCCTAGGCCCTTTGCTGGTGCAGGGCACAGCCCTGTTGGGGGACCAGGGGGCGAAGCCTCCGGAAGCTCCTGGATTTTCTAGCATTTCAGATCACTTTAAGGCAAAATCCAAAGAGCATTTTGGTCATGTACTGACCTGATGTTTTTAACAATTTTAATCATTTCATTTAAACATAGAGTAAAAAAATCAAATAAAACAAGCATGTTTAGAGAATGATGTTAATTCAGTTTAGGGTTTGAGAACTTGAAAAATCGGAATTTAACAGAACATTTTGAGATATAAAAAAAACTTATATAGAACCTACGGGTGTCAGTGAAATAATTTTTAAAGCGAACTCTGTCATCAAGTCAATCAGACCCCCATTCAAAATTAAATTTTTGCTTTTCAGGGAAGCATTTTACACCTTCTTTGAGATACTTTTGACCTATTTTAATGACAATTTTATTATAATTCATAAATAAGATAGCTGCACATCCCCTCCCTAGATCAATCAGTCTGAAAGTACGTTGTTCCCCGTTTGTCACATATTTTCGCGACCTCTCAAATCCGCGATTTTCGTCATTTTTCGCGTTTTTATCAGTTTTAATACAAAAAAAGGTCCCAAAAGTATTTTCAAATAATGATTAACATAAACAAATACTGGAAGGTTATCTCTAATCCCCCCTCCCCGCCGATATTCATATAGAGTAAAAAAAATATAGGTCTATAATAATTTGGAAGTTAAAATTTCAGAACGCCAAAAACGAATTCTCTAATTATCATTACCCTCTTATTCGTTGCTCTTCCGATTAATATAAACTCATGACGATTTACACAAACAGGCTGGTCGACTTTTGAATTTCAAATCAAGAAAAAATGTCCTAATTTCAGTTATGACATGCAATTATCGGAAAATCAGGTATACTTGAATTGGCAATCTGTGAATATTACCATTCACAGTGTCGTCGTGTCAGATTCGACCGCTCATTAATCCGTGTTTCAAACACCGTATTAGCCGAGGTATATTAATTGTTTATCAATTAACACCTTTGATAACGACAGAGACGGCCACGTGCTGTTTGGTAGGCAGCCACAAATTAGCTCCGCCTACTTTCATATATTATCCAACAGACGACAATCGATTCTTGACTGACGGCGAAATTGCCGAGACTTGTAACGACGCTCCGCCTACTTTCGAATGTTACCAAATAGACGACAATCGGTTTTTGATTGACACAGCGAAATTGCCGAGACATGTGAATGCCCCCCTTTCCCACCAACCCAAAAAAGTGCAGATTTATTTCGTTCTGAAAATCGATCTTTAGAACTCTGAATGCGGATTAACGCGGAACTTTGACACCCCTGTATTATAACACGTTGATAATTAGTACGCAATTGTTAACTGGAAACGTCGTATTATCATCTGTTGTTGAGTCTTCTTAACACCGTACTGATAGAAAAAATGCGGTTTTAAAATAATTTGACCAACTGTGTATTTATCAAATCCCAAAATGTTAGAAGGGATTCATTTGGGTCAAAATAGTGGAATTTATTTTCGATTCGGCCCGAAAATCGGATAAAAAGGTGCCCTGTAATTCTACATAAATCTAACGATCTACGTCTTATTATTTAACAATGAAAACCTTGATTTATTCGAGAAGTTTGTTTTGGTTTCGGGCTTTATTTATTATTAAGTAATTAGTATTGAGCTATTGTTCTTCGACCCGACTGCGAAAAGCCGAGAATTTAACAAAGAAAACTATTATGCATTCATTTAAAACATTTGTTTTGTTTATACCAAAGCAATTCCCGTCGCGAACGTCTGCGATAATTATTATAATTAATGTTGTCCCAATATCCAGGATTATTCATTGTTCTTCGCCACATTTGTGCAAAACTGCGGAAAATTAAACAATAAAATCAATGCACGCTTTTCTCATCATATATTGATAAATCATCGGCAATTACCACTGGTACCGAGGGCGGTACTGCACCGCGCCGTTGATTGGCGATTATTTTGACAGCTTTGTGTCTCTATAGGCATTTCCGGGCGTACAGTATGTGTCTGGGGTCTCAAATTTCGGCTAACGGAATTACCGTATCGCCGAGCCTACCCCCCCCCCACCGAAAATTTCTTCTCGGATTTACGTCGATCTCAAAAATGACCCCGGCGGCCACAAAAAAGCGGAAATCCGCGTTTCCGCGGAAGATTCTCACCCCTGATATATAGAGGAATCCATTACCTATAAACTCTAAGTGTGACCTTGACCTTTGAGCTAGGGACGTGGGTCTTGCACGCAACACGTCGTCTTGATGTACTAGACATTTGTGCCAAGTTATTTTAAAATCCTTCAATGCATGACAAAGTTACAGTCCGGACACGAATGTGTGCATATATGCATATATAGAGGAATCCATTACCTTCAAACTCTAAGTATGACCTTGACCTTTGAGCTAGGGACGTGGGTCTTGCACGCGACACGTCGTCTTGATGTGCTAGACATTTGTGCCAAGTTATTTTAAAATCCTTCAATGCATGACAAAGTTACAGTCCGGACACGAATGTGTGCATATATAGAGGATTCCATAACCTTCATACTCCAAGTGTGACCTTGACCTTCGAGGTAGGGATGTGGGTCTTGCACCCAACACGTCGTCATGATGTGCTAGACATGTGTGCCAAGTTATTTTAAAATCCTTCAATGCATGACAGAGTTACAGTCCGGACATGAATTTGTAAGTGGGGACGCACAGACAGACGGACGGTGCGATTTTAATATGCCACCCTTCGGGGGCATAAAAAGTAACAATATAAGCTATTTATAGTAACAACAAAGGGAAGTAATTCTAAAAACAAGGGGAGCTCGTGGTGGTGAATATTGTGCCAAGTTACATCAAAATCCCTCCATGCATGAAGAAGAACTCCTCCAGACAAAGATATTCTTGAATATGACCTTTAACCTCTAAGTGTGACCTTGATCTTAGACCTAGGGACCTGGTTCTTGCCCATGACACTCCATCTCATGGTGGTGAACATTTGTGCCAAGTAACATCAAAATCCCTCCATGCATGAAGAAGAAATGCTCCGGACAAAGTCATTCTTGAATTATTCTTGTATCTGACCTTTGGCCTCTAAGTTTGACCTTGACCTTGGAACAAGGGACCTGGTTCTTGCGCATGACACTCCATCTCATGGTGGTGACCATTTGTACTAAGTTACATCAAAATCCCTCCATGCATGAAGAAGATATGCTCCGGACAAAGTCATTCTTGAATTTGACCTTTAACCTTTAAGTGTGACCTTGACCTTAGACCTAATGACCTGGTTCTTGTGCATGACACTCTATCATGAGGTGAACATTTGTGCCAAGTTATTTAAGAATCCCTTCATCCATGGATAAGTTACAGCCCGGACAAGCAAAACTATTTTTCCAAGAGGGAGAAGTCACTTCTCCCTAAAATCTACGTCTAGGCCGATCCCTGAACCAACCAACCAACATTACCTTTATATTCCATTTTAATAATACAGTTTGAAAACTATGTCTGCAATATTACATACTACATAGTATGATACTATAGTGATAGTAGACAGGCATCACATATTCAGTCTAAATGTGTATGGTTTCAAAATCTGTAAACATTGAACCTTCTCCTAATCCGGCAGTATGGATTGTTTACACATTGTCAACTGATCAAAATTATGCCATCCCTTAATAGCCATTATCCTCAGTTAGTGAGAACAAGGTGGTGTCTTTGAAACCCTGGTCTAGAATTCCAGGTAGTCTATTAACCTTGGGTCCAGCTTGACCCAGTCCACAAGCCCAGCCCTGGTGTTTTAGCATGCCGAATGTTAGCCTTGTGTTCATCAACACAGACCTTGTTGTTGCATAGCATGATGTCACTTGATGCAAATGTGAATGACAGATGCCGAACATTTCAAACACAAGAGCAGCTCATGCTGTTTTTTTTTCACATATAGCCACTTTTTTGGCATACAAGTCTATTTTTCAGTATCACAGTTTCCTAATGACAATTGGATTTTTTAAAATTTGTAACAAAACATGGTTAAAACGGCTATCTATTTTTTGACCTGTCTTAAAAACATCTAGCCTCAATTTTTTTTCAAAGACACACATCCTGAATGGCTCTCATAACCTACTCATCCTGCAACAGAAAGCACTCTGCCTGGATTTTCTAGTAATCGAAAAGTGTGATGTCCTAGTTATATTAGAACATAACATGTAAAAAAATACGTGGATTTAAGCTCTTCCAAAAACCATTACCACGAGAATAGTACACTAATGTCTAAAAATAGTGTAAATACGTAATAAATGATCAAATACCTCCTTTTAAAGATGATAGCGGCAGTTTAATTCTTGGCTATATATCAAATACGTTTATATCTTAATGTTGTTTAAGTAAATGTCACAAACAATTACTTTTTAATCAAAAACCATAAAAAAAGGATTATTTTGAGCAATTATATCACTATAACATATTTAAAACATATAACTATAGCAAAAAAATCAGTATATCAAGAAAATTTATTACCTCCCTTTAAAAACACCCAAAAAGTCAGTGTTAAGCAAAGGTTGATTTTTAAACTGTGTTAAATGCTTTCAGATGGATACATTTTTGTTACATATTATTTGTAAGTGTTTTACTATGCACAATTGGTCCACTTAAAGTTTCATTTAGCTATCTTTATTACGTCAGTGGCAATAAACACATGACCTCCCCTCCAACACCACCCTCCCATCCGAGACCAAAGCTCATTTTTGTCAATAAAAAGGCTGGTGACCTATCATTTTTAACTTAGTTTTCAATAAAGTGATGTTTGAACAATTCTTCTGCGAAAAATTAAGAAATTCTCATTGCTTGAACATTAAGAAAAAAACTTTGACAAATGACTACAAATTTTACATATTTTTTTACAGAAACTAGTTTTTCTTTGTTTTTTTTTTCAGTTTGAATATATTTCGAAATCTCAATTCATGTAGTTTCGTGAAATAGGATCAATTGCTTAACATTTCAAATAAAAAAACAATGATGAGTTGCCAAATTTAGAGTTTTTTTATTGATAAACATGAGATAGGGGTCATTTTCACTGCTTGCGGGGGTATACTTTAAAAAGTGTCCATTACTTCTAAATAAGGCTGGTGACCTACCTTTTTTATTTTATATTCTGACTTAGCAGGTATTACCCTAACAACAAACGAAATTTCATAAAATTCTCATTGCTTGAAAAAAAATGATGAAACTGTAGCAATCGTCTTTAAAGAAAAGAAGGACATCCTGTTAAAGTACTTTCCCCCTGTAGTTGTCCAAGAACCCCGCTACTTTGCAAAATTCTCCCAGCACTAATCAAACCCTTTGTGACATGTATTCTCAGCTTCGCACATCCGGGTACTGATTAAATTATTTATGTTTGGGAAATGTGATACCTCGGCTCTCATCGTTGGTCTCTACGCATCTTTAATTTTATAATGTACAAAACAAAGAAAATGAAAAGGAAACTACGGTCTACCATTTTCTTGTAAGTATCCAATTCTCAGCTTTGCCCTGACATCATACTGACCAGTCAACCAATCGGATTATTAGGTCGCGTTCATTTCTTCATTCGGTAAAAGGTGAAAACTCGCTCTTTACCGTTGACTCACATGCAAGTTTCAATTTATTTTAAACCAAACAAAAAGCTTTTGACAACATAGATTACACTGCAACCTCGTTATAACGCGCACCGTTATAACGCGAATCCCGGTATAACGCGGTTGGGTCTTGGCTCCCAAAAATTTCAGGATCGACCAAAATCATTTCTGTCAAAAAAGCATTGTCCCTATACAAAACAAATGTTCGAAAACGTAAATAAACAACATGGCAGGTTGTTAATTGATCTTTGTCACTTGCGCGGTATCAAGCGTCTATTAACAAAGAAGTGTTAAAACAATTACGGCTTATTGGTATTTTTTCACGGCTCCGTTATTCACAAGCTGACCTCTTTGTTTGTTTGACAATAACTTGTAAATCGTGTGAATTAATATTTGTTTGCGCATCTTTGATTGCAGGCTTACCTGAACTTAAATAAATCAATTACAAAACTGTTATTGTTTGTTTTAACAAAAAAAGTACTTTCACTTTAGCCATCATTTTCGGAAAATGGATGTACTTTCGTTTTCAATAGCAAATATTTACGTAAGAATTTCTCTTTTATATATTTAATTTCGTGCTTAATTAACTAATTTATTTTACATATAATCATTATTTTCTACAATTTAACCACTTGATTTCATAAAAACATGATGCGTGCTAAACATCAATATGCTTTAATTTAGTTAGGTGGGTGGGATTCTTGATTCTTTATACGCGTTATGCAAGAAAACAGCGGCCGATGATCAGACCGCGTTATAAAGAGAGTCTCACTTATAACGCGGTCTGACCAATTGGACCCCGACTACCGCTTTATAACGGGGTTGCAGTGTATTATAAAAACAATGATAGTTTCGAGGTAATTGAAGATCATCGTCTTCTTTCATTTCTTATCTTGGTTATTGTATTATTCAAAGTTAAAATGCAAAGAGACCAGCGATGACAGTCGAGGAATAACCTTTCCCGAATGTAAATAATTTATTAGTACCCAGATGTGCGAAGTCCAGACTTGGATTTATAATAATTCTGTGTTGTTAAAAGTTCTTTGTTTCCTTTATAATAAATTTAAACTGGCATACAACTCTATGTTGAAGACCGAGTTTTCACCTTTCATCAAATGAAGAAATGAATGCAACCTAATGATCAGTTAACTGGCCAGTGTTACGTCACACAAAGCCGCGACTAGGGAGGATACCTCATTGGGCATGGCTTTTTCACAAATTCTGTAATTTTTTACTGCGGAACTGATGATTTAATAGCAGGCTGTAAGATTCTGAGCTTTAATCAATAAATATTATAATATTTCATAGGTAAGGTCACTAAAAGTGACCAACTTTGCTGAAATTAGCAATGCAAAATCAATTAGAGTAGCGTCCCTTGAATGAATCTAATGAATATTAATGAAGCGCTAAAGTCAGCCCAAGAATGGTGCCGATTTATTCCCTTAAGAAATGATTAAAAACGGAATTGCCGGAAAACAGTCTAATTTGAATATTTAAATAGGACCTTTGAACCTCAGGGAAAACCCCCAAATTACCCGAAAGCCGTAATTTATCAGTACAAAAACAAATGTCAAAAGTTTGACAACTGTTGATTTTCCGTTAATCGGTCGATTTCGCTTTGGTTTTCTGGTTTTATTTGAAAGATTTGAATGTAATTTAATGTTTTCACTCATAATTATAAATGAAAACAGCCGGACAATGAAGGAATTCAGTTCGTTCAACCAAACATGTTGACATGTACAAAAAATTCAAAATGGCGGCAGTTAAAAAAAAAATCCCTGTCACTCATTACTTTGCAAAGATTCTTAGGGTAATTGGGTCTGCCTAGATTGTAAAAGTATCACAAGTTTGATGATTATGCATTTAATTAATAAAGATACCTTGTGATAACTTTTAATACACCTAAAAATCGTCGTTAAGTAACTGAATTTACAAAATCAAAAGTAGACCGACAGTTCGTACCCCCAGTATGTTCGTAACATTTGTATGAAGTGGAGATAAAGTCTGTCACATTAGCTTCCTTCCTAGAATTATTGCTATTCCTGTTAATGTTGTATTCCACTAAATAAATCAGGGTAACAAGATGATGCAGCAGTTTATGCTTACAACTTGAAAGCGATTATGCCAAAGGAGAATCTGTTCATCATTCAATGATTCATGTACTTGTAAATGCAAAATAATTTATTATTGGGTTTAATATTTATACATACCAATCATGTACTGATAACAATACTTAAACAAGTGACTTATAATTCTTAACAAATGAAATGTGTCTGTATTAATGTTGTGCACTTGTACTGCTTGGTATTGAACTTGAAGAAGTATGGTGCTCAGACCAGATCCATGTTCATATTAAATGTAAGCTAAAGTTAAAACTTTTGAAGTAACACAAATGAATTTAATGTTTATCAACAAAACTTATATACACTGTCACAGTGCCTCCTATGTCCTTTTAGAAAGTGTTTGTCTTTTCATCAAATATATAAATTTTAGTGGCCGTTCGAGCAGGTGGTTCCTCAGTACAGAGGTATTTAATATAAAATGATCATTACAGTCTATTAACATTAGCTGATTTAAGCAGGTGATTGCTTAATTAATGTAACCATTCAGATAGGCTTATACTTAATCATATTATACCTTTTTCTTTCTGATGCTTGTTATTTACTGTACATATTGTGCTGGGTGCTTTGTAACAACAGACGAAACAGGAATTAAAAGCTAATAAGTTATAATTTCTTGTTCATTTTGTCTGTTGTAGTGTCAATGTTCAAAAGAACACCTAACTTTACATACATTTTGTTTTAGAGACCACCTTAAAGTTGGGCTGACATTTTCAGCATTTTACTGTACGTCCATTTTCATGGGTGTCATTAGTGAGTGTGCAAAAACTGTCACCTTTTTTTTTTCTAATTGAGATTTTTGTAATAGTTTTGCAGTTTTGTAACTAGAATTGAAGTATCTTTCCATAGATATAATGATTTTACTGAAAATAACTACTTAAAAAAATCTTTGCTACTGAAATAGCTGATCATGCTAAAAATAAATGGTGATCACCAGTCTGTTCAAAACATTTATCAATGCTCATCATGATCAACTGCCTGTAATAAGATTTCAAGGCATTCAGCTTTTTAGCAGCCATCAATAATGCTCATGGTATTTTAATTTTAGACACCTATATTATACTAGATCAAATAAAAGTACCATGTGCTCGGCAGCCATACCGGCCATGTCTGGAAGCTATCCCTAACCCCACAACAATTTTTTTCAAGCGCAAGTCTTACCTTCGATAAAATGGAATGTGATGTATTTTTCTTCAATCAAGACCGTAAAAACTGATACACTACTGCCAATTATTCAGAGTAATTGCAATATTTTGATCACAATCTTCCAAAGAAAATGTCCTTTACTGTCTGCAATTTTTTTTTTCTTGTTGAAGGGAGGTCACTCTTACAAGCTGCTGCAGCATACACCACTAAATTCCATCACATGTTCCTGAATGACAATGGTGGTTCAGAAATAAGGAAATTTTGAATGTTTAGCCGTTTAATGGTTTAATTAACAATTCTAAAATAGATACAGTACAGTCTGACAAGAAATTGACAGCATACATTAGATCACTATAAAGAAAAAAGAATTTGAATAAAACTATTGTACGTCTCATAAAAAGTTTTTAACTTTATACATGTAACTCCAATTGCGGGTAGGTAAATCACTGGTGAATTTAATAAAGGTCCGTCAAGACCAAATATATTAGATGAGACCCATTTTTAATGTAAGCATGGACTTATACGCACATATATAGGTGCGAGAATGGTAAAGAAGTATAGGCCCATAACAAAACGGATATTTACAGATAAAATTCTCTGAATCTGGAGAATATGTCGAGGTAACCAACACTGGCGTTAACACGAAGGCGATGGAATGTACTTAATCTCTTTTAGTTTTGAAACTTTTAACTGTCTTTTGAGTCCACTACACTTTTCCAATCATGCACTCTTTGTACAAAATATTTTTAACATTGGTGGGTTGGAAAAATCTCTATTATTGCATACTTTTCTACCGTGTTTTTCGCAAAGTCTACATTTTGTCCTAATATTGTTCTTGTAGGTCTCTGTTCATACTGTTCGAGGCTTTGTTGTGTTACAATAACGGAATAAACCAATGGTTTCTCTGGTCTTGTTCGATGATGTTTTCCCTATTTTATAATATATCGTTGACGTTATCCCCTAATTGTTCACTTGTACATTATACAGTTAAAAATTCCAGCAGGCACTATACACTGTACACATGTGAATTCTGAATTAACACTTTAGTCCTATTCACCACCTAGAATTGAAAACTGAGGAAAAACTAAGAAGTATGTATAATGAGTTACCAGTTGTAGCAGTTTGGCAGAAACTTGTTAGAGGCCCCAATATTTGTTTAGTCTTGCCTTAAAAGCATTTGTACCATCAAGTAGTGATCTATGTCGATGGCCGGCATGTGCCATTCCACCACGTTATGCAGGAACATCAATCATTGGTGACAGCGTGTCTCTTGTAGCTGTACCTCAAGCTTTTGTAGCAAGTCTGTGATGCAAATTCCTGTTTGGATGTATAAACACTTGTAATGAACCGAGCTGCTGATCTCTCCCTTTAAGAGCGGGTCCCAGACGACTCTAACATATTCAAGTTTTGATCGAATCAGTGCAAGATATGCATCTTTTTCTACAGGTTTTGGGACAGTGCTTGATGCTTCTGTAAAGGAATCACATGGAAGAGTTAAAATTGGCTGGTTTACATATCTTGTTTATGTGAGACTTCTTTTTTGGTACGTGGCGGTCCCTGTTTGATATTATTTTTGTTTTTTTGTTTCTATTTCAAACTCTCTAGATGGTGATTCCCAGGTATGGATTTTTCCTAACCTGTTGGAGTACGTTGTTACTGATATTAAAAATAGTTGGTTTTGCTTATAGTGCAGAGGGTGTAACACTTTATTTGGCATTGAATTTCACCCCAATTCTTTTCCCTTTAAGAATGTTGTCTAAATCTTCTTTGAGTGGCCGCTGATGACAGTTATGGCCCGGCATGATAGGCTGTCGTCAGCAAGAAATTGTAAGACATCTAAGACGGGTGCGGTTGGTAGTTGTGAACTGGAAATTGATTCCTAGAAACACTTCTGAAGCGTTCGATTAAGCCTTTTTAGATATCTGAATTAATTATTTTAATTCCAGATTTCAAGCAGAATAGTTGTAGTCACGTGATCAGAAACTTGGCATCTAGCAGCGTTAGTCTGGTTCCCCGCTCACTATCAAATAGTACCGTTAACAACGTTATAGGTGCAGGTAATCCAGACTACTGGCAGCGTAATCCCGTATATGGAAACGAAATTTGGTGCATATTTTTACATCAATGCATTGATACATTTCGTCATTGTGCTTTAATCTTTAAACTAGCTTTTTGCCTTTTTGATTATACCAATATGTTAAACCATTGGCGTACTCGGATACGTACAAATTTTCATTTTTTTCCAAAAATCATACTACTTTGGAACTGCATACCTGTTGATGATGTCTCTCCAGAAACAGTATCTGGGTTTTAATCTAAAATTTGATTAAACCCACAGTCTGCTACCTGATCTTGGATAACAGACACCTACTTCTTGTAATTAGTTTTAAGCGGCAAAGTATATCTTTTTTTTTTTTTCCTTGTATCATACATCCGTTGAAATTGATTAAACCCACAGTCTGCTACCTGATCCTACTTCTTGTAATTAGTTTTAAGTGGCAAAGTATATCTTTGGTTTTTTTCCTTGTATCATACATCCGTTGAAATTATTTGTATAGGATGTATCGTTTCTTGTTATATGTACTCCATCAAAGAAATTTGCCACCTATTCACCTGTGATAATGCTCCGATGCAGATAGATGGATGGATAGGGGAGGGAGCGAGGGAGGCAGAGAGGGATGGAGGGATGAATGGATCTTAGCTCATTCCGAAAAAGGAATCAGTGGATTCAGAATCAGTTCTGTCACATGACATTCTGATTATAGAAGCACCAAATCGCGCTCGTCTCTAGAAGGGCGGCAATTATACTCGATCAGTCAGCATGGATTTTGACAGGGCTACTCCTGTACTACACAAATTATTGCTTGAAATTATGGAAGACTGGATTGAGGGAATAGGTGAAGAGCAAGACATCGCTATAATTCATTTTAGGACAGGTTTTGATAAAGTCCCTCATCAGAGACTATTGAAAGCAATTTGGGGTTTGGATTTGTTCAATGGCTTCTTAACAAATTGTAAACAATTGTCTTTGTCTTAGAAAAATCATTATATCAAAACTTGAATTAAACGTCTATAAGTTAAACACTGGTTACAAAAATATGCAATAATGCCAAACAATACGGTATAAAATTTACCTAAGTTGTCCCGAGATATATCACACATGCAAAATTACAAGACTGTAGCAAAATATTGAGTGTAAGGGCATCACTATTGATTATGGAGCCTTTGTTAGTAATATAATTTATGAACTGCAATTTAAGAAAAAACAATGAAAATGCTTTCACGTCTACTTTTTGAGATATTGTTAAAATGATCAAGGTCAACTTTTACACATTTTCATAGAGAAATATAAAGACACAGTTCTCATCTTGCCAAATGACGCAAATGTATCTCAATTTAATCAGTAAAAAGGAAACAATATAAAATGCGAACAAGTATAAAATCCAAAGTATTCCAACTGGACCTAAAACCGGAAGTACTCATTACACCCCAATACCTTAAATGGTCAATATAGTAAATGGATAACCGTTAACTGTGGTCTTTTTCCTTACCTCCGGGGAGTGTTCTGTGCCCTGATTATGTTTTGTTTTGTTCTTATATTAATCAATGACCTACCTGAGACACTGCAAGGCTCAATTAAACTCTTTGTGGATGATACAACACTATTTCGGGTAAAAACAGCGAGACTCTTCTGCATGATACAATTATTATTAACGTCCACTTAAATCGATAAAGAACTGTCCCTCCATCTATATAGCATTTAATAAGACCTCGCTTAGAATATAATGATAGCCGATAGTATAGTATAAGAGAGTGACAAGGAACGTAGTATTTATTCAGGTAATGACAAAAATACCACCATCCCTAATTTTCCACCATAAAGTATGACATATTACATTCTAAGAGGTTGAAAATTGATAACTATTCTGAAGAACATACTACAGACATAAAAGTTTACAATACCCGAATTCCAGTTAATTCTTAATCCAGCACCTTACTCTGATGATGTATCAATAAGGATAAAAATAGCGGAAATGTTTAATCAATGTCCCATCATCTAAGTAGCAATATATCTAGTCTCTTTTAAAACAGGGACAATAAAACTTTTCGTTATACTGTTTCCCCAGTTGGCCCCCACAAGTAATATTTTGAATATATCAATTTAGTATCAATTTATTCCCTTTAATATTTTGGTGTCAAAACTTTTCACGCCCTAGACGTACGTTTCACCCATAGTCATTTCACAGCCTATTGTAATATATGGATTTAAGTATGTGCGTAATGTGCTATTATTTTACTTGATTAATATGATTGAAACTGGACATCAAACATTATGGGATATAGTTTTATAGAAAAAAAAGAAGACAATGCACATGGTTGAAAGTTGTAAAAAAATATGAATTTGACGGAAATGCCTAACAAATAAATAAGTGAAACTATTAATAATTACATTAATGTACAATTATTAAAAAAAAATGAGAGTTCTTATTAAAAATAAATATTTTTCTAACTGAGTAATTTCTAATCCTCCTCTTTAGAAATGCAAGTACCATTTTCTGTCATGGATGCTAAATCATTAGGTTTTGAGGAGGTGAAATTACAATAAGGGGTGAGTCAATACTTTTCGAGAAAAGCGGACGGGCGATGCGATCAATGATACTATATGCCACCGCTGTTGGGTGGAGGCCACGGACCTATATACATGGATTGGCAACTCTCGTATTGTTCTACACAACTAAACCTGTTTGTCACGAGCTACCAGACTTTGGCGAGATGTTGGATTTGGAAAATTGCTTAAAAGAAGTTAGTTTAAATCGTGTTTTCGCGATATTTTTTGGTCAATGGTTTGTATTTTTCTTTCTTTTTCTATAAGTGTTGTAGCTTTCAAATCAGTTTCAATTTTGTAATCCGAAACTTTTATCGATTTTATTTGAAGAAAATTTGTGAATATACGGGAGTTTGTCACCAACAAACGAAAACGAAATGCTATTCCGATAGATTTTAACACAGTGGACGCCTTATAAAACTATTGTCAGTTACGTAAATAGATTTTATGACAAGAAGTATCTTTAAAAAAGATACACGGCGATTATGTCAATCAAATATCGCATTTCCCCCTTCGTTATTATGCTCCCTTCGAAGAAGAGGAGTATATTGGGTTGCAGATGTATGTCGGTCGGTCGGTCGGTCGTTCGGTCGGTACGTCCGTATGTATGTCCGTCCGTCCGTCTACCAACTGGTTTCCGGATAACTCAAGAACGCTTTGGTCTATGATCTTGAAACTTCATGTGCAGGTTGGTCATGACCAGCAGAGGGATACTATTGTTTTTCAGGTCAGTTAGTCAAAGGTCAAGGTCACAGTGACCCGGAATTGAAAAACGTTTTCCGGACGATAACTGGAGAATGCGTGGGCCTAGCATCTTGAAACTTGGTATGAAGGTTGTTCGTGACCAGAGATACCCTCTTGATTTTGAGATCAGTAGGTCAAAGGTCAAGGTCACAGTGACATGGAATAGTAAAACAGTTTCCGGACGATAACTCAAAAAGGCTTGGGCCCAAGATCTTGAAACTTGATGTGGAGGTTGGTCATGACCAGCAGAGGAACCTGGTACCCTATTGTTTTTGATGTCAGTAGGTCAAATGTCAAGGTCACAGTGACATGGAATAGTAAAACGGTTTCCGGACGATAACGGCAGAACGATTGGGCCTAGGATCTTGAAATTTGAGGTTGGTCATGACCAGCAAAGGAACCCTATTGTTTTTGAGGTCAGTATAAGTCAAAGGTCAAAATTTGTATTTTTTGTAAGGCCAAAAATAAATGATTTTCAGGCCTCATGATTATGTTTTAAGGCTTTATGAATTTTTTTATTGAGGCGCGTTTGAATCCATTTTATGGCCATATGAAAAAAATACATACAATTTTTTTTTTCAAACTTAATTTGTCATTACCATAGGATGACCCCTATTAATTTTCATGTTATTAGGTCTTATACGAATTTCATGGTGACATTTGCATAAGTTAGATTTTTGCATTAAAGGAGGAGGGGGGAGGGGGGAGGGGGGCATACGTATTTGATAAACAACTATTGTTTAAGCAATGCCTAACAAAAATGGCGCCTTATCAGAGCTGTCGCCGAGCGCACGCAAGGCATTACTGGTAACTTCTTTCCAAGTATCGTTATATCGACTCTTAGAAGTTGCCAATCCATGTGTATATACGTCCGTGGTGGATGCTTAAGAAATATTGTATTATGACGAGTTCCTTTCGGGACATATATATTATGCGGGCCTCTGCGGGCCTAGTGCGGGCCTATTGAAAACTGAGTTTGAGCAATTTTTGTAGAAGGAAAGTGCATAGATATGCGAAATTCGCTATTAAAACGATTTTATCATTATTTTAGTGATAGATAGATGTTGATGTTTAGAAATATTAAGCATCGTATCGTATAGTAAAACTATCGTTGGTACCAAGAGGTTAATTATTTTAGATTTTCGGAGGATAGTGCATAAAGAAATCGTCCAAATTCCAGAGACATTCCTGATTATTATACATGCCAATTGTATAGCACTTATACATGGGACCTCGGTTTTAAAGTCTCGTCCGAAAGACTGTAAGTAATTTTAGTTGGTCAGCCCCGGGATTAGGCATATTCAACTGCGGGCCTCGTAAGGGAAACACATTGAAACACATTGAATACAAGGTTATTTTGTACAACTAACACTTATGTATAATAGCTATTATTATCTGAAAAATCTTGTAAACACCGGAATTAATCGATATAAAGCCTTTCATTTCTTTTTAAATAAATGCATTACATTTCTACAGGATTTGTTATATACTGTATATACGATCCCTGATTTCTAGCACCCTGGCGGTCCAGGTCCGCAGAATAAACCGATGCTACTCACAACATCTGTTCACCGCTTTCTTTACTTCCGGTTCCGGTTTTCACAACACACGCATTTTCAATAAGTCTATGGATTTGTTAGTGAAATAGACAATATGGTAACCATTAAGGCATTTGTTTGTCCCCCCGTCTAATTAAGTTTAATGATTTTAAATGCCTTATTCATAAACACCGTAGTAACAATAGCAATATAGGAGTCTAGTGCCAGTTCTACCCACGAAAATTGTTGGGTTAACATGGTTAACTGTCTTTATGTTGAAAATTATGACCAAACGGTTTGAACAGTCGCTAACAAACATATAACCATATTCCAATAGCACCCATCGTGATGCCTGACCTAACTGATGCCATTCAAAAGAAAACAACCTTGTAACTACTCACCATTGGTGAATTTACCAACAGCAATATCCATAACACACTGGACTGGCCCCATCTAGTCTCACTATTTCCGCTTCCAAGGCAGACCGATTTTACAGGTTGACATTTTAGAGTTGTCCACCTTCTATGTCTGACTTTGATGTGCAATTAGCTGGGAACACATCCCTAACAAAATTCTGTTGGGCACTTATAAACGCAATAAAATCCAATATTTAAATGTATTTATGATTTAACATGATATTGGATTAAGTTTAAATGATACTTACTCAATTCCAAGTTACGTTACCTGCATCAATCGGTGAAATGTAAAAATAAACGGCATATCATGCCGTATTTGTAAACTTGCATGTTTAGGTTTAAACATTTAGATATTTATAAAGTGATGAGATTTTTCATAAAATCTTAGGTTTTCATTTAAAGACATTTAATTCTTCATTTTAGGGCGTAAAATTGTTATTTGAACTAAGTAAATTGTATATTATGCGCCGGTTGTACCTAATATTGAAACTACACTTTCCTTCTATCATGGAGCACATTAAAATTAGGCGTAGAGGTGTGACAGTTATAAAATATCAGATCAGATCCTAATTATCTGTGAGAGGGGTCACACTGAAACGCCAAATTAATTAGGCTAGGAACCATCTGGACCATAAAATAGTGCATGCAAATACAGTTATGGGTTTCAAGTCTGCCCTCCAAAGTAAAAAAATCTTGACTAGAGTATAGTTGCTCCATCCCATAGGATTTATTCCAGAAGTGGTCCCCCTACATACCACAGAAACCTGAATTGAAAAACATAAGATACATGACCACATTAAAAGATTTAGAATCTAGAACTATACACATGCTTACCACCAAAGTTGCACAAACTTGGGTTGTTGGTACCCAAGAAAATAAGTCAACAGTTGTCTCATGGTCTTTTGGCAGTAACCTTTGTTTGAAGGGCTGTGATAAATGTCACCCAACTTAGAATCCACATGCTATTTTATATTGATGATAAATTGAAAGATTCAAATTTAGAAATTAACTTTGACTGAAGAAATGAATGAGAGGCATTTATATGGGAAAAGGCCTCTGTTAAGATTAGATACTGTATGTTCATAATTGATGCTTCCTTAATCAGTTAAAAATACTAATACGTAAAATAGTAATGATGGTTGTTGTTGATTTGGATTTCTTCAAGTATTTCAAGTAAAAGCTTAATTTGAAATTTTCCAAGTTTTACCCATGGGCATTTGAAGGTTTGAAATGTTTCTTTTTTCTTATTCAGAAACCTATTTTGTTGCATGGCCATGAAAGGGCAATTACCCAGATAAAGTACAACCGAGAAGGTGATCTGATTTTCACAGCAGCTAAAGATAATCAGCCAAATGTATGGTACTCACTAAATGGAGAGAGACTAGGTTCATTCAAGGGACATAATGGAGCTGTTTGGTGTATTGATGTCAATTGTATCCTTTTATAATGCAGTCACACTGTGACAGTAACCAATTTGGATTTGCGTAAAAAGCTATGAGACTTTTACATGTCTGTGTGAAGTAACAACAAAACATACTTACAGTTGTTAACGTTTTTTAACTTAGATACAGTCGACTCGTTATCTCGATTTTTTTGGGTCTGAAGAAAATAAGTCGAGATAACGAAAAATCGAGATAACCGAAGTTGAATAAAATATAAAATATGCTCGATGGGTGGGGGGGTTAACTTTCTCTTCTTGCCCTTGCACCCTGGTGCTGAAAGATTGAATAATCCCCCGGGTTGGTTACCAGGTCCTTCTCCAAAACTCTCAGCGTTTGCCGATCCAGATATCCTCCCGGGTTGGTTACCGGGCCCTTCTCTTGATTGCTTGACTGGCGCTCGGACAAGTTCATGACTTCCGCCCTCCGACATGACTCTTCCATTTTTTTTCAATATCGAGATGTTATTTGTCTAATGTATCCGTTTTGATAACACAATTTATATTTGACAGAATCTTCATTTCTTGCTGTTTATAAATGCAAATAAATTTACTCAGTTTTGACACATTCAATGCAAATTTACCTATTCCGCATATTACACAACTTACGTCGCAAACAAACAGTTAGTTAATTTCGGGTCGTTAACCAAATCAGTGAGTGAATAGCCGCGCATGGTGTTTTTCGCACCTCTGACAGCAGACGACAATTGATCGAATACAATCGTGAGCAGCTTTTCACACCTTTTTGGCAGGTGATAAATGTCAAATCGAGATATCAGATGTCAAAACAGAGGAAATTTCATAGTTGGGGATCAAAAATTTAGTCGAGATAACGAAAAAATCGAGATAAACAAATCAAGATATCCGTAGTTGATTTATATGAAATAAGAAGGGAAAAAATCTGGACCGAGAAAATCCAGTCGAGATATCGAAAAATCAAGATAACCAAAGTCAAGATAACGGATGTCGACTGTATATATTTTATATCTGCATTCCACATAAGAAAGGGGTAAATATAAGACTGACTCCCTATGTAAAACGTTACTCTGGTTTACAATGTTAGTCATGTAATAGCCATAATACTGCAGTTGACATCACAATATTACGTAAGGAGGAAATGTAAAATTCCAGTCTGTGATGCAGAAATATTTGTCTTGTTTATTTTGTACAGTATATATAATATGCAGAACCTTTGTTTCTTTTGTCAGTGCTGTGACTTTTAAGAACAAAAGGAGATAAGAAAAAAATTAATTTTTGAATCATTCTTAAAATACATAAAGTCACTGTGTTCAGTTATTGTTACTTTCCTTGATGTTGAAACAGGGAATACAACCAAGGTGTTGACAGGTAGTGCAGACAACTCCTGTAAGCTGTGGGATTGTGAAACAGGTAAACTCTTAAACTTTTCCTTCAGTTTTATAGAGAGCAATACAAAATACAGGTTATATAAATGTTTGGTTCCGGTAGATAATTGTAAATATATCCAAAAGGATAAAGTGTTAGATATATAGTTTACATACAATATAGCAGATATATATATGATTCTACATATTCATGGAAAACAATTTATTATTGGACGTTTCCGACCTCGTAGCCTTAGGCAAAGTGTTCAATTGTCTCCACATAAAACAAACTATCCTAGATACAGTGTCTTTTGTCTTGCAGCATTGGAGTGTGCATGTAGGACATTAGCCCCTAGTAGGATATAGCCCCTTAGCGCAATTTTGCATGGGAGCACATTAGCGCCTTTGTTATATTGCAAAGGCAGACATTAGCCCCTTCACTCTTCAAAGTGTTAAAATATTATTTGATAACATCATAAAGTTGAAATTGAAAGTTTTTTTGTAAGCAAATGTTACAACATAGGAATGACTAGTAAACAGGCAGTCTTAAGATTTAATGAAATTCTACTTTGAAGATGTATTAATGCTATTTCGCTATTCTTCATTTCATGTAGGAAAGAATTTGAACACCCTAGATGTCAAGAACGCAGTAAGATCCTGCGGTTTCTCATACAGTGGTAACCTGCTCATGTACTCAACAGACAAAACTATGGGACATCCGTGTGAAATACATATTTTTGATGTCAGAGATCATACACAGATGAGTAAGTACTTTGATTGGTTGCTTTCTGTCTTCTGAACTTTTTAAAGGAAGAAAAATGAGACCAATGTAATAGCACAAGTCAGACTATGAACAGGTCAAGCTAAACTATAACACCTAAAGACAGTTGTGAAAATTACTGATTCTTGAAAACAGGTTAAAAAGTTTAGCGGGTAATTCAATAAATACATGAGAAAGGTAAAATGAAATTTGGAGGCATTTGGCTTGCAAGTCTTGGAGTGTTACCATAGTGATGGTCAATAAATGGGCATTAAATTACACTGAGTGGATGTTTGGACCAACAGGTTTCTGTTACAGTTTATATTTCATATTGACAAATTGTTGAATACTTTAAAAAGCAGTATTTTGTTTCATGTTTTGTTTTACTGTAATTGAAAGAGTGAGACTATGTCATACAATCCCTTGTATATATTCACCTTTAGCATATTTGCATGGATTATAATAGATTTCACAGCACAAGTTTGAAATGTGAATATTATGCATTATTCAGTTTTATGAGTTGTTATAAACATTTGTATCATACTTTACAATCAGAGAGTGGGGAACAGTTAATGGTTATCCCAATCACTGGACCTAAGATAACTTCAGCTGTGTGGGGACCGTATGAGGAATACATTATAGCTGGCCATGAAACAGGAGAAATTATCCAGTATGATGTAAAGGTATGGTTTACTTAAAGTGTACTCTCCTTCTGCAGTTTTATCTATGACAGTCTGTAGATCAATTGTAAAATAATGTAATAATATAAAGTGTGATATTTATATAGAGGATTCAGTGTAATATCACGTTATAATTTCAAAGAGTGGGCACCAAAAGTGTTACTTTCTTGAACCATTTTTGGTGTTCATGAGTGAAATTATCATGATATTACATTGATACCATAAATTCTTCTGTTTATTTTATGTCTAAAACTCTAATTTTGTTGAGTTTGTTTCAATAAAATGTCGAAAAGGCAGGAAACGTCATCAGAAAGCACAGCAAATACAGGGGCCTAGCTAGAGCAAATATATAGGGAGAAGTCACTTCTCCCTGAGCTGAAAATAGGGAGAAGTTTGGCGTCTACATGGAGAAGTGAGGGAGTAGCAAGATATTTGTTGTCTTCCCCCCCCCCCCCCACTGTCATTCCCATTAAAGACCTATTAAGCTGTTGTTATAGGTCTTTGTTTCAATAAATGTTCAAGTTTGATAGTCATATAAATGTAATTATTAGGTGTGCATTCTTTGTAAGTTAGATGACAACAATATCTACCGGTAGTCAGCATGGTATTAAAAAACGTATGCCAAAAACAAAACTAAATTTCTTTCTATTGGTAAAATATTTTGTGAAAAATAACAGATGGGTAATCAAATCCACCCTTCAAAAAGTTTAACTGGAAAATCTGAGGTACGAAACTCATTTTGTTGACTGGAAATACAACCGAGATACAAAAAGTGTACACAATTTCGGATAGACGCTTACGCGGACATACGAATAATGTTGAAGCCTTCACCACGATTATCACTCATGTCATATTGTGAAATCAGCCTTCAGGCAACCTTTTGTCAGTTGCTAATTGATTAAGGGGGGGGAGGTGGAGTTAATGGTCAAAGAAATGTAATTCACTTCATTGTTTATTGAGATATTTTCGGGTGAAGTTAATTTCGCTTTTGTCACAGAAATGGGCGAAGTTGAGGTGTGAAAGGTGACTTTGTCACCCTTGTCGCCCCCTCGCTAGGCCCCTGAAATATGACGTCTTTTTAAAGACGTCATCGTCGTATGGTTTCTGGCATTCATTAAGCTCGGTAAACATTTTGACGTTAATCAGGGTAGAAAATGTTGATAATTTTCACTGAGTGGACAGTGAGTTATCCACTGTGATATTTACATCTGAAAGTGACCGAAAAACATAAAATAAAGACTTTGTAATAACTTTAGTTCATAGGGCTGTGTATGATTCACCCCGAGATAATTGTTTTGTGAATCAGTTTGTGTTAATAGCACAGTCAAGCCGGATTTATAATATAAATATTTTGCCTAAGAGGTAATGTATGGGAAATTCTCTGCCATTACTGAGCTCAAGGATGAATGTTTTTGTCTGGGCAAACAATGCAGCCTGCAATAATTGATTCAAAACAAATTGTGATAATATACATTACATTGTATGTTAATTTGAAGGTCATTGTGGTTTTAGTGAGCATGTAAGATCATGATTTCAAGGTGTGAAATGTGGCACTGTTGATTTTTGTGATCCCATTATGATGTGTTTCCTTCTTAATTTCATAATAGTGAAACAGTTTTCTGGTCAGCCCTCTTAGCTTTATTATACCCAGGAAACGAAGTTTGGGGGGGTATATAGGTCGGTCGGTCAGGCGGTCTGTTGCATTTTCCTTGTCCGGAGCATAACTTGAAAACTACTAGTTGGAATTCAATACAACTTCATACAATGGTCAAGCACACGGAGAGGAAGTGCAGTGCACAAGAACCATAACTCCATCTTGACTCATTACAGAGTTATTGCTCTTTGTAACTTTTCCTTGCCCGGAGCATAACTTGAAAACTACTGGTTGGAATTCAATACAACTACATACAATGGTCTAGCACAAAGAGAGGAAGTGCAGTGTACAAGAACCATAACTCTATCTTGAGTATTTACAGAGTTATTGCTCTTTGTAACTTTTCCTTGTCCAGAGCATAACTTGAAAACTACTGGTTGGAATTCAATACAACTTCATACAATGGTCTAGCACAATGAGAGGAAGTGCAGTGTACAAGAACCATAACTCTTTCTTGACTCATTACAGAGTTATTGCCCTTTGTTACTTTTCTTTGTCCGCAGCATAACGTGAAAACTACTTGTTGGAATTCAGTTTAACTTAATAAAATGGTCAAGTACATTGAGAGGAAGTGCAGTGCACAGGAACCATAACTCTATCTTGACTCATTACAGAGCTATTGCCCATTACTTTTCCTTGTCGCAGAGCATATCTTGAAAACTAGTGGTTGGAATGCTATACAACTTTATACAATATGGTCCAGCACAATGAGAGGGAATGCAGTGTACAAGAACCATAACTCTATCTTGACTAATAACAGAGTTATTGCCAAGAACAATATCTCTATTTTAGTGTTTTTTTTGCAAGGTATTCTGTTACTACGAACTTCCTCAGTTTATAAAGCAGTCTTTCGGGGGTATTAATCACATTTAGTGATAGCTCTAGTTAAATAATAATTTATGTTTGTAGCCCTTAGTTCAGGAAAAATTGATTTTGCAGGCAAGCAGCTTCTTTTGTTTTACAGAGATTGAAATAAAATATGGGAATGGACTTTCTTTTACAGACAGGAGAAAAAATCAATGCAGTGAAGGAACACACCAAGCAAATCAATGACTTACAGTTATCACTTGATTACAGCATGCTCATATCAGCCTCCAAAGATACCACAGCAAAGGTATAGTAGATTTCAAAAGTTCATCAAAACCTGACCAGTGAAAATAGTGCCAGAAATTCTCCTTTAAATAAACATATATTAAACATTGATTCCAGTGTATTCTAGTAATTTGGTCAGCTTGGTCAATCCAAGATCTTAGTACATGTATTACTTCGCTTATCATGTCTCCTTCATTATGCTTCATGTATTACTTTGTTATGAGTAATCAATGAAGCATGTAGGCTTTTGATTTAAGAAAAAAAAAAGATAACAGTTTTGACTACTTATTAGCCCAGACAATCAGTATGGGCATTATTTTGATAATAAAGTACTTGTAAGGGTTGTTCTTTGTTCCAGTTATTTGACAACGCCACGTTAGACCATATGAAAACGTACAAAACAGAACGTCCTGTCAATTCAGCAGCGCTGTCACCACTTCAGGAACATGTGAGTTGACTTGAACTTGCAACTAGATTATTCAGATTGTATCTTAAGTAAGACATTTCACTATGCCATCTGAATGTGGGCATTAATCTTCCTCTTGACTTATAGCAGGCGTGGCCAAAACTCATTGAACAGTCAGACCTCACTGATGGAAAATGACTAGGTCCAATGTAAATAGTTTGGCCAATGTTCGATATTGTAAGGTTCTATGCAGTTTTTATTCACTTTTACACAACCCAAAATTTTCATGCTCACTGATGATTTGTTTACTTCCGGTCATGTCAAAGCCTGTCTGCTGGTGATATAAATTTTCTGGCAGACAGAAGCCTACTTAGAGGCGCAAGTACACTGGCGAACACCTTTAAATAGATGGATAATTATTTTTGAAAAGACTTCATGCAATGTAAAAACAGCTAAAATGATTTTGATTGTTATTTATAACTATTCTTCAACTATTTGTGTCCGAGTGGATGGGAATGAAATAAAAGGTTTTGAAGTTGCTTCAGAATCATGTCAAAATTCAGGAATAAGTTCTGGTAGGAATCATGTAAGCAATTGTGTTTCAATACTTTTTGCTCTCACCCTTTCAATGAAGACCGTGAATTTGCCTCTATTCCCACTGTTAAGCTAAAGGATAATGATAATCATAATTATCATTTTGTAATGGATTTTTAGCTCAACTTTTGAAAGAAAAGGGGAGCTATCATACTTGCCTCGGCATCTGCGTTGGTGTCGCACCTTTGTTAAGTTTTTCTTACCACCCCACTTTATTTCAAAACTATCAGAGATATGGCTTTGAAACTTACCATACTTGTTTACCATCATAAAGTTTTTGACAGAATTATTGCCCTTTCTTGACTTAGAAAGTGTATTGAACTTGGTTAAGTTTTTCGTACCACCCTACTTTATTTCAAAATCATTAGAGATATTGCTTTGAAACTTACCATTCTAATTTATCATCATTACCTGCATCAACAGTCAAGAGTACATAACTCTGTCAATGTTGTTGACAGAATTATGCCCCTTTTTTATGCCCCCGAAGGGTGGCATATTAAAATCGCACCGTCCGTCCGTCTGTGCGTCCCCACTTACAAATTCGTGTCCGGACTGTAACTTTGTCATGCATTTAAGGATTTTAAAATAACTTGGCACAAATGTCTAGCACATCAAGACGACGTGTCGCGTGCAAGATCCATGCCCCTAGCTCTAAGGTCAAGGTCATACTTAGAGTTTGAAGGTAATGGATTCCTCTGTATATGCATATATGCACACATTCGTGTCCAGACTGTAACTTTGTCATGCATTGAAGGATTTTAAAATAACTTGGCACAAATGTCTAGCACATCAAGACGACATGTCGCATGCAAGACCCCACGTCCCTAGCTCAAAGGTCAAGGTCATACTTAAGAGTTTGAAGGTAATGGATTCCTATATATATGCATATATGCACACATTCGTGTCCGAACTGTAACTTTGTCATGCATTGAAGGATTTTAAAATAACTTGGCACAAATGTCTAGCACATCAAGACGACGTGTCGCGTGCAAGATCCATGTCCCTAGCTCTAAGGTCAAGGTCATACTTAGAGTTTGAAGGTAATGGATTCCTCTATATATGCATATATGCACACATTCGTGTCTGGACTGTAACTTTGTCATGCATTGAAGGATTTTAAAATAACTTGACACAAATGTCTAGCACATCAAGACGATGTGTCGTGCAAGACCCACATCCCTACCGCAAAGGTCAAGGTCACACTTAGAGTTTATAGGTAATGGAATGCATACATTTGTGTTCGGACTATAACTTTATCATGCTTTGAAGGATTTTAAAATAACTTGGCCCAAATGTCTAGCACATCAAGCGGATGTGTCGCGTGCAAGACCCAAGTCCCTACCTCAAAGGTCAAGGTCACACTTAGTGTTTAAAGTAATGGAATACTGTATGCATGGTTACTCTGTCATGCATGGAAGGATTTTAAAATTACATAGCACATTTATTGAGCACATGGAGAGGACACAGACTGTGAGGCACCTCTTTCGGGGGCATTCGTCACTTGTGAGGGACAGCTCTTGTTGACTTAGAAAATACATTAAATTGGGGTAAAATCCACTTATTGACTTAACCCTTAGAGATATTGCTTTGAAACTTTGAATGCTTGTGAACATCATTGCCCCCATCTGTAGGCAAGAGAAG
Organism: Saxidomus purpurata; assembly: GCA_022818135.1. NCBI lineage: Eukaryota > Metazoa > Mollusca > Bivalvia > Venerida > Veneridae > Saxidomus > Saxidomus purpurata. The sequence goes on from JAFMSR010000005.1 coordinate 38,265,648, forward strand.
GTAACTTTAAGTTTTTCGTACCAGTCCATTTTTTGACTAAACTATTTGAGATATATCTTTGAAAGTTTGAATTCTTGTTTACCTTCATGATCCCAAAACATAGGTAGGAGAAGATAATTCTGTGAATGAGTTTATTTGAATTATGGCCCTTTTCGACTTAGAAACTCAGTCAAAATTTATATTCTTGTCTACTTGTTGACTTAACCATTTCAGATATTACTTTGAAAGTTGGAGTAATTATGTATCATCATGAGACCTATCTGTAAGCAAGAGAAGATAACTCTGTGAAAATGTTTCTTGATTTGTACTTAAAAATTTCTAGTTACAGTCTTGTGTGCCCTTAACTGTCATAGTTTTGTTTTATTGGCAAGCACTAAAAAAGTTGAGCGCACTGTCCTGCTGACAGCTCTTGTTAATTTTGTTCCAAGTTGTCAAGCATATTATATCCTATGTAGCTTTTACATATTTTTTTTTGAAAATTATTCTCTGGTGAGCAATATAGGAGCATCATGGCCCTCTTGTTAAAAAAAAAATGTACCTCCTCTTGATCTGAGTCTAAATTATGGTGGTGTTGATCAGTGTTTTTGCTTGGGTTAAATGTGTAAAAATAGAGCTGGTGCTGAAATGTAGGACTGAAAAAAAGAGTTTTTACATACCACAAAAAAAAGTGACTTCAATAGTTCATGAGGTGTTTTACTTTGCTATCTCAGATAAATGTCACAGTGTGGTATATTCTTGTCTGGAGCCTGTTATAAAATGATAACTTGTGGGTACACTCAAACTTGTGGGTACATTTACAGTGTATAGAGCCCATTAATAAAAAAATCAGTAGAAGTCTGGATAGATTCATAGTGTACATGATGTTGTTTTCAGGTTGTACTAGGTGGTGGCCAGGAAGCCATGGAGGTGACAACAACCTCTACTAGAGTGGGCAAGTTTGATGCCCGCTTTTATCATCTCATTTTTGAAGAAGAGTTTGGCAGAGTAAAAGGTCATTTTGGACCAATCAACAGTCTTGCTTTTCATCCAGATGGAAAAAGGTTAGTTTAAAATCACTTACAGGATACTTCACTAGCCTCTTAAGATTTTAAAAATTCAATAAGGCTACATTTTATGTAGAAGTCATCTTTAATAGACAATTACCTTTTTCGCTCTTCATCTCCAAAAGCCTTTTTTGGATTTTCTTCAAACTTTCAGGGAAGCATCAGTATGAGGTCTAGCTGTGCATATTACAATTTGGGGTCAAAGGTCAAGGATCTCAAACTTAAAATTCACCCTTCATGTCAAATTTTCATCAAACTATGTAAGAAGAATCAGTATGAGGTCCAGTGATGGGGGGCATCAGTATGAAATTAAATAGTGCCCGTTACAATACGGGGTCATATTGTCAACGGTCACAGGAGCCTGAAATGTGACAAAATCTTGTGCACTCTTCATAGCCAAAACCACTTGTTGATTTTTTCAACATCAGTCTGGAGCACAAGTGTTAAATGTATTTGTGCATATTATAATTGGGGGTCATATGTCATGGTCACTTGGATTCTACAATGTGTGAATTACTGTCAGTTTTTTGTCCATTCTTTAGCACCAAATATCTTCTTCACATTGTCTTCTACAGCTGTGTGTCTTTTGATAAGAAACTTTCTGTTTGATTGCATTGGTTATACTATTGAATGACAGATAAATAAATTCCTAAAGACTTAGAAAAAGTTAGACATACTGGTAACAGTACTATGCTTTAAAAACTATCTTTGAAGGCTTAAAAACTGGAAATAGGATTTAATTTTGAGCAGTTACCCTTGAGTAACCAATGTTGTTTTTCTGTTACAGTTACAGCAGTGGTGGAGAAGATGGTTATGTCAGAGTTCATTATTTCGATCCAGAATACTTCGACTTCAGATTCGAATTTTAACACAAACAGGATTTAGGATATTTATTTTTGGATTGTGCTTGGAGGAAATTGAATTTAGTCAAGGAAATAGTAATTTTATCTAGTCAACAACTGTCATCATACTTTGACTCGAAGGAAGTGCATTGAAAGTGCTGTTTGAAATTTAAACAGTTTGGAATCTACCAATTGTAATAAAATGTTAGATCGACGGACTTGAGAGTGATGTTTTGATTTCTTCAGTTTTTCATATGGTATATTGCAACGTCTTCAAGATTCTGCTGCATCGTGATGGTCATATTAGTCAGTAAGAGATGGGTTCTACTCGAGTTTAGCATTTGTATGTTGACCACAAAGACAACAAATAAGTGATGCTCATTTTAAGAAATAACACATCACTTTTGAGTTCACATTGGCTTACAGCTATGCTATCGAGACCCATATTAAATTTTGTTAGTTGAATAGAAATGCATTTGTCCTCAATTTCCAAAGAGGGCTTAAAAATGTCTACCAATTTAGGTTATAGTGAACAGGCACAATTCCTGATATCATAGGAATAAAGTACCTATAGTCAAGCTCCAACAGGGGCTGCCAAAGCTTTTGCTTCAAAGCTGGAACTGGTGTACTAACCGCCACACAGCAGACAAGATTTTATTGATTTTTATTGAAGTTCAGCATAAATGGTTAACAGTGAGTAACAAGAACTGTTCCTCACATGTGACAAATGCTCCCGAAAGAGGTGTCTCACAGTCTGTGTCCTCTCCATTTGCTCAATAATTATGCCATGTAATTTTAAAATTCTTTTAAATGCATGTCACGAGTGCAGTATTCCAAAACGGTTATACTCTTAAGTGTGACATTGACCTTTGAGGTAGGGATGTGGGTCTTACATGTAACACATCGGCTTGATGTGCTGAACATGTATGCAAAGTTTTTTTTCAAAATCAATCAATGCATGACAAAGTTATAGTCCGAACACGAATGTGTGCATTTATACACAATTCCTTGACCTTCAAACTCTACGTGTGACCTTGACCTTTGAGGCAGGGACATAGGTCTTACACGTGTCACATCATCTTGATGTGCTGAATATTTGTGCAAAGTTGTTTTAAAATCTTTCAATACATGACATTTTTACAAAATTACAGCCTGGACACAAAAAATATAAGGGTGGATGCACAGATGGACGGTGCAAAATAATATGCCACCCTTTGGGCGCCACCTTTGGGGGCATAAAAACAGTTGGAAAGTCTTGATAATGATATAAATGTGCCTCAGTAATGGGAAAATTTACCCTTTAACAACTAAAATCTTGGTGTATAATATCTCAAAGAAGGGTTTTGACATCTCGAGGACTTTCTTGCTGAACCTCTTAACTGATTCAGGGCCATAGGTTCTAGCATCTTCATTTAGATGACACTTGCACCTCGTGCGAGAAATTGGGATCCTTGAGAGACTGATACATAAACTGCTTGCCTGTTAATAACTGATACCATTTAAATTGTGATAAAGGACAAAGAAAAATATTGAACAAAACAGCTAAACCTGTATGACTGCATGGCATATAGAAGATGCCAGACCTTAAATTGCCCTACAAGATCGGCTAGCATTAAAGTCTGGCATCCACCTATCTACTTGTCCTGGGCTCCTTGTTTGGGGACACTGGAATAATGTACCTAGATTACAGTTGTTTAAGAGTTAAATTTTCACATTATTGAGGCAAGATTAAATCATGTCCAAGTCTTACAAATTGCCTTTGCTCCAAATTAGTTGTACTGTGCAAAACATTACCTTATACAAAATGTGGAAAAACATTCAAGGTTTTAGTGATTTTTATTGAAATTCAACATACATGGTTAACAGATGAGTAAAAGTAGTATCAAAAACAATGTACATGTCCATTAAGTTTATCACAGACAAACAGTTATGGTCCCTTCACTTCTTCTTGGTTCTTTGTGATCCCCGAGAGCTAGGTAGTGGAGATTTAGATGTCTTGGATGACGGAAGTTTCACTTGTTTGATGCTGTATCTTGGTGGGGGTCCTGCAGAAAGTGATCAAAACAGAAGTTTTAAGTATAAAGACATATCATGGACTTGCTCAATTCTCCAAATACTGGTGCTGGTTATCAAAATACAGAAACTGGAAACAAGTTATTTAAAGAGCACTGTTCAGTTAATATGATGAATTTCAAAATTTATATCGTTTAGTTATGCAAAACATATTCCTAACTAATGCAAAAGCGATTTAATTAATTATAATGATTTTAGATTGTGTAACAACTAAACAACGCAAAGTTCTCTTTCAAGTAGCCAAGTACATGTCATATAACATTATATAGTACCAGTGATTTCGGAAGACTTCATAGTCTATGTGAGGACATGTAGCCAGAAATATGATTACTCCTGTCATATGCATTTGTCTTAAATTGCAGTATCATTATTCATAGACTTACTTGTAGTAGTTCAACTTGCTTTAATTACAATTTAAGATTTACAGAAAAAAATTGTACTGATGTAAACTGCTATATTACAAGTTGTAACATTTTCACTACATCACTATCATTAATATCTGTTTCCCATCAATACAGCAACAGGTGGATGAAAATACAAGAGCTGTCAGTAGGACAGTGTGCTCGACTTTTTTAGTGCTTGCCAATAAAACAAAACTTTGACAGTTAAGGGCACACAAGACTTTAACTAGGAATTTCTAAGTACAAATCAAGAAAATTTTTCACAGAGTTATCTTCTTTTGCTTACAGATAGGTCTTATGATGGTACATAAGTACTCCAACTTTCAAAGTAATATCTCAAATGGTTAAGTTAACAAGTGGACAAGAATGAAAATTTTAACTGAGTTTCTAAGTCAAAAAGGGCCATAATTCAAATAAAATCCTTGACAGAATTACCTTCTCCTGCCCATGTTTGGGAATCATGATGGTAAACAAGTATTCCAACTTTCAAATTAATATCTCTAACAGTTAAGTCAAAAAAGTGGACTGGTACGAAAAACTTAACCAAGATTCTAAGTCGATAAAAGGCCTTATTTTTTAAAACAAATCCCTGACAGAGTTACCTTCTCTTGCCTACAGATGGGGGGTAATGATGTGAAATAGCATTAAAAGTTTCAAAGCAATATCTCAAAGGGTTAAGGCAATAAGTGGATTTTACCCATATTCAATGTATTTTCTAAGTCAAAAAGGGGCATAATTCTGTCAAAAACCTTGACAGAGTTATGTCCTCTTGTCTGTTGATGAAGGTTGTGATGGTACACAAGTATGGTTAGTTTCAAAGCAATACCTCCAATGGTTTTGAAATAAAGTGAGGTGGTACGAAAAACTTAACCAAGCTCAATACACTTTCTAAGTAAAAAAAGGGCCATAATTCTGTCAAAAACCTTGACAGAGTTATGTACTCTTGTCTGTAGATGGAGGTTATGATGGTAAAGAAGTATGGTAAGTTTCAAAGCCATACCTCTAATACTTCTGAAATAAAGTAAGGGTGTACGAAAATACTTTAAACAAGGTGTAACGCCCATACATCACTATCAGTAGGATAGCTCCCCTTTTCATAGAAAGGTCGAGACTAAAAATCAGTGTGTGAAGGTAAAAAACCTTAAATACACCTTAAAATATAGACTGCTGGAATAGCTTAGCATAACTGCTATCAATTAGAAATTGAAATCAGAATGTTTCGTTGAACTCATTCTAAAGAGACATAATACAAGTAATTTGGTTTCTTCTCAAGTATTTGTAAAATTAGTTTTCTAAAAAATACTTTTCAGAAAAAAAAACGCAAGAGAAATACTGTTCTAGTGTGAATGACCACATTTCAATGAACGTCATAATCTAGCAACTAAACATTCATATCTACTGTAGCAACAGTTGAACTGCATTGATCAAATTTATAGAGTTTGAAACTTTCAAAACAAACGTAAATCATTTATCTAGCATTTTAAAGAAGATTAGATCGGCAATTCTGCAAAATAATTCACTGTACAAATATCACAGCAATACACACAAATCTCAAAGTCTGGCATTCTATTGATTAATGTTGATACAGACTGTGCATCAGGTGATTCCAATGATTTTGGTGAGGTAGGATGTGGGGAAGAGACACAATCCACAGGGGAAGGTGGAGAAACTGGTTTTGTAAACAATTTAAACTTGAAACGTTTTGGGGGACCTGTACAACAAAAAGAATTACTAGATATATTTATTGCAAGTGATAATAACATAAGCGAAAAAACAACAGAAAAAGACAACTAAAGATTTTGTAGCTACTGACTTGAATTTCTCAAACAGTGAATTAAGTGGATACACATAATCCAGTATTGTCAGGGGTGGCCCCAATAAAAGCCCCTTTGAGGGGGGGGGGCCCCCAAAAACGATCAACACATAATCCAGTATTGTCAGTGTAAGTCCTCTTGTATCATATCAAGTAAGTATTGCATTTGCTATACAGTAACTGTATTTCTCAACAAGGTACTCAAATGCTTATGTGAAGAAAAGACATACACTGGGATGTATGAATTTGCTTTAGTTTTATTATGACAAAATCTTCCAAGTTTTTAATTCACTCTCATGGAAAGGACTAGTGTTTGAATATGAAACCTCAGAGCTGACAACCCAATACATTGACTATTGCTCTCTTAGCCTTTTTGTTGGCAAAAATGCTGCACTTGTGATTTAAATTACTGGTCTGTTAAAGTTCAATTCGGGCAAAGTTGCATGTTCATGATTTTACCATTTTTAGCTCTACTGGACTCGATCCAGCAGAGCTTATGCCATAGTGGTCTGTATGTTGTCAGTCTCACCATACTCTTTTCCACGATATGCTCTACAGTTTCATGTAGATGATCCTTATCGTGTTTTGGGTCATTGGGGTCAAAGTTCAATGTCAGTGACCCAAACTTTGTAAATCTTGTTGGCTCATTATCTTGAGATCTATTTGATCCACAGTCTTCAAACTTCATGCGATGATTGGTCTTACTGAATAGGTGATCCCTATTGTTTATAGGGTCAGTGGGTTGAAGTTCCAGGTTACAGTGACCGAAACTTTGAAAAAATTTTCCATTCAATATCTTGATATCTACATCACCCACAGTAGTCAAAGATCAAATGATGATTGGTTATACTGAGTAGATGATCCCTACTGTTTTTAGGGTCAAGTGGTCATTGTCACAGTGAACTCTGTTAGCTTTTCCTTGAGATGTTGCAAAAGATATTCACAAAACTTACTCAGAACTGTCCAGTCAGACCAGCAGAGCAGAGCAATACTGGCCCTTTTGGGCCTCTTTGTTTAATATTTCACATCATAGAATCAAACTGGCACTTATATAAAATTATAAAGTAAAGAAATATAGACATACCAACTTACGTACCAGTACTACTTTATACATATGCTTTAAAACACAATGTTCAGTAAGTTCATTTACATGTCAGAAACCATGGAAACAGTACACTGACTATGATAAATACACATTTTGAGAATCTATTTATGACTTCTATGATGTATATAGTATACAGGGCTATAAATGATACAAACCTAGTTGTTGTGGCCTTGGCATGATTGTTTTCTCAAATTTGAACTCAAGGTCTTCCTTAAACCTTTCAACTTCAAACTTCATGTTCTCTGTTGCAGCCATAGTGTACTGCTTCATGACTTCTTCAATAATACCGCCAATTTTCTGCAAATGTTTAAAATTAAAATCCAGATAAAAAATTGAAGCCAGATAAAAAATTGCAATACAATTTAAAAAAAAATAAAGTCAGCTTGACAGAAATAAATGTAACCTAATCTCTCCAAGGGCTTTTGTACAAATTAATTATCTTCAGACGTCTCTGTTATAGTTGATACAGTTAATGACAACAGTTAGTTACATTTACTGTTGCTTGTCCAATATTGCGTATACAACATTCACTACCTGTCCTGCGATTCATAGTGGTGATGATAGTACACATAGACTGGAAAGCAATCTGCAGATGAAAAATGTTTGACTCAAATCATGTGTTAGCTTGAGACCATCAGTTCTAAAATGTAAAGCTATTTAAAGAGATGACATATTCTTATCAAACTAAACTGATGTAAGCTACTTGAACCTATCATGTGACTGGGTGTATTAAAGGCCTTGTGACACAAGGCTTGTGTGATATATAGTGTAAGTATTCCACTAGTACATACTTCTTTATCTAAAGGTGTTTCAACATTGACAGCCTTCTTCAATACTTCTGTGGAGTCTGCTTCCATGTCACATAGTTTCTTTTCTTTGTCTGCCAATCTTTCCCTTGCTCTATCTTCTTCTTTCTTTTCTATGTCTTCAATTCTTTTCTCATATTCCCAAACTTTTATTGGTTTACTTTCTTTTAAAGTTGATGTGTCAAATGGTGGTTCCAAAGAAATACGACATTTTGGTATTTGCTCTGTACGAGGGGTGGTAAATACTAATTGAAACAGTTTGAAATGAGGCAGAATAGTTTCAAACACAAAAGCAGAATAAACTTTATATTCCCTTTCCTCTAAACTCTGTAGAAGCTCTTGTGTTTGAGAGTTGTAGAAACCAAGGATGTCTGTAATTTTGTCACACTCTGTAATACAAAATGATAATGTTCAAGAACTGGAAAAAAAATGTGTTTGCTTTTATTTTGTAAAATAGAAATGATGTGACAGAAAGAAGTTATGGTTAATTTTGTGCTATAGCTGAACTATAACATAAAACCTTGTGAAATGTCATGCTACATTATAGCAAGATCACTTAAGTTAGTCTTGTGGTAAACCAATGAAATATCATACAGTACCTGGCGTATATTCAACACCACCAACTCCCGCTTCACTTGTCAGAAGACTTGTATAGAATTTCTAAGAAATATAATTTTTTCAAAGATACATGTATACTTTTTTTTCCTACATTGTAAAAAATTAAAAGGCCCATGAATTTATGTCCTGTTAAACTTTTTTTCCCAAAATACACTGCAAGGTAAGAGTGGTATACATTTTGTAAATAAACCCGATATTGGTCTGTTTGAAGTAGATAAACTTTTCTGCAATAAAAATAGAGAAAACATACCTTTAATCTGATTTATAAGCTTCTCAGCAAAAATAACAACAAAGGCTACTTTATTCCATGGAAAGCCTTTCTCTATTGCAAAAGCCATACTGTCGTAAAGAAAATCAAGTCGGATTGACAGTTGCATGTTTTTGTCTTCATCAAAAGATGGCCATCCCAATGCCTGAGCAAGAGCAAGCCTGCCTTGTTCTTTCTAAAATTAATTAAAATAGGTAAATAAATCATTAAGTGAGATATTGGATACATAACACCAAATTCAAGAATTAATGCAATTTATATTTAAGAGATGCAATTGTTTCAAAATAATAATGTCAATTTATTTATATTGTAATGTATGACTATCACTTCAACACATTAATTAAAGCTATAATACTTTTCAAAATGACCAGAAAAATTATGGTAAAGAAATGTTCTTAAAACATGAAATATGTTCAGAAAATTAAAAGAAAATAAGTCATGTTCAACCATTTCTTTTATTTAATAGTGGATACAAACCAAAAATTATCATACAAAATTGTTGGAAAATCGTTTAATGACTGAGCCAGTCAAAAAAGATTTTGTTACTTTTGAACTACATATACAGTATCAATATGAATAAAACCGTTATACAGGTATATGTTTATGTAATTTAGATATAACTTTAACAATAATTGTTTTTTAAAGATACTAAACCATTGCATCCTCATGCATCAGTGGTTTGCCAACCTTTCAGACAAACATGAAATTATGTAACGAATGCTCTGGACGTACGAGAATGAACCATTGGGGAATGCACAGAAGTATACATTCATTTAGTGTATACTTCCATGGTGAATGTATTAAATTAATTTGAGATGGTCAAATTGAAGGGTATTATCATTCATTATATTCATGAGAGACATTAAATGGATAGTGCCTATTCAATATTGTGGAATTATTGGCTTACTATTGCCACTTATATTAGAGTGGTGGAACCTATGCTGGCGGTATCCTTATGCTGGTGGTATCTCCGAAAAACGGCTATTTACAGAAAAACAGATGAAGAAATATTTTCAGGGTACATTCAGCATTGACAGTCGATGAAATGCCTTTACAGCAAACGTAGTGATAGCCGCGCTTGCAGCTCAGTGACGTCACAGCAGCCGATACAATTGTACTTGATCCATTTCGCTAGAAAATTTCTTAAATATAGACATCAAAATCACCCAGTTAAAGTTAGCATTTTGGATACACCTTATTTCTTTTGTATAAAAATATATATTTTATGGAAACTGTTCTATCTTGTTAGTTAATATTTAGGCTCTAAAAACTGTTTCCCACCTGTTGGTTGTCAAATATCACATACCGCCAGCATTGGTTCCCTTCGAGGTGAAACTTCAAGTTTTGACATGTGTCGTGGCAATAGCTACCAGAACGACATAGTCAAGTGACGAAGCACATCAACGTCTTGTTTCGATTTAGCAGGGATAACATTATGTTTTCGCTGAGGCAAATCAAAATGGTAAGGATTTCCTGCTTTCTGAACTGCTGATAAATACCTCCAGCATAACCACTCTAGTGAAAACAAACAATAAATTGCCACAGAAACGTAAATCGTTTATATGAGTAGCAAACTCATATTCGGCATAAATGACTTTATGAAGAGTTTGATAGAGACTCATTCTGTTCACTGATAGAGGGAGCGTTTTGAAATTTGATTTGAAGATGACAACTAGAAAGCACTCATTTTGTATATTAAATAAAGATACGTCATGAAAGGATTCAAAATCACTAAACAAAATACAAGGTTAACAAGGCATTTATGTAAACTAATTCTTACTGAGAGTGATGATAAATTTTTGACACTGGTTGATGTTATCGTCGCCATTTTGTTGCTACCAAAGCCGACATTCCAAATTCTCGTAAAGTGACGTTTAGGTTAACAAGCCTTTTGACAGATCTTACGGGAAGAATCTTACGCGAAACTCATGATATGAATAATTAGGAAACGTTCCAGTTGTCCACATTACAAAAATTACAAAATGTGTTGAGCAAAGAAAGAAACATATCTACTTTCGTTTTGGCAAGTGCCCGTCACGTGACTGGAAACGGTATTTAGATCTTGGCCGGGAAATGTGTATTGGGCTGTCAAAACATTCACCAAACTGTCAAAAATAATATTGACAGTGAGTTTACTCTCCGCAAAACTCGGTGAGTAGTTAGTTAATTAGAAAATAGCCTTGTCATTTCTCAGTGTCATCATATTTGAATTGAAGTGACATATCTACTCGATAGAAGAAATTTAATAAATCTTATTCTCATCATCATGCGTGTATGAAATCCTATTTATTTATGTTTTAACACAGTTGTTTAAGTAACACAGTTGTTTAAGTAAGGTAAAAGTCACTATTATTGATGTTTTCATAACAATTGCCATAACAGCAGCATGGCAAAACATTGACAGACATAAGACAATTAATTTAAGTGACTGTCCAGTTAGTGAAGTCACAGGAACTTGAAAATGTATTTTTTAAAGTAAATTAAACTCTTAAAACTCACTGTTCCAAATGCTGACATTTCCTTTACATAGTTATATATAAACACCAGCAATGAAACTTCGCTACCTGTCCACTAACAACATACTGAAATTTACTATTATACAGGTCCTACCTAGCTATTACCGAGAAGTTGTAGATCTAGGGTATGTCCCTTTAATGAAGGTGCATAGTTAATTAAATACTCAAAAAACATAAAACATCTGGGTTTTTAAAATAAAGTTTCATCATTTATATTCAAGAAAAAAATCAAATCAGAAACCAAAACTATGTTTAAAGCGTTAAAAGCAAGCTTTATTATCCTGTTTTCTCGTATTCTCAGGGGGCTAAGCATGTAAATTTGGTACATATAAAACAGTACACTTTTGCACATTATTTACATGTTTTTGATAAAATCTCATCTTTCAGTTGATGTCTTTATAAGTTGCATGATTTTTCTCCTTATGTAAATTTTGCTACGATTTGAGGTCACCCTCATACCAGAAATGAGAAGAAAGTTTCTCGTATTCTCAGGGTTTATGTTTGAGTCTCAGGCTTGTCCCACTGTAGAATCCAAAAACTTATAAATTGCCAAGGTGCATAGCTTGGCTTATATGTTACAAATAGCATAAAATCAATAATGATAGACAGTAGAATAAAACAATATGGGCTGTTTTACTAACCCCACCACAAAAAATAAGGAAATTTCTACATATTCAGTAAATGCCAATATTTTCATTAATTTTCAGCCAAATCACTTGAAACTTTTTTTTGTGTCAGTTTTGTATCATATATCTGTAAATGATAACAAAGAGTTGCCAATTTGACACCTTTTAATAAAAACGAGAAAGAGAACCCGAGAAGGTAATTCCGTGTTGACAGTCATCTTCATTTTTTCGAATATACTTATTACCTTGAACTTTGAAGAAAACTATTTGAAACTTCTTCCTGCTTGTTTCTACGACAATTTTTTTTTACCGTAGGCTCTTGTCTGACAGCTTGTCTTTTTCTGAACATTTTGCTAGTGTTTTGTAGTGATGTTTTTGTTAAATGTTTGATAGTGAGGTAATTACCACACCAACGGTCTGGAGAGGGCCGTCTCTGATGTTGTGATAACTCGTGGCCCGATCCATTTGTTATAGTTCAACATATTTTGCATGCCTTTATATATATGTATATGTAACTTGTACAATAAAATAATATTAAATCTAAACGGTCATCAGATTATTATTCAATCTAAAAAAATATGCAAAATTTTAAATGTTCCTCTTGCTTGTCAAAGATGTGCACAAACCTCAATCAATACAAAGAAAGTCAACAATATGAATGTGTTTACCTATAAAGAAATTCAAAATTTATAGTAAAACTCTTTCATGTTTGCCAAACAAATATTTTTGTTGCATTATTAAATCTTTTTTTTTAAATATGCGCGGTCAAAACATTGCAAACATATTAATTTTCGAGTTATTTCTCTGCAGACACGCTGCCAAACAATTTTATTGTTGAAACAATAACTAAACAGCGATTATAATTTATGTCTTTAGTTTGAAAACGACGGTTAAAATTGGGGGCTAATGAGTAATGAGCACCACTCTTATTTTTGAGTCACTTCTCTTCGAACACGCCGCTATTTCTTTCCGTTGCCTGAACAGTTAGACATAATCTGTAATTATCAATAAACGATCCCGAAAAACAAGTGGTAATTACATGTATTTGCAGCCACGCTTATTTTCAATTAACTTCTCTCCAAACACGAATTGTTCCCCATTGTTGAAACATTTAAAAAAAAAAAGAGGAATGAGTTTGTCGGTGGTTACCAAAAACTGTAATAAGCCAATAATTAATCGAAAAACACGCCAATTTCAACTCCATTCTCAGCAAATTATTTAAAGCATAATTTAATCTAAATGATTCCGTGTCACAAATTCAATTGTACACGGATTATCAGGTGTTACGACCGCTCACATGTCGTCACCTTGGCGCAAAAAGTACTGTAACTGACTTTTTTAAAATTTTACAGGAGACACAAAAAACTGATTTGTTTATATCCAATAAATCTTTTTCATACCATACTGAAGTGTGAAGTTAGTATTTGTCATGTACATTTAAGTTCTTTAAAAGATTATAATGCATTCATTTCAGTAAAAAAAGTTATTACATATTCTTTTACACTTACATGACTCTTTGCGCTAACTTTATTACACGTAAAAAGTCATGTAAGTGCACTTACCAGAGTTTTTGCGCTAACTTTTTAACTGAAAGTTATATAACTTACAGTATATCATACACATAATAAAACTGCTGTGAAGATGGTTATACCATAACTGTGGATTAAAATTGTGTTCATTGTGGATTTACAAATCAGTTGATTCATTAGAAAATATAAATTGAACAAAAATAACCCAATTTTTAATTTTGATTGATTTCGAACAGTTTCACACAAAATATTATACAATGGAGTAATTAAAGAGTTTTCTCTGTGAAATAAGAGTTGTGAATCACATTTTGAAACTGTAAATTACTACTTTTTCAATCTTTAACTCGGATTAAAGTAAAAAAGTATACCGAGCGTAATTAATACTAGAAACCATGCCATGATGAGGTTAAAATGACGTCATTAGGTTCTATGTTTTCAGATAATCCCGCGATTTTCGATAATTTATAGAAACAAACGCAACAAATGTGTAGTGTTAAAACCATAAATAAACAGAAAAATTGTTAGTATCGATGCAATTGTATAATGTTAGTTTCACTCCGGAAAACCAAAAAAAATTTATTTTTAATTGTGGCTGCGCCACTTGGGAAAATATCACTTTTGATATCCACTTGGTGAAATTATAACGTGATATTTCACCAAAACCAACAATTATCCCCTATTTTATGTTCCAAAATTGAAATATATCTCAATCTTCCACAGAATTAACCAATTTTTCTATTTATTTCATCTTCAAAAGCTTTGATATTTTATTGAAAGGATATCTAAAACAGTGTGGTATAATGTCTGTATTTTACGTCATAGTAATGACATCATTGACATTTTAACCCTTTTGCTATTAATGTTAAAATTGTAAATTATAAAGTCGTGTATGTCACTTAAGCGTTTAAAAAATAATAAGTTGACATAAAAAAATAAGCTTCGCTTCAAAAGGCGTGTCTTGTTTGTTTATTAGAGCTTATTGTTGGTACCGGTTTCCCATATGACCAACGCCCAAAAACATGGTTAGTTATTTTAGGTTTCGGAGGATAGTGAAAGATACAGAAAGTGTCACAATTCCAGAGACAATCCTGGTTTTTATACATGCTAGGTGTATAGCACCCATACATGGGACCTCGGTTTTAAAGTCTCCTCCGAAATTCTGTTAGTTATTTTAGTTGGTCAGCCCCGGGAATTGAACCTGCAACCTCGAGATTTCAAGTTTCATGCTCTACCAATTGAGCTAACCAGGCTGACTATGTGTCTTGGTAATTATGGTTTATAATTGACACAAGAAGAATAAGTGTTTAGCTTTTGATCATATTTTTTATGTTCTTTACACTTTGCAACAAATCATAAGATGCTATCAATCTTTGCTACAATTTTTAAGTCTGAAAATCAACTTCAGTATAGATCTGTAAGTAAGCACAGAATTAAAATTTACGAATAAGTTAGTGTTTATTAAGTCAAATTTTAACAATTAAAAAACCATAAGGGTGCGAGAGGTAGCAAGCGACAAGGGTTTCTTGTTAAAATTTGACTTAATAAACTCTAACTTACTTAGTGTTCAACCTAATTTGACCTTTTGCATAGCTTAAGCGACATGTATTGTGGGTGGAGCTAAATTGCTTTCTATTAAGATTGAACTCTTAATAATTAAGTAATTTCAGTAGTAAGTTTTAATAAAATAGAAAGACGTTTATTTGAAAATCTGAGCGATTTGATTGGTTGGCAAATGGGCCCAAAATTGGCGGAAGATGTTGTATACTCGTTCCCATACACTTGCTAAAAGTAAATTTCATTATTAACAGCAGAAATTTGCCCTTTATTTTTAAATACAATATTTTGAAAATGTTTAATATGTTTTATAAAAAATATAAGTTGTTTAATTTCTATATATGACATATACTAATAGAAACCAACAATATTTAGCTGGTAATATGTCTCTGAATTCATTTATGGATATAACATATGGCAGTCAGATAATCTCCTAAAGAACAGCCCATGTTGTTTTTTGTTTGTAGTTATTTCAGCAAACGTCAAAAATCCTGAAATTACCAAACCTTTTCTTGCAATAACCCTTAACCTTTGCAATTTTGCCTAACATGGACAGAACAGACGCACATCATGTCATATGATTTTAATGAGCAGATAATTGACCAATAGTGGACATTAATTGAAGACATTCAGTGGTTTGTAAATTTTTTTAATCTGTAATGCACCATTTTTCGTTTCTCAGTTAAAATGAAATGAAATAGGAATTGATCAATCATAAATTGCTTTAATAATTTTGATAATTTCATCCAATTAAACAAAAGGTCAGAAACAACACTAACATAATAATACTATTCCTTTTTTAGCTCTTTGCATATACATATATATGTGTCTATGATGGCCATATCCATTAGTACAGCTTTCATACATTATAAGTTGCAACTGCTTAGATAACACATTGTCAAACTATTGTCTCTAAATTGCTATATAACTTAATTTCCAGATTATATTAGAATAGGCCTAAAATAGACACTTGGCACTCAATATAGCATGCAACAATAGGCCCAAAAAAGGCCCATTGCACAGAAATGGTTAAGCAGAGCTTTGTTGATTTTTTACATCAAGGTCTATAAACGACATCATTGTATGCCTTGTAAACAATAATTATCTTATCATTATGATGTCATCAGTAGCAAAAGAATTATTTAAAAAAAATAATGATAAAAAAATGAAGGGTCCACAAAAAAACAAAGAATAACAGGTTTTGGTTTTAAAATATTATAAATAAATATTGATTATTGTTGATGCAAAAAGTATGGCAGATTTTGAGAGAGACATACCAGCAAGTACAAGTAAGCATGATAAACACTACAACATACTTATTAGTGTTTTAGCAAATGATTAATACAGCATTGAATTTGCTTTTAAAGAATCACTGGTGCATGACTTAAGCATTGTTTCATATCTATAAGTTTTTTTTTTTTTTACAAAGTGGTATATTCAGTACATCTTGTTTAGGTAATTTGATCTACAAAGCAATTGTTTGCCAACTTTCCTTGCTTTCTACCTTGATGAATATCAAACCTGTCATTGATTTGAAACATTGTTTGTTTGAACTGTTATTGAAATATGTTTTTCAGTACAATGTAGATAGAATTGTAAATGGTTTTTCAAGTTTTGTAAATAATGAGAACGGAATGTTCAATATAATTAATGAATTCTTGATCTTGTTTAATTTGTGAAAACTGTACATTGGTTGAAAGTAACAACTACAAAAATAGAAAAATAGCTGAGAAAGATTTGTGCTGCTAATATAAGTGAGAACTGTAATGTGAGGGGAACATGTAATTTAAATTACTTTTATAAAACCACATTGTGGGTAAGTAAATACAAATCATCTGTCAAATGAATGAATTTGTATGCCAATGAATTTGCTTTGAAATCAAATCTATTAATGTCTGTTTCCTTTATCAACATTGTTTATGATGAAATAATTTTCATATAAGATATTTTCATAAATTTGGGTTCCTTTTACAATTTATGAAAAATTTATTGTTGCATGTCAGGTTTACCTAATCAGTGTAACTAGCTATAATTTTCTGAATCTGGTTTCTTGACATCTTAAAAGGTTTAGTCATTGACTTGGGGCGATTGCTTTAAAATTGTAATTAATTTAATTACAAAAATGTAATCAATTACATTACAATTTTTCCATTAATTGATTAAGTTACTATTACTTTAACAAATGTAATTGATTACATTCATGATTACCTGATTACTTTCAAGTTAATGTAAAAACAAACATCATCAAACTAAAGTTTATTTTCATGAAAATGTCAAAAGGAAAATAACATACATTAAGGATGGCAATTAACCATATTTTCTTTGTTTATTTTGTATATCATTCAAAAGAGATTGGTCATTCTATGTTTTATTGTTTAAAGTCCCAGGATCACTTTGAATTTACTGAAATAGTAACATAAATTTATTGATAGGGAAATTATAATTTTATATTATGTTTATTTACTCTAAAACAATTTTGACATTACTGTCTAGCGTTTTATTTCCGGACGAAAATGACACATTTTCTATATTCACCGGGTTATTATTTAACAAACATGTACCACATTTTCACCATGCATACCTCATCCCTTCTTCAACAAGACTATGTTTACCTTTTTGCTTTGTGACAACTTCTGTTTTACATAATGAGGCCCCGAACGGGGTTTACTTTCAGGTATGTTTTTAACGTAGTACAGGATACATTTCCGGACACTTTGGAAAAGGCGTTGTACTTTCATTTTTTGTTGAAATTAGGCGATTTTTTGGAGCGAGAATATTTTTTGTTTTGATTTTGAATAAATGCTGGCTTATTTTTGTTCATTTCTTACAATTTTATACGGTTTGTAGACAGGGAAATAGAAACCTGTAATCAACATCATCAACCGATATTGTAGGCGGGTAGGTATAAACACCGAAATGGAAATTTAACGGCGAAATGGGCGAAACAAAGGGGTTTGTTCAAGTTGTTTCACTTTGTTTGGGAAAGTTGAACTTTTAACGTCTAGCGTCTTCAATCCTTTATAAAGTTGATTTTAATTCCAAAATATTTTCGGTGCACAAATTGTAAACGTTGCATTTATTTTGGAAATGGATATTTGTTTTATGAGGTTTAATACGTTCTTAAATTGAATTCTACATCCGTCTGCTATCAAGAACAGCATCATTAAAAATTTTAAGTGCACATCAGGGCCATCTTCATAATGCTGCATTGCGCATGTGCAGTTATACCGTTTTCCCCTAAGCATGTTTACAGAAAAGATAGGATGTGCGAGTAAGTTTTAATGCATTTTTGTTGCCATATATTCACCAGAAACAATGAGTGTTGTTCATCTGCCAAAAAGCAAGCTTCCTAATGATTGCTTGTGCTGGATCAAGACAAAACGTAAAAATATAGCTTAAAATGGGGGTGTCCGGAAATAGAACCTGTCCGGAAATATGACGCCAAGCAGTAGCCATTCTTTCATACATAAATTCAAGTTGTTTCTTCAAGAATAAGAGTCGCCAGAGAGCCTTTCTTATTTTTGTACTTATCGATTTAAAAAGCAAAGTTAGGAATGTTTTTGGTGTAAATAAAGGTAATTTCTATCATGCAGTAAGACATCTTTGTTGATAAAATGAGAGCTACATGAAAATGTGATCCTGGGACTTTAAATCATTTATGTCAGTAAAGTGTAAAATAATTGTTAACAAGGTTAGGATTTACTTACTTTTGTATGTGTCCCAAAGTTTGATGTTGTTTTTGCATGCTCTGGTTATGTAAGTGTCACAATTATTGCATTTTACCATTATAGTTCCTGACATATCTCCAAGAACATGAAAATGTTTAAATAAATATAGGTGCAGACATGGCAAAAGATTGCTTGAAAATGATGACAACTTTTAATTCTTTACACTTTAGTGGTCAATATAAGGCCCTTGGCTATAAAATACAATGTGTGCACTGTGGTCAGTCAAACCAATTAGTAGTGCAACTGTTGAGATAATTGTTTCACACCTATTTATCCAGTCATTAGATATACTTTGAAAAATATCTGTAAAAACATGAATGGTGTCTCTGAATTTCTCTCATTTTTAAATGGCTTAGTAAACAAACACTGACAGCAAAAGTATGTTGATCATACTATAAACTATGTCTTATTTCCTTTATTTCCACTGATTCTGTCACACTGTCTTTGTTTGTGAATGAGCTAGAAAATCATTAAAAATATATACGTTCTTTGTAATAATTCACTAATTACTATTGTTCTTTCCATGAATTATTAGTGTATATCTACTACAGTATTACTGCATCCCAACCAAGTAAAACACATTTGATGTCAAAGGAAAATGATTTAAGCAATGCAACCCACCCACTTAAGAAAATGGTGCGCTGCCTTAACAGTCAAATAATAGTGTAACTTTATTTACAGATATTGCACAACTATTCAACATTTACTGCAAGGTTTCGAGTTTTCCATAAAATAATATGCATAAACTGCACAATGTGTATCATTTAAAGTACAGTTGACTCTCAGTATCTCAAACTCGCTTACCTCGAATTTCCGTTTAAGTCGAAGAAATTCTAAAGTCCCGTCAAATTTCCTTCTTTATCTATGTACTTTAACTCCTTTTAAGACAAAATTTGACATATCGAGACTCCGGATGTGTCAAAGGGATTTTTTAGTCCCGTCAATCAAATTCCAGTGTATTGTCAACTCGTTAAGTTGAAGTGCGAAAGTCGCTGACGGATCAAAGGTGTGGCGGGTCAAAGCAAGGGTGAGACGTTGTCATGCCAATTCACACATGTCGTAATGATTGTTGTTTGTTTTTCATGGATTTACTTTAATTGCCGTTGACTACGTGTAATTAATGATGAAAAATGCGGTAATTACTTTAAAGACTTAATTTATTTGAGAGGTTAAATGATAATAGTGATTGGGTTTTATAAAAAAAAGATGATTTCTGAACGAATTTATCAGTCTGTGAATATTTTTTTTTGTAGTTAGTTGCTGTTCTAATGTTTAGAATATACCAATGTTCTGACTTCCGGTTCAAGAAACGCTACTTTCACTTTGCCCGACGCGTACTTTTGTTTTCGCTCGGGCCGATACAAGTTTGTAGATGTTCTTGATATGTATTACTAAGGGCTTTTTGTGTATATGCAAAAATAAAATGTAATTAAAATTGAATTTGTGTTCCAATGTTTCAGGGAAAATTTGCATCAATAAAATAAATACAAATAGTTGTCTGTCTTGAAAACGGAATTTTGTGCACTATTCGTCCATATACGTCCAAAAAAACAACAACTAAAAGCCCCGCCTCTTACATCGAACTTCGTTTATCTCGAAGTAAAAGGTCTGGTCCCTTGAAATTAGAGATAATGAGAGTCAACTGTACTTTTTTTCAAAGTCTGATATAAATTAAAATAAATAAAAGTTAATGTAATCTAAATATAAACTTAAGGTAATTATGATGATAGCTTTTCTTGAAAGTGTAATTGATTAAATTACAATTACAAGTAATTACAAAATGTTTGATTACTGATTATGCATAATTACTGAAGAATTTGTAATAAATTATAGCTGATTACAATTACTGATTAATATTACCCCTTGTCTGGTTAATGCAGTCTTTTAACAGGTTATATTAGCATAAATGCAATAAAACAAATATTCCCTTCAATGGAACAACATTTTTGGGACGTACATTTTTCAAGCAATTTGTGAGCACTTTCAACTTGCTACTTTCTATCTAGCCGGTATATATGTCAAATAAAAATTGACTAATTCCATATTTTGCTGGAACCAAATTTATATTGTCTGAGGCATCATGCAACAAACTTCAAGACTGCCTTCTGTGGATGTGTGATTGTGACTGAAGTGGGACTTCAGCCTGAGTGGCTGGACATTATCTACACCATCACTCTTTCCATTTACTAATCTTCTGCTTACTTTATTCTTAGACTTTGTTTAATTATAAAAATAACTGACTTAACCTCCTTAAAGGTGGTCAATTACTTTTAAGCAACATTTTATGACAATTTTTACTTTTTGTATATTCTGTTAGAGATTTATTTAATGAACAAAAAGACCCATTATATAGAGTTATATCCCTTTCAGAAATTTACATTTTATTACTCCCCTTTAATATGAAAGTATTTAAAATGTTGAGTATTTCCTTTTTATTTCAATATAATTTCTACTTTTACATTTGAATTGGATAGATATACAAATATTTTAACATTCTGAACCAAAATGCAAGTTTTAAAACTACGTGTAGCTTCTGAATTCATTTATTTCCAATCTATCTTGGGTGCGCACCCAAGATAGGTAAAGGGAGGTAATAATAATTTTTCAAACTTGAATTTTCTAGTGAATTCCATCTAAATATATAATTTTTAATGCAAATATTTCACAAATAGGTCTTACATTTATATGTTTCCTTAGGCATAGTATGTTTATCAAATTTTTACTTATGATAAAATAACTCTATCTTGGTTAGGCAACCAGGATAGGGAAATCAAATCGTAAAAATACCTCCAGTGAAAATCTTACTTGAATTAAGCGCTAAGTGAACATAAATGAGTGTAAATGATCAGATGTTAAAGTTTCAAACAAGTTTGTTACATGGCCAAAATCTGATTATATACCTTTTAGGTAAACTTTTATTTGTTTTCCAGAGTAATGTTTTAAAGTAGAAACTATGGCAACAGTACAGAAGAAACCAAGAAGGCTTCCAAAACTTCCCCAAAATGAGAAAGAAGAGGATGAAAAAGGAACAAAAGGAGGAAGGGGTCAAGGGGGCAGAAATGTGCCTTATCCTCAACCAGGCAGGAAAAGAGATCTGCCTCCTTTGCGGCGAGGCAGACGGGGAGTAGACACTGATACAAAAAGTATGGTTGACATGGGCAAGAGCTCCCCAGTGGAAGTCGGTAACAGAACTTCACTAACAGCTACTCATAATGCAAAAACATGTTTATTTTTTGTAGACAATAACTCCTTTCTTCAGCCAGTTAAACTAGTGATACATCCAAAAAAGTATAGGAGGTTAGAGACAGTCACACGTGATCTTTCAGTAAGAATGAAAAGTCTTCCATTTGGGTGTCGGGGCATATATACCCCAAGAGGCCGTGATAAAGTGCATACTTTAGAAGAATTGACACCAGACGGTCAATACATTTGTTCATCAAATCCTAGATATGCTGCTAGAGGACTGGATATTGGTCGTGTACATCCCAGGCACGTGTGGCACAACGTTAGACCGGATAGTGGACGTAGGGTGTTGAATAACCTCTTGAAAGAAACTGAATTGCAGAGTGCCAAACAAAGAGGGGGATTTAGGCCAGGATATGATTTGTCAAAAGTTTACACACACGTGGCACCAAAGAAAACTCTCGTAATGAAAAATGGAGAACCAACAATTAGACATACAGTGTTGCTGAATAGAAAGACTGCCAAAACATTAAAACAGGTGTTAGACTATTTAAGTGAGACGTTTCAATTTGCTGTTTGCAAATTGTTCACAATGGATGGCAGACAAGTGAGTAAAGCATTATCATTATACCCCCCGAACACAGAGTGTAAGGAGGGGGAATACTGGATTCATCTTGTCTGTCTGTTCGTGCGTCTGTCCACACATCCATCTGTCTGTCTGTAGATGTTAAATCTCCAAAACCCTGTGTCAGAATTTAATGATTTAGCACAGGAGTGAAAAGTACCATGCCTAGTTGTGCTATATGTTTTGGGTCTCTAGGTCAAAAGTAAAGGTCACAGAGGCTAGAGACAGTGAAGTCTTCTGGACGCTAAATCTCCAAATCTCCAGGTCAGAATTTGATGATACTTCACAGAAGTGATAAGTACCATGCTTACTTGTGCACGGTCCAATAATTTAAGCATTAAATGTTACATCAATTTCAAGTAGTGTGTCAGCGAGGTGTTTGGAGGGTATTCTTCACCTTCAACGATAGTTGTAGTTTTTATTTTTGACTGGTGACAATAGTACAGTAAACTACCTGAAAACCGGACCCTGTCCAGACAAAGGAAAAAGTCCATTTTTCTGAGATTTCCAGTTTTCAGGAAACTTACCAACAAATTTGCTCAGAATCGGACTTCTTGACTGTTTAAATTGAAACAAAGACCATAAATAATGTTCAAGTAAACTACTATATGTTTTATTTAACGAAACAATACCTTGGGCTTAGAAGAAGGTTTAGACTTTTTTTTAGACTTTTGGATACACCTGATGGTATACAGATTGAAGAACTCAAATAAGTAAATACAAATCTTGGCAATTAAATTGCCGCTAATTACATTCAAAGTAACTAAATTATGATCTATTACTGTAGTGATTAAACTCTGAGGTGCTTAATTCATCCGAATGTTGTAAAAAATATCTACAACAAAATATCAGAAATTAAGGCTGCGTAATTTTGCAATTATTCAAGCAAACATTAAACGTATTTGGCAAATTTTTACTTACTATCACACCTACATGTATTTTTCACACCTTAATTTTAAATATACGCAAACAAATTGAAAATAACACATGTGTTTAGTTGATGATATCCTTCCATATGGCTGAATCTCTGAATACACAGAAAAATTTTGAATCTTGAACATGACAATGTAGCGTCCGGTTTTCAGGAATAAATTATCGTTCAAAATCTTTAAGAAGTCGGTAAAAGCCATCAGGAATCTAGAATTCCGAGAGTCCTGTATTCTTAAGAGTTTTATACAATGAATTTAATAGTAGAAATTAAGGGACTCTGAAAATTGTCAAATTTTCTGAGGATTCCAGTTTTTTGAGAGTCTGTTTTTCAGGGAGTTTACTGTATATGTACTGATAGGATGAAAGCACAGCTGAGAATCTGTACCTTGTCACTGTAATTTTAGACACTGGTTTGACATTTACAAAGAAAATTTGAGAAATTACTAACTAATTTAATTCTTGTGTAAACTGTTGCTTTTGCTGTGTTTTGCATTTTGAGAATGTTAGCTTGGGTACTCTTGCGGAACGCTGCATATTGGCATGTACGGGGATTGCCCCAGAAAATCACAAATATTGATATTCACTTAACATTTTAATTATAAATATCACTTCAACTTGAATCAACATAAATGATTTAATTTTAATATAACATCTTATTAAAGTAATGACAAAGTTTGAAGGTGCTATCTCTTATAATAAAAGTGATTATATATAAAAATCATGCATTGGTATATATGATAGGCACTCAAGTGCTGCTTCATTCATGTCCTGTATTTTAGTTCTTTTTCAAAATATTCCTTGCTGTGAGACCTACGTCTCTCATGAAGCTATACCAATTTACTAAACCCCTCCTCATACCACTTTTTATTGAGAGATCTCTTAAAAATTTGTTCATCGTATGTCTGATATTTTTATCACTTGTAAACTTATCCTTGGTACAATTGGTTTCAAAAGCAGAAAATAGGCAAAGTCGGTATGATTGCAATATTATCCTTCTTAGCTTGTCCCAACCTTTTGCTTTGGTGGCATTGCCACTCCTTCTTGTTAAAGTATTCAATCATGTTGACCATTCATTGAAAAAACCATCATGTGAATTTTTTTATTTTGATACATCGCTTAGTTTGGGAAAAATCAACAATTTTTGCTATTTTCTTGGACAACTCATCATTGTATTTTGGAATACATTTGTGCGATGTTTTACACTTAGAATGATCATTACAGATTGATGGACTACAGAAGTTGATGTCTGGTCCAGACAGTATTGTTGCAGGAGGACAGGAACATTTCATTCCTCTAGATGGCGATCATGGTAAAACTAGGGCTAATACGCGTATGAGCAAACGAGAAAGACTTTCTAAAACAAGTAAGTTAACTTCCATTCAGTTTTATATTTTGTACCAGCCTGGTTTGATTGATTGTTTTGCTACTTTACTTGAATTCCCCTGAACTGTATCAAATTTTGTTAAAGAAGAAAGCTCCAGTATAAACTATAATCATTCTGCCTGCCCACCCTTATGCTTGTCCATTGAGATTTCCTTTCATGGACCATTTTTATCCTGCCCCACAAGGTTTTAAGGGGTACAAAGGAGCTACATATAATCATACAGTTGACTCAGCAGTGTTGCTAAAAAGTTGCATCTCAAACTTTTTCAACAGTTCACAAAGTATTGCAACAAAACTTGATCACCATCAAGTTTGGAGTTGCAAGACGCTTTTTTTTTCTCTGTTGCTTTCATAGCTGCTGGGTAATAAGTCACCTATTGGTCATATGATTTTTGATAATTTATAGCTTCACACAGTTTTTACCTGTGTGATGAGGGTGTGTCATGCACAATGCCAGCAACCTGTTCCCAAGGTCAAGGTCTCTCTGAGGTCTTATACCTTGGCTTTGTATATATATCCTAAATTAGTACACCCTTCGGTTGCTCAAAACTGGTAGGGGATTTTGTATTGATGCAATACCTCATCAACTTGTTGCCTTTGATATAGAGATTTAAAAATAGCTTAGAAGTCACATTTTTTACCCAGTTAAACCATAGAAATATGGTAAGAATGTTTGTCTGGATGATCATCAGGTAAAGTTTGAAACTGGATCACATGGAGTCAAGGGCTAGGTCACCTAGTCAAATTAAAGAAAACAGTTACAAAACAGTTGTCACGAAATAGATCAATATGTTTATATTGATGATCTCTTGGTTAAGTTGAAACAAAGCCTCACATGGTCAGAAATAGATCACTGTTTTGTGGTACAGATAATCTTGTAAAGACTCTCTCTTTGAGATTGATTCCATCTGAAGTGAGTCTGGATAGTGTCAAGTGTTAGTTGTAAGAGCTTGTTTAGCAATGGAAAATGAGTTAATTAGTAAACTTTGTAAATCTGGGTCATAGAATTGGTAGAAAAAGGCTAGGTCATTAGGTACGGGTAAAATAGAGATTGGTCATCTTGTAACTGTTCAAGTTTCATTCACTTCAATGACCATTTCATTCAAAAGTTAGTTGAAGCTGACATAAAAGAAGCTTTGTCCTTGACCACCAGAGTAGTCAAATATGAATGTCAAGACCCTCTGTACTCAACATTGAAAATTTGCTTGAACAAAGCAGCACCTGAATTACATACACTTTGTTTATGTATTAACAGAAGGTCACTGGCTGGTGACTACTCGTACAAACGCATTACCATCTGCTGGAACGCAGGCCCAGGTTACCATAACTGTTTATGGAAACAAGGGTAATTCTGGTCCTTTGACACTGGGGCGTGGTGATGGTAGCAATTTCCAGCCAGGACAATATGATGAATTCTCGGTAAGTAAGCTGCGCATATGTTTCAAAGTAGTCAAAATTGATAATTTCTGATTCAAATATCAGTGTTAAAGTATTTTGGATTTTGAACAGTGATAAAAGGTGTTAAGTGCTGAATGTAGGAGAAAAGTAATGAGTTTGATACATGGATGATGTATATGTGCTGAATGGATCAAGAATGAAGCAGATAGGTACAGAAGATTGAGGAGCCAGGGAAGGGGGAAGTTATGAGTGAAAGAAGGATACTATGTAAATTGTTATAGGGCTTAATAGCTGAAAAGGAAAGTTTGGGAGAAATAAGTTATCTAGTTATAATGAATTATCTACGAAATATTTAATAATTAGTAAAATATAAGTACAGTAAACTCCGCTTTTAACGATATTCAGGGGACCGTAGAATTAATATCGTTAATCTGCATATAGTTATATCCAAGTCGACTTCTGGCATCTACTGAAACCAAAAGTAGAGTTAACCTGCTTGATTCAAGAGGCGGACCACTTATAATATAGAACAAGTTCTGTATACGATTTATTTACATATTTGCACACATAATTATATGTAAAGATACATGTGTTTCATTATCATCAAATGTTTTATTTGGTGATCTCGCATCTTTACACCATCCAGGTAAGGCATTTTCCCTATGAGTGTTATTTGCATCAATGAGTGTTATTTGCATGTCTGGTCATTTTTAAATTCTAGCTGAACTGAATGTCCTAATTTCATATGGTTTTATGATAGCATCCCAACTTTTTAATATAGTGCTAAGTAAGTTTTAATTATAAAATCAGCAGCAATGTCTTGTTTTTTTCGACATCCCTTAAGTTCACAGATCATTTTGTACTTATATATCTAAAAGCGTAACATCCGGTGTGACAGTATATGAAATATAGAAGGCACGAGCCAGGACTGCAGCCACATTATCATTACAAGCAATATAGTTACGAGTGAATTTTACTGTTCTTTTAAAATTAGTTTAGTTTAAACTAATTTAACTAATTTATTTATTCATGATTGCGAAACAAGTTCCTACAACTTATATAAAGCACTCTCGAGACTCATTCCAGATGGACTCAACCTCGAAGAGAGAGAGGCAATGTGGAATAATTTGTTTCTTGCCTAAGGACACTACCAACATGGCGATGGTAGGGATTGAACCCTGGGCCCTTCGATCCTGAGGCAAACGGGCTACCACTGCGCGATGGCGGCTCCACTTTTAAAATTGACTTCTTACATAATATGTAGGATTATTACACATGTGCATGAGTTTATTTTAAAGATAAATGTTGGAAATGTTGGAGAAGTGTACAAAATACGTCTGGCACATGACAACTCTGGCGATTTCCCTGGCTGGCTTTGTGATGAGGTAAACTTTACTTTACTAGTTTCTTTTTAAAATACATATCTGAAAGTGATTCGAAAAGAAGTTTGTATTTAATTTATCTTGCTTTTTACAAACATTCTGTTCAACTACATGTATACATTTAATAAAAACAATTGACATGTAAGTTTGAAGTTACTTGTTTTATTTGTGCAGGTCATGATGCGTGACTTGGACACCCAGGAAGAGTTTGTCTTCAGTTGTCGTCGCTGGCTCGCCAGGGATGAAGATGATCAGGAAATCACAAGAGAGTTACCTGTCAAACGTCCTGGAGAGCCCATATTGCCATGTATGTTTATATATTGAACTTATAAGGGGAGGGGGATAAGAGTAATTTCTGTTGAATCACCTCAAAATGTGAACTATGGTTTCAGTGGAGAAGAATTTTTAAGTTTAATACTCTAGTGTCCATGCTTTGAAACTGTCTGAAATCCAGCAAATGGTCTCTAGGAAGACTTTTGTAACTTATTTCTGGTGATATTCACCAGAGCTAAAAATTTAAA
Organism: Saxidomus purpurata; assembly: GCA_022818135.1. Taxonomy (NCBI): domain Eukaryota; kingdom Metazoa; phylum Mollusca; class Bivalvia; order Venerida; family Veneridae; genus Saxidomus; species Saxidomus purpurata. Next base: position 38,293,992 of record JAFMSR010000005.1, read on the forward strand.
AAAAAAAAACCCCATCTTTTCCTCAACTACTAGGCCATTTTCAACTGAGCTTGGATGGTCTTCTTCCAAAACTGCTCAAACGGTTCTGATCCACTGCACACAATGGTTGCCAGAGCTTAAATAGAAAAAACTGTAAATCATATCTCATCTCTAACCACTCGGCCAATTTTAACCAAACTAAAAATCACAGGATTGTTCCTTTAAAATTACTGGAACTGTTCAGCTAGCTATGCTGCACAAAATGGCCACCAGAGCTAAAGATAGAAAAACCTTTAAACAACATCTCCTTAATCGCTTAGTCAATTTCAGCAAAAACACACAAGATGGTTTCCTGTATGGTCCTCTACCAAAATTGATCATTAGTTCTACTCGGCTGCAGTAAATGGCTGCTAGAAATAATTATTATCTTTATTTTCCAGAACTATGCAGATCTGACCATGTATTGCTGATGTTCTCTGATCAGTTCGGTGAGCAGTATGAGATCATTATGACCATTACACTTGAATTTATCTTTTTTTTCAGCTTTCTGTCCTGTCTTCTCCATATCCACATATTTTCTATTTCAGTGATAAAGTACCAGGTTGATGTTATCACTGGGGATGTATGGGGAGCCACTACAGATGCAAATGTTTACATAACCTTATATGGGGATAGAGGGGACACTGGGGTCAGACAACTCTATGCTGAAACTCAAGGGGTCTACTTCAAACAGGGACAGGTAAAATAATATTGTACACTTCAATGTCTTAATGTTTCATTATACCCCCAAACACATAGTGTAGGGGGGTATACTGGATACGGCTTGTCTGTCTGTCGGTCTGTCAGTCTGTCTGTCTGTAGACTGAATCTTGCGGACACTAAATCTCCAAAACCCTTAGGGAATCTTGTGGACACTAAATCTCCAAAACCCCTAGTCAGAATTTAATGATACTTCACAGAAGTGCTAAGTACAATGCCTAATTGTGCATTATCCACAGTACATTTGAAGACAAGAATACTGTTACTGATTAGGCACCCCTGTCCTTATAGAAGATGAAGAGGTATATTGATTTACATGTGTCAGTGGGTCCGTCATTTGATCTGTGGGTAGACCAAACCTTGTTCCATAAACAACTAGAGAATGATTTAGCCTAGGTTCCTCAAAAGGTTGGTTGGTCAAGACAAGTAGATGATCCCTATTGATTTTGAGGTCAACAGGTCAAATTTGAAGGTCATGATGACCTTCAATAGAAAATCTTGCCTGATCAATATCTAGATAATGCATTTGCCTAGTGTCCTCAGATTTTCTAGATAGGTTTATCATGACCTGTAGATGACCCAATCAATTTAGAGGCCAATGGTTAAGGTTATGGAGACCAACAGGAAAAACTTGTCTGATTAATATCTAGAGAATGCATTGGTCTAGTGTCGCCAAACTTTGTAGGTATGTCATAACTAGTAGATGACTTCTGTTGATTTTTAGTTCAACAGGTCAAGGTCATCTATTGCAAAACATTGGCTGCCTTACTGGGGCAGACATGTTTTACAAACATCTCTTTGTTATGTTTATGTCAGTATTTTGATAGAAAGTGTAGGCACTAGATTATTCTACTTTGATAGAATTTCCTTAACAAGTGTATGTACTAAAGTGTTCTAATTTATGTTCAGTCTTTTATATTTTCTTGTAACAGTGAACAGTGGAATTTTGTTATTTATGCCCAATATTTATAACTTATATAAAATTGTCAGTATAACCTTTTTCTTTCAGTTGGATACATTTGAAGTAGAAGCAGTGTCCTTAGGTCACTTGAAGAGATTGATCATTGGCCATGATGGGACAGGATCAGGAAATGGCTGGTTCCTGGACAAAATTATAATCAGGGAACCACCATTTAGAACCAACCAGGAAAGCGTTTTCCATTGCGGAAAGTAAGTTTTGTTAGCTTGTTTTGGTCTGCTATGGTATGAAAAATCCTTTCATGTAATGCAGAAACAAGGGCATTTGAAGAGGGGTTTACCAGACGTGTGACTTGCTTTACTTTGCTGTTGCAAAATGAGAATACAATCTTAGTGTTGGTTATTTCTTTGTTAAAAGTGGCTTCCAGAAATAAGGTGAAAACAAGTTGCATCTGAGAAATAGATGGTTATGTGACGAACCTGGTTGCAAACATTTCAGTTGGCACAATCTTAGTAAAGTAAACTGATGATTTTATGTAGAAATTTCTGTGTGCTTGTGGTAAAATGTATGACAATTTGCAGACGCAAAAAAGGAAAACGTTCAGAAATTGGAATTGTTTACACACACTTTGGTGCTCTAAAGATCTATAAGTATGTATGGTTCCATTTCCTGTTCATTGAAAATTCTATTCCAGTTAGTCAGGCTATATGTCTGTTTACTTTATGTTTTGGATTTAATTATTTTTTAAAAACCTTTGTTTGTTTTTGTGTTATTTATCAATACACATTGTGTATTTTCAAAAGATTTCAATGCTAGCAACTGACTTTTTGAAGTTTAAATCTATAAATGTAAATTTAGCTAGTTAGGTACAGCAAATTGGGAAATTTTCATGATGATTTACACTTTGTTTTGTTTTGCATTTAATAGATTTCTTAAATTTAAAGACCAAATGGAAATTGAAATAAGTTTTCATGGGTATAGCACTTTGTTGTGTATGATAGATGTTGTGTGTCTGTTTTATGATTCTTGACATCCCAAATACGTCTCGACATAATGATATTGCAAAACAAGGCGATGCAAAAGCTCTTACATTTACAGTAATGCTATAAGGTAAAGGTAAATAGGTTGTGTATTTTATGTCTGCCTTTTGTAGATGGTTAGATGAAGGAGAAGATGACGGGAAGATTGTACGAGAGTTGCGGGTACAGGATGAATATATGGATGATATACTGGAGAAACGAAATGTAAGTCTGTGTAGAACATGAGAAATTACCAGTCCCTGTAGTATATGGATAGCGCCCGCTAGTCTACAGATTCTTTGGACACACAAACAGTTTGTGTGGTGATTTAATAGAATCATCTCTTTCACTATATCTTGGCCATAAGTGAGATAGTGGTTAGTTACTTGTTTGCTACTGGTTAAAACAGTCAAACTGTATAGTATAGGATAAATACAAGTCCATACATGCCTTACATATTTCGGAAAACTGACGTCAAGCAAATAAAAGAAAGCAAATAGTTTATGCAAAATAAATGAAAATGAAGTATTCACCTAGTTAATACTGAACTCTTTGAATAGTTCGATGGAATTTTGCTATGGTTTTTAAATGTCCCTTGAGTAGTTGCTTATAAATGACTTTAACAGTTTGCTAATTTTCTGGAACAAAAAATCTTCTTGTATTGTAAATGTGAAATCTTATGTATTAGCCTCTTCCCCTGAAGGTTGTGGTAGTTACAATACATTACTTCATTACAACTCTTCAAAATACAATGTTTTAAGTATTTTCTTCAGCTCACGTTTAAGTTGTTTGTGGTATGCTTACTTTTAATTAGAATAAATAGTAGTAAACCTATTTTCAGTGGGACTTTGAAAAATGGAAATTTGAGAAGGACTGTCATATTGCCTTGTATACTGTAATGACAGGGAAATCACTACGGCTCAACAGGGATCTGTCTGTGGATGGTGTAGGGGAAGAGAAAGAAAAGTATAGTATGTATCTAGTACCTTGTCTTGTGATTTAATGTGAGATGCAATTTGTTTTGTTGTCATGACCCTTTCTGTTTTAGAATTATTGATTAAGCTATCCCTTTCAGTCGAAGTAGAAGACTATTTCAGTTATAAACTGCTAAATAGTCATGAAATAATTACATCAGATTAAAGCATTACTAAATAGTCATGAAATAATTACATCAGATTAAAGCATTACTAAATAGTCATGAAATTATTACATCAGATTAAAGCATTACTAAATAGTCATGAAATAATTACATCAGATTAAAGCATTACTAAATAGTCATGAAATAATTACATCAGATTAAAGCATTACTAAATAGTCATGAAATTATTACATCAGATTAAAGCATTACTAAATAGTCATGAAATTATTACATCAGATTAAAGCATTCCTTTTTACAAGTTTGACTGTAGTCAGGTACATAGTCTCCATGTTGCAGCTTTAAACTTTGCATATGACAGCAAGATTTCAAATTGACACTAATTATTTGAGCTCTGTACAAACAATAAAACCCATGTTTAGAAGCGAGCGTACAAACTGAAAGTAAGCGGCTGCTTTATACAGGTCTTCTTATTGTAAAAATAACACAATTATACCAACCAAGCTGCTTAAAGTGACCTGTTAATTGTTGTTGACTGGTTTCACAAGTTTTTCTCTAAGCACTAGCCTGTGTTATCATATTCTCAGGGATTTAAGTACAAACTGGCGCTATGCACCTTCAAATAACCTGATCCAAATCTCTGTTTTGTACCTTAAAACTGAACAGACCATCTAGATAAACCATGCAATAAAACAAAAATAATATACAGCTAACCTGTATGCAGGATTTTTCCATCATAAAAGTACATGACTGTGACCTCCATGGTCTAGAATTTCTCATATTCTCAGGGATTTCATATTTGGCTTTTAATGCATTTCACATTGTGAATGTTGAGTTTTAAAGTTTAGTGCACTATCAGAGTATGACTTATCACCTAACTTTTTGAACAGGTAGTGGCATATTAAGCCATACATTTTGTATCTTATTTCGGGGAAGTTTAAATTTGCAATTAGGCAGGGTAATTGAGTTTTTTTTATAGTTCTAATGAATTTTGGTTTATATCTAATACTGCTTCAATTTGATGTGGAAATGAGTAAATAGGTACAACCCAGAAAATGTAATATATCTGAATTACATTGGATGTGAAAAACATTGATTCAACTTGTACATGGTATGCCACGTGAATACAAGAAACCCTGGGAATACATGAAACAGGTATATAACGTACTCCAGCCAAGTTATGGAATGTATATTAGGAGTCAGTCCTGTCAGTGGTAATATTACATTTTTTTTTCTAATTACAGGTGTGTATAAAGTTGTTCCAAAAAAATCAATGAAGATAATGTTGGAAAGTGTAGCCAACCCTCACCACTTCCTCGCTGTTGATAATGGCAGAATTACAGGCCTTGTAAGTTGTAAATACATACATGTTCAAAACATAGTATAGAGAGCAGATCAATTGGTATATTTTTATATATATATATATATATAATGTGGTTGAAAAGTATACACATAATCATTATTGATATTGCTTTTTATGCCCCGAAGGGTGGCATATTAAATCGCACCGTCTGTCCGTCTGACCGTCTGTCCGTCTGTCCGTCCGTCCGTCTGTCCGCCTGTCCGTCCGTCCGTGCGTCCCCACTTACAAATTCGTGTCCGGACTGTAACTTTTGTCATGCATTAAGGATTTTAAAATAACTTGGCCACATGTCAGCCATCAAGCGACGTGTCGCGTGCAAGACCCACATCCCTACCTCAAAGGTGAAGGTCACCTTGGAGTATGAAGGTTATGGAATCCTGTATATATGCACACATTCGTGTCCGGACTGTAACTTTGTCATGCATTGAAGGATTTTAAAATAACTAGGCACACATGTCTAGCACATCAAGACGACGTGTCGCGTGCAAGACCCACGTTCCTAGCTCAAAGGTCAAGGTCATCTTAGAGTTTGAAGGTAATGGATTCCTCCATAAAGCATATATGCACACATTCGTGTCCGGACTGTAACTTTTGTCATGCATTGAAGGATATTAAAATAACTTGGCACAAATGTCTAGCACATCAAGCGACGTGTAGCGTGCAAGACCCACGTCCCTAGCTCAAAGGTCAAGGTCATCTTAGAGTTTGAAGGTAATGGATTCCTCTATATAAGCATATATGCCACTTCGTGTCCGGACTGTAACTTTGTCATGCCTTGAAGGATTTTAAAATAATTTGGCCAATGTCTAGCCCCCCAAGACCACGTGTCGCGTGCATGACCCACATCCCTACCACAAAGGTCAAGGTCACCTTAGAATTTTAGGTAATGGAATCCTGTATATATGCATACATTTGTGTCCGGACTATAACTTTTATTATGCTTTGAAGGTTTTAAAATAACTGTGCACAAATGTCTAGCCACGCGGTGTGTCGCGTGCAAGACCCAAGTCCCTACCTCAAGGTCAAGGTCCCTTAGTGTTTAAAGTAATGGAATACTGTATGCTGATTCTCTGTCATGCATGGAGGTTTTAATTACTAGCACTTTTTGAGCCTGGGAGGACACAGACTGTGAGGCACCTCTTTCGGGGCTCGTCACGGGGCTTTTAATTTTATTTATGTTGATTATGAAAGCACAAAAAATGTTTTTGAAAGAAAACTTCAAGTATGTCTTTTTTATAGAAAAAAAATACTCTGAGGGGTCAGTTTATGCTGATGTGAAAAGAACTTTAAAAGAAATGGCTGCCATGTCTTAGAAATGTTGGCAAATGCAGATTCGACATAATTTCAGTGATGCATTGATGCATAATACTAAACATGAGTTGCATTTATGAAGAAGAGATTTAACTTGAGTGGTAATAATTAAAGACTAACGTTTGGCATTTGTTGCAGCCAGTAGACATCTTGAAGAATGTTTTCATCTTCACTGTCTGGACCTACAAATTTTGCCAAACTGTTGCGTGGAATCTTAGAGACATCATAAGCATTTTATATTCATGTTTTTCCCCATTGGGAACATAAGAGTGGTTTGTGATTGTAGGAACATAAGTTGTGTCAGATGTATTATGCTATAATATTGTTTTGTTACAGGGTAAAGGTGGACCCTACTGTGAGTTACGTGTTCGGGTTCAGCAGGATCGCACCTGTCTGTTTGAGTCTGTGAAGAACCCTCTACAGTTTTTGACCATAGGGGCAGATGGAGCCCCAGGTGATGTGAGAGGAATTCTGGATAAAGAGCCATCTAAGCGATTTTACGTATATGAGAAGGTTTGTGTTGATTGTTACTCCTTCTGAATATCTTCAAACAACTGCATATATACATGTACTTTTATCATTGATGTGATCTGAACTGTTGGTCAACATTGAGAGAATTTCACACCCTGATTTGTTGTATAATTTTTTTTACCTGTCCTTTTTGTTTTTCAAAACTATTATTTTTATGCCCCCGAAGGGTGGCATATTAAAATTGCACCGTTCGTCCGTCCGTCTGTCCATCCGTCCGTCTGTGCGTCCCCACTTACAATTTGTGTCCGGACTGTAACTCTGTCATGCATTGAAGTATTTTAAAATAACTTGGCACAAATGTCTTGCACATCAAGACGACATGTCATGTGCAAGACCCACGTCCCTACCTCAAAGGTCAAGGTCACACTTAGAGTCTGAAGGTAATGGAATCCTCTATATATGCACACATTCGTGTCCGGACTGTAACTTTGTCATGCATTGAAGGATTTTAAAATAACTTGGCACAAATGTCTAGCACATCAAGACGACATGTCGAGTACAAGACCCACGTCCCTAGCTCAAAGGTCAAGGTCATACTTAGAGTTTGAAGGTAATGGATTCCTCTATATATGCATATATGCACACATTCGTGTCCGGACTGTAACTTTGTCATGCATTGAAGGATTTTAAAATTACTTGGCACAAATGTCTTGCACATCGAGACGACGTGTCGCTTGAAAGACCCACGTTCCTAGCTCAAAGGTCAAGGTCACACTTAGAGTTTGAAGGTAATGGATTCCTCTATTTATGCATATATGCACACATTCGTGTCCGGACTGTAACTTTGTCATGCATTGAAGGATTTTAAAATAATTTGGCACAAATGTCTAGCACATCAAGATGACGTGTCGAGTGCAAGACCCACATCCCTAGCTCAAAGGTCAAGGTCGCACTTAGAGTTTATAGGTAATGGAATCCTGTATATGTGCATACATTTGTGTCTGGACTATAACTTTATCATGCTTTGAAGGATTTTAAAATAACTTGGCACAGATGTCTAGCACATCAAGATGACGTGTCGCGTGCAAGACCAACGTCCCTACCTTAAAGGTCAAGGTCATACTTAGAGTTTTAAGGTAATGGATTCCTATATATATGCATATATGCACACATTCGTGTCCGGACTGTAACTGTGTCATGCATTGAAGGATTTTAAAATATCTTGGCACAAACGTCTAGCACATCAAGCGGATGTGTCGCGTGCAAGACCCAAGTCCCTACCTCAAAGGTCAAGGTCACACTTAGTGTTTAAAGTAATGGAAAACTGTATGCATGTTTACTCTGTCATGCATGGAAGGATTTTAAAATTACATAGCACATTTATTGAGCACATGGAGAGGACACAGACTGTGAGGCACCTCTTTCGGGGGCATTCGTCACTTGTAAGGGACAGCTCTTGTTTTTCCTGGTATTGATGTCTGTTGTCTAAAGCATTTACTGGGTTTCTACACCTGGAACAAAATGTCCCAGACCATGACTAGACTTTACAGCGTAATATGGTGGTCAAAGTCCTTAAATGTTATAGTTTGGTTATTTCTGGGTAAGGAAGGGTTGAATGGCTAAACCATATCTTACTGCACAATATATCATCTTCACTTTGTAACTTTGACAGACAAAGTTACTAAAAAAGAAACGTCTACTTGCCTTTTTTGATTTCTTAAAATAATGACTACAGAAGACTATTTTTTCAGGGAATGTTCCGACACAAAGGTGTGATTATGTTAAACACATCAAATTTACAAGCTGTGAATATTTCAAGAGAGAACAACACTTTGACAGGAAAAGGAAAACGAGGAGGACCACAGTCTCAGTTTAGAGTACATAAAGTCAGTCCAGGAGGAATCAGAATGTTTGAGAGTCTTGCAAATCCTGGAAAATATGTTAGACTCCGAGATGGCAAGATTGACTGTCTGGTAAGCATTAAATATAAACATTTTAAAAAGACATACTTACAGACAGATGTATCAGGCAATTATGTATAAGTTCTATTATTCGTGAAATTGTTGAGATCATTGAAAGGTTCTTAGTACAGAATGCTGCAGCATACATGTGGACCAAAGAATGTGACCGCCCGCCATGTGGTGTTAAGGTTGTAGTAAACCATGAACAGGTTGATTTACATCTTGTCTGCTTCCCATCTTGTATTGATAATTTAAAACTTTTTAATGGAATTAAGGCTGTAGACTTTTCATGATGACATTCAGTGAGTGAATAAAGTACCTACAGTAGAATGCTTCAGTATTACACTGGTAGTTTTAGCAGTGTGAACAGATAGTTATCAATGTTTTACTACTGATGTTATTGTTTTACAGGGTGATAGGGGTGAGGAGTCCCATTTCTTGGTACTCAAACACAAGGACAAAGGCTATGTGACTATACAGTCGGCCAGTCAGCGAGGACTCTTTATTGGTATGACTGCAGATGGTCGTGTACACACCACTATAGACACAGGGGTCAAGAATATCTGGCTTTATCCAGAGGTTGTAGAATGTAAGAAATGTTCTTATTTTATTGCTCTTTTTTACTGACAACAGTACAGGGGATTATTTTATTAAAACAGTGTTTGACATGTCTATATGATAACCACTTGATATCTGTGAATGAAAATTCTATTGGAAATTGTGGTTCACCCTTTGTTGTTTTACCATTGTTATTTTTAGACCTTGTATCGACAAACTTTTCTGTAAATTTCTTTATGGATCACTATAAATGTTTCCTACAGCAAAGCTTTTTGGGAAAGGGACTTTAGAAAAAGCAAACTTTTAATTCATTTTTGCTTCTTATTGTTTTGCAAGTCACCTTATTTGATGTGTTTCACAGGGGGAATACCAAAGAAGGAGAGCACAGAGTTTGTTGAAGAAGAAGTAATGCAGACGAGAAGACGTGAAATTACACCAGAACCTGAACAGGAACGTGTAGAAACACCAAAACCAGTCCGGCAATATGCAGGTTTGTTACTGCTTTATACCTTAATACTAGTTAGGGGTTGGTAGCTATACAACATACACTACAAGCAGTTAGGGTGGTGGTAGCTACAGTCATGGGCCAGGAGATGTGAAATAGTGATTAATTCTACTTGATTACATTTATTTTTGGGATTATTCAAAAGCAGGGAAATACATGAATAAAACGGGAAAACACAAAACAGAACCACTTTAACTGTATAATGATGTTTGGGAAATACACTTGCTTTGAATGTTTAAATTTGCTAAGAGCTTTAATTACTGGGTTAAAATGACAAAGACAGTGATTGCATGAATGGACATAATACAAAGTATACATTAAGTCTTTTTATATGACATGAAAGAAACCTGGTCAAGCTACAGATAAGTCTCAGTGGTGGAGTTGCAGAATATTCTAAAATTCACTAGTGTCATGCAAATATATTTCTAATAAAATTTGAAAGTGTTTTTCAATATTTTGGGAGGAGGGTTGATATTATTAGGTGTTCCTGCAGACTTAATATGTTGTATGAATATCAGAGTTTTGATTGTGATTTAGATGTCTTACAATACAGTCAGAAATGTTATAGCATTGCAATCAAACAAGGCTGTGCACTGATTATAGAGAATGTTAAAGTAGAGAATCTAGCAGCATGTATACCTCTTAGTGAAATCTGCTTCTTAGATAGTTGTTTGTAGCTTTACTGATGCAAATATTGCTGACCAGTTATGCAGTGCAAATTGAAAATTTCAGGAGGGGTGATCACAAACAATACACTCAAGTAGGTCTCAAGAACACATTGCATGATTTAGAATCTGTTTTGATGAATCTTGCTTCAAAATGCTTAGAAATTTAGCCTTTTCGTAGCACCCATATGTATAGTCTGCACATGTATACTTATGTTTGCTGCAGTATTGTATGTGTGAATCATATGAATGCAGCATGATGTAGATTGCATATAGCAAGGATACTGTTGTTGCATTGGTACTTCATACATGTTCAAAATGTTGTTTGCTCAATGCAAAACAAAAGGTTATATGAATAGCCTTGACTTAGATACTTTGTTTTGATTTATTAATCAAATTATATTTTTTCCAACAAAAAAATCCTTTGATATAAGTGGTGTAGGTGGCGTAGTTGCTTATCCAATCAGTATAGTTTATGGAGTTGTTACCAGACTTGGTCGTATTGTATATATGGGCAAAATATCTCAGAAAAGTTTGATAACCAGTCTTATAAGCATGGTCACTCAAGAGTTGTGGACCTTGAATATGTCATTAAAATTTTGACCAAATTGAAATTATCCACTTTCCAAATTGAAGCCAAGTTGGATAAGCAGCAGGTCACTGGAGGCTTTATAGGAATCAAGCAAGTTGTCCTATCAAAGCATGTTCACTGACACAGAATTAAGCACAGTGACCAGTTATATAAACTATGTTTTACATTTTATAGAATTACAGTAACTGCCCTTTTCTACTTAGCAATGTTTCTTTAACTGAATGTACTATATCTCAGGTATCATAGATGGTACTGTATTGAAACTCCACAATATGTTCATTTACACAAGGTTAATTGCAGTGACAAGTTATATAGCTATGTTTTACATTTTATAGAATTACAGTAACTGTCCTTTTCTACTTAGCAATGTTTCTTTAACTGAATGTACTATATCTCAGGTATCATAGATGGTACTGTATTGAAACTCCACAACATGTTCATTTACACAAGGTTAATTGCAGTGACAAGTTATATAGCTATGTTTTACATTTTATAGAGTTATAGACTTTTCCTACTTAGCAAATTTGCATTACCTGATCTCCGGTATCCATGTTGGTTACTACATTGAAACTCTACAGTTGCTTTACTTTGTAATACTTACGCTTGTAAATCCATTGTGTTTTCACATCATTTAATCATGGCACCATTCAAGCTGTGTTTAATATGTATGGTGAAACATACTTGTCACTCGATATATACTTTTGCGCTGATGTTCCTTTTACTTTATGACTGAACATCTGTTATTCAATCATTTAAATACTAAACTTGTTCACATGTATATGAACATAAAATGCAGGTCAAGTTTGATTTCAGTCACAATTCACCAATTGTTTGCTGAGTTACTGCTTCTATCACAATCTTTTACATGAAAAAGAAAACAGAAGCAACCAAACTATGCATTCTCAAAGTGAAGTTAACTCGGTCAACTCTCTAGATAAATATAAGTCTTTGTATGAGGAAAAAGAATATATGCTTTTCTATACATATATGACATACAGAATGAAAAATCTAGATCTGTCACAATGCAGAATTTCATGTATTAATAAAAGATATTTCTGGATGATACACTATCATTTTTGTAATTTAAAGGTAATTTTTAACCTGTGAATATTGATAACTTGGGACAGTGTGTTGTGCTCAACACAAAGGTTTTCTAATCAAAGGTCAAGGTCACACTTGGTGGTATAAGCCTCTGTATAGATTTCATATCAGTAGTTAGTATGGATTACTCAGCAGCAATGATTTGTATAGAAAACACGGCAATAGTACCAATGGATTCCACAGCAATCCTTTGTGTCTGAGCCATAATTTGGTTACTGTGTATAGTATATTCATTAATTTCACAGGATTTGGTATCCAATCCCCATTTTGGTGCAAATTACTTGCCATTCCAGTCTAGTGATCCATCATTTAATCATGAAATACAATGTTTGCCAAGATTTCTTAGTTAACATTATTATAATATAGAGCATAGATAAACAGTTGTAAATGTTATTTTAATGAAACTACATTACACTTCAAAGAGGAGCCTGGTGAAGACGAGGAAATGACGGTTGAAGGTATATTTTTACATCCTTTCCTTGACTGGTTACTCAGTTACCCAGTGTGTGATTCCCTGTTCTCTACCTTCACTCTAAAACATAGTTAACATTTTAGATTAACATGTTTCTTGATAATTTTGTATAAATAAATTAATTGACACAATCCTGTTATGTATATTGTAAGCTTTATGTTCATGCTGTCTTTTAATTGGTTGTGTATCACAGGTAGTGTGACAAACAACATATTTGGTAGTAGTTTTCTTTTTTAGCAGGTTTTTAAAAAAAAACCTGCTTATTAGAATGCCAGTGTCATATGTCAGGCGGGCGTCAAACATTGGTTTCCGCTCAGTAACTTTATTTAGGAGTGACCAGTAATTTTATTTAGGAGTGACCAATTGCAATGAAAATTGGTGTGTAGGTAGCTTTTATGGAGAGGAAGCTTGGGATTGGATTTGCGGTCACTAGGGTCAAGGTCAAGTTCACTGTTACTAAAAATAGAAAAATGGTTTCCGCTCAATAACTCAAGTTAGGAGTGAACAATTGCAATGAAACTTGGTGTGTATGTAGCATGCATGGAGAGGAAGCTTTGGATTACATTTGGGGTCACCAGGTTCAATTTCAAGGGCACTGTTACTAGAAATAGATTTTTTTATTAAATTTACTGTTACTAAAAATAGTTTAAAGAGAAAAAGATTTCTTCAATTTCTAAATTGTTTTAAGCTAAAAAATTAGTTTTCTTTGCAGGTGACTGAAATTTTTAATTCTACAATTTCTACAGGCGCCGTTTAAACCTGCTTTGGCAGCTGTGTCTTCTTGTTTCGACATAAAAAGCAATACACTTTCTCGACTGACTAGCTCACCTGAGTACCTAAAGCTCATATTAGCTTTAGGGACATAAGTCTTTCATCTACCTTTAGTTTAAAACAACATCTCTTAAATCCTTGACTAATAATCCAATAAATCAAAACCTGAGGTGAATGCCTACAAAAAAAGTGAAACCAGTACCAGTCTGTGTAGAAATCTGTTGCCATGGAAACCAAAAGGAAAAACTTGTTGTACAAAGATTGAACTTTTTGTCTCTCTACCAAAATTGATTAGACAATTCTAATTATGTAACAAACTTGTCCATGAACTTGATCTTTAACTATTATGTTCCAGTTAGGTTGAATAGTGTCTTAGGAGCTTCTGTGGAACTCAGGAAAGCAATGCCAGTCTACCATGGCCCATGTTGAGCTTACTCAGAGCATTTGATTACCTATATTTAAAGTATTTAAATTTCTCGTATTAGTTTTCATAATTTTAACAATAATTTGTTTTGGGACATAGGGGAGGGGGATAGCAGTGAGGGAGGGGGGACTTCATAGGAATCATTCTGTCATTCTGGTCTCATGTCATATCTTTGACACTGAAGTACTCACAGATAAACATTATCTTAAGCATGGGGAGTGAGAGAGAAGGCTGGTAACTTACCAAAATTTGATGTTGACTGTACTGTTGCCTTCTCACAATTGCCTGTCAAAGCTGTCTCATCCAGGCACTCAGGATTCCTGCCAAACCAAAGTACTTCTTGGACAGGTTATACCATCCTAGGTTATTTACCATCGCAACATCAATATTGCCTTAACACTCTGTTAAGATTTAATAGCAATTAAGCGTCTTCCTCAAAAAATGAAATCATCCTTCAGTGAGTAAAGGTGTATTGGTGAAGATATTAACCATCTTCAGTGATAACTCTAGTTGTTAAAGAATTTCAGCTGATATTTCTTCTTTGTTGTTTGCTTAAGTATAGGATCTGCATTTTCTAATACCATTTCATTCTTCATTTCTTCTTTATAGAAGGTTAACATCGCTGTAATTTCAATTAAAGAAATCTATTCTTTTCTGTGATTTTTTGATGTTTTTAGCTGGTAGCGTCAGCTTTTGTTTGTTTTCTTTTGAAATGTTTTCACAAGCAGCGGCTTTTTTTTTCTGAGCCAAGAAGGGCGTTGTTGGTGAAATCTTGTTTTTTTTTTATACCAGTCCATGTTTCTTGTACACTTTTGCAGATAATGCATTGCAACTTTCAGTGCATCTTTATCACCATTTCCTCTGTCTGTAGGCAACATTTCATAACCCTGTTAAAGATTTTTGCTGAATTATGGCCCCTTATCTGCTTATCTTTACTCAGGTTAAATATTTTACACCAGTAGATGTTTTGTCTTTACCATTTCACATATTTCTTTGTAACTTGCATCACCTCTTTACCATTGTGTCTTTAGTCTATAGACTTTGTGATGAATGCGGTCAGAACTGATACAGGCATCAAAAGAAATTGTTTAATCATCATTGGCTACAGTAGGCAAAATGTTAGTTCATCTGAGTATAAGCCCTATAATATACATTTAATGAATATATCCAGTTCACTCTTCATGAGTAACTGGTGTTTGAGGGCTGATGTTTCAGGTCTATTAGACAGATTTGTCTGTTACATGTTAGATATGAAAACTTTCACATTTTTGTTTTGTTTTAGTCACTTGGTTAATTCTTAAACTGTGAACATAATGTCATGTGTGTGAACATGATATTAACCAGCTGTTCTTAAATAATACTTAATACTTATGGCTTTGATGTCAAATAGTGTCAAAATGGCTGAGTTATCATGTTTTCCAAATTTTCATCATGAAAATATCTGCATATTGCACTCTCCTTTAGAAATCTGCAACTTGTGCTAGCAGTATAGATAGAAATATTTTTTTCTACTTGCAGAAGGGGAATGGAGTATACATGTAAGCACTTTGACGGGGTTGAAAGACGGAGATGTGGCTCTGGTTGCCTATGGTGACAAAGGAGGAGTTACAGAGAACAGTGGGCAAATCATATTGGGTGCTCCACCAGGACGTCCCATCTTCCAAGATGGTAATGAGGATGAATTCAGGGTATGTACCGTACCTTTAGTGAGCAATGTTCTTTGGCAAATTTTACATTATTAAAGGTCACGGGTCAAAGGGACCTTTAATTGAAAAGTGGTTTGTTGTAGGCTGATATTACTTGGTTAGCTCATTGGTCATGGCCAGTGGAAGTCATCTATTTATTTTGGGGTCAGAGGTCAAGATCACAAGGACCTTTAATAAAAAAATGGTCCCCAATCAATAGCTGAAAAACCATTGGTACTAGGATGATATAACTGAAGAGCTGCAAATACAAATGTAGTTGAACATGATGTCTTACAGAGAGCTCTTTTTATGCATCAAGTGGAGCTACTGAACTACCTTTTGTATGGATAAAGTGAACTTTTTTCAGCAACAAATGCTTCAGGTAGTCAGTATTGTTATA
The DNA here is from genome assembly GCA_022818135.1 of Saxidomus purpurata. Classification (NCBI taxonomy): domain Eukaryota; kingdom Metazoa; phylum Mollusca; class Bivalvia; order Venerida; family Veneridae; genus Saxidomus; species Saxidomus purpurata. The sequence continues at coordinate 38,310,043 of JAFMSR010000005.1, forward strand.
TTCAAACAGCCAAATGAAAAAATAATGCAATTGTATTTTAAGTAGCTTTCTTCGTTAAATAGCCATTTTAGCTGTAATCATTGCTTTGCTGCTTAATACCGGCTCATCTGTATTGTCGTTTAGTTTGTTTATCAGCAAAACTGGTTAATGTTTAAATATATTGTGTATGTTCTGTCAGTGCTGGCTTTCTGTTAAAAACACATCTTCACCAGTTAGTATGGGAATCAACTGAATGATATTGACCATATTATGTATTGTGTAATAAGTTTTTGTCTGAAAGTGTAAAACGCATGATTATTTTTACATAGAGTAGGTGTTTTTTTTTTAAGGACGGAGACCTATATGGCAAGGTAAAGATTACTGCTAGTTGATGTTTTCATGTATTTCCTGTGTATAACATTAAATGTCCGTCTGTGTATGTAACCAAGCTAAATTTGTTTCCTCTGTGAGCCAGTTATATGTGTAGGGTAGGACAAGCTCCCCCTAATAGTCATAAGCTAATATAAGTAGTCAGTACTTGTTATGATATTTTGTAAGTTATAGATATGTAATTTACTTACATTGTACTTATGTTTCTTTCTGTGGAAGAACGTTCCCTGGTTCGACAATTGAACTTGACTACCATACAGTGCCTTAGGGTTTGATGAATGTAGTGATGTCTTTGACAGAAGTTGTTATTATAGACCAAAATTATTACTAAATAAAGATTTTATTGCTAATTTGCAATTACAAAGAAGCTGAGGAAATCATGGAGAAAAGTTAATAAAGTTTTTTTTTTTTTTTTTGGAGATCTAGTTTTACAGAAATAAGCTTTACCTTGCAATTCTAGTAATTTTGATAACAACTTAATTCAAATGGAAGTATGTCATTTGCAGTCTTAGTGAAAAAAAGGAATGAAAAGTGTTGATTAAATTGTATCAAAATAATGGGTTAATTGACATGTAAATTATTTTGTGTTCACAAGAATTTTTATGCCGTTACTGGAGGAGGTGGGGGCATATAGATATTCTCTTGTCTGTCATGAAAATTTTGTCACACACACTGCTCCTGTACTAATATACCTAGAGTTAATTTTTTAGCTCATCTTGCTTTGCCAGGGTGAGCTTTCCTAATGAATGATTGTATGTCAACAAATAGGAAAGTTTTTTAGCTCATCTGGCTTTGCTAGGGTGAGCTTTCCTAATGAATGATTGTATGTCAACAAATAGGAAAGTTTTTTAGCTCATCTGGCTTTGCTAGGGTGAGCTTTCCTAATGAATGATTTTATGTCAACAAATAGATATTTGGCATGTAGCATTGCCTATTGGTCCTCTACCAAGATGATCCCTGTTTAAAATCGAGCAAGCCTAGGGGTGTACTTGATTTTACATATACAAAAATCTGTAAACAATCTTCTTCTTTCAGACAACAAGGCCAAGAGCTTAGATATTTGGAAACTAGCATTGCCTTGTGGTCCTGTACCAACATTGTTTAAATCATACCCCGTAGGTTTAAGTTGGTATGACCCTGGGGTCACTTGACCTGCTGGCGTATATTCTTCTTGTTTTGACTCATCTGACCACATCAGGTCAATAAGAGCAAATAATCTGGTCTAGTTTTGTGACAAGGTAGAAAGTGGGAGTATCCATGTCCTACTGACACAATTTTAGTTTATTGTAAACTTTCAAACAGGGTTTATGCTTTTTTTTGTACAGTTTTTTCTGTTAAAAGTAGTCCTCACCTTTAATGTGATATGAACAAGACAAATTTCAGATGACCAGATTTTGGTAATTTTCCTTAAAAAAAAACGAACACAACTCAAATCAAATTGATAGGTACAATAATTACATTGTAGACATAAGCAAAATTACAAGAAAAAATAACATACCCATTTTTGTAATTCGCTTTGCTTGACTGCATATTGTACACAGTTAAATTGTGTGTTTGTGTGTTGTAAGGCTTCAGTGTGTACGTGGCTTTATTTCCATTTGGTTCTTGTAACATTAGAGAAAGTATGATTCTGAAAACGATACTGGTTTCCTTCATATTGATGAACAGAAATTCCTGCCCCCCTCAATAACTGTGTTAAACTGCATCTAGCAGCATTACATTTTCTCAGAATATACAATTTCCGGTCTAACCATTTGTGACCTTTGCAAAATTAATGAAGGTGTTTTGTAAATCAGAGTACTGATATGGGCTAATTTTTGTGCAACAAAATTTCACGATTTGTGAGCAGACAGATTTATTCGCAAATTTGAAATTCGGAGGAGAATTCTCTAATGGTATATCTATGAATTCTTTTGCGGCATTTTCAAATTAGAGAAGAGGGAAACTTGAGAAAATAGTGAAATAAAATCATCGCAAATATTATCCAATTTACAGTATTGTCAGATCATGATCAGGGCAGCATCTCAAAAATAATATTGTCCTAACACTTATAGGGGACACTAGTCTTGTTTATACAAAAAGTGTTCTTGTTCTTGCCCACAAAAATCTTACTTCTTTTCTTACTTAATTGCCAACATTCCTCTATGCTGTTGATTTCTTATGAGAGCCCTACAGTAGATACTTCTATCTATAGTAATAATTACTCACAAGCATTGATAAACACTAGCCCCCCCCCATCTCCCCTGACTTAAGTATGTTTATATTCAACCTAAGAAACAGCAGGGGCACAGTAATTATCAAGCTGATTTGTTATCTCTGCCATCATAGAGATGAAAAGTGTGTTCTTGATTAAAATGCCTTCATGACAAAGTCAAGTCAAAGGATTGTTGTTTAAATAAGGATGGTCTGGAAAACTGAATGACTAGATAATATGGAGGAAGACAGTACATATATTGAGAATGAATTAGTTTTGTATGAGGAGAAAATACAATGTGCATGTATTGTATTAGAATATATGTTATTCTATTCTATTCATGTGTATTATATGTACAGGCCAACCTGCAGAAGTGTGGAAATTTATTCAAGATAAGATTGGAACTGATCTCTAAGGTGTCAACCAAAGAACCTAGCTGGCAGGTGAAGGATGTACGCATGCAGGACCTCAATACAAACGAGGTGCTCAGATTCAATTTTGACCGCTGGCTATCAAGAGAAGAAGAGGATGGTAGTTTAATGAGGGAGCTTCCTGTGCAACGGCCCGGGGAAACTACGCTACCGAGTATGTTCTTATACATCATAACACTATTCTTAGCCAAGATAACTGCATTTAAATTTACAATTTAAGTGAAGTGAAAAGTTAAGAAATCTTCCAGTTACCTAGTCATTGACACACTGCTGCTGGTGTTTAATGATGAGATCACTTTAACTTTGTCAGGGTTCAAACCTTTGACCTCCGGGAAAACACCCAGCATTACTGTAAGAATTGAAGTTAAATCAAGATGTGAACAAATTGCTGTGTGTCATTTGTTTGAAGTAGTTTACTGTCACACAAATAAATGTGTTTTTATGTTTCAGTTCACCATTACAAGGTGACAGTTCATACAGGAATGGAAGTGGGAGCCGAGACAGAGGCCCCAGTCTATATCACAGCCTACGGAGAGAAAGGTGACTGGGGTAAACGCTACCTCAACAACAGCAAGTTGATAGGTGGTCAGGTGAGCAATTTGAATGACATGTAGTTACATACACTTTGTAATTATGTTATAGCTGCCCAGTAGTATTTTTGACTTTTTAAAATGAAAAGATTCTCAACTAATGTGATTTGTATGTTGTGAAACCAGTAGACTAAATGGTCTCCAGTTGATGACCAGAGAAACCATTGGCATACTGTTGTCATGTCACAGAACACACTCTACAAGATGGTATGACCGAAGGGTAAACAGACATTATCACCTAGGACATTATCCCCTTAGCTCAATTTTGCACAGAAGGACATTAACCTCTTGGTGATTTTGCAAAAGCGGACAATATCCCCTTCATCAAGTTATAATTGTAAATGCACTTGCATAATGATTATCTCTATGTTATTTAACAAAATTAGTAAATCTAACTAAAAGCTTTCAATTTCAACTTTATGACAATATTAAATTAAATTTTAAACTTTGAAGAGTGAAGGGGATAATGTCTGCCTTTGTAAAATAATGAAAGGGCTAATGTCCTCCTGTGCAAAATGGAACTAAGGGGATAATGTCCTACATTCTGACCTTAGCCATACAAAGATTTCTATGAATTACTGAAAGTAGGCAGTAATTGTAAATGGTTTTTCATGATTTATTGAAACTAGGCAGTAATCATTAATGGATTTCCATGATTTACTGAATCTAGGAAGTAACCAGAATGGATTTTCATGATTTACTGAAATTAGGCAGTAACCATGAATTGATTTCCATGATTTACTGAAACTAAGAAGTAACCGTGAATGGATTTTCATGAATGAATCTGCCAAGAATAATAACTTTGATCATACCGCTTACTTATTGAGATGCTGTCAAATAAATCAGACGTTTCTTGTAGAACATGAATGACCCCCCCCCCCCCCCACCCCCCACCTCTTGATGCAACAATGCAGATCTGTTACAATGGTTTCTATCAGTTTACAACCAACCTTTTCAGACTGAAGAGTTTTACATAGAAGCAGTATCGCTGGGTGACATACAGCGTTGTGTTGTTGGTCACGACGGTACAGCTACAGGAGAGGGCTGGTATCTTGAACAGATTGTCATTAAGGAAGATGAGCGTGCAACAGAAGAATACGTGTTCCCTTGTCACAGGTCAGTTATTGGCTACTCTTTTTTTTTGAGTAATATTTGAATTGATTAAGTGTGACTAAATAAGCTTTAAGTTTTCAAAGTCGTCAAGATGAAATTGAGATTAACTCACGTCAACAGGAGCAAAAGCATTGATAAATTGCCAAAAGGAAAGCTCTGATTTCATTGCAAGTGTTAAGAGCTGTTGGTGTTTTCAAGAACAGATGAATCTATTGCTTTGTGAAAACAGTCATTAACTCAGAATGACTAATTTTTTCATTTATGAAATAACATCCGTTCTAGCGTTGTTAGTCGTTTAATAAACAATGATTTGGAGTACTGATACGCAGTAATTAGCCACGAAGGCCGAAGGCCTGAGTGGTTTATAACTGCGCATCAGTACGACAAATTATTGTTTATTAGATGATAACAATGCTGAAAAGGATGTTATTTCTAACATGACGAGATAATACAAAAGATGACTTAACGCAAAGCTTTATTTTCTATGCAAACGCTCGTATAACGTCATGCGGTGCAATATGACGTCATGTTTACAGCATATCGATTCCCGCGTTGTTTATGGTTTAATTTAACATAATTTTTCTACTCTTTGTATATATAGACAAAATCGTGAGTCATGTTAGAATTCTATATAATTCATTTGAAGCCTGCCTGTTGTAAGATATTTTCATGGAATTAAATTAGACAGGTTTCTACTGTAATACTGGGGGTACTATACATCATGCATTGTTGTCACCTTAAGCAACAACTCTAATTATTCTATCACCACTGTTTTATTAAGACGAATAGTGCGTTATTTGAGAGAAAACATTACAATATTGGCAAAAAGAATGTAGCCTTATTTATAGAAATGAAACAATATTGGAAAGCCTTTTGATTGTTTGAGGTAGATACATCTGCCTAGACGCGCAGTTTCATATCATCGTTACAGGCTTATCATAGTCTACACTGATTGATATTGACATATTCACTTTATTGAGCATCCTTGTAAGCATAAGTGGTGCCTTAAAAATGGAGGAATTGAAGTTAAGTACGGTGATGGTTAATGGAACAGAAAGCTATAAGGTTTACTCCTTTTACAGGTGGTTGGACACTGGTCTAGAAGACAGGAAGATAGAACGAGCCCTCATGGTGAAGGGTAGGTGATAGTGAATTACGTTGTTTGGATAACATTGCCCCGTGTAAAACCCCTTTGTGATGTGAGGCCTTCAATTAATATGACTGTTAACAGTTGTGTCAATGATGCATGTGCTTATGTGTGTTTATGCCTAACATACTCAGATACCATTTTGTGTTAACTTTTGTAACTTCATAGAGAAAGAGGCATTAAATGTTGTTCTTTTCAAGAATGTCTGTTTTTAAAGTTTTATTACCCTTCAAAATTTCCATACACAGTTATGATCAAGAACAAAGCTAAAAACTTGGTAAATGTTATGAAAACATGTAAAAAGTTAATTAGGCAAAGTTATCTCTTACTGAATGATATAAATTAAAATGTACATAATAGAAAGGATTGAATATCTATTTTTGACTAGGGCAGTCAAAAAAGATTTTAACTGATTTTCTCAATATATAATTGGAATAAAAAAAGTGATATAGATTCATATTTTTCTGTTATAATTTTTGGCAATGTTCATTTTTAAAGGTATAAATCCGTGACAAATGTCTTTTTAAAATTATGATCATCACTTTGAAGGGTAATATCACTTTAACATTAGAAGATCACACTAGCAATGGTGAAGAGAGAGAGAGTAGGAAAATAAATAGATCAATTAATATGTGGATAGTACTTTAAAGATTTGTTTGCACAATAACTGTTGTGAATTGAATGTTATAAACATGCCATCTGTCATTGAATTTGTGTGCAGCAAGAATTTCTGTATGAAAATATTTTAGATATTCTTTCCTTAATACCGTAAAAGCTTGAAACAAATCTTGAATCGAGAACTCTCTGAAGGAAGGATTATAGTCTACATTTGATGCCTCAGATTTAAATCATAATTGAAATGCTAGCATAATATGACAAATAGCATAATAATGGTTATGTGTCGGGAATTTGTGGAAAAACAGCAGTGTTCATCTTGTGATATTTATGTATTGTTGTGTATTTAGATTAAAGCATGTAATATATTTTGGTATTTGTGTATGCATGTTGAAGGTCATGTACTATTTATAAGGTTTGTAGAAGGTAGAATTTGCTTTAAAGGAACTTTAAAAAAAAGACATTTTGATATACTGGGTAAATATAAATTGTGAAAAAATATCCAACAGAAATTAACAGCATTTAGATGTAGAAAGCTTTTGTAAGTGGGTTTTTTATGCCCCCGAAGGGTGGCATATTAAAATCGCACCGTCCGTCTGCACGCACGATGGGCACCTTGGGTGGTAGGAGGTGTGGCCTAAGACAATAGAAATATTGTCTTCATTCCGTCTTTTGTCCCTTAAGTGGTCATTCTTTTGTTACTTAAGTGGTCACTCTATTGTTCGAGAACAATGGAAGTACCACCTAATTACACCTTTGTATGGGTGTCCATCCGTCCGTCTGTGCGTCCCCACTTACAAATTCCTGTCTGGACTGTAACTCTGTCATGCATTGAAGGATTTTAAAATAACTTGGCACACATGTCTAGCACATCAAGACGACGTGTCGCGTGCAAGACCCACATCCCTACCTCAAAGGTCAAGGTCACACTTAGAGTATGAAGGTTATGGAATCCTCATTATGCATATATGCACACATTCGTGTCCAGACTGTAACTTTGTCATGCATTGAAGGATTTTAAAATAACTTGGCACAAATGTCTAGCACATCAAGACAATGTGTCGCGTGCAAGACCCAAGTCCCTAGCTCAAAGGTCAAGGTCATACTTAGAGTTTGAAGGTAATGGATTCCTCTATATATACATATATGCACACATTCGTGTCCAGACTATAACTTTGTAATGCATTGAAAGATTTTAAAATAACTTGGCACAAATGTCTAGCACATCAAGCGGATGTGTCGCGTGCAAGACCCAAGTCCCTAGCTCAAAGATCAAGGTCATACTTTGAGTTTGAAGAAGGAACGTATACATGGATTACTCTGTCATGATGGAAGGATATTAATGCACATTATTGACACATGGAGAGGACACAGACTGTGAGGCATTCGGGGCACTCGTCACTTGTGAGGGCACCTTGTTCTAATTGTTTGATGGTCTCTCCATGTGTTTACTGTAAGTAAACTTTTTAGTTAGTTATGCATTAAGAACGGTAATAGTCAATTTTTAAAGCATGAACTTTTTTGCAAGCTTCGTACAAATGTTTAGCATGTATCACAGACTGTGAATGTGTTTGTTTTAGGCTGGCTAGGGTGGGGGTGATACTATCAAAGATCCATGCTAGACCCACTCCCTAGCTTCCAAAGCTTGACCATAGATACTCTGTCTTGAAGTTTACTTAGAGTTTGAAAGGTACAAATGAGAGATCAATGTCCCTCTATATATGCACACATTTTTCATGGTCTCATGTATCCACTCATGGTATTGATTTAAACTTCAAACTTTTTTGTCATCAGGTTGTAATTCCTACGGATTATTATAAATTACCTTGGAACTTAAATTAATGTTTACATAGCTTCAGTAACCACTTAGACTTGGCGTGTTCATAAGTATCAAACAAAAAGTAATCGATACTTTGCAAGACCCAAGTCCCTACCTCAAAGATCAAGGTCATACTTTGAGTTTGAAGGTAATGGATTCCTCTATATATACATATATGCACACATTCGTGTCCAGACTGTAACTTTGTTATGCATTGAACCTTTTTAAAATAACTTGGCACAAATGTTCAAGCACATCCAGCCTGGATGTGTCGCTTGCAAGACCCAAGTCCCTACCTCAAAGGTCAAGGTCACACTTAGTGTTTAAAGTAATGGAATACTGTATACATGGTTACTCTGTCATGCATGGAAGGATTTTAAAATTACATAGCACATTTATTGAGCACATGGAGAGGACACAGACTGTGAGGCACCTCTTTCGGGGGCATTCGTCACTTGTGAGGGACAGCTCTTGTTTCTTAATTAATGGTTTGATGGTCTCTCATGTGTTTCCTGTAAGTAAACTTTTTAGTATTGAGTCTATTGAGTAGTAAGGAACGTTCTGTAATGTAGAACTTCTCTAAATTATTTTTTAAAAGCATGATCTGTGGTATTTGCAAGCTTCATGTCTGCTGCAGTAGTAGTTATGTTTGGTCTTTATGTATAACAGACTGTGATATGTGTTTGTTTTAGGCTGGCTAGGGTGGGGGTGGTAACTAATTTTTCAAATGTTTTATTCCATGTTTAGACACTCACCTTCCATGACAGCTTGACCATAGATACTCTGTCTTGAATGTTGTTTATGTTTTTGATTTGAGATTTGCAAAGTGTATAAAAGCAGAGACAAGTAAACCAAGGTGTACCAACATCAGTGGTGCTTAAATTTTTGCATGCAAGTTACTTTCATGTATCCACTCATGGGATTGATTTAAAACTTCAATACTGTTTTTAAAGGTGTCAAACAATCAGGTTAGATAATTCCTGACTGAATTTATTATAAATTATGGCCCTTGTTGAACTTTAAAAGTTTGATTAAAGTTTTGCACATACTTCAGTAACCACTTGTACTTGGCAATAGTGTTCATAGGTATCAAACAATAAAGTAAATATTGATAACTTTGGACTATTTTTTGATGACTACCGTTTTCTAGTTTATATTTAGAGAGTCAAACAGAATTTAGTTTTGTTATTTAATGATAAAAGTTTTGTTTTATTGGCAAGTACTGAGTATAGTCTAGCATGCTGTATGACGGACAGCACTTGTTTAATCAGTTATCTCTGAGTTAATGCTTGTCCGCAACTCCGGTAAAACACAGGGCGGTTATTTCTAGTAGTTACGCCCCAATAGTACTTGAAAATTGAATCACCTACCACTCACGTAGACATTTTTATTGTAAATCATCAAATGAGTAAAAACATTTCAAGTCCCTTTCATGCGAAGTTCAGTTCATTCACTTTATTTATGTACAATAATGATCTCACTTCGTGTATTCTAGTGTTTACAGTTTTTACTTGATTTGAACACAACAGAAAATGTACCTTGTAGTTAAATAAATGCAAAGTGTATGACTTGAGTGGCAGTGATTTTTCTGTTGTCAGATGTGTATGTCCCCACTTTGGCCCTTTGCTCTTGTACACATATGTCCCAAAAATCTTGTTACTGCTCCTTTACTACTTGACCTTGCGTCACCAAACTTCATACAAATGTTTCTTGGGATGAAAATTTGTGCATCTTGGTATTAGTGTTTTTTACAGATAAGTAACGCCTGAGTTATGGCACTTAACTTAGTCAAAATTAAGATATTCTATATTGCAAGTTTGTGGCACACACTGCTTCTCAAGTAATTTTGAAAAAATACATTTAATTGACCTAGAGTGACCAAACTTTACACAAATGCTCATTGGGATGAGATGTTGTGCACCTGGATTTTTTGTTTTTATGTAAGATTAGTAACACCAGAGTTACGTATGACCCTTGACTTAATCCAAATAGAGGTGTTCCATATGGTGATTTTACAGTAGGCACTGCTCCTTAATGAAAGGCCCAAATTTTTATGTACGTTACATTAAGCCGGACAAAGTTCTGTCATCACTTAAGAAGAGCAAAGTTATGGAAGTTGGGGCACCCATGTCCTATTTATGTTTAGTTTTTTGTACATTAAGGTACATGAGAGTTTGCACCTTTAACCCATAATATACTGTTTAGGCAGGTATTTCTGCCTTTGTATTAATACATACTTTGCAGTATTTGTAATATGACCTTCGACGCGCGAAAATGTACCTTCGGACATTTGTTACATTATTCGACAATAATTGATAAAAAAAACCCATAAAATTTACATTTTTGTCACCCTCTTTAAATGCAAAACCAATGTTAAAAACTGATAACCACTATATTTTCCTCAACAGAAACATAACATTGGCTTCAAATTCCTCCAAGACCATTACCATGGCAACAGCGTTTTAAAATGATTCTTTTTTTTTTTGGCTATACCTTATAGGAAAAAGGCATACCGTGGAAAGAAGACATGATATAGTTCACCAGATATTATATATATTGAAAGAGTATATAATGTTGCAACCAAAAATAAATGATGCTGTTAGGAAATGATTACCGTAATAGTTTACTGCCCATGTAAATTGAAGTGAGTTTTGACGTCAAATTGTGGTATGTGACGTCATTTTTAGAGTGAAAAATGACGCCTTAGGTATACTTTTTCAAACTGTTGTAGTTTTGTATGTACTGGACTCAGGTAACTGAAATTTTCCAATATTGATATTGAAATATTGTTTATTCAAAATATACAAGAAAGCTAGTTTCCAAGTATTTTGTCCGAAGGCCCATTTTCCCGTGTCACTGGTCATATGGTAAGCATGACAAGCACATGTACTGCCTGAATGAAGAGGTATATTTATGTGTTGTATTTTATATTTAGGTTCATTGAGATAGAATCAATAAAGAATGTCTATAACTCAACACCTACTCTTTATTTTCACATCAGCCTCCCAATGCAGAAATGATCAAAGCAGTTTGTTTGTATCATTCAAATACACAGTAATTTAGGATGTGTTTTCATGGAAATTATAATGAGGAAATTAAACTTATAGAAACAGTATGAACAGTTTTCCACATTGTGTAATTAAACTTTTCGAAACAGTATGAACCAGTTTTCCACATTGTCAGATATCATTTTATTGAAATTAGTAAGTTTTTTAGCTCACCTGAGCTGGCTCAGGGTGAGCTATTAGGATCGATGAATGTCCGTCGTCCGTCCACATTAGTTCGTTAACACTCTAGTGGTCACATTTTTGCCTCAGTTGTCACGAAACTTGGTCAGTATGTTTGTCCCAGTAATTACTCGGACGAGTTCGAATATGGGTCATCTCGGATGAAAAACTAGGTCACATGACCCAAAAATAGAAAAGTGTAACATTTTCAGCCCAAATATCCTGGAAATTTGTCAGAAAGGTTGTTAAGATGATTTCTAGCTCAAGTTTGAATATGGGTCATCTGGGGTCAAAAACTAGGTCACACAGCCTGAATATGGATGAACCTTGTTAACACTGTAGAGGTAACATTTTCAGTCCAAATATCCTGGAAATATGTCAGAAAGGTTGTTTCGATGATTTCTAGCCCAAGTTCGAATATGGGTCATCTGGGGTCAAAAACTAGGTCACACAGCCTGAATATGGAAAAACCTTGTTAACACTCTAGAGGTTACATTTTCAGCCCAAATATCCTGGAAATTTGTTGGAAAAGTTGTTTTGATGATTTCTAGCCCAAGTTCGAATCTGGGTCATCTGGGGTCAAAAACTAGGTCACAGAGCCCAAATATGGAAAAACCTTGTTAACACTCTAGAGGTTACATTTTCAGCCCAAATATCCTGGAAATTTGTCAGAAAGGTTGTTTCTATGATTTCTAGCTCAAGTTTCAATATGGGTCATCTTGGGTCAAAAACTAGGTCACAGAGCCCAAATATGGAAAAGCCTTGTTAATACTCTAGAGGTAACATTTTCAGCCCAAATATCCTGGAAATTTGTCAGAAAGGTTGTTTCTATGATTTCTAGCTCAAGTTCGAATATGGGTCATCTTGGGTCAAAAACTAGGTCAAGAGCCCAAATATGGAAAAACCTTGTTAACACTCTAGAGGTAACATTTTCAGCCTAAATATCCTGGAAATTTGTCAGAAAGGTTGTTTCGATGATTTCTAGCAACTTTGTTAAAAGCAGTTGTACTCGGGTGAGCGATAAAGGGCCATCATGGCCCTCTTGTTTTAAGTTCTTGGATGTTTTAGAAAGAAAACGTTGAGGGGTAAGAAAGGCTATCAAATATAGATTGGATGTTATTTGCCAAATGACAGGACACTGAATGTAATCAGAAATTTTATGTCCTTACTGTATCTTTTATGAGACTATCATAGCAATAGTAGTCTTGCATCAAAGGACAGCATCATCTTGAAAAGTGTCAGGTCAGAATTATATCTAGAGTATTTTATTTTTTTCTAGAACCTTCTCCATCTAAAGTTAGAGTAAAAGGTAAGGTTGGCATTGCCTGACGTGGCTTATTGATATGATCATAACAGCATGTCTTTGAATAAAATCATTAAATATATAAATTACCATAATGTGCAAACTCGAAATGAAAACAGATAGTACATTGTAATATATATCAAAGACAAGATAATTTCAGAAGAAAGGCAAAAAGGTGTAAATGTAACTATTTTTACTGAAGTAGAAATAAAAGATCAAACTCAAGCCTGCTGTAGTAAGAGTTATCTGCATTTGCATACAAAGTAAACTATGATCAGACTGTATGATTAGCCTGTAGTTTTATGCAGTCTAATTATGATCTGCACTGTTTTCTATTCTGTTAGTGATTTCTGATGCAACATCCCTATGAACAATAATTAGTATTAATTGAGTTAATTTAAAGATCGATATGTTCAATTAAACACTTAATAGGATAAGAGTCAGTAGGATTATTTTTTGCATGATTGCATGTGTTTGATGTGACAGAAGCTTGACTAAACGCTGATTATCATCACCATGTATCATAGCCCCGCCCTCTGCATTGGAAAAAATTATTGAAGAGGAAGTATCAGCTATTTCTTCTGTCGGAAAATCTCCTATACCTGGTACCACGGCAGCGGGTGAGTGAAATATGTGTCATCACTGTTCAGGAACAGCATTCATCACCATTCATGTCTACTGGATTTTTTGTGGCAAGATTTCTTTGAAGTAAAAAAGTTTCAAATAAAGATAAATGAAAAATCCACGTCAATAGAGGGAGATTATTGAAAGAGCAGGACAACAAGTGTGACTAACTTGTGTGAAAAATGCGTCTGAAGTTATCAATTTGCATGTCAGCTTACTGTAACAGTGCTGAGGTGATGTGTTGTATTGAACGTAAGTTTTTGCTGTTGTGCTTCTATTCAATTCAGCGTTATTGCTTAGAATAAACAACACACGAAATAATTCAGTATTTTCTGACAAAAATACATTTAGAAAAGATGGCTATCACTGTAGTTGGATGGTAGTGGTTGTCACAAGTTGCCCGTATTGTTATACGTAAGGTGCACATTTTATTTAACATAATTTTGATCCTTGTTTCTTGTGTGTTTTCTTCCTTGTATCATTATAATGTATTGCATACTATACTATCATAGGTAAACTGTCCTTAAAGCTATAACAATGAAAAATAATCTAATATGTTAATAGGTATAATGGCTAAGAAAAACCTTAAATGGTTAGAAGTCCTTCATATTATGTTGGATGATTCATTCTTGCATATCTGACCGGCTTTTCCATTGATTTTGCTCATGCCGAAAAAATCAGTCTGGCAACCCTCCTTTGCCAGACGACTCTCGTGAATTACTTATGATGTAACCTTATAAACATTGTGATGTCACTTTCCAAAACACAATGTTGGAATGTCGTGTTTTTTTTTATGATAATTCATCATTTTGTAAGTTAGCATTTAGGAATCTACAGTAACTGTTAAGTGCAAGACGGTGTACAAGAAGAAGTTTCCATCATGAGACATTTGGCTCAGATAGAAATATCCGTCACTGAGGGTAACTGTTTTGCAGAAACTCTACAGAGCCTCGTTCCTGCCAAAACAGTAACCCTCGGTGACGGATATTTCATTCGGAACCTCATGCTCATGACAGAAACTACAAGTGTGTATTAGATTTACAAACATGTACATGTAACTTATGCATATTGTTTGTATATTGTGCTTATATTTATCATAGGCAGGCCTTGACAACCACTACAGTTCAACTATTGCATTTTTGTCTGTTCTTCCTCTCTAAGCAATTTTTTACTTAATTTTAGTGAGCTTCATAAATAATAAGTAAAATGCATGAACTTATTTTTATGTACTGTTGTAAAGATAACAAATTTAACAGGAATTTTTGTAGCAGCATCCGTTATATATCTGAATTCTTTTATTTTAGTGTTCACTTTAATTTGTAGCAAATATAATGGAACCACCAGCAATGATGCAAGCCTATATTAGCAATAAAGGTACACCAGCACCACATCTCAATTTGTCATCTTTCTTCAAGAGCTTAGGTAGCACTGTCTTTATGTACTTTAGGCACTGTATCATTTACGGTTGGTAGCACACCACTAAACAGAGCTGGTATTCCTTTTAGATAAATTCTGTAAGTTAGGACTCTCACTCTGTGGAAATGCTTGAAGAGATAGCAGGCTTCAAGTAGACATGCTCTGTGTCAGGTATTGGCAACTTCCTGTTGCAGATGACGGCTAAACTCTAGCAACATTTTGTGCACATTTTTTACCAGTGGCTGTCTTTGAAGTTTCATATTTCAACTTGAAGTGGCAAGAGTCAAACTACTTTCGATACTTGTCAAGGACAGAGTTTACCTTGGCCAGTAAGAGAATTATCAACCAGAAGCTTTAAAGACATATTCGTCATAACGAACATAAACAGTTCATGCAGTATAATTTAACCAAGTTTCAGTAATTCAATTAAACCAACTTGATTATAAGAGCATTTAATGTTTTTCACTGGACAACTGAATATGTGACTATTAGTTATAGAATATAATAAGTATTGCCTGCAGTAGCTATAGTCTTTGTTCTGCAGTTAATGCCTTTGTCAAGCTCATATCTTTATTTCAGACTTTGCTAATATAGTAGTTGCAGTTAATTTTCACAGTCAAATGATATATTAGTCAATTATCTGTATTGAAAATTATATAAAAGTAAATGTTTTGCACAGAAATAAACAGAGATTTGCACTGCACATTTGTATCACATTCTGTCACAGTGTCACATTGTCACAGTAAGAAGTGTATCTGATGTAGTGATCAAGGGCTTTCTCACAAACATCAGGAAATTTTTGTGAATTTCAGGAATCCTGACATTTATTTCACTATTGTTAAAATAAGACAAAGAGCATTGCTGGTGGAAAACTTCTGTTGCCATATAAGACATACAATAATGTATGGAACAATAATGTATGCACACAAAAATTTCCTGACCAATCTGTTATCTCCAAGTCAGTGTTGTTTTGTATGTATCTATATAGCTTGTTGTGATATACAGGATTTGTTGTATATGACATATTTTGATATAGCATCGTGTTTCTTCAAACCAATTGCAGTTGAACATCTGTAAGTGATCATGTAAATTAAGGAACTACTTGCCTTCAGTTATTATTGTACAATTATTGTAACACTGTCAACAGTCAATCTAAGCACACCTGTATGTTACAGTCACCTTGTTAAAGTGGCTAGCTACTAATGTATTGTAATCCTTGATTGACTGCTTACTTCAGGTTTAACCGTATGTAAGGGCTTAAAGTGGGTTTTGTGTGAAATCTGTCTATACTAGTAATTTAAGATATAAATGCTATTAAGAAATATATATTTTACCTGTCATAGTAGCTCTCTTTTGTGTGACAGACAGGGTTATAGAAAACTCCATATACAGGTACTTAAATGGTACTGACTTCAGTATAAGTTCACTAGAGATTGTCACTTCTATCTGACGTCGCTGATTGGTCACTCAGTATGATAGGCTATGTCAGTTTCTTTTCAATCTCGTTATATGAGTTGAATTAAGAATATCTGACCTAATCTCATTGCTTTTCTACCTTCAAAAGATTTTTTTTGAGTACACTAAACTCCCATTATAACGATATTCAGGGGACCGTAGAATTTATATATACGATTTATTTACATGTACATGCATATGTTTGTGTTATTCTATCAAATGTTATGAAAATATAAACATAATTGTGAAACATCATTAATACATTACAAAAGGAATGCATGTCTCATCCTTTCTCTAGCCAGACTATATGCCGTAGTTTCATATGCTTTTACGATAGCATACCAATTTTTTAATCGTGCTAAGTGCATTTTGTTTAATTCCAAAATCAGTAGCAATGTGTTGCTTCTATCGAAGTCCCTTCTCAACTTCACATATCATTTTGTACTTAGATTCTATATCTAAATTATTGTTTTATCATCGGACTAGGAGACTCCATGATTTTTTTATGTATTGCATGAGAAACAAACATGTACAATTTACGAATCATACATTTGTGTATAAATATTTATTCAAGTATGTTTTCGCTCAGCAAAAGGCATTTAACTCTAAACGTGTGTAAATCACTTTTAATGCAATGAATTGTTAGTACAATGATTTGCTCGATTAGCCGTTATCATTTGAGCATCGGTATTGTCACGCATTCACACCTTCTCGCAAACTATAATTATCTCTTTAAAAGGGAAAACAAAGCATTTGGGACCTTGAAAATGCATCATTATATCCGAAATATCGTTACATGCGATATCGTTACATCCGAAGTGAAAGTATATGAAATATAGTAGGCCAGAGCGCGACTGCAACAACAGCATCGCTACAAGCGGTATATCGCTATAAGCGATATTGTTATAAGTGGAGTTTACTGTATTTCAAAGATAAACAATTTGTTCTCTGTTTAAAATCCTTGATATGACTGTTTCAAATTGCTTTATTTCTTAAAACTGTAAAATTGTTACATCTGTGAAATGTGAAAAGTGTGTTTATGACTAATTCTTGCCTTAAGTTTGTGTTTAAGTCTGTCATTATGTGGCACATTTTCCTGAATTGAAAGAAAGCCTAACATTCACTTTACATGAATTTCAATAACTTAATTGTTTTAAATAACATATTTTTAAATTACTTTTACAATGATTTATTCTGCTGATATTAACCAGTAATTTATTTGGTAGCATAGTTAAATGAACACTTTAATTTTACTAAATATTATGTGGTTGATTATATTTTCATAATACTATTGAGAATTTTCAGTTTTAAGTTTTTCTTAAAAAACACCACATGTTTTTTTATTTCTTTCTTTGCAGAGAAGACTGAGGAGAAGAAGGAAGAGCCTGTTACAGGTATATACATATACTTTGGTCATGTGTTATGTAAGAAGCTGCTAGGAGTTTAGAGAATTTAGAATATTTCTGTAATCGTTAAAATCCTAATACATATCAGCCTAAACTTGTTTATTTTATGCAAATGGGCATTTTATTGGCATATTGCTTACCAGCTGTTGGTTTGTCAGTTGGTCAGTAGATCTTTTGTTTCTGCTTAATAACTTGAGAAGGATTGGAGGTAGAGGTCGCAAACATGATAAGAATATTGGTCATAGTTGATGAACGTTATTGTTTTTGGGGTCTCCGGGTCAAAGGTAAATGTCAGTGATCTTGCGTTTTGAAACCTAATGTCTTCAAACATTCAGGCTTATAATTTATGAAGATTAGATGATCTCTGTTGATTTTGAGGTCAAAGGTCAAGGTCATAGTGATCATGTATTGTAAAATAATTTCCAACCAATAACTTAAAAATGCTTTGAGCTATGGTTTTCAAAGTTTGTAAGAGTAAAGTTATGAAAAGTAGATGACCCCTATTAATTATGGGGTCAACAAGTTAAAGTTTAAGGTTACTGACCTTTCATTTTAAAAATGCTTTTTTCTCAATAACTAACAAGGCTTGTTAAAGTTTTCAAATTTGATAGGAATATACATGTAGTTTATTAAGAATGAATAATCCCTATTGCATTTTGGTTTACCAGGTCAAAGAACAATGTCACAGTGACATTAGGTTTAAAAACCACTTAACTATACAATAACTCTTTGACCTTGTGTGCATAAGTGTTTTACAAACATCTCTTGTATTTAAGGATTCACTGTGCATGTCATATTGGTAGTTTCAGTTTGAAACATATTTTAGAATGGTTTTGATGATCTATATTTTGGTTGTATTTAACCCCCAATTGGTGAAGGAACATTTTGTATCTTCTCTTGCAGGCAACAGAAAATACGGCTTGGAAGTAATAACAGGCCAAGAGTCGGAGACTTCTAACGGTGGTAAAGTGCATATAACACTATATGGAGAGAAAGGCAAATCAGAACAGGTTACCCTGTATGCCACAGATCCAAACAGCAAAACGTTTGAGCCTGGAAATATTGATAAGTTTACAGTGAGTAGAAACTTTAGCAATAAGACTGAATAACAGAAAGAACAAACCTGCACTGGAGACGCCACACAAATCATATTTCCCCTTTTCTTTATCTTTTTTTAATGCATTTTGAATTAAATTACAATACTGTTTTGAAGTGTTAAGCGTGAATCAGCATATTTACCAAGGGATTTTAACATCAGATATTGCTTTTGTATGAAAATAAGTGTATGTATATCTCATAAATCATATATGTTGAAATAAATGATAAAAAAGAAAAAAAAAGAAACTTTAACAAGAAATGAAAGGGAATGGACCTATTATCAGTATCATGTCTAGTCATGTCTGGTGACATTTTACTGCATCGACCACCAGCAACTAGCATTATATAGCTTGGCTGTAGGAAACCAATTGGCTTGAATTTCGAGCCAGTGTTATCACTGTTGACAAAGCTTCAACTGTTGAATGAATATGTTTGTCGGGCAAATTTCCTTGCAAATAAACAAGCTACAAAACTGAGGATACATAAGCTATTCTATATCTCAGGTTTCAAATTCATCAAGCTTTTGATGTGTAATGCAGCTGATATACTGTTGTATATTGTAATATGTAGAAGCTTAAGTTGCATACATGTGCAAACAACTGTTCAAGGTTGTGCAGTAAAGTGTATGCTAAATATTTGGATTTCAGTTAGATACACCTGACATAGGAGAACTATACAAGGTACGAGTGGGGCGTGAAGACTCAGATAAATGGAATAGATGGTTCTTAGAAGAGGTAATCTTTCTGTCTTTTATTGTAACAACTCCAGTCATTAATTTGCATACTTAAAATAAGTATAATCTGTAGGTATAAAAGTCACTACATACAGAACTTTATGAAATAGACATTTTGCAGCATTTAGTTGCTATGGAGACACATCATTCTAAAGTTTCAGGTGTTAAACTGATTTTGACTGTAACTCATTCTTCTGTTTAAATTTTGTTTCGTGAATGAGTTTATTTAAACAATATGAAATTCATGTTCAAGACTGAAACTTGTATTAAAGAAGTGAGCATTTCTTCAAGATGCAGAAAGTATTTTGTAATGACATTACTAAATTGATGTAGTTGAAGAGAGTTCCTTTGTTGAAAAATGTGTTTACAGTGTACAGTGATGCATCTGAAGAGATATGTCAATGGTTTACTGCTGATGTGATATTTATACTCCCGAAACGAAGTTTAGGGGGGTATATAGGAGTCACCCGGTGGTTGGTCGGTCAGTCGGTCCGTTGCATTTTCCTTGTCCGGAGCATAACTTGAAAACTACTAGTTGGAATACAACTTCATAACTTCCATAACTCTTTCCTGACTCATTACAGAGTTATTGACCTTTGTTACTTTTCCTTGTCCGGAGCATAACTTGAAAACTACTGGTTGAAATTCAATTTAACTTCATACAATGGTCAAGAACATTGAGAGGAAGTGCAGTGCACTGGAACCATACCTCTATTTTGACTAATCACAGAGTTATTGCCCTTTGTTACTTTTCTTTGTCCAGAGCATAACTTGAAAACTACTGGTTGGAATTCAATACAACTTAATACAATGGTCAAGCACAATGAGAGGACGTGCAGTGTACAATAACCATAACTCTATCTTGACAAATTACTTATTGCCAAGAGCAATTATCTCTATTTGAGTTTTTTGTCGAGCCCACTTGCGGTGAGCTCGACTTAGTCGTCACTTTTGGTGGTGAGGTGTATGTGCGTCCGTGCGTGCGTCCGTCTGATTTTTTCCAGACCATATCTTTTTCATGCATGGAGGGATTTTGATGTTACTTGGCACAAATGTTCACCATCATCAGACGGAGTGTCATGTGCAAGAACCAGGTCCCTAGGTCTAAGGTCAAGGTCACACTTGGAGGTTAAAGGTCAAATTCAAGAATGACTTTGTACGGAGCATATCTTTTTCATGCATGGAGGGATTTCAATTTAACTTGGCACAAATGTTCACCATCATGAGAAGGAGTGTCATGTGCAAGAACCAGGTCCCTAGGTCTAAGGTCAAGGTCACACTTGAAGGTTAAAGGTCAAATTCAAGAATGACTTTGTCCAGAGCATATCTTTTTCATGCATGGAGGGATTTTAATTTAACTTGGCACAAATGTTCACCATCATGAGAAGGAGTGTCATGCGCAAGAACCAGGTTCCTAGGTCTAAGGTCAAGGTCACACTTAGAGGTTAAAGTTCAAAGTCAAGAATATCTTTGTCTTGAGGATTTCTTCTTCATGCATGGAGGGATTTTGATGTTACTTTGTACAAATGTTCACCACTATGGGCTTCCCCTGTTTTTAGAATTACTTCCCGTTGTAGTTACTATAAATAGCTTATATTGTAACTTTTTTATTACTGGCCATAGAGAAAAATCGAGACCACTTTTCTGTGGTACAACATGCATGTTACATCCAATATTTAGGTGTATTTTGACCCATCTCTACTTGGTAAGGAGTTAGCCCTTTTGACATATGGTGGGCTCGACATGTTGCACGTGGGCATCTAGTTTTGCTAAGTATTCTGTCAATACGAACTTCCTCAGTTTATAAAGCAGTCTTTCAGGGGTATTAATCACATTTAGTGATAGGTCTAGGTTAGTTTAGTTTATTCGAATTTGTCTGTGACTAAAGATACACCTTGCACTTTGGTTGGGGTTTGAACCTGAGACCTGTTTAGTAAGCATACGCCCTAACCACTGAGCAATTAAGATGTTTTTTTATGATAAGCTGCTAATATTTCTACAGGTACGACTGACAGATGAAACAACAGAGGAGAAAATGGTGTTAAGTTTCAATCGTTGGTTAGCACGAGATATGGATGATGGTGATCTGTGTAGAGAACTACCAGTGATACACACCGGAAAACCAATACCTATTTGTATGTTCCGTTTAGTTATGTTTGGGCAGCTATGTTTTCTTTCAATAGTTTTTTAAGCTTTCAATCAAGACTGTTGAGGTACATATACATTTACAGGAATAGGCATAGTGGGGTGGGGCTTAAATAAACCCCTTCCTTGTTAAAATATTTGCTAGACATTTTTTTCAATTCACCACAAGAACAATGTTGGGCAGATGTAAGTGGGGAAGTGGATGGGTATGTTGAATCCACCCCCTCTAAGTCAACCCTTTACTACAGTATGATGAACTCTCTGTTTGATGAGTATTTATTTGTGGCTGCACCTTTCTAATTATTTGTAGATGCGGTTCATGAAATGCTGTACATTCAGCTTTAAGATTTATAGCCCCATTTAACAAAGTGGCAATGGGGCTTTAATAGAAGCAAATAGCAACATCTCTGCTGTTGAATAAAAGACTACTCCTAGGTCTATTGTCTTCATCTCTCATGATGGGTTACATGTACAGTCCACATCCGTTATCTCGACTTCAGTTATCTCGATTTTTTGATATCTCGACTGGATTTTCTCTGTCCCGATTTTTTCCCTTCGTGTTCTATATAAATCACATACTGATATCTCAATTTGTTTCTCTTGATTTTTTGTTATCTCGACTAAATTTTTGATCCCCAACTATGAAATTTTCTGTATTTCGACATCCGATATCTCGCTTTGACATTTATCACCTACCAAACAAGGTGCGAAAAGCTGCATGCGATTGTATTCGCTCAGTTGTCGTCTGCTGTCAGAGATGCGAAAAACACCATGCGCGGAACGACCCAAAATTAATTAATTGTTTGTTTGTGACGTAAGCTGTGTAATATGCGGAATGGGTAATTTGTATTGAATTGTGTCAAAACTGAGAAAATTTATTTGCATTTATAAACAGCAAGAAATGAAGATTCTGTCAATTATAAATTGTGTCTTCCATACATACACATTAGACAGATAAGATCTGGATATTGAAAAAAACCAGAAGAGTCATGTCGGAGGGCGGAAGTCATGAACTTGTCCGAGCGCCAGTCAAACACTCCAGAGAAAGGCCCGGTACCCAACCCGGGAGGATATCTGAATCGGCAATCGTTGAGAGTTTTGGAGAAGGACTCGGGATGAATTGAACATTTAGTTGATTTAAACCTACCTACTAGTTTCGTTTCACAGCCTGTGTATTACACAGATCATAAGATGGTAGAAAGAAGCAAACGTCTTTCTATCAACAATAATCTTTCTTACCCCCCTCCCCTCCCATCCCCTATCGAGCATATTTTATCCAACTTTGGTTATCTCGACTTATTTTCTTTGGTCCAAAAAAAAACGAGATAACGAGAGTCAATGGTATATTGTAATTAATTTAAATCAGAAAAGCTTTGTTTTTCAGTGAATTGAGAATCTTTTTCTGTCCATTTTAGTGCAAGCATACCAAGTGCAGGTGTACACAGGTGATCACTGGGGTGCAGCAACAGATGCTAACATGTACATTACAGTATATGGAACAAGAGGAGATGGTGGGAAAAGACTACTACACAAATGTATCAGTAACAGAGTTAAATTTAGGAGAGGACAGGTAAAATATTTTGTTATTTTTTATCCTTTACCATATGGATGCATTAATTATGTCCCCTCTTCAGGAGGGAGACATACTGATTCCCTTTGCTGTCTGTTTGTCTTTCCACTTATTCGTTTCCGCTCTTCATCTCTAAAAATCCTTGTTTGATTTCATCAACTTTCAGGGAAGCATTAGTATGAAGTCTAGTTTTGCATATATTACAATTAGGGGTCAAACTGTTGAAGGTCAAGGTCACAGTGGCCGAAACTTTAAATTTTGTCTGCTCTTCATCACCTAAAGTTTTTGCAGGGTCCGTATATTACAGGGTTATGAAACTCCACTTATAATGGTGAATTAGCTATAATATGATGTCGTGCTATCGATTTTTTTCCGAGCCGGTTTACCTGTATTTATGAATGCGACGGCTTTATCGAGCGGAAGCGTGTTTATGCGTGAAATATTGTACCCTACTGATACTAATGTCATTACTGTAAAGACTTTTTTCTTCGATTTTGATATGATTTTCACATAATTTTCGGCAATAAAATTCTGATTCTAGCAATATAAATATCAAAATCATAATATATAAAATTTACTATGAAAAAACGAGTTAGACGCAAACTGACGCGATGAAAACTGTATTTTTATGCTGAAAAAAATATATGTGCGAACAAAATGCTTTGTTTTTATAACACTTTTTCCTCTTCTTTTTCCATTATATTTTCAAAGTTAAAGGGTTAATAAAATGAATACTTTTTTAATATGTTATTTTTAATATATTGAAAGGGACATGTAAATCTCTTTTTATAATTTCTTTTTCTTCTTTGCCGGTTACCCCCTCCCGTCCAAGCTTCTCCGAAATACGTGTGAAAACTTTTCCGTTGTATTGTATTTAATTTGTTCTTTTTTATTTATTAATTTCTTTCCCTATTTATGATCTAGGGTCTTGTGAATAAAACAAATGTTGTTTTCTGACCTCTAAAACATTAATTGCGCTATAAACAAACCCGTTAATAATATATAATTATCTGTTTGGTCGGTATTTGTGTAATAACACTTGTTTTAAGAGATCTAAAGGGTAAACCGAACAATTATTTAATTAATTAATGCCACGTTTCCAAACTGTGGATATCAAAGGAGCTATAACAAGTTTCTCTAGTTTTTTCTTTCATTTCTGTCTACGGACTTGCAAGTTTAGAATGGCATATAGTAAGGCGACTTTTTTAACTGGGATGAGGACTTAGATCTTGATTTGCTGCTTGGGGATTATACCCATGATGAAAGTGAACTTTCAGTGATGATGACTTTCAGTCGACAAAAGAAAAAATCAGAGAATATTCAGCCTCTGAAAAAGGACAAAAAAGAGTGTTTATGCTTGTGATAAATGTGTTAAAGGCTATGCCTCAATTTCTGGAATACGGGGACACATGAGGGCAAATATCTTTGTCTTTGTGTATGGTGCTTAAAATCTGAGTCATAATCAAACTAATTTTTACCCTCTGTTAACATAACCTTAATTTCTTATCCTAACCTTGCTTGGGCTTCTCCCTTCAATTTTGACATTAATATTGCTATTCAAAGGGTGCTCCATAAGACTCTATCAACTAAATACCTGCAGACTGATCATGATCTGCACCGGTTTCAAAGGCTGAATGACCAGTGTGCACACAAGGACAACTGTGTTTCTTTTACAACCAAAATATGATAAAATGAAAATATAGACGTAGTAGGTTTAAGATAATTTATTATCTTTTCATGAATCTTTTATGTCTCATTAAAATCAAATACACGTGTATACACTAATACATGTAGTAATAGAGAATCAACAATGTACAAAGAATTTAATGTTTCCTATCAATCATGTTCTTGCTTTTAGAATACTTAATTGTCTAACTCTTTCATTCAAAACAAATTCATCCAAGTCATCGTTCTCGTAGTACTTGTGAGGTTTGTCCAAGATCACAAAAATTCATTTGCCATGCAACCATCACTGTCCATCAATTCTTCCATCTGTTCATAAGCATCTTCGCGTTTGTCAATGAAAACACTCCTCATGAAATCATCAAAACCAGGATCTGGAAAAAAGTAATTGATTTTAGAAAGAGAGTTGCGATAATGTATAGATATGAAATGTTCACAAATACGTATTTATATACAATGTACATGCATGTAACATGGAAGAAAACTGTTAAATGTGGGACTGACAAAATTGCTTATAGTACTTTTATATGGAAAGTGAAAGTAAAAATACATAAAAATGCAAGTATTTAACCGCTGATACTCCAGTATTTATGCAAATTCATACTAAATGGTTATGATAACTCGAAATTTTGACTTATTTCCTTTTTCAAAGCAGTTGTTTTATTTAAAAAGATCGCAGACGTTCTTCGTGAATATGTGCAAACAAAAGGTATCATCGTCACCTAAATATACCGCCATTTTGAAAAACTTGTCAATATGCTATTTTATGCTATTTTAAAACTTGATATTAAAATAACTATGCAGTCTCACGCTGAATGTGTAAGTTTGCACATCAAGTCAACTTCTATACTTTTGAAAGCAATCAACATTTTGAATATATCGTTACGATCAATGAGAATGTGTGCAAACAAATTTCACGTGTAAAAAGATCATCGTCACCTAAATAAGCCTCATTTTGGACATTTTGTAAACAACACCAATTTCAATCGCTCAGAAAAGGTTTTTTCCAAAAATAAACTCCCATTATTTTTTTAAACACATCAAATCAAACTTTAAACTATCCAAAACATCTGATAAATTAGGAAAGTACTCAAACCGCAACAAGTTTACATTTACAGAACATACCCATCTTCAATGATTTTCAACAATGGCGTCACCCGCTTCAAATTCTCCACAAAAATGCTCCATTTTTAACGCTGATTATGACCATTCGGTCACAAAAAACAATAAATAATGATGAAAATTTTAAAAACGACACTTACCTCATATTTCAGTATCACAACGATGTAAAAACTCGTACAAATAATACAATATTATAAAGATTTTGTTCCTACGAATTCACGTTAGATTTTTTTCGCTAATACGAGGAAGCGAAGTGACGGCCAATAGGTCACGTGACCCGGGACATCTTATTTCCCGTAATCGGCCGTTTCATAACCCTGTAATATACGGACCCTGGTTTTTGTTGGATTTTCATCAAACTTTCAGGAAAGCATCACTGTGAACTCCATTTGTGCATATTGCAGTTTTAGTTCATATAGTCAAAGCTCAAGGTCATAGTGGCCTGAAATGTGAAAAAAAAACTTGTCCATGCTCCCAATTTATTGTTTAATTTTATAAGTATGGGTCACTTTGGGGTTTCTTACTTTTGTGAGTTAAATTTTTAGGAGGGGTGGTTCTATGGTACACTAAGTGTGTTTTTCCTTTATGAGGGATGGGGCAGGTGAGGGAGACATTTGTTTAAAAGACAATATTAGTGAAATTTGATAATATACTGTGAAATCATTTCATTTTGTGAAGATGGAATTCTTCTTAAATGTTGAAGGAATGATAATCAGTTAAGAGTTTGTGCAATTCTTGTATTATAAATGGCTATGTTTGTTTGAGTGTAGATTTACTTTGGAAATCAATACCCAAACAATCCAACAAATAATGTATATTATAGGATATGTACCTTTGTTTTCATATAATGTGACAATCAGTAACTTAAAGATAAAGTTGAATTTTGTTTATTCATACAAAACTTGAATTTATAGCACTCACACATATGTAATTATGTCTATTTTTACATTGTTAAACATGATTTTTCTCAAAATTTCTTTGTATTGGCACTTAAATGAAAAAGTCATCAGTGTGTTGAATTCAATTTTTATGAGAAATTAGTGGTCAAGTTTTCAAGTTCTGTTGATATACCACATTGTAATATTTTTTAAAGAGTTAAACAGATGTACATGCAGTAATAAACTGAAATAAATCTATATCTGTTCCAGTTTAAGGACTGGTTTGATAGAAAGGTGACACATTTTGGTTACTGTTAGTTGTTGAAATAATTGATTTCTTCCAAATATGTTTTGTTGTGTGACTGTTTAAGTATATTTTGTAGATTTTGTTGGTATGTGAGAAGAATTTGGAATTGTTTTTTCTACCCCTGTTATGGATGTCATTGAATCTATTTATGCAAATTTCTTACTTTGCTAATTTTAATTTAAAAATCTGGCGAAAAGATTAATTTCACATTGATTTACTGTTATGCAAATTTAAAATCGCTTTTAAGTCTGTCTGTGCACACTAAACTGCCGTCATGTGACAATTACCCAACTTACAGTGGTCTCTTGCCATAGTGGTAACACTTCATGTTGTAAGAGACTGCAGTTGTCAAGACATTTTGTTCCTTACAATGCCTTTGCTATTCATTTTATTAGACTAAACTTCCTTCATTTCAGGTGGACACTTTTGAGTTTGACATAGTAGACCTGTCTAATCTGACGTCTGTAGTGTTGAGTCATGATGGGCGGGGTCATGGAGCAGGTATATTTGTTGACAAGGTGATTGTAAAGGAGAAGGATTCAGACAAGTCACACCTACAGTACGTGTTCCCATGCGGGAGATGGCTCGACACACATGAAGATGACTGTGTCACGGAGAGAACACTCAGAATGATTGGTACAAAATTAACTGTTGTCATTTATCTTATTATACTTGAAGTCATCAAAAGAGTCCTTGTATTTGCTGATTTTAGTTTGCGCACATGAGCCAGCTTTTACATCAGAAAAAGTTACCATGTTATTTTTTGACTTTTGGTTACCATTGTACGCCTCAGACCAGAACTAACTTCACTTGGCATGTAGATCTGTTGAATACTTTCGAACAGAAACCAGAACTTAAAACTTAAGTCATCGTTCAAAATATAAAATTCAATATGTTTACATAAAGGCTTGCATTTTGCATTTATGTACAGTCATGTATTCATTATTGAGTTTTATACAATCACAAAAATGTTATGACATGAGTTTATGATATTGTAACATTGTTTCAGATATGATTGATGCTAATAAACCACAGCCTCCTAGAGGATCTAACAAATCATGTAAGTATTACTGGTAATTAATGTTGTAAAGTATGCTTGACAGACAGAAGGACAGACAGGCTAGAGAATACTCTTTTTAACGTTATATAAAACTCTTAGATATGTTTCTGGATTTTTAAAAGCTTTAAGAGAAATCATTTTAAATGTTCATAAAGACTACTCAAACCCTGATTATACATTGTGAGTGTTTAAGTAAATTGTTGTGAATATGTAGTCCTCAATAACTCCCTTTACAGAAGTTGAAGTTAGATGTAACTAAATACATATACACAAATGTAGTAAAGTCTGAATTTATTTAACATCAGGAGTTGAAATAGATTATGCTGTATGAACAGCTGGGAACTGATTTCTTCTTCTTGAACCTTATTCTTTGCTTTTGCAGCTGGTTCCTGGTCTGTGACAGTGAAAACCAGTAAAATGGAAAGGGCAGCTACAACAGCTAGGGTCTTCCTGACTGTGTATGGAACCAGCGGCCATTCACAGAAATTGAAGTTAGCGTCACAAGATGCCTCTGCTGACAGTTTTACCAATGGTGCTGAGTCACAATTTCAGGTTGGTTTTAATAAAACTTACATCTGTTTAACAACTAGTTAAACACATGACTGCAGTATTTCATTGCTTGTATTTTATTTCCATTACTTTTTAATTGTTTTTAATCATCATCCTTATTCTGTATAATTTGTCTTATTTCTATTGATTAAACTTTAAAACTAGATTTTGTAATTGTTGTTACATTGATTGGCCATTCATTTCATACTTAAAATGGAAGAATTCAGACTAGCAAACATGGCATATAGTATTTACTAGTTATTGTAAATCATGATCTCAATTTTAGTGTGTTTTTCAAATCTTTTTCTGATGTATGAGATTGGGTTATCATAGTTATGTATTTGGTTATTACTTTATTTCCAGGTACAGACAGGAGATATTGGTCGTATGACTAAGATTCGTTTAGAACATGATAATTCGGGTGCTGATCCAGACATGAGTGTTGATTATGTAAGTACCAGTATACTAACCTTGGTCCACCCAAATTTTGCTCAACAAGAAAAGGTGCACGCATGCAGTATTCCAGTTATGAATTAATTTTCCATTGTCGCAAACAGACCTAGTTTGCTATAGAAAACTTTCTGCCCTTGATTTTCATTTGTTGCATTACAAGTGGCATTATTTGATGTATAAGGGATACAACTTTTGTTGCTTTTTATGCCCCCGAAGGGTGGCATATTAAAATCGCACCGTCCGTCCGTCTGTGCGTCCCCACTTACAATTCGTGTCCAGACTGTAACTTTGTCATGCATTTAAGGATTTTAAAATAACTTGGCATACATGTCTAGCACATCAAGACGACGTGTCGCGTGCAAGACCCACATCCCTACCTCAAAGGTCAAGGTCACACTTGGAGTATGAAGGTTATGGAATCTTCTATATATGCACACATTCGTTTCCGGACTGTAACTTTGTCATGCATTGAAGGATTTTAAAATAACTTGGCACAAATGTCTAGTACATCAAGACGACGTGTCGCGTACAAGACCCACGTCCCTAGCTCAAAGGTCAAGGTCATACTTAAGAGTTTGAAGGTAATGGATTCCTCTATATATGCATATATGCACACATTCGTGTCCGGACTGTAACTTTGTCATGCATTGAAGGATTTTAAAATAACTTGGCACAAATGTCTACCCGCACATAAGACGTCGCGTCACAAGACCCACGTCCCTAGCTCAAGGTCACGGTCAAACTTAGAGTTTGAAGGTAATGGATTCCTCTATATATGCATATATGCACACATTCGTGTCTGGACTGTAACTTTGTCATGCATTGAATGATTTTAAAATAATTTGGCACAAATGTCTAGCACATCAAGATGACGTGTCGCGTGCAAGACCCACATCCCTACCACAAAGGTCAAGGTCACACTTAGAGTTTATAGGTAATTGAATCCTGTATATATGCATACATTTGTGTCCGGACTATAACTTTATCATGCTTTGAAGGATTTTAAAATAACTTGGCACAAATGTCTAGCACATCAAGCGGATGTGTCGCGTGCAAGACCCAAGTCCCTACCTCAAAGGTCAAGGTCACACTTAGTGTTTAAAGTAATGGAAAACTGTATGCATGGTTACTCTGTCATGCATGGAAGGATTTTAAAATTACATAGCACATTTATTGAGCACATGGAGAGGACACAGACTGTGAGGCACCTCTTTCGGGGGCATTCGTCACTTGTGAGGGACAGCTCTTGTTCACCTTAATAATATATCACTAGCATAACATGAAAAACAAATTAAAGTTGCACAATGAAACAGAAATTGCTAAAAGAATTTTGGTGATTAGAGTTCTTTTAGTTAAAAATATAAGTATTAACTTTACGTGTAATTTTACGTGCAGGTAAAGATGGTTGATGCAGATACTGGTGAAGAGTTAATGTTTTATCTTGATCGTTGGTTAGCTTTAGATCAGGATGATGGACAAATATGTCGTGAAATGCCTGTCATTAGGAAGGGAACACCTGGTTTACCTGGTGAGTGCCATTTATATGTAGTTATATTCTATAAAGTTATATGTTGTCAAGTGACATAGGAAACATTTTGGTTGTTCTTCAGTTCAAAGAGATTTGTTTTAGTTTAGAACAGTAATTTTAGGGACTCCAGATTAGCTGAGTGAGAAAGAATGTAGTCGGAAATGTAAATGTTTGTGATATGCCTGACAAAAAAGGGCAAAAGTTTGGCCCCAATCAGTATCTAAAAATTATTGTAGAGTGTACATCAGTTTTTTAAGTAGAATGTTATGGCCAATGCTGTGGCCCCTGATTTGCTATGTTGGTGTGATTTTAGAATATAATTGAAATGTTTTGTCACTCCTATATTGCAAAATAAATCATGTTTTCTTGTTTCAATTTTTTCAGTTCTACGTTATGTTGTTGCAATAACAACAGGAAGTTACAAGGATGCTGGGACAGAAAGTGGCAATGTAAGCATCAATTTGATTGGTGTAGATGGAGACACAGGTTTGAGAGAATTAAATGGTGCCATTTCTAAGAACCGTCTCCCATGGCAACCAGGACAGACTGACATCTACGTCATTGAAGCAGTATCTGTTGGAAAAGTAAAAAAAATTGAGCTGAACTTAAACAGTGGGGGACAAGGTAAGTTAAAATCTCATGTAGAAGTAGGTACAGTTTGTTCTGTGTTGAAATCAACAACAAGCTAAATCATTTATCAATCATTATCCAGGGTTATCATTCTGTTTCAATAAACATACTCATCTATTGACTTCACAATGCTGAGAATATGGAATATTTTTTTGATAGTAGCATGGGACATTTAAGTTGATTGCGAACTTACTTTAGATTGAGTGAAGAATATATAAGATAGACAGAATGTATTTACAGAAATTTTCAAAAATATAATACTGACACAGGTTCAAGTTTAGTCAGCTGACATAATGCAAAAACGTGGCGTAAAGCAAGGCATGTATACAGCTTTTCAGTCTTGTATTTAGTAATGGTAACAGGAGCGATGGTGAAGAGGTTAAGGTGTCTGCTGCTCATCCCAGAGGTTGTGGGTTCAAGCCCCATTGGGGTCAGGACGAAATCAAGGCCATAGTGTTTTCGGTGTTGAACATTAGCCGTTAACATAGAAGAAGAAGAATTAAGAATTTAATTGTTACATAATCCTTGCTTTTTGTGGCATGCAGTGTGAGAAAATTGCTTTAATATGATGTCATTGTTGCAGAACGGTGGCATGTTCAACAGGTGAGCATTGCTGAAGGAGCGCGTGCACACTCGCAGTTTGTTGTCTACTGTCATCAGTGGATGTTGTCTAGTGATGCCCAGGTCTCAGAGTTCCCTGTTGCTGGTAGGTGACCTTGTTATTTTTAATCTGTTTAACATAAATTCTGACAGCATGCTTCTTTGAGTTCTGACATTTATATTAAATTATAAGGAAAAAGCAATGAATAGTGTATATTGGTCAGGAAATTAAGATGGGGAAGTATCAAAAAGGGTCATATATACGTGATAGATTGAAACCTTACAAAGCTTAGCAGAAAGATTCTAAAACCTATGAAAATCTAGTACGTTTAAGTAGGCTTTAGCACAATGAAATCAGTAGTGGAATAAATAGATCGCTTTGCAAAGGGATTTGATTCATGAATGTTTCATTTTTTACTAGAAATGCAGCCATCTACAAATTTGATTGAGAACTTAGAGTCTATACCAAAAGGGTTGGAGAAACCAGTCCGTAGTAAAGGAAAATGGACAGTATATATACAGACTGGTACACAGAATGATTCTGGAACTAAAGAAAAAGTCTGCATTGTTCTGTGTGGATTAAAGACTGAATCTCAATCTATTTGTGTGAATTCAAAAGAGGAATTAAATCCTGGATCCCTAGTCAAGTTTGAGGTAAGAATATGCTTAAGTCAATACCAAATCATACAATCTTTTGTAAGGAAGACTTACCCAGTCACTTTTCAGTTCACTTTTTGGGGAGAGGGTGTGCTTTGGTCTTTGAGAAATTTGGTATGAGTCCCAGCAAGGTTCAGTCCCAAAAGTTCAAGTTAAGTGATAACCTTCTTAATCTGTACACATCTGAAAAAATTGGAATAGAATGAAAATTTGTACATGAAAAATTCTTTCAGAATGTATTTATTCTATTGTTTCCCATTTTACTGCAAGTAAATGTATGTATGCATATCAGGCTGCATAATCTTAGGCTGTGTTTACTCTTTGGTATAATGTAATGAATTACTCGCAGACCGTAAACCTACATCTGCCTTGTTTCTTAAGTCTCACTTAGAACCCGAGTACCCTCAAGCAACTGGTTCTCTGTTAAGTGCCTCAAAGTGTCTCTACATTAGCACAGTATGAACACAGTCCATTCAGTTCACTTTGCTGCCGATGGAAACCAGAATGAGAATTAAGCACTTGTATCAATAAGATTTTTCAATGTTAATAATTCATATTTCAATGACCGAAAATATAAGTCAATGGTTTTCACACAGTGATGCTTGAATTAAGAATTTTGGAAATTCTCTCGATGTTCCACATTCTTCAAAGATACTGTTACATTTGCTATTACAGGCCAAGGTTGGTGATATTGGATTATTGTTCAAAATAAGAGTGTATTTCCAAGACAGACATCAAGGCTCCTCATGGAACCTGGCAAAGGTATTGTACATGTATACATTTTGTTACATGATCTTGCTGATTTCATAATAGGCCCAAAATGTGAAGAAAGAAACACTAAACTTTTTGCATAAACCTGCTTTTTGTTAGTTTAACAATGAACATTTCATCAGGGAATATTTCTTTTCTCAACTATTTCTTATATTATATAAAATTTGGCAACTGTTATCATGGAAAGATGAAGATACATGTTTCAAAAGATGTTATTACGAGATTTTTAAGCTGATTTATAGAAAACAAGACTTGCTGTAGAACTATTAATTTGTCACCTTTTAGATGAAGATGAAAGACCATGATACAGGGGAGGAGTTTATTTTGGAGCACAATGATTGGATAGAATCAACAAATGAAAACCCAGAAGGAGCTGTAGAACTGCCTCTTTCAAGACCAGATCTCCAGCCATTGAAAGGTAATACACTTTTATAAAAGAATAAATTATACAATTATCATTATACAAATGTATTCACTACTGATATATTCATTTAACTTTGAATTCAAGACTTTCATATTGTTCCTTGTTTTATTGGGACATGCTGGTATTTCAAGATCAGATACCATGAATAGAGCATACATGATTAGTTTGATACCATGCACTGTATGCAGGTGAAATTTAGGACAATAGTTAAAATAGTATATCTTCAGATTTAAGTTGCCATACAGTTCTCATCTTGCCTCAAGTTTGTTGATATTTGATTAGGCCATTGGAGACTGAAATGTAGAATTAGATGAGTTAAATTTAAAGTTTCAGTACCATAGGTTTTGGAAATCAAGTTGAGTTCCTTTTAGATCTACAGACACCTGGTTACTTGTAGCAGTCAAATTGGTATTATGGACACCTTTTATTTTGAAATAGTGGTCTGAATCATAGCTAAGGCAATAATCAGAAATTGAATTGAACTTTGCCTTAATTTCAGAACAAATTTATATCATAACGGTGAAAACTGGCAATTTGCCTAGAGCTGAAACAGATGCTGGTGTGTTCTGCGATCTGATTGGTCAGTGGGGAAGCTCAGGTCAGAGGTCTCTATGTGTCTCGAGCAATAAAGAGGTTTTCAGAGCAGGCCAGGTAAGAAACTCAAAAAATGTATTCTCTGTTCTTTTAGCAACAATGTGTTGAATTTAAGGTGTAAGATATTAACATTTAAAGATATCATGATAGTTTGGGTGTTTTAATTGAACAGAAACTACTGCAGATTTCATTAACATGATAATTATGATGTAAGCATGAGTAAATTTGTTGGATGGACTGCTCTAATGCAGTGCATTGTT
Organism: Saxidomus purpurata; assembly: GCA_022818135.1. Lineage (NCBI taxonomy): Eukaryota > Metazoa > Mollusca > Bivalvia > Venerida > Veneridae > Saxidomus > Saxidomus purpurata. The sequence goes on from JAFMSR010000005.1 coordinate 38,344,814, forward strand.
GTCTTTGTTATAGATAGATTTATTGGAACCTTACGAAACACGTGTTGTGAGATGAAACTAAAAGCGGTATAAAACTTTAGATTAAAATCTATTTATAGGAAGACACATTCACATTAACCAGTATAGAGCTTGGAATTCTACACAAAGTCATTATTGGTCATGACACTGTTGGTCGAGGTCAAGGTTGGTATTGTGAAACTGTCAGTGTGAAGGTTGCAGAAGAAACTGAGACAGTATTCCCATGTAACAGGTTTGTACCTTTGACCTGATTGATTGTAATTGGTTGAGTTAATTGTTGTGTTCACTTACTTTAGCCTAGTAGTACCCAAACCTGTTAATGGTGCACAAATTGATCCTTAGAATGTTATATGTTTCCATGACTGATTGTTCTCGAGTTCATATCTATTTCTTGCATATCGGATTGGGATTTCCGGTGATTTTGCCCATGCCAGAGAAACGGTCTGGCACCCCTCCTATGCCAGACGACTCTCGTGGATTACTTATGACATAGCATTATAAACAATGTGACGTCACTTTCCTGAACACAATGTCAGAATATTGTTTGTTTTTTTATGATAATTTATCATTTTAATAAGTTTGCATTTAGAAATCTACTTTAAAGTGCAAGACGGTATGCAAGAAAAAATTTCCATCATGAAACACTTGGCTCAGATGGAAATATCCGTCACCTTGGGTAACTGTTTTGCGGGAACTCGGCAGAGCCTCATTCCCGCCAAAACAGTTACCCTCAGTGATGGATATTTCGATCTGAACCTCGTGCTCATGACAGAAACTATTATTCTGAGTGAAAAGTTTAGTGACTTTTAAGAAGAGAGATAAGTGCTATTCATGGCAGCTCAGGTTAGCTACATATTGACATGACATGACTCATTGTTATGTAACTACACATTGACCTGTATGTTGCAACTACATGTACAATCAATTTAGACTTGATTTGACATGGTTGTATGAGGTCTGGATTTACCAAGAAACTACAAATAATTAAATTGAATTCTTGATTTCTACAGATGGCTTGATACTGGTTGTGATGATAGAAAACTTACAGCAGAGTTACTGCCCCTTAGCAAGTTACCTCTGTCTGTTGTCATGCCAACAAGATACACACAGTCGGGTAAGACCTTTATAATACCTTTACTTATATATACATAAAAGTTGTAGCTGTTCGCTACATTGATAGCAAGAGGAACTCTGTTTGTTTTATAGGTTAGCATGGTAAAAAAATATTAAGACTTCCATTACTACATAAATATTCAAATTTAAAATGATACAGCATAAAATGTAAATTTCACAAGTGCTAAAATTTCCTTTGTAAACCCTCATAAGGTTTGAAGCTAAATCTTTCTTGTACATTAGTAAAAGAGTTATGTATGTATGACTCAACAAACACCATTGAGAAGATTTGCTCCAGACTTTCATGAATGAATTAGTTTGATGTAGAAAAGCCAGTCTACCAAACCTTGATTAGTATGCATTAACTGAACAATTACCAGCAGCAGAATTAACAGAATACTGTGTTGCTTGGTTCTATAGATGGAGAATGGAACATCCATGTGACCACAGCTGGTCTGGACAGACTGACCATGTTGAAGCCAGGTCACAAGGCAGGAGAGGTGTCAATAGTTGTTTATGGTACAGAGTCTGTGAAGGGACCTATACAGCTGGTACATGAAGACCCTGACAGCCCTGTATCCCTACTGGCACCTGGGAAAACTGAACACTTCTATGTTAGTACTTTACTGTTTACAATTTTACCTTATAGTCACTTTCAGAATCAGCAGGAATGATGTTGTTTCATATACAATATTCATGCATTCTTATGTCTTACCGGTAGTTTAAGTGGTTAGAGCCACTGACTTATAATCAATGTAACCTCTCATAGATTGAGGGTCATGGGTTTGAGTCCTGCTACTGACCATGTTCCTTTATGTGAGAAAGTTGGTGGTTTCTGACAGAGGATAGGAGTCTAATGCTGGTTCTTCCAAGGAACCGATGGTTAGGCAAACTGCCTGTCTGTAAACATGACTGACATACCATTGAGAAGGATTTTTTACTCATGCAACAACAACAACCTAAAAGTGTTAATTAAAAGATACAGTCGACTCTCGAAAACTCGAACACCCTCGGGGAAGCAAAATTTGTTCAAATTTCTGGTAGTTCGAAAAATTTCTGGTAGTTCGAACTTTCCGGAGTGAGCATGTCGGCCATATTGGAGATGGTACTAAAGACCGTTCTGTAAGAATGCCGTTCTGTCTAGAGTGAAGTGTACTAAAACCTGTGTAGGAACGTACTCGATTACTGAGTTTTGAGTGGAAGTTCTTTTATGTAAATCTTTGATGCCGGTTTCTACTCGTTGACGATGTGAAGGTTACCTGCTGGACTTCACCTTTTCAAATGAAGAAAAACAAAAACAAGCATGTTTATTTCAATTCTTTTATTTTTCATAATTTAGCTACGATACATAAACATATTTACAAGAAGCGAGTAGAGATAAATCAGAGCACAAATCAATCAAGATAATAGCACATTAAGCATAATTATATAACATTATAGCACATTTATCTAACGAATAGCACATTACATGACAGGAAAAGATAACGAGTATAGACATAAAACATAGCACTTCTAAATTTGAAATAAAATCCAGTCATTTTAAGATTAACAGTTCATTTTAGCACTTCATAGTTCACTACCTCACTTTTGAAAGAAATCCGTGATTGTCTTTTGCACAGAAGATTTTTGCTCACAAGACAAATCTAGATTTTATGTAGCTTTATTGAATATGAAACAATTAACTCATTTTATGACAGGCGAACGATTGCCACAAACATAATCATAAGTGTTAGCAGGTGTGAAAAACATGCGGGCGGCTGATTGATCAATTAACGAACGACACTGTTCGAACTTTCCGGAGTTATTCACACTATTTTATTAATAAGCGGACAATAATATCAGTTCGAAAGTTCCGATTATCCGGGTTCTGATTAACCATAGTAGAACATATTGAATTTAGAAGGAAAAAATTCGGGACCCGAAAATGTGTTCGAATAATCGGGGGTGTTCCAATTATCCGGGTTCGAACTTTCGAGAGTCGACTGTAATTAAAACAGTAGAAGAAAAAGAGAAAGGCTGGCAATATAGATTGATGCTGAATGAATGCAAATAAGCCATACTTTCATTTTCAGGATTATGAGTTTAAAGATTTAGGTGAAATAGAGAAGATCAGAGTTTCATCTGGGTATGAGGGAGACACAGAAGCTGTGTGGACCATAGAAAAGGTAATTTATGATGCAAATGCAGACATAGAATTTCTAATCTCATACCAGTTACAACTATCAAGTCAAAATTATCTTTTATTTTTCAGTGGGTATCATTATGTGTCTACTAAAACATCATGTGTTTCCAGTTATAGGTTTTTTTATTGAATGTCTTCACCTACTTTATATATGATTGTGTATTTGTTTGGGGCTTGGTAATGTGTATACATTGTATATGTTGTTCTCTACTGTTGCATTTGGCAAAAGCTTTATCTTTATATAATTAATATAGAAGCTGATTAGTGTACCGTACGTGTCTGCTGCCTTTTGTCATAGTTGGTCAGTCCATTCTTTTATTTGTAAATCAGTCTGATAGTGAGTACTGTGTTTTATGGTGTTTACGGATTACTTTATATGTTTTATCTTTTGACAGAATTTACATTTGTCATAGAGAAAAAAAAAAAGGATAATTGTTGGTTTCGGTGTAATATCTTGTTATAATTTCACCGAGTGGGCACCAAAAGTGATATTTTCATGAGTGGCGCAAAATAACTACTTTTGGTGCTCACGAGTGAAATTATTGTGATATTATATCGATACCAACAATTTTTCAGTTTATTTTATATCTATGACTCTACTTTTGGTGAGTTTGTTTCAATAAAATGTCGAATCTGGGAAACGTCATCAGAAACATAACAAACATGACGTCATTTTAACGACATCATCGTCGTATGGTTTCCAGCATTTGTTACGCTCGTTATATATTTTGACGTTAAACCGGGTAGAAAATTTTGATAATTTTCACTGAGTGGACAGTGAGTTTATCGGGATGTAATTCACCATTGTATTTGATAAACCACCGAAAAACATAAAATAAATGGGTCACTTTAAGACCTGGTGCACAGTATTTGTTTCAACTAAATACATATTTGCTTAATTTTGAGTCAAATTATTTATGCAGGTTGTCCTTGAAGAACATAGTTCACATGAGTCCTTGACATTTGATTTTGCTGCATGGGTTTGTGAGATTGGAGGAGATATACGCAAAGAAATGCCACTTGTCAAACCTGATAAATCCAACAGAGAAAGTAAGTATCATGTGTGTGATATGTATGAAATGAATCTTAAAAAATGTCTACAAAATGCAAATAACAAGGAATTAGTGGATGGCAGGGGTGTAATAGGTTTGCTTAGAGGTATTTCTGCAGTAAAAAGAAGATCTTTCAAACTTGCATCATCTTAACAGTTCTGAAAATGTATTGGATCAAATCATATATGAAACAGACTGTAGCTGAAATTCTACCACCCAAGAAAGAAATACACATACAGCATAAATTACAGGGCTGTCCCTCACCATTGATTAGGAAGCTAAATACAAATGAGTAGTGGTGCAAAGTCCATATGTTGATGCCCATTCCAGCGAAACATTGCATAGGTCCCTTAGTAGGCTTTGCCAGTACAGTTATTTATTTGGTATTAGGGTACACATTTATTCCTTCGGCATTAGATTACAATCCTGTAAATGTCTTTGTTGTATATTTGCAGTTGTGAAATATTATGTTGAAGTATACACCAGTGAGGAGGAGATGAATGCCTCCACTAACGCCAACGTGTTTCTTATATTATATGGCTCAAACTCTGACTCTGGCAGACGACATCTGATGCACAGTAAAAATACGCAGAAAAGATTCCAGACTGGACAGGTATTCATGGTTTTTATCAGTGTTCATATGAAATAGTTTACATTGCATGTTGCATGTACGCTGTGAGCATGTGGAATAAATCTATGATACTAGTTATCCATCAATATACTTCTCCAATGTTTTAGTGCTACACTAAAAACACTTCTATTATTGCTGCTCTTTTGTATACTAGAAGATCCTTACCAATTAGTTATTATTTGACTTCGAAGTTTGTAATACATGTACATGTATTTTGAACAAATGATTGCATGAATGTGTCTTCCTATTTATATGTACATGTAATGCAACAAGGAAAGTCCCACTTGAAAGTCTGAGGTTAATGCAATGCCATTATTTAAATGAATGAAAGATTTTTTTAAGACATCACAAGCGTTCAGTGTTGAACATTTGAAGTGTTTTTGAGCCCTTGTAGCCTAAGACCTTGAGAGATTAATCCTGTGCACAATACAATGCCAGAACACAAGTCATGTAGAAAGATACCCCTAGTAGAATAGAAGTCAACCATGCACAGATAGAATCTTCTACAGGCTCAATAAGATGTTGTAAGTTTACATACATGTAGTTCTGATTTCACTTTATACAATTACAGATAGAGTTTTCAGAGGTAATGTATAAGGAAGCACAACAGACTCCTTTGGTGTGAGGTGTATTAACAGAAAGGGTTCTTCCTTTAACTCTTATGACCTGTACCATATTAGTTATTCAATGACTGTAAACAGTTGTGTGCATAAAGTCAACTTTTGCAATTTTATTCACAGAAACTCTTTTGCACTAATATGAATAAGAATTTTTTGTTGAAATGTGATACTGAATCTTAGGAAGCATAGTTGACAACAGCTAAATATCAATTAAATTAGCATGAAAATAAATTGGTTTACAGTGCATTTATGATTCTTGAAAGTTCATTTAGTATTTTCAGTGACTTTATGGATACTGTTTAATTAACTTACATTGATACTGGATTTTTCCTCTTCCCCTAACAGTCTTGGAAATTGAAGTAGTTTAGTCATTAGATAGTTTATATTGGTTAATCATTTCAAAGACTGTTTTCATTTTCAGCTTAAAAATAAGGTTGTATTTTATCTATAGTGCTAGGAGGTGATTAATGAAATATTTTGAATGGCCTTAAAGTGATGCTAGCAAACAGGTCTCTTCTGGGTGGTTGGCATATAGGAATCAAACTGTCTGCAGGATCTGTTAGTTCTTACATCTGAAATACTTCCGTCTCTCAGCTGTAACTCTCAAAGTTCTGTTTGAACTTTTGAAAGAAAGTTGCCTGAAAGTATGTACTATGTAAAGCACAGAGAGAAAGTATGATGCAATAAGGAGTAAGGTCCATATGCCAAAGGTCAGCTTTTCACTGATGGTTAGACTGATTATCTTTAAAGGATATGATATTAGTTTCTTCCATGAGCATACGGCTCAGATCGAAATATCTGTCACTGAGGGTAACTGTTTTGGGGGAGGGAGGCTCTTACCCGAGGTGACGGATATTTCCATCTCAACCAAATATCTTAGGGTAGAATCTACCAGTATTTCTGCATACTGTTTTGCACTTTAAAATAGATATTTGAATGCAAACTTATGGAAATGATGCCTTTAATATAAAAACAAACATTATTCAGATGCTACAGGGCAATGCTGACCCCCTATTACTGGTACAACGAGGGTAGCTGTTTTTCCGGCCTGGTCTGTTTTTGACCACCTAATGACCAGATGCAGATGTGAAGAGGAAACTTCAACATCCTGCACTTTTAGCACCTTATCAGTGTATGACCTACTGTTGAGTTCTGATAATTCCCCAACCCGCAGCAATGCAAAGAAAGCTAGGGAAAATGCAGAGGAAAAGAGATACTGCTCAAACTGACTGAAACATATACTCGAAAGGCAGTCCAACATGTTGTCCAAAAGAGCAATAGTTATGGGAGCTCTGATGTCTAATTTAGATCCACCCTGCTGTCTACGTAAACCTTACAATGCTTTCCGAACAAGAAAAACATTTGTAGTATCTTGGACGCCCTTAAATTTATGTAAGTGGGCAATGCCAGATATATATGTGGCAACTGAAGTAGCACGTAATCCCTTTACGGCTAAGAATGCAATGAATGTTAGTATATCTTGTATTGGCACTGGCCATATATGCTTAAGCTGGTACAAATCGCGGAAGGAGGCTAATTTCTCAATGGCTAATGTGTAAGTTCTCTTTGTGCTTTCAGATGTTGAATGATCAAGTAAATTATGTGCGACCTCGGTCAAATGTTCCAAATTTTGGGAGGTATCTCGTCTGGAATGGGCTCTGCCCCGGGAGCTGCTTGCCTGAATCTGCCCCACTGTAAACGAGAAAGAGCATCCGCGATGACATTTGATTTCGATTGAATATATCTAGCTTTGACAGAGATATTGAACTGGAGCATAACCAAAACCATATGTCTTACTAAATTCATGACCCTGTCAGATTTACAGGTTTGAGTGTTGATGACCTGGATTGTAGCTTGATTGTCTACATGAAATATTACCCTCTTGTTTTGCAAGAGTGGTGACCAGGTCATAAGTGATGCAACTACTGGGAATAATTCTAAGAAGGTCATGTCCTGTATTAGCCCCGTATCTACCCAATCATGGGGCCAACGGCCGTAAGCCCATCTTCCTCCAAAATACAAACCGAAACCACCCTTCACTCCGCCAGAACTGTCTGTGAACAACTCAAGACTGCTGCTATCTACCCACCCATCATCGGTTATAACTGTGACTCCATTGTAATTTTGAAGGAATTCAAGCCAAATTATCAGATCACATTTCATGCCTTTGGAAATTCTGATTTTGTGGTGAGGACGTTTAACGCCTATTGTAGCATTAATAAGCCTTCTACAAAAAGCCCTACCAGGCGTTACCACTCGACAGGCAAAGTTAAGTGATCCTAGGAGAGACTACATTGAGCTGAGTGTTACCTTTTTAGATCTAACACATGTCAGGATTTTTTGCTTAAGGTCTAACAGCTTTTCAGGTGGCAACCGCATAACCATATTAATGGAATCCAGCTCAATACCAAGAAAAACTAAGCATGTAGTTGGCAAAACAGTTTTTTCATTTGCCAAGGGGACACCAAAATCTGAACAAATGGACGAAAAACAATGTAGGGTGTGACCTGGTGTGGCTGAATTGCTGTGTTCACCGAACAGGAAGTCATCAAGATAATGAAGGATGTTATCATGACCAGCTTTACATTTTAGAGACCAGTGCAAAAATGTTGCAAATTTTTCCCACACAGCACAACTGATAGATGCTCCCATAGGTAACATCTTGTCATAGAAATATTGGTCATTAACTTTAAAACCAAGCAAATGAAAATCTGCGGGATTTATAGGAAGCAATCTGAAGGCGGATTTAATGTCACATTTACTCAACAGGGCACCTTTCCCCAGTCTGGAAATAACAACAGCAGCCTGATCAATGTTAGAATATGACACTGAGCAAAATTGCCTATCGATATAATAGTTCACAGAATTCTCATGGGGGAAAGACAGATGGTGAATCATTCGATAGTCTCCATCTTTTTTCGGTACTAAACCAATAGGGGAGGTTATAAAGGTCGGAAAAGGGGGTTTCAAAAAGGGGCCTGCTATTCTCCCAGCCTGCAGTTCTTTGCGAATCTTACTTGCTAAATTATTGGGTAATTGTGCTGCACTTTTAAGATTACCAGTATCCCTTGAACAATGTGGACCAGTGTAATGAAGAGGAAACCCATGTGAGAGACCAGATATAAGTTCAGTAGCAGTGCTTTCAGGATATAAATGTAATTTTTCAATTAACAATGGGATTTGGAGTGGTGTGGTTCCAAGCCGGTAACGACCTCCATAATTAGACGGCAGAGGCTCTGCAATGAACCTTTCTGTGGTTTCTTCCACATGCTTGACAGGCATGCTTGTACCTACAATTAGGGAAGAATGGACATTTAGTGCCAGCATTGAAATAGTTGCAGCATAAACTTAAAGTTTGGGACCTGTTATTGATTTGAAACCTTGAGGGTACAGCATGTTTATTCCCAAAATCTGACTGGACCTGGCCCGGAGTTACCGGCTGAGGTACCCAGCGATCATTTGAATTTACGTACAGCAGCCAGTACTCCAAATTGATTACACCCCATGAAGAATTAGGATGAGCTGCCTTATGCAGACGGAATTGCTCATCATACCGCCACATATAAGTTCAGTAGCAGTGCTTTCAGGATATAAATGTAATTTTTCAATTAACAATGGGATTTGGAGTGGTGTGGTTCCAAGCCGGTAACGACCTCCATAATTAGACGGCAGAGGCTCTGCAATGAACCTTTCTGTGGTTTCTTCCACATGCTTGACAGGCATGCTTGTACCTACAATTAGGGAAGAATGGACATTTAGTGCCAGCATTGAAATAGTTGCAGCATAAACTTAAAGTTTGGGACCTGTTATTGATTTGAAACCTTGAGGGTACAGCATGTTTATTCCCAAAATCTGACTGGACCTGGCCCGGAGTTACCGGCTGAGGTACCCAGCGATCATTTGAATTTACGTACAGCAGCCAGTACTCCGAATTGATTACACCCCATGAAGAATGAGGATGAGCTGCCTTATGCAGACGGAATTGCTCATCATACCGCCACCAGCCGGCCGACCTTTGTGCTGCCATACGTATGTCTCGGAAATATTTTAGTAACTCCTGGCCCCTTGTTGTAAACCTTTCCAACATAACACTCATGAATATGATAAATGCAGTAGACCACTGCTCTATTGTTAGCCTTGAAGCCTTATCAACCTGAGACGCCATGACCAGTTTCCCGTTTTTAGCTCGACTTTTCTATGAAAAGGGGAGCTATCCTACTCGCCCCGGCGTCGGCGTCGGCGTCGGCGTTGGCGTCACACCTTGGTTAAGTTTTTCGTACCACCCCACTTTATTTCAAAAGTATTAGAGGTATGGCTTTGAAACTTACCATACTTGTTTACCATCATAACCTCCATCTACAGACAAGAGTACATAACTCTGTCAAGGTTTTTGACAGAATTATGGCCCTTTTTTTGACTTAGAAAGTGTATTGAGCTTGGTTAAGTTTTTCGTACCACCTCACTTTATTTCAAAACCATTGGAGGTATTGCTTTGAAACTAACCATACTTGTTTACCATCATGACCTACATCAACAGACAAGAGTACATAACTCTGTCAAGGTTTTTGACAGAATTATGCCCCTTTTTGACTTAGAAAATACATTGAATATGGGTAAAATCCACTTATTGCCTTAACCCTTTGAGATATTGCTTTGAAACTTTGAATGCTTATTTACATCATTACCCCCATCTGTAGGCAAGAGAAGGTAACTCTGTCAGGGATTTGTTTTAAAAATTAAGGCCCTTTATCGACTTAGAATCTTGGTTAAGTTTTTCATACCAGTCCACTTTTTGACTCAACTATTTGAGATATTAATTTGAAAGTTTGAATACTTGTAAACCATCATGATCCCAAAACATGGGCAGGAGAAGGTAATTCTGTCAAGGATTTTATTTGAATTATGGCCCTTTTTGACTTAGAAACTCAGTTAAAATTTTCATTCTTGTCCACTTGTTGACTTAACCATTAGAGATATTACTTTGAAAGTTGGAGTACTTATGTACAATCATGAGACCTATCTGTAAGCAAGAGAAGATAACTCTGTGAAAATGTTTTTTGATTAATTTTGTACTTAGAAATTCCTAGTTAAAGTCTTGTGTGCCCTTAACTGTCAAAGTTTTGTTTTATAGGCAAGCACTAAAAAGTCGAGCGCGCTGTCCTACTGACAGCTCTTGTTAACCATAAATTCGCCTGGGGTCTCGTTGGAGGCATATTGACACTGTTCCCTTGTGGACTTCAATAAGAGGCCAAAGTCAATAAACTGCCCTTCCCACACTTTTTCCTTGATAGACACAGGTATGTTGGCCCCCACAGGATCGTACACGCTTGGAACAGCGTCCAGGTATTGATCCTGCCGCTTGGTCAAGAAATGAGGATCGTCCTCAAAGTTAACATGATTAATAGGGCGCTTAGGCAAAGGAGGGAACCTAAAATCCTCACTACCTGACTCCGACATGTCCGAACCTGTTTCCGAGTCTCGGTCCGCCCTCGGCGGGTTTACAGACCCTTGTGTCTTCCTTGTAGCCTTTGTGTGGCGTCTTCGTACTCCCAGACCTCTCGCACTGCTTGTATTTTTCTTCCGTGAAGGAGGCATTCTTGTTAACGTAGATTAACGGAGATAAAAATTTGTTAATAATTTGTTAGTTTTTCACTTTTGGGATTTACCGGAAAAGGAAGTAGTGAGGCCTGCGCACCAAAGACGTTTTTCATTTGAAGAGCACTTCCGGTTTACTCGATTTATAACGAAAATAAAATTGATTTAAATCAGATTATCGAATATATAAATTCAGATAATCGCTATTATTCAGATGCTGTGTTTGGGAAATTGACATCACATTGTTTATACCGTTACATCACAAGTAATTCATGAAAGTCATATAAATTGAGGGGGGATGAAATATGAGATTTTCCAGCACTGGTGAAAACTGTGGGAACCCTGAGCTGATATGCAAGAGTATTGTGTCTCTGTGTTTACTCAAAAACTTGTCAAACATTTTACAAAGAGAAGGAAGTGTGACATGCAGAATTTTTTCCTTATAACACAAAAGTTAAGGTCATTTCAAGGTTACAAAATTACATGTACTTTACTTTGTTGCTTACAATATGTGGACAGATGCATATGATAACAGAATTTTATAGTTGTTCCTGATTTACATTTACTGAGTCATGTTCCAAAAGATAGAATCAAATGAATTTTACTAGTAATGTGTAGCAATCCTGTCAAAAACAGATTTGGTACAGTATGGATGTGTTTAGTAAGTAGTAAAACAATACACTTATTAGCTCACCTGGCTACGCCAGGGTGAGCTTTTCTGATCGATGATTGTCCGTCGTCTGTCGTCCGTCAACATTTTGATTCAAATGACATCTCCTCTGAAACCTCTAGGCCAATGTTGATAAAACTATGCAGGAATGTTCCTTGCATGAAGCTCTACCAAAATTGTTCAAAGAATTCCATTCCATGCAGAACTCTGGTTGCTATGGCAACAAATAGGAAAAACTTTAAAAATCTTCTTTTCTGAAACCACAAGGCCTAGAGCTTAGATATTTGGCATGTAGCATTGTCTAGTGGACCTCTACCAAGATTGTTCAAATTATGACCCCCTGGTCAAAATTGATCCCGCGTGGGTGGGCACTTAGTTTTTGCATAGGAATATATAGGAAAAACTTTAAAAATCTTCTTCTCTGAAACCACAAGGCCTAGAGCTAAGATATTTGGCATGTAGCATTGTCTAGTAGACCTCTACCAAGATTGTTCAAATTATGACCCCTGTGTCAAAATTAACCCCCCCACGCGGGGTCACTTAGTTTTGCATAGGAATATATAGGAAAAACTTTAAAAATCTTCTTCTCTGAAACCACAAGGCCTAGAGCTTAGATATTTTGCATGTAGCATTGGCTAGTGGACCTCTACCAAGATTGTTCAAATTATGAGCCCCGGATCAAAACTGACCCCCGCACGGGGGGGTCACTTAGTTTTACATAGGCTTATGAAGGAAAAACTTTAAAAATCTTCTTCTCTGAAACCACAAGGCCTAGAGCTTAGATATTTGGCATGTAGCATTGGCTAGTGGACCTATACCAAGATTGTTCAAATTATGAGCCCCGGATCAAAATTGACCCCACACAGGGGGTCACTTAGTTTTACATAGGCTTATATAGTAAAAACTTTAAAAATCCTCTTCTTTGAAACCACAAGGCCTAGAGCTTAGATATTTGGCATGTAGCATTGGCTAGTGGACCTCTACCAATATTGTTCAAATTATGACCCCCGGGTCAAAATTGACCCCGCACCGGGGGTCACTTAGTTTTACATAGGCTTATATAGGGAAAACTTTAAAAATCTTTTTCTCTGAAACCACAAGGCCTAGAGCTTAGATATTTGGCATGTAGCATTGCCTAGTAGACCTCTTCAAAGTTTGTTCAAATTATGCCCCTGGGGTCAAAATTGACCTTGCCCAGGGGGGGGGGAATCATTTGTTTAATAAAGGCATATAGAGGAAAACTTACTTGGTATATAACATTATCTAGTGATCTTCCACCAGGCATGTGGACTTGTACCAAGGTGAGTGATATAGGGCCATCTTGGCCCTCTTGTTATTATAAGTCAAAGATGTGTAGGGTAAACAAGAGCATAAAAATCATTGCATTTAACCCAATACAGTTTGTATGATCCCAATGAGAAATATTTTCAGTGTTTTAGTTGCTAGTTTGGTGTGCTCTGAGTGTTTTGAATGACTGCATGCAGTTTTCCTTTTATTTCTGCAAGCCTTACAGGAAGATGTTGATTATAGTGGAAGTACAGAATGTAACATTAGAAGTGCTGCCAAAAGACATGTCGTCATAAGCATATTGGATCATTTTTAAACTTGAGAACTTAACTCAATTATGTACATTTACATATATTTTCAGTACGAATTCTTTCAGTAAAATGTTGTCCTCACTATACTGACCATATAAGCTGGTAAACTCTTTAGGCCGACGGGAATATACTCTTCTGCTTGTTTAAATGTCATGTTACCATGTCAGACATACAGAATTGACTAGAAGTTGTCTGTTTAATCGTTTTTTAGATATGATATTTGATGACTGGTTACAACAATTGCACTGAGGAAGTGTTTCTATATTTCATGATTATGCATTTGAAAAAGGAAGTATTATGTAGATTTATGTATATAGAATAAGAAAGAAATCACTTGTCAAAGTACCGGTATCATAATATTGAAATTCATTACATGGAAGCCTAAGGCAGTGTGGAAAATTGCACTAAAAGCATAAGTATACTTCATTGATGAAAGGTGCTTGAAGCTTTTATGCAATGTGTTGATAATTCTTTTATTTTCATTGATCAGATTGACAAATTTGAGGTGGAAGCAGTTGACCTTGGTAAACTTGAGAAAGTTGTGGTTGCTAAGGGACCAGGGAAACCATGGTTACTGGAGAAAATTGTTGTAAAAAAAGGACAGTTTGCTTCAGAGGAGCATGTATTTATGTTTCAAGAGTAAGTAATTAAATCTTTAGTTGTCACCATTGAAAGCTAGTGTAATTTGTTTGTTTTTCTTTGTTTTGCATAATTAAATAATAAATAAATAAATAAATATTGCTGCCTTTTTCTGTCATTAACACTTGCCAGATGCTAGAAACATAGCTTTCACCTGGATTTCATTCAAAACTGTCCTAAAATAAATTTAGTCACAATGTCATGTGGAATTGTTGTTCCCTTAATGGCAATGATTAAGCAGACTCTTAGTTGATATTTAAGTGGTAATATGAAAAGATCATTGCAGCAAAGGAACACTGGAGTACCAGTCATGAATTTGTCTGAGGGTATTTGAAGTCTTGCTGAATTATTGTTTGCTGTGGAATTATCCAAATTACATGCTGCAATCTAGCAAATATTACTTTACCAGTAGTTTCAGACTCTGGACTGTTGAGTTTCTTGTATCTAACTAGTATTATGTAAGTGTTAGTAATGAATCTTCCCTTCAAAATGTTGAAAGTTACTATAAAGTAAAACACTAATTCAGTGTTTGGTAAACGTTAACATTGCTCCTGCAAACTGAGCATGTCAAATTTGCATAGGCATATTTAATTGCACATGTCAGTCAGTTGGTTGGTCTGTCCATAGACCAAGTTTTGTCTGATCCATAACTAGGGATGCTTCTATTTAGGTTCTTCAAACTTTGTAAATTGGTTGGTTATCACAATTTTGAGGTCAGAGATCAAGGTCATGGTGGCCTTCAACAGAAAAAAATTGTCTAACCAATAACTAGAGAATGCATTGTGCCTAGTGCCTCAAATTTTGAAGGTAGCTTTGTAATAACCAGTAGATGACACATTGATTTTTGGGTAAACAGGTCAAAGGCCAAGGTCATGGAGACTTTTAACACAAAAAACCTGGCCCATCAATAACTAAAGAAGGGTTTGACCTAGTATCTTCAACTTTTACGTAGGTTGGTCTTGACCAGTAGATGACGTTTATTGATTTTGAGGTCAACAGGTCAAAGGTCATGGTCATAATGACTCGCAACAGAAAAAACTTGTCCAATCAGTATCTAGAGAATGATTTGGCCTAGTGTACTTAAGCTTTGTAGGTAGGTTGGTCTTGACCAGTAGATGACCCCTATAGATTTTCAGCTGAACAGGTCAAAGGTCAATGTCACAGTGACCTTCAACAGATTTGGCTTATTAGATGCTGTCAGGGTTAATACATGTTTTTTAAACATCTCTTGTTATAGCTGGATTGGTGACAAGTCAAGACAGCAGGTAGAGATTGAGGAGACCCTGAAACTAACAGCTTCTATACCTAGTCAGATATCTATTCCACTCGAGGAGGCACCAGATCTTGAGCATTCTAGTAAGTACAGTATGTACCTAAAAACAAAGGCAAAACTTCTGATATAGCGATTAATAGCAATAGTTTGTGTTGAGTAATAATATTTTACTTTTTGAAGGATCTTTAAAAATGATTTCACGCACATGTTTACTATCGCAATGCAATGTATTACATAGTACATGTACAGTAAACTCTGTGTATAACGACTCCAAATATAGCCAAGTTCCGGATATAATGAAAACAATTTCTGGGCCCGATGCTTTTTGGTCTTTATTTAATATGAAAATGTTACATTGCATATGGATATAACAAACTCAGGATAAAAGGACCAAATTTAAATGGTCCCAAGTTTGTTAAAAAAAACAACAGATTTAACTGCATATGGAATAAGACAAATCTACTAGGAGCAGAACTATACATTTAGGATATGACTGTTCATTGAGGGATTTTGAAATAAGTAGACTCTGGAGTGTAGAAATCAAAACAAAACCAGAATCTATAAACAGAGCTTTTTACAGATGGTTCCTGGGTCATAGAGAGTGTGACAGGAGGACGCAGGGGACCAGACGGACCACTAGATTTGGTCATTGTTTTCTGTGGACAAACTGGGGAGAGTAAACCTTTGCCATTGCAGTCAAGCAGAGACAATCCATTCCAAATAGGACTAACAGACCAATTTATGGTATACATTTTATGTTGATTTTTGCATCTGAAGAAGCAGCTACATCTACAAAGTTGGTCAATTTTCATTCAGTTTGGTGTTGAAAAGTAAATGATGCTTTCCAGGTTGAAACAAGTATAATTACCTTATAGAAGTTTAGTAGGCTTTTAGTCAAGTGTTAAAACAGTCAAACTGGATTATTTGAATACATTTGTATAGGCTACTTTTATCCAGAAATGTCTGGCTTGGGTCCTTAAGAATGACTCATTAGTAACATAAAGGTTATAACTGATCCTATCAGCTAATTACATACCATGAGCATTTGGAAGGTGAAAACCAAAATCCAATCCAACATTTAGGCTAGCAACCAGTATCTAGTTGGGCTGATTTGGTTGAATAGTGTTCGCTATTCTATCTTAGGGAAAAGGTTGACAATTTAGCAACTGTCTCTGTAGCCTGTTTCCATGGAGATAATACAGGTGGATCTGAGTATATAGTGATTTCAAATATCAAGACATCATTTTCACACAGTAGGATTTATTTTCGTGACAGGTACAGTACAGAGAGAAGATAGGAGAGCTGAGGAAAGTGAGGCTAGGCTTTGTTGATCAGTCAGTTGCCAAGGCATGGTATGTCAGAAAGGTAAGGAGTTTTTGCATTTTTTACAAATTCTAAATCTTTACTTCAAAAAGCATAAATGGTGTTTTTGTATGACACAAAATGTAATCTTTCATAGTTTCTAGCCAAGTAAATATTCTGTTTAAAAGCAATTGCAAGATTTCAATACATATGTGATTTTTAAACATTATACTTAATATGCAAAGTTTCAGATCTGAAAACATAAGTTAAATGCTCTTAATTAGCATGAAAATATACATTGAATGTATGAATAAATAACAAATGAAACGATAAAGAATTTTAATCTAAAGTAACACAGTGTGTTAATCTCTAAAATTGACTTTTACCAAATACTCTTTGATCGAAATATTTTATTGACATGTTGTCTGCTTTTGGACAGATGACATTTGAGGACAAAGATTCTCATGATATGTTCTGGGTGGAGTTGAATGACTGGGTAGCCATTGACCAGAAACTTGATGGTTGGAAGGAAGTTCCTGTTCCCTGGCCAGCAGTGTACATTCAACCAGGTGAGTGAAGATTTCATGCTGGCATGATATTGTTTAGTTTCATTCTGATTTTCCCTGTATTGGTACATGTATTGTGAATTATGGTCTGTGTTAGAACCAGCATTAAATTTGTGTTGGTGTGATTGGATCTTGTGATTTTCACTGTATTTAAGGTATGTGAAATTTTTTACAGTTGTGTTATACCTGGTGACAGTGCACGTTGGTCAGGTGAACCCAGACTCGGCAGACAATGAGGTATATATATACATGTATGGTGACCAGGGTGGTACAGGAAAGAGGCTTCTGAAGCAATCAAAGTCCAGCAGTGACAAGTTCAAGACAAATCAGGTAATGAAATTATAAATTTGCGTTACGTCAGATATCGATAAAATGTTTTCAATACCAGTCAAAATTTGACTTTACCTAAGACAAATAACTGCACATAGAAAAGATCTAAATGGATCCTTTTGATATAAATACTCCAACAACAAAAGGGTGAGGTTATGGCATCACTTGTGTCATGTTAATTGAAATTCTCAGATAATTTATTTACTCTGTAATAACTGATTATTTTCCTCCTATTATGTTCTCTACTTGGAAAACCTTACAGATGTACTTTTATGTGTTGGAGTATTCTAGATAATGCCATTTGATACTTAGTTTATCATTTCTAGACTGATGTTTTTGAAGTGGAAGCTGTACATCTTGGAGAGTTTGTAAAGATTGTCATAGGCCATAACAATACAAACAAAGGTAGGCTCCATTTGAATAGTCAAATACATTTCTCAGACTTCATAAATGAGTTTGTATTATTTAGAAGACTTGGTAAGCAGCGCTGTGTTTGATGGTGTTTAAAGATACTTTATGTATTTCATCTTCCACTGTTGATTCAACTTCAGTACGTAAAATGTCAACAGCAGGAACACTTGAATGTTTGAATTATTGGTAGTTGTATAGTAAGCTGGGTTTTTAACTCATCTGGCTTTGCCAGGGTGAGCTTTTCTAATGGATGATTGTCCATTGTCTGTCAACATTTTGATTCAAACAACATCTCCTCTGAAACCACAAGGCATATGTTGATACAACTATACAGGGATGTTCCTTGCATGAAGCTCTACCAAAATTGTTCAAAGAATTCCCATTCCATGCTGAACTCTGGTTGCTATGGTAACAAATAGGAAAAACTTTAAAGATCTTCTTTTCTGAAAGCACAAGATAGATTTTTGGCATGTAGCATTGTCCTGTGGACCTCTACCAAAATTGTTCAAAATTGACCCCATGCGGGTGGTCACTTAGTTTTACATACCCGGTAGGCTTATATAGGAAAAACTTTAAAAATCTTCTTCTCTGAAACCACAAGGCCAAGAGCTTAGTTATTTAGCATGTAGCATTTTCTAGTGGACCTCTACCAAGATTGTTCTAATTATGACCCCCAAATCAAAATTGACCCAGCCTGAGGGGTCACTTGGTTTTACATTGGCTTGTACTGGAAAAACTTTAAAAATCTTCTTCTCTGAAACCTAGGGCCTAGAGCTGAGATATTTGGCATTTATTATTGCCTAGTGGACCTCACCAAGTTTGTTCAAATCATGACCCCTAGGTGAAAACTGACGCAGCTCGAGAGGGGGGGGGAGTCTCTTGATTTTACATTTGCCTTGTGGACCTTTACGAAGATTGTTCAAATCATGACCCCTAGTTGAAAATTAACCCTTCCCAGGAGGGGGGTGGGGGTCACTAGATTTCGCATAGGCTTTTATAATGGACCCCTATGAATTATGTTAAAGTCATGACCCCTTGTGTTATTGGTAATTGATAAACAGATGAGTGACATAGGGCCATATTGGCCCTCTTGTTTTAAGTTTTGGGGTATTATAATTATAGCTTCTTTGCAGTGACATAGAAATGCTTGTGACCCCATAATTGTTCAGGATGCACATCAAAATTAATTTAATGCTATTAAAAAGCTTAAAAATACATATTGTCATCTCAGAATCTTGTCAGAGGTATGGTTCTAATGCAGTTTCTATTCAACAAAAACACTCTGTTTACTGTATTTCCAAACCACCAGTTTGATAGGAAGAATCAGCTTCAAGCTTATTTGCAAGTACATATGTTTGAATTTAGAAATATTAGTGTTTCTGCATTTGAAGAGTTTTTCCTGCAATATCATCTAACTTTTAGGCTTAATATAAAGACAATGAGTAAATTGTAATGTTTTGCAATCTGTTTTCGAGCATTTTTTTTTCACATTATCCTGTTACATGTATATCAATAGTTTTAGTCTTTGATTATATTTTTCACAAGTTTTAAATCAATTGTCTGACAGTTGATTGTCTCATGTCATGATTATTACTATTTACAGGTGGTGGATGGTATTTAGAAAAGGTTACAGTTGAAGGACTAGAAGATGCAGGTCAAATGCTGTTTCCGTGCAATACGTATGTGTTATGGAGTGATCATGGTTTACATTGAATAATTTCATGAACATACAATAATATAAAGTGTTGATTAAAGTATTTGAAAATGTATCTAAGAAAAGTATTTGAAAATGTACCTAAGTAAAGTATTTGAAAATGTATCCTGGAGTCATCACTTCTCGAGCACTTAAGCGACCAAACGTTCATAACTAATAAACAAGCGAAGACTTACCGTTTCTTTCTTCATGCCTTACTTCGTTAACATCTTCCGCAAAATATACAAAAAATATGAACTGATAAACACATTCTAAATTGTAAACATTCAGTTCCAATATGGCGGTGTCATTTGACCCCAGAACGAAAGGTCGTATTGCGTTCTCGATCGCTTCCGAGAATTGTAATTTATTATGTCATTTGGTGGACTGCTGTAAAAAGCATGGTATGGAAGCGTAGGGGGGTCATGTAGCAACAAATGAAATTCAACAAATCCAACTACGAATAATTTTTTTTCTTGAAACATATTAGATAATAACAACAACAGAAGTAACAAGGTTAGCGAACACATTAACCCATCCGCGACTACCTCAATTGTCATTTGCATTTATCATTAGCAAAGTAATTGAAAGTGTTAGCAGACCCACATTATTCATGTACGATCTATTTACCATTGATTTGAATTATAAAAGAGTAATGAAAGTAAATTTTCTATGGAGATTTTCATTTTATGAAAAAAAAAATTTGTATTTCAAAGCCTGCAAAAAATGAAAATAAGATTTAGTGTACATAGCACCTTTGGGCTTCCATAGTTCTTGTTTTGCGCGCGAGAATTTCCACTTCCGGTTGTGACTCGTTTTGAAATATGACGTAGTACTCTGCTAAATTTAGTATTGTTTGTTACAAGTACTTTTCGCCGATTAAGGTCAGTTTGAAAGTGAGGATGAAAGTTGCATTTGTGAAAATGGCTAAAAAGCTCATTGTTGTATATATACAATTGGAGCCTTACCTTAATATGAAGCATATCTAAAGATAGTTTGGATTTTGGTCGGATATACCCAAGTGCGTCAGGTAAGGATTTCCTTCTGTCAAAACGCGTCATAATATCGGATGGTCACGCGAATTTCGGAAGTGGTCGAGAAGGAATGTCGCTCGAGAACTCAATACGGGAGGATACCTAAGTAAAGTATTTGAAAATGTATCTTAGTAAAGTATTTGAAAATGCACCTAGGTAAAGTATTTGAAAATGCACCTAGGTGAAGTATTTGAAAATGTATCTTAAGTAAACTATTTGAAAATGTACCTTTTCTTTCTTAAGCTTCTGAATGTAGTCACTTTTGACATTTCTTGTTAGAACTGTGTATGTATTCTTTGTGACAGATGGTTTGATACTGGTGAAGCAGACGGGCTTATAGAGCGCACATTACTGCCTGACAGTTCAGCAGAAAACATTAACAATAATGCTGTTCAAGAACCAGAGGTGATAGTGCCCCTCATTTCTACTAAACCTCCAACACCAGCAAGGGAACCAACACCAGCAAGGGAACCAACTCCTGTAAGGGAACCAACCCCAGTAAGGGAACCAACTCCAGTTAGAGAACCAACACCAGCAAGGGAACCAACACCAGCCAGGGAACCAACTCTTGCAAGGGAACCAACTCCAGTTAGAGAACCAACACCAGCAAGGGAACCAACACCAGCCAGGGAACCAACTCCAGCCAGGGAACCAACTCCAGCAAGGGAACCAACTCCGACAAGGGAACCAACACCAGTACAAACTCCAGAGGTAAAAGTGGAACCAGAACAAGTTGCAAAGGAACCAACCCCCCCTCCACAAGGTAACAAAACTTGGTGTTTTGGTTTTTGGAGACAATAATGACACAATTTGTATGAATGACTCTTGCCTATAAAAATTGCAAGTAGATGATGAAAAATCTGGTGTTTCCGATGACATTGATGTACAAATATTACATGTGACCTCTAGTTTTAATTGATTTTCCAATATGAGTTTACATATAGTAAGTGCACAAAGCACCAGTGAATGGTGAATGATTCTATGACTTCTTTAAGTTGTGATTATCTTTGGATGTTTCATTATAGGAGTCAAGTACAGTATAACTACAACAACAGGAGGGGATGCAGGGGAAGGGACATCAAGCCCTGTTGTGGTTGTCTTCTATGGGGAGAAGGGTCAATCCAAACCGTACCTGATTGGAGAAGACCCAGACTTCAGGTTCAGTATGGGAATGACAGATAACTTTGATGTAAGTTTATTTCTATATGCACAAATTAGTTATGTACATTTATTTCAGTTCCTGTTTCAGGAATTGTGAAATGTGTGGATCTAGATCAGCCAATACATATACATATATATACATCTCTATGAACTTGAGTAAATCTATACATATCTGCAGCAATTGTTTGTAAGAGGTTTTGTTATGAGATGAGGGTTTTGCATAGTAAAGCCCCACATTATATTTTGAGTTTTGATAAAAATCAGTTTCTTAAAAATTAACAATTGGTAAAGGAAATAATAAATGCTGGATGTTTAGAATATGATTCATCTTTTTCAAAGTGACTGATTCCCCAAATGTTTGTATTAAGAAAAATGGAACTGCATCCACATACTCTTACAAACAAAATGAATATTTGGTAATATTTCATAATTTGCAAGTAGTTTTTTTACAACACTTTTAATATGTTTTTAGCTTAATTGCAAAGTTTTGTTTCTATTTGATGTGTCAGGTAATTGTACCAGAAGACATAGGTGACTTGTATAAAATAAGGGTTGGTTTTCCTGATGAAGAAAATCACCAAGATTGGTACTCTTCTATAGACAGCGGCCCAACATGGTTCCTGGAAAAGGTTAGTTTTTCACTGTTTTATAAACTATGACTAACAAGTATAGTTTTCTGGCTTTTACAGAATTGACCATACAAATTGAGTTTAAGTGTGTTAAATTTAAATGTAAAGAAAAGTCTATGTGTACATTGAAAATAGTATACATGCAGTTCCTAGAAAAGAATGTTTTAGATGCACTGATTGGAACTACTTTTCACTACCTTTAACTTCTGTCTAAACTGTGTTTTGGAAGCTTTCTCAATGTATTTCGGAAGCTTTTTGAAATACTTTTACTTATTAAACATTTCTTAGGATGGTTGTGCCAACTATGTTACATAAGTGCAATATACTTAGTCAGAATTGTACTCTACGTTGCCTTAACAAATTTGGGACTGGATACTCATGAGTCAAAAATAAAACAATTTGGAGTCGGAAACAAGACCATTTCAGTTTTTAAAAAATCCTTAATTATAAAACTCTTGAAGTGCTATCAGTCCACTGTTTGTTCATGAAATATAGTCATCTAGGTTAAATAATGTGAGATTTTATAACTTGAGAATGTTGAAGACTAGCTCAAAAGATACTGGGTTTTCAACTACAACCTTGTTAAGATTTGTCTATAAAGTTTTCTTTTGATTCCAGCTTACTGTGAGAAATGAGGTAGATATGAAGGTTTATGCCTTTGATGCTGACATCTGGGTAAGAGTTGATGCATATCAGGATTTCTGGAGAGAACTGCCTGTCAAAAAAACAGATGGGTTACAAGGTAAAATTTTCAATTTACCTGAATATTAGAAATTCCACTTTGACCAGTTTGGCTGCAGATCATGATGCTAATTTTGTATCATTTTGTCATTTGCAATATATTTCTTATTTTGTGGCAAGTGCAATACAGGAAATGTCTTTATATGAACAAATTGGATGTCTCAATATTTGATTGCAATATTTTGATATTATGTAGAGTAGAATATAGATGTCCATTTAAACTGTATGTAATCCACAGGTTTGCACCTGCAGATCTTTAGCTAGCCACTTCTTCTCTGTCTTAAGGTGATAAAACAATAAACCAGTGACTTTTGACAGAGCAGCTGTGATGCATGCATTTTTATCGGACAGCCAAGTTAAAGTCTTAGCTGTGAAAACCCTTCTGTCTTCATGTAGTATACATTAATTCTATGTGAATATGATGTACGGTAGTATGCATGAATTTACAGTGCACCAGTATGTGGTAAATGTTTACACTGGAGACGAGTCTAAGTCAGGTACAGATGCCAATGTGTACATGCAGCTCTTTGGAGAATGTGGTGATACTGGGTATAGGAGGCTGATGGCTTCGAGAACTCACACAAACAAATTTGAACAAGGAAATGTAAGTTCTGCATTAATAGTATAAAACAAACAGAATATTATGAAATAAATGTTGTATAAGGTAATATTATACTGTATCCTTCTAAGCAGATAGATGTCTGCAGACTTAGCTGTTTGTCTCGACAATGATAATAAAATTCTAAAAATTGCTTAATTTGAATTGACCTCTACATTTGAAAATGTTGATGCCATTTTGATAGCTTGAACAACAAAGTATCCTTTCGTCATTGTTTTCATTTCTAAAAGACATCATTGCATTTTGTACACAAACAGAAAGATGTGTTTTCCATTGGAGCTGTAGACCTTGGTAAGCTGACCAAGATAAAGGTCAAACATGACGGCTCAGGTCCAGGCTCCGGTTGGCTTCTGGATCGTGTTGTCATTAAAGAAAATGAAGAAACTACCATTCGCTATGTTTTCAGATATGAAAGGTAAGTGATTTTTGTCCCAACAACATAAGACATTAGTATAACCTGAAAGTCTAAATGTGCACTGTAGCATTTTGCTTTCAATATGCACAAAACAAATGTCTATTTACAGGTTTTGTTTGATGACTAAAAGTTCTTCTATCACTCTTAGAACTGGAATAATGCAGATCACCTCTTTATTATTTGGCATTTCGAGGAAATTTTGTTACAGATTTGAATAAAAACATCTTTTTCGCTACATCATTAATTTCTTGAAAATCAAACAAAAAAGTTTGATTAGCCTCCATCTGAGTAAGATTGCTATATTCAGCCAACTGAAGAAATTGTGCTTATTGTGTTTAACAGGTGGTTAGATGAAGGGGATGGTGATAGTGGTGTAGAACAGACACTCATGTTGTCAGAGATACTTGTCAGTGATGAGGAGGAGGAGGAACAGGAAGAACTTCCAGGTACATTATTATAAACTTTCAGTATATATACATAGTATTGTTTAGGTGAAGATGCAAGAGTAATTACACAATTGCAGGGTAATACCTATTTTTCCCATAGCAATTTCTCTCGTGCCAGCAGCTTTGTTTCATCAAGCACACATATGACTTATGATGTAAAAATGACCCATACAGTTAATCATTACTTTTTTACCATATTACTTTCATTGATATTGCAGGTTTTCCATGGAAGATAGAAACAATCACAGGTGGAGAAGCCCCAGATGGCACTAAATGTCCAGTAGAACTTGTGTTGTATGAGGCAAATGGTCAGCACCAGACAATCATTATTGGAGAGAGGGAAGGTTTCAAGTTCAAGCCCGGTTCCTCCGATGTATTCAATGTAAGTCATTTATTGTCACTGTAGGTGTAAAGACATGAAAGTTGATGAACTATACATATATATATGTATATATGATTTCATAAACTTATGTCATCAGTCAAAATCATGTCAAGATCATATCTGACCTTTTATAGCTTTGAATGATGAAAACAGTTTAAAAAGTAAAGTAAAACTTTTCTTTTTTATTACAAATTACTGAAGAAGAAAATGTCTTTTCTTTTATGCTGTAGCTAAGGTATATTTGTCATGAATGTGCAGCTAAATTGTTAAATCAGATCTTTGATTTCAGATTCTATCAGTGTTTTCTTCCTTCCTATTTTTCAAGGCTCTAACTTTTACATTTGTTACATAAGGTTCGAGTGATGGAAGATTTGAATGACCTATATAAAGTGCGTATTGGTTTCCATGGTGCTGATTCTGACAAGGACTGGTTATACGACTACTCCCAGTCTCCATCATGGCTTGTTGATCAGGTTTGTAAACCAGTCTGTTTCTTTGTAACAGAATGTTAAAGTATTCCATTTGTGTAAACTTTGAGAAATTTGTAAGGTACTGTTGTTGCAAAAAAAACAAACAAACTACAGCTTACATATTATCTGCCGTGTTCAACAATCAAGTAATATGCCATGCCATATATATGACCTGTCTCTGTGGTTCAACATCTTTTAGTACTCAATGTTAGCAGTTTCTGTATGTTGTCATTTTAAGCTGAAATTGACAGATGAGTCTAAGGACAGGGTTTACGATATTTCTTCACCTGTGTGGCTGAAAATGGATTCATACCAAGATTTCTGGAGGGAGCAGCCTTTGAAACAAGCTGATGGCCGTTTTCCAGGTTTGTGAATTAAAGTAGAATTATGCACAATTTTTTTCAAGAAAATATCCAGCTGAAATAGGTGAGTGAAAAGGGTAGAGGAAATAATAGCTTTTATCTCAATACACCAAACTCTTCCTGCTACCAGTACGAAATAATAACTTTCAAAATATTACCTTTCCTATTTTGACTTGGAGAGTCAATTAAAAAAAAAAATGCATACAGGAGTTGCTTCCCTTCCTATGCCGAAATCTATCTACCAACAACTACAACAACACAAGGGAGATCATGGCGAAGGAAGGAACTATTATTTTATTTGTCCAATTTTTTTATTTCTAAAGTCTACCAACTTCAAATACTCGTTAGTTCAACACATTTAAAAGCACAGCAACTGAACATTGCTTTTATAAAACTGTCACCAAAAGAACACCATGTGCACTTAGATGAGCATAATGTCACTTTAACATAATTTTGCTTGTAACAAATGTTTTAATTTCTAAGTTAGCATGAGAAATGGTCAGGGAAGGCCAATGAAAAGTGAGGTGTTACATACATCACCCACATTTTGACTGTCCTAGCTAAGTCATAATGTTCTTTCCATTTTACTCAATTCTTTGCCATTTTTCAGCTTTCCTGCAAGATAAAATCTTCTACATTGCTGAATCCTTCCTAGAGAAATATTCAGAGCAGTGACAAGTTTGATGCCACTCTAATTGCTGTTTTCTTTAAAATTAGATGATTTTTATATTAGAAAATAATACATGTATTTTCTTTATTTCAGAATTGTTCCAGTACCAAGTAGAAGTTTATACTGGTGCTCAGTCAAAAGCAGGCACTGATGCAGATGTTTACCTGTGTATCCATGGCAACAAGGGAGATACTGGTCTTAGACGTTTGATGGCATCAAAAACAAATACCAACAAATTTGAGCAGGGAAATGTAAGGAAATTTTTACGTTTGTCTACTCTAACCAAAACGTACCATTTTTGTTATTTTTAGGAGATTATCTTAATAAGATTGCTTTATAACATATACTCTAACTATATACCCATATGTCCCCGACGCTTATGGTAAACATGTAGCAGTTTGTTCTTATATTATGTTATATGTCTGACAGTTCACAACTCCATTTCAGCGTGATGTTTTTGAGCTGAATGCTGTTGACCTAGGTGACTTGACAAAGGTCAAGGTCAGCCATGATGGTGCTGGACTGGGTTCAGGATGGTTCCTGGAGAAGGTTGTCATCAAAACATCAGACGAAAGTCAAACTAGATATGTGTTCAAGTGTAATGAGTGAGTAGTCTGCTTGCTAATAAAGGCAGTCATTTCATCAATCAAGTAGTCTAATTTTAATTATTAGTCTAATTAGCTCAGATAAACTTCAGACTGTAGATGTTAACTTTGGACTGCATGACCATAACAGAAACTGTGTTCTTTGACAATTGAGTACACTTTATTTACATGCATATTTACAGTTCTGAAGTGTTGTAGAAATCAGTGAAATCACACATAGATTTTACTAGGGTTGTTACACTACAGCAAAGTTAATGTAGTATTTAGCATACTGGCAGTTATTACATATTTCATATATCTGTGTCACAATTTTCAGTTGGTTGGATGTTGGTGAAGGTGAAATCCATGTATCACAGGAGTTCCCTCTCACTGAGGTCCAGGAAGGGGAGGAGGAGAAAGTAGAGGAGAAGTTGTCAGGTACAGAACTACAATTTAACATGCCTCTATTTCAGTTAATTAGAGATCAAGATCAACGATAATTGCCAGCATAACGTACACTTGTTTTGGAGGTTCATATTACTGTAACCCTATTACATGTACTTACATTAATTAAACAACAAAAAATGAAAGTTGTATGTTGTACTCTAGGAGAAGATAGGAATATTGTAGAAGTACATCTGGTCAAGTACTTATGAGGTATTTTTGTTGATACTATTTCTTGTGTGTGTCTTACCTGAGTGTGTTATGAATGCTATGTGCATAGGAAATCCATGGACAATATGGTGTGTTACGGGTAGTGATGTTGGGGAAGAGATGGACAACCCAGTGGAGCTAATACTATATGGGGATAAGGGCCACAGTCAACCTGTAGTTATAGGGGGAGACAATGATTTCAAATTCAACAAGGGACAGGTGGATGTCTTTGAGGTAATTGATTTAAGATGTAGGATATCAGTTTTATGTCTGTGTTAGGGACATATCAATTCAAACCTTAAATACCGTATTTCCCCGCCTATAAGGCGATCCACTTATAAAACGAGCCCCCGACTTTGCCATGGAAATTGTGTGGTTTTTGAATAGACTCATTTATAAGACGAGGAAATTTTTTTAATAAAACCCAGTTACTTTATTTTCTTCAAGTTCGAATGATTTCTAAGCTAATAAGTTAATTTTTTAATCGCCGATTTTTTTTAGTATTATAAACCAATCTGTGTATTGTCAATTCAGATATTGATTTTTTGTGACACTTTGAAAAGATAATTGCGTAAATATGTGCCATTGGCTGATTAATCAATTATGAAAACATATGACAGCTTGTATAAAATTATTAAGAGTGCCGAGGATCCCCTAAAGTAGCACAATTACGCCGTAGTTTAAAGACAAAAAGGATCGAGATGGCAATAAAGTCAATTAAAAATTATTTTTTTCATTCCCATTGTTACAATTTCTTAGGAGTTATCACAAAATGTTTGCAAAAAATAAGCAAACTTTCGGGATTTATAATTAAAAGTTGACAAAACAACGCGACGAATTTTACAAAAAAAAACTTTCGGCCTTTTGTCTAAGCCTCTCGCTCCTTTTTTCTTTTAACAACAACGTAATTGCCGCTAATTTGGGGTATCCTGGGCACTCTTACTAATTATACACAAGCTGCCAGATGTTTTCATAAATTGATTAATCAACCAATGACACATATTTACCGGACGCAATTATCGTCTCAAAGTGTCAACAAAAATCAATATCCGAATTAACAATACACAGACTAGACTGATTATCGGGTTTCTGTACAAAAAACGCTGTGTAAACGCTTGATTCAGATATCAATTTTAGGCCGCTTATATCATACCGGAAAAAAACAAATATGACTGCACCACTTATTTTCGCAAGGTTTACCTTCAGACTCTTTAAATAATTGCAAATGGCGACATTTGCGATCGACAGCGGAGGTGAGTTAACACAATAACGTAATTCGTCAATGTACGGTACCGGTAATTGTTTGACTGTCGTCTGCACATAGCCACTCGCCGGACGACATTCGATATTGGCGATTTCATCACAAATGTATGAAGGATTGATTTTGATTTTTGGTTGATTCTCGTGGCCTCGCTTATAAGACGAGGACCCCACTTTAAGGCAAAAATCGAGACTTTATTTCCTCGTCTTATAAGCGGGGAAATACGGTAGGCAATAGCTGCATTCTCTAGTGTGTTTGAAAGTACATGTACATATAAATTATATTTCAGGGTCATTTTAGGACTAAAGATTTGAGTTAAAGTTAATTATTATCAAACCTTTCTTGTAATGATAAAACTCACATGAATCAGCTGGTGCAGGAATAAAAATTGAGATGCTTCGATATACATTTGTTTTTTTAAGTTTCTTGACTCTTGCATTGAGAGTGTTGACCAAACAACTGTGAATTTTCCATACATTGTTTTAAAATTTTATTTTTTTTCCCCCCCCCTTTTTTTTTTTAAGAGCCCCCCCTCCCCTTTTTTGTTTTCCCCCCCCCCCCTGATAGACTGTAAAATGCTTAAATGATCAAGAGTTTTAGTTAGCCCAAATATTTTTGACTTGATTTTGAAGAACCTTGAATGAGTGACTTATGATAGATTATTTTTTAACTGTAAGATATCACACTATTTCAGGTACGAGTAGAAGGGGAAGTAGGTCAACTGTATAAAGTTAGAGTTGGTTTCCATGGCAACAAGCATGATGTACCATGGTATAGCAATTACCATCTTGCTCCCAGCTGGTTCTTGGAAAGTGTAAGTTTAATGATATTTAGAAATTTGCTTATATTTCATAAATACATGTACAGTATTTGGCATCCCTCTTGTAGCAGCTTTACTATTGTCTGTCTGTATCCAATTCTTTGTTCTGTTAGTTTTACTTCAATTTTCCTACTCTGGGGTTTTCCAAGCACAGATAGCAAAGTATTTAAAGGCCCTATTTATTATTTAGACAAAGATCAGGAACATCATAGAACAGCCTATGTATCAGAATTCAACCAAATTTGTCCAAAGTGCCTATAATCAGCCATCATTACATTATCTTGTTCTATCTCGGACAGAAATGTACAGATAAAAAAAAAGTAATAACTGCATGTTGTTATTGTTATAGCTGAAGTTGAAAGATGAGACTGTTGGAGAAGAGTATGAAATGGAAGCTGGGGTCTCAGTACAGACGGAGAAATATTCAGACTTCTGGAGGGAAATTCCAGTTGCAAACACTGAAACTAAACTGAATGGTGAGTCTCTGGTTGCAGATTACTAGATCTGCATTGCTGCTTGTGTGAAAAAGAGTTTTATTTAACTGAACTTCGCAACTTTCAGCTTGAACTTAATGATTTATTGTTAAAAAAGATGCTCCATGAAAACTTCTGAATAAATAGCAAACAAACAAAAAGTTTACCATGGTCAGATTGATTCTTCTAAATAGCTTTAAAATTCAGCCTTCTTTTGATCTGAGTAAAGTTATCATGTAAGTCCTTATCATTGTAAGTTTTGAAGACTGTTGAAGATAATGTAGAAATTTTATTGTAGAAAAATGTCCTTGTTGTAAAGATAGTGTAAATGTTTATGTTTTACAGTATACAAGTACCAGGTAGAAGTGTATACAGGAGAACAGTTCCGAGCAGGTACTGATGCTATTGTTAGTGTACAGCTGTATGGGGAGAGAGGAGATACTGGGCTCAGAAGACTCATGGGCTCCAAAACAAACACAGATAAATTTGAAGGGGGAGAGGTTTGTACCGAAGACAACAAATATCTCTTTATTTTGTTTTTCTTTATTACAAAACTAGTATGCATGTCTTTGATGAATTAGATTTCAACAATTTGTTGTATTCTTTTAAATATTTTCTGGCTGGAATGTTTTACGAAGATAGTAGATAAGATGTGTGTACTTCCACTATAATAATCTAGGTGTATAAATATTAAGTTACAGGTAATGGGATTACTTGTAGTAGATGATAGAAAAACAAACAGAACATAAACTTTGCAGACACTGGTACTCCCTACTGTTAATTTTTCAGTTTAAGAAGTGTAGATGATTTCAGCTTACAACAAATTGGGTTACATACTGTTGTATTTGTTGTTGCAGAAAGATGTCTTTGAAATCTCTGCTGTTGACCTTGGACATCTAGTTCAGGTGAAGGTCACACATGATGGTTCAGGACCAGGTTCTGGTTGGCTACTAGACAAGGTTATAGTTAAAGAGAAGGAAGAATCAAGCATTCAGTATGTATTTGAGTGTGGTCGTTGGTTAGATGAAGGCACTGGTGAAGCAGATGTTGAAGTCATGTTAAAACTGACTGATGTAGTAGAAATTGCACCATTGACGCAGGAAGAGGAGCCAGAAACTCCAAAATACAAAAGTGAGCATTTCTGCACTATTTTCCTAAAACTTCAAATGTGTTACAATACTTCTTGCATATTGTAGGACAAAAAATGAACTTTGTTTTGTCTGAAGTATGAAGAAACTAAACTTGTCTGAAGTTACATGTAATTATGTTGGCATATACAATAAAGGCAATACATAATTATGGTAAAAATGGCCAGATCAGAAGTCTGTTTTGCTTTCTATGTCGGTGTTTTTGTTCTACCAATTTCAGATTAGAATTCGTAACAGCAGTTAAAAAAACAGATTACATACGTCAGCATTTTAAACGCTGGTAGGCCAGAAAACTGTTAAATACAAAGCTAATTGCTGTTCTTGTCTATTTATTGAATACGTAGCTAACAGAACAGTCTTGAACACACTTAACACATTTGTTGTTTTCCAGCTTGTGATTGGAAAGCCTATGTGAAGACCAATGATGAGTCAGACAGTGGGACAGACTCAAATGTTTCCTTGACAGTGTATGGAGATTTTGACAACACAGGACCCATCCAGCTGGGTGATCCAAGTGTTGGTTACTTCTATTCTGGAAAGACAGATGAATTTGATGTAAAATTTTCTGTTTTGAGTAGTTTAGGGAAACAATTTACAAAGTGCTCGCATTAATTCATGGTTCTTCAAATTTTTCGTAATAAACTGATCTCTTTTCCAGTGACACAGTCAGCTACTTTTTAAAGGGATGTGCTATGAAAATAATCATATTGTCTGAAGTTTGAACAGTGTAGCTTATTATTAGATTGTATAGGCATGCATGCTATTATTAGATGTACTAGCACAGTACGGTAAGGGTTAAGGTCACTCTGCCTGATATATGCTTTGATGTCAGTAGGTCAGGATTAAAGTCTTTTATACACGGAAGGGAACTTCTGAATTTACAGATAGTAGTGCCCGAGTGTGAATAAATATTTGCAGGGAAGATTCTGTAAAGGTAAATTTTGTCTACAATTCTTTTTAATTGATTTTTAGCTCGACTTTTCTATGAAAAGGGGAGCTATCCTACTCGCCCCGCCCCCCAGCCGCCGCGTCCCGCCATGCGCCAGCCGTTACGCCCCCCCACCTTGGTTAAGTTTTCCGCACCACCCCACTTTTATTTCAAAAGTATTAGAGGTATGGCTTTGAAACTTACCATACTTGTTTACCATCATAACCTCCATCTACAGACAAGAGTACATAACACTGTCAAGGTTTTTGACAGAATTATGGCCCTTTTTTGACTTAGAAAGTGTATTGAGCTTGGTTAAGTTTTTCGTACCACCTCACTTTATTTCAAAACCACTGGAGGTATTGCTTTGAAACTAACCGTACTTGTTTACCATCACGACCTTCATCAACAGACAAGAGGACATAACTCTGTCAAGGTTTTTGACAGAATTATGCCCCTTTTGACTTAGAAAATACTTGAATATGGGTAAAATCCACTTATTACCTTAACCCTTTGAGATATTGCTTTGAAACTTTTAATGCTATTTCACATCATAACCCCCATCTGTAGCAAGAGAAGGTAACTGTGTCAGGGATTTGTTTTAAAAATTAAGGCCTTTTATCAACTTAGAATCTTGGTTAAGTTTTTGTACCAGTCCACTTTTTTGACTGAACTGTTTGAGATATTAATTTGAAAGTTGGAATACTTGTTTACCATCATGATTCCCAAACATGGGGAGGAGAAGGTAATTCTGTCAAGGATTTTATTTGAATTATGGCCCTTTTTGACTTAGAAACTCAGTTAAAATTTCCACTTGTTAACTTAACCAATAGAGATATTACTTTGAAAGTTGGAGTACTTACGTACCATCGTAAGACCTATCTGTAAGCAAAAGAAGATAACTGTTCTTGATTTGTACTTATAAATTCCTAGTTGAAGTCTTGTGTGCTATTAACTGTCAAAGTTTTGTTTTATTGGCAAGCACTAAAAAAGTCGAGCACGCTGTCCTACTGACAGCTCTTGTTAGTTACCTTGTTAGGTTTGCAGTCTTAAATGCTTTATGTTTGTACCAACAATATCTTAAAACTATATCATTTGTCTCTTGCCTTTTCAGGTGGTCCTGGATCCAGAAGTGATTGGTGAAATACGCAAAGTTAGACTTGAGCATGACAACTCTGGCAAGCCATGGCAGGTGGACACTGTATGTTTCCATTATTCATTCACATTAAGAATTATTTTCATTTACCCAAAAGTTTGTGTTAAAAAAGCCAAATTTGGTTCTTTAGACATATGGCTGAAGACATAAATCAGAATTTATAAAATTTAATTGCAGTACAGAGATCCAACTTTCCTTTAGCTTTATGAATAGTTTGATTGCACTGAAACTTGAAACAAATTCTTGCTCTGACTTTATATATATGTGAAATATGTACAGCTGTCTTCTACCAAATTTCAGTAGATTCTGTCAAATGAGAAAGAAGTGTAAATATCTGACAAAGACTTTGACAGTTACATACCTCAAGTTGATCCTAATTATACAACATATCAGATCTGTTGAATGTGATTTTCAAGCTTACTAGTTCATTGAGAGGTTATGGGTCAAATACTCACTTGGCTATTTCTTCCATGGTTGTATGATACACCTAGCTATGTTCTGTCCGAGTTAGATTGTTGTCCTTCATGCTAGACTGTAAAAAACTAACAATGAAACAAAGGTTTAAGATATATTCTATAATTATACACCAGAAATATATATCAATCCATCATAAATCAGCTGTTACAATCTGTTTTGCTGATACAACTTCTGGTATTTTTACATAACAGGTTGTTCTGGTAAACATGGTTGACAAGACGCGAATAGAATTTGCAATAAATAAGTGGTTGACACTGGAGAAGCCTGGGTTTGACATAGCAGTAGAAGTTCCTGTTCAGGGAAAAGACTGGCCAGGTATGTTGATATATCTGTGTGAATTTTTATTGTATCTTAAATTGGGAAATTTTCAGTTGACTGGTTTTACCATGGAAACACTCTCTATTCTGAGAAGTGTATTTGTTTGAGCAGTAACAGGTTCAGACATTTATTGACTTTACCAGAAGTGTGCTCTGAATTAGATTCATACTATTAATTTTTTATTAGCAGTTTATGTATTAAATTACTTTGTTAAATATTTTTCAAGAAATAGTTGTTTGATTGTATTCTTTGCTACATACGTCTCCAATTTATGAATGATATACAATTTTTGTTTCAATAGTTCGAGAGTACATGGTGCAGATATTGACAGGTGATGGTTTTGGTTCTGGAACAGATGCTTCAGTCTATATAAATCTGATAGGCACAATAGGTGATACTGGAAAACGTTTTCTGGTACACAATCTTGAGGAAAAGGAAGAAAAGTTTGAATCTGGACAGGTAATTATTAATACCATTTAAGACTTTAGAATTTATTTGTCACTGCCATCATCTTCCAAACCTTTAAGATCTCTTTAATTTTAAGAAAGTATGAGATTTATTAACAGATTTTAATTTAAAACCATTGTTTTAGACAGAGTTGTTGTATGAATAAAAACTTTAAAATTTATTTATTCATGAATGCATTGATGAACATTCTTTGTACCTATATTTCTGTTAGCCACATATTCTACAATAGGTTTATAGTTGCCCTCTAATAGTGTAGGGTAAGTTATGAACAAATTAGCCAGACAGAATATTACGGTGATTCTAGTCAAAGATGATGGCAACTGCAAATCATTGTCTCAGTGTAGCTGCCATTATTTTTACTAACTTTTTCATTGGGTTTATATGATTGATGCTCTAAAATCCTGCCTTGTCTTCTAGACTGACACATTTATGGTGCAAGCAGTAGATGTGGGTCGTCTGACACAAGTTCAGATAGGTCATGATGGACAGGGACCCGGCTCTGGATGGTACCTGAAAACTGTGACTGTCAAAGAATCAATGGATGCAGATGAAAAATATGTCTTCAAGTGCGAACAGTAAGATATTCTGCTTGCAGTTATAAATAAATGTCATAGTAGAGATTTTATATGTAATGATTACTAGTTGGAAAGCGCTGACATAAGCAACATTCTATAAGGAGTTATGAGCAGGGATCAGGAAAACCGAAAATTTGCCAGTCTGGACCGATTTTTAACTTGCTGGACCGATTCACGTAACCAAAAGTTGCTTAAAAATCGGTCCGAGAATTTTTAGCTCACCTGGCTACGCCAGGGTGAGCTTTTCTGATCGATGATTGTCCGTCGTCCGTCAACATTTTGATTCAAATGACATCTCCTCTGAAACCTCTAGGCCAATGTTGATAAAACTATGCAGGAATGTTCCTTGCATGAAGCTCTACCAAAATTGTTCAAAGAATTCCATTCCATGCAGAACTCTGGTTGCTATGGCAAAAATAGGGAAAACTTTTAAAAATCTTCTTTCTCTGAAACCACAAGGCCTAGAGATTAGATATTTGGCATGTAGCATTGTCTAGTGGACCTCTACCAAGATTGTTCAAATTATGACCCCGGGTCAAAATTGACCCCGGGTGGGCCCTTAGTTTTTGCATAGGAATATATAGGGAAAACTTTTAAAAATCTTCTTCTCTGAAACCACAAGGCCTAGAGCTAAGATATTTGGCATGTAGCATTGTCTAGTAGACCTCTAGCAAGATTGTTCAAATTATGACCCCCGGGTCAAAATTGACTCGCACCGGGGTCACTTAGTTTTGCATAGGAATATATAGGAAAAACCTTTAAAAATCTTCTTCTCTGAAACCACAAGGCCTAGAGCTTAGATATTTGGCTGTAGCATTGGCTAGTGGACCTCTACCAAGATTGTTCAAATTATGAGCCCCGGATCAAAATTGACCCCCCGCAGCGGGGTCACTTAGTTTTACATAGGCTTATATAGTAAAAACTTTAAAAATCTTCTTTCTCTGAAACCACAAAGCCTAGAGCTTAGATATTTGGCATGTAGCTTGCCTAGTAGACCTCTTTTAAAGTTTGTTCAAATTATGCCCCTGGGGTCAAAATTGACCTTGCCCGGGGGGGGGGGATCATTTGTTTTACAAAGGCGTATACATAGGAATGGTATATAACATTATCTAGTGATCTTCCACCAGGCAAGTGGACTTGTACCAAGGTGAGCGATATAGGGCCATCTTGGCCCTCTTGTTTTAAAAAGCCATAAAATCGCTTAAATATGACAAAAGAAGTTGCTTGTGTGATTACACATATCATCTGTGTTATTAGCACCTATCCAATACCCCAATAAACGTGTCATGTTAATAACCCGCGGTGGTCTTTACCTAATTGGTCCAACACACCAATTCTACAATACCTCGGGCATCACTAACACGTTGATTAAAGGATTTTATTAATGTGTTAGCAGCTCCGATTGACTTTATGCCAGACCGATTGTCTTTAGGCCGCTAATCATTACCTACACTTTGAAATGCCTTTCGATTTATTGTTGAAATAGCACAACGCAACATATTTGCGATGTTCAAAAAATCAAATGACCAAAATGGCAAATCGGCTCATGGTTATCGGGAGAATAATAACTGTAACCCGAAAGAAACAAATAACCAGACTGGCAACCGGTAGTCAATGTTTCCTGAAGTCGGAAGGGCAAGCCGACAGATAATGTTAATCAGACTGGCGACCCGAAAACATAAAAAAATATTCAAAACGAAACCATACGACAAAAATTTAATAGCCTATAACTAACACATGGATTATTATAAAACTTTGTGGGGGTGACTTTGAACGTAATCAGTTCTAATCGAAATTGAACACACTTTCAATGATAAAATCACATTGAAATTATTATATTTATGAAAACTGGCTTGATATTTTTCTTATTACTTAGAAATTCCGTTTCTTATTTTTTAATGGCGAAAACGATGTAAAGTTTATCCCTCAGAAAATGGAACGCTCCACGTGAACGGCGCTTTTATTTTATCGACTTGTGAGATTTACTAATCAATAATGAAAGAAGATAAACATTTTCGTTTTTGGAAACATTTTGGAATCAAAAGGAGGGAATCTTTCCCGAAATACTCCCTCCATAATCATGCACAACAATGGAAAGCTGGTTGAAAAAAATATAAATTAAAAAAACTCTTTTTTTTAATCCTTTTTTTGTTACGTTTTTGTGATTTTTTTGGGGGGCGACGGTACCCTCAGCTTGTCCGGACCAATTGAGATTTCAACATTTCCTGATCCCTGGTTATGAGATTGACCACATTTATTTATAGTCTTCAGCAGGAAGTGAACTAATCTTGATTTTACTTTAATGTACTTAGCTGTGCAGAAATATAGAAGTTGATAGAAACTCTCCCTGTATATTTCACTACTTTATGTTGGTCCTTTTGAAATAAGTAACTGCTGCTGTGATTTGTTGTTGGTTTTTGCAGCAATTGACCATTCCAAATTTTTAAGGACAAATCCTTTTAAAGTGATTATTGTCTTTTAGTGGCTAGGTCAACTGCTCACTAACAGTATCACAAACAAACTTCTTTTATGCAAACCAGGCCAACCATTGAACATGTGATATCCCAGTATAGCCATTGGATAATCCAGTAAATTAATTTTAATATTAATATAAACACTGAAGCCACCCATTTGTCTGAAATAAAATGTGTCATGATGGGCTAAAATGTTGATTAATAAATCATACACAGGACCTTAATTTAGGTTTTACCTACACATGCATTGGAATGATATATGTTAAATAGCAGGCAATACTAAAGGCAAGTTTTTTGGGCATTTTTTTTCAGGTGGCTACATAGTGATAAGGATGATGGTCAAACAGAAAGGTTACTGACTCTAGACTATGTTGATAAAGAAGTGCCTTCAAGTGAAAGAAAAATTGAACAAATGGAAGAGGTTGATAAAGCATTTGATGTAGAGGACAATGAAGAGATTGAAGAAGAAAGTGTCCAAGTTGATGATACAGCAAAAATTGGAGACACAGAGGACACTCATTTACATTCTTCAGATAAGGAAGAATCAAAAAGTATTGCAAAGGAAAGTGCAGATGAGGCAGCAATAGATGTCCCTGATGATGGAAGAAAAACAGAAACTTCCAATGTAGATAATAGTGTTGAAGTTGCTGATTCAGTTAAAAAGCCTGATGAAGTAACAGCAGGGGAAACTGATGGAGAGACAACATCAGATGTCAGAGATAGTACAGAAAACAAAACTGATGACAAAGAAGAACAGGGGGGAAATTTGGAACCTGACCAAGAGGATGGAAATAAGACACCAATGTCGGATACAGGTACAAAATCTGCTGTAAAGCTTGAAGAAAATCAAACAGAAGATAACAAGCAATCAATACATGAAAATAACACAGATGACAAACAAAGCAATAAACTTGACAAAAATGAAGCAGCTGACAAACAAACGACTGAAGATACCTCAGAAAACATTACTAGAGAGAAATCGGCTGTATCAAGAGAAGGGAGTGTCACATACAGAGTTGACAAACAAGATGAATAATCAGTCAGTTTTAAGCATAGAATTACTGTAGATGCATGTATTCATCCCAAGTTTTGTAGAGATACAATGTGACATTTAACTACTGTGAGCAGAAACTCTTGTGTAGTTTACACACAGTGAGTAGTTTACAGAAGGAAATATCCCGATGTCTTAACAGACTAAAAGCCAGTGCTAGTATTAACCCTAAATTGTATACACCAAAGATTAATATTTATAAATGTTGTCTTTATACAAGAAGCTTGCCATTCTTTTGAAACAGTGTATTTTGAATTTATCTTTTTTAATTGCTTTACACCTTTGTTGTTATCAACTAACAATGTGATATAGTTGACTGTGATAGATTTGTACATAGTTTAATAACTAACAGAAATATGTAATAAAATATATACTTGTATGTTTAAGGTTCCATGCAGTAGTGTCATAACTTGCATGAAATAAAGAAGACAACTATTGTTTTTCACTGAGCCCTAGCTTTTGTTGATTACCTGCCTTTGTAGGCAGGTAAGGTAATGTTAGAGTGTAGCACTCAAGGTTTGCAGTCAAACTTTTATGTTAAAGTTTCAGGATCGATATAGTAAAATAAGTTATATTTATAGTATAATGATAAAATCATGTTCTATTCACTCTAAAACAATGTTGACATATGCCTTTTTTGTATTCAAGTCATCTTCAAGTAAAAGAGTTGTCAGAAAGCCTTTCTTATTTTTTGCAATATCATTGAAAAGAAAACTGTGCTATGTTTTAATATTATATATTTAATTATATGTTGATATGTACTTGCCGATTTAAAAAGCAAAGATAGGAATTTTTTGGTACATATAAAAGTCATTTCTGTCAGTAAGACATCTTTCTAGATCAAATGAAAGCTACTTGTAAATGTGATCCTTGGACTTTAAATAAAACACACAGAATTTTACTATTTATGTAAATCACTGTTTTGTCATAAAATATATCCAGATTAAATCAAATGATTAGCATAAACAATTCTAAAATTTATATAATACATCAGAAGACTATCGGATAGAAGAAACAGAGATTATCGGGTCAGTCGAAAGAGACACATTGTCTCATTGTCAAAATATTGTATGATGACATGTGATACAGCATCTGTGATCCTGATGATTTTATTTATTTATTTATTCATTCATTCATTCATTCATTCATCTTTCTCCATTTCTCATCATTTCCATTTACATTGTGGCAGCTGTTTTAATTCAAAACACACACGTGTTAATATCTGATTATGCAGTTAACATCTTCCAGAATTACATGTTTTATGTTTACCCTATTTCAATATCATTTCCTTATAATGATAGGGAAAAAAATCTGGTTTTTCTAAGATGGCCCTTCATTAGTTCTGCTATTCAGTCCACCCTGGTCTTTTTTGTCAAGATTGTACTATGTAATATGTATTATAGGGCCTGAACTTATTACAGTTTTGAAACCTGTTGAGGTTCTACAGATGTTGCCATATATTTAACAGTCTCTGTAAAATTAATGGCTGTGCAAAACGAGAAAATCCATTTAAATCACATGATTATTGATAGTTTGTTTCTTCTTTCATTCTCATTTTCATGCAGTTACAGTAGCAATTTTAGTAATTTTCAGTTTTGAGTAATTTTCTACATAAAGCACATGTACAAGTTTTGTCATCTACTTCGGTACAGATTTTGTCATAACATGTTTATTTTCATTAGTTTGTAAGTTTTATTACTGTTTAAAGTGGCTGTCAAAACTTGACCCTTATCCTACCGGAGGCCAGTGATTCTGCCTTTACAACCAATGTAGAGCATTATTAGCCTGGACATCAGTGCACACCGATCGTAATTTGCACTTTTTGCTGCTCAAGTCAGTCAATTTTCAGAGAGCACCCCTTTGAACATCTAATGGTACTGTCATCAGTATGGTTAAGGGTTCAGTGAGAAAGACATTTAGAGGCCTATCCTTGCAAAAAGAAGAGTACATTTGTAGCAAAGTCTCAACCAAAATACATGAATAAGTGTACGAGTTTCTTCCTTACTGAATATATTGTGAAACTATAACACATTTATTTTGACTATAACCCAGTCAAAAAATTAAAATTGATCCGAGGCAAGTTTTCATTTCTGTCTTTTAAGAGGATAAGTTGCCCAGTTTTAACTTACTTTTACATGTTCTGAAAGCATTCTATGTTGACTAAGTTGTAGTATGAGTTTATACGGCCATTTTGAACAGTAATGAGACATTGCGTAGTTATTACAGAGTCTGAAGACTATAACTATGTAGACAACTGTTCCTTCAGCAGCTAGATACTAATTCTTGTAATTAGTTTTAACAGTATTCCACTTTTATTCAGGTCAAATACTGAAACAGACTATACCTATATTAGACACATAAAAAGCATTTTAAATATTATTGAATTTAGTATTTCTGGTAAAAGTTTATTGTATTATTTCTAATAGATACATGTACATACAATATTGTGCTTGTATGGTAGCATTCAGGCATGTTGTACATCTTACATTTATACAATATTGTGCTTGTATGGTAGCATTCAGGCATGTTGTACATCTTACATTTATACAATATTGTGCTTGTATGGTAGCATTCAGGCATGTTGTACATCTTACATTTATACTTTAGTTGTCAACATTTTTACATAATCCATATATATTTAGAATAATCATAGGGTTTGTTGTTAACATCTTGTATAGATTGTGTTATAGTTTATCAGCAAGGACTTAATGGTATTGGAGCAGCTCACACTTTGACACACGCATTTTACTACCTGCTTCGTTTTTTTCCACGGTTCAAATCACCAGACAAAAGGGTGTCATACGAACTGTATAACAGACCGAAAGAATTCCATAAAAAAATATGAATATTAAAATCCAGGTTACAAACAGTTACATATATATGGAGTTTTTATAATAAGGAAACAATAGCAGGACAGGGTTGGTATTTCCAGCATCCAAAATAAAAAGAAATGATAAATATATCATCTAAAATGAATGTGTGACTAAATGTTGACTGTCTTTACTAATTCTGATGTTTACAAACCGAATAATAATTGTTCAATGTAAACTGATTGCTGTTATTTTGTCTTTTATCCTCATCTCCCTCCGGCCCTCCATCTTTACATACATAATAAAAGTAGAAAGTGATTCAGACTGCAGATATTGGACTGGTACAAGATGGAATTACAGAAGTTTGATCCAGACAAATTTGAGGACCTTGGAGCCTATGTATCACAAGAAAACGGTTAATGGTGATTGGATAGTGTCTCTCAAAGTATGATGTGCAATCCTGGCGTTAAGTTATCACATGAAATGATTAGTTTTGCCACTGACCTTGGGAAAGAGATTATGGTTCATTTGCTTGACCTAGTATGCCTCCCTTGCTTGACTGACTTCGTGTGATACAGACTGAATAACATGCAGAAGAAACGGCACATACAGCCTTAGCACAAATGATTAATGGGTAAAAGAATACATGTATACATGTACTAAACGGTGTTGGTCGGAACAACGCCCACTTTTTATCACATAGGATATATCTTAATTATAGGTACATTTGAGATAAATCGAAGTTCAAACGGTTTTCAGTTGAAACAAAATTTTAAAATATTAACGACTGTTCTATAAAAAAATCTAAAATTAAGTCGCAGTACAGTTTGACAAATTGAAAGTGTCATCGGTAAGATAACAGAATATCTCCTATTGCACCTCTCTAATCCGAAATGAGTACAGTCCCTGCAAATATTTACTATATTCACAGTGCCTACTGTGAAAAGTGGGCCTTCTTTGGTACTAGGTCTTTTGGCCTAAGCCTTCATAAACATTGCTTAAAATGGTTGCAAATACTGTCACCGGGGACGAGACATGGGTTTATTTTATTCGTGCCCCATCGGAGGGTACTTAACACGATATGGGCAACAAGAGACGGCAAAAGACCTTGCATTGCAAAGCGAACCACGAGTGTCAAAAAGGTCATGTACGCCATGTTCTTTGCCAATTAAGATCCTGCTATTTAAGTTTAGAGTACCTAAAGTTCAGTGCGTAAAATGCCTGTAGTTCTACAAAACTGTAAAGAAATATTTCGATAGACGCCGCCCGGGTTTTCGAAATGTACGATTGTTGCATGACAATGCATCATCGCACAAACAGTGGCCACCATTGTAAAAGAGTATCTACTATAGAATAGGTTGTACTTCCACACCCACCATTTCTACTGTGACTTCTTGTTCCCTAGACTCAAAAAATACCTCTGAGGAAAACAAGCAAAAATTGTGAAAAATCTAATAAAAATTGGATTAGGAGGTTGAAGTTGCACGTGTCATTTGTGTATGGAGAGGAGGCTATTTTGAAGGTACTTGGTAAAAAACGAAACTTATTTAAAATCAGTAGCAGTATTCTGAACTGCATCCATATTTGAACGTTCCTAGTACGTTCTTAGCTGCCTTGATCCGCATCTTCAACTTTCTTATGTTCACCTGCGGGGGATAAGGGCACAATCTGTCGTCCTATCAAACCTCGCTCAAGGGCATGTGTGGTACTAAAGTATATGAAAATTAATGGTGCTTATGCCGAGGCTTTGTCGCATATGTTTATCTGATCAACGTAAACAATACGCTTCAGTATTTTATTTAAATCTTGTCAACAGATACACCTATAAAATGATTAAATGCAGATGTTACATCGTTGAAAGTAGCGGCGAGTCTTGAACTTTTTTAAGTTTTGAATGAAGCAATTACCGATCATTGAAGCCGTTAAGTTACTGGCGGCATAATCATTTTTCTCATGAACTACAGATGGGTTCGATATGCGATGTCGGAAGCTCAACAAAGATGCGTATATTTGCGACACAGTGTAATTACAATAGTCTGACACGAACATTTGGTGTTATGATCAGCATCGAACGCTAAGATGTATCAGTCAATACGTTTGTACTGATCTGAAGTCGTTTACTCTTGGATCTGTCAATCAAAGGCTTTCGTTTTGTGACGAATACGATCTTACCATAAGTCAGCAATAGAGGCCTTCCAAACATGGAAAAGGTGTCCGTGTACATGTACAGTGATATTGGTAGAAACACGGTCAATTACTCACTCGAAAAAAAGCACGCCCACTTGAAGAATACCTCTGTCAGAGAAAAGGCTTATACTCAGCGCCGAAGGCGGGGGTATAGTTTAGACACAGTCCGTCTTTTCTTCTGAATGTCCGTCCGTTAGAAGCGATATGTTAGATATGCCGTTGGAGACTTTACCGAAACGGCCATTTAGAAACAACATCATAGGCGCTTGCGTAATCTTATTTGAGACTAGTGCTCATAATTTTATTCAATTTCATACATGTAAAAATCCTTTTCTCACAGAGGAAATGAAGGTTCAAGTTGAAGCAGGTTCTTTTTCTCTCGTCCATTTCCCTTAACCCTTTCGGCTGGGGATACCAATGCAGGTTGAATTCACTTGTTTCTTTTGATTTTGAGTTTTCACCTCAATGCTTTATCCCCGAATGAAACAGACTAAGTCGTTAGCAGAGCTCGAACCAATACCGATCATCCAGCGTTAATAGCTTAACTGCACTTAGAT
The DNA here is from genome assembly GCA_022818135.1 of Saxidomus purpurata. Classification (NCBI taxonomy): domain Eukaryota; kingdom Metazoa; phylum Mollusca; class Bivalvia; order Venerida; family Veneridae; genus Saxidomus; species Saxidomus purpurata. The sequence continues at coordinate 38,389,377 of JAFMSR010000005.1, forward strand.
AATAGGACATAGACTTTAACCACTTCTTCGGCCACTGACATACTGTATTTTGTAACGGATTCATTCAATAAACTAAGCCGCGTTTACTTATGCAGTAAGCTTACTTCCGTTGACGTTTAAAAAACAAAATCAGGAAATGTCAAATGAGTTGTACACAAATGAACAAAATGTCATTTCATTTATTTCACAAGAGTGCATGGCTATATAACACAGTTTGCCATTTTTTAACATTAAAAGCCAACATAGCATATTCCATACCACATCCAACAAGTCCGTGTGTGTAAGGTTTCGGGACACGGTGGCGCTTGGCAGCCTTGTAAATATCCACCAGCCAGTAAACAGACTGCCGGACGAACTTGACTTCATTCAAATGGTACTTCTTGTTGACCTTCCTTAAAGAGTTAAGTACAATGGTTTACTCAAATTGTGCATTATTTATGACCGCTTTGTTGGTCGAACAATGTTATGATGATCAAAACTTTTCACTTCACATGAATGTCACATATAATGTAGTACAAATATAATAATACAATGTAAAACCGTTTATTCAAGCCCAAATGCCACCAAGTTTCCATGCTAGATTTATGTCAGAAATTTTAAGTGAGAGTTGGACGTCAACGTTTCAGAAGCCAGCTGAAGGGTTCTTACCTTATCTACTTTCACACGACTCTACCCAAAACCGCGACAGGTTAAACGCGCTAACAACAATCAACAGAATCAATTCCTTACACACTGAATAATATTTGTATGGTAGAATAGAATTTAATTCCTTACTCACTGAAGAATAGTTTGTGTATCAGAATTAACTCGTTACTGATTGAAGATAATTTGTATGACATAATTAGCTTATTTGTATGGCAGAATTAGTTACTTACCGACTGAATGATTTACACCATTTCTGAACCTCTTGGCGCTTTTCCGACGAGGCGTGTTTGTTAAGTAGCGGTAACCTTGCTTGTGCGACATTCAAACTGGAGACAGGTCTTACAATAGAATCAGTCATTACAGTGGTATTCAATCGGGGTTTTTGAAAGATAGTTTGCGTAAGTTCTGTTCGATTGGATACATGAAGCCTTTCTGCTGGTTGTAATGCATAACTGCGTTTTCCGAAAGTGGAACCCACTTGACACATGTAATTTGTAGACGGCCCCGCCTGACACAGCCTACTTGTTCGTTTTCCAAGAGTGTATGTCACGTTACATTTTTCAGTAGGACTCCCCAGGGCAGTCATGCTTGGGGAAGCGCCACAGTCCATAAGTGCACAGCATAATTCCGACGGAACATGGTAGTCATGGCATTTCCTCTCAATCCAAGGTCTCCAATCACAGTTTCTCGGCGGTGCATAACGGTGGTTATCGTCAGCATGGTGACTGTTAGCGTAGTAATGTCCTTTCACAAACCTGAAATTTCACAGTTTTATAATGATAATATGGTCAAATTTGAACGGAGCTAATATCTATATGAAAAGACAAGTTGTCATGTACCATACTATCATAAATATCGATCTTTTATCTTTTTCTTATTTGCAGTACATACATAAAATAAGTGGATGCAGTATGGTCTTGCACTACAAAGACCCCAGCGATGAGATGAACTTATGACCACAGTTTCATTAAAACTCGCGTCAAAAGATTAATGTGATATAGTCCCATGAACGTTGACATTGAAGGGTGTCTGAACGTTGTCATTATGATAAAATGACACATGTGTTGTGACAATCCTTCAAGATTAAGCTGACCCTTAAAGGTGACCCTTAAAGGTGACCTTCTCATTGAGCGGGCACACTGAATTTTGCATTGTGTACGTCTTGTTCATAAGAAAAGTATTGACTTTAGTTTCATGAAAATCCTTCAAGGAGTTTCGGAGATAAGTCACATGACCTTCGACTGCAATATCCTTCAAGGGTTAAGAGGATATGCATAGTCTGGTGACATTTGACCTAAATAGTGCAACTGGCCTGAAGCCATGCGTTGTTGAAAACCGGACTCTGTACATCCTTTTCATGAGATTATAATTACCCAAAGTTTCGAAAATATCCTTCAAACGGATTAGGAGAACGTGAGCTATATGACAAAATGTGATATTGACCTTGCACAGGCTTGGTTGAGACATATAATTAGTATTATGCATGTTGTCTCCAAGAGATGAATATTTGATCTGAGTTTTAAAAAAAATCCTTCCAAGGGTTTAAGAGATCCTGCGAACGTTGATTTTAATGTGTGACCTTGGCCTTGGGCAGGCAATGTGCGGGGAACAACTGTGGGAAATTCTATAGTTCTGGATCGACTTGTTTTTTTTATTTTTGCAAATAATTAATAGATTTTGGAGTAAATGACAACCACGAACGTTGACAAATGAAATGCTGTAGCTGTTATATTCGTAAAAAAAGTGTAAATCTTCAATATTTTGTGTGATTTCAAGTTAAAATCGAAATTATGCTGTTGGCGGCTTTACTATAAAACGGGCTGTCGTTCTAATGCTATTTATAACCAGTATCATGTTTAATAACAAGTCGGTAAAAAACACTTGGACGGGCGGAAATAATTTCTTAAATACAGTCAGGATTTCGTTTTAAGTGTCAATGTCTTGCAAAGTTTGTGGTTTAGCGACAATCGCCCAATAGTAATCGTTTGGCCATCGTTTATCTTTTTTTGTTGTTAATTTCAGTTTGATCTTTTATTGTTGCGTACCTCTGTGGCACATGATATGTTTTCAGACACCGAGGTCTAGTTGGAATCAAAAATCACGTTTAGATGTTTACTCTAGATTATACTTACGCCATCACGTAATCGCAACCTTTGGACATAACGTAAGTGAACATCATGCAGGACATGCGTAACTGCTGGTCAGTCCGGTCCGGTCCGTGCCGTGACAATGGATCGTCTCCTTGAACATGTATATTACTCCGAGCAAAACTCGTGCAAACAAAACATAAACAGATCACTACCTTTACCCATGTCGGCTTCAAGACAGTAAACACAGAGTCATAACAGTTTAAGCTAACCATGTTTTGAAAACGAACCGATTAAGATCCACACAGTTATCAACATAAAAGTAAAGGTCATTGTGTAAGGAAGGCATGTTCCTAAAGAAACACTTGATAAGATCTTTAAAGCTAATTATGGATCTTCGTGATTCCATGGCTTTTCATAACAACAATTACATGCATGCAGGGCCTGAGCTTAAACACTAGTTTCAGGCTCAGACTTTGGATCAACAAAATACTGTAACAGTTAATACATTCTTCAGTGGCAAACAACTTTCCCGTAAATATCTATAATAACTTTTAAAATTTAAACGGTTACTCTTTTAACAACAAATTCTTTCAAATATTCCCCAGGGAATGATAAGTATAACTGTTTTTTTCTTCTTCTATTCAAAACAACTCAGTTGAACAGAAAAAAGAACAGTATCAGTCGTGTTTCTAATAATGTGCGGTGTCAGAGTTAAAATCGAATTGCCGTGCTCAAACTCAAGTGAGCTTACACTCAGGTTTAAAAGCTGGGCTTAATCACGATCAGGCCCCGTGATAAAAAAAATGTGTTTCCTGCTCGACTCATTTTGAACATGAACTATTTTTTCACTTGTAGAAGTTTGTTACATATGAAAAACAAAAGAAAAACAGTTTTGAAAGTCATGCCATTTAATTCTTATAGAAAGCATGTCTGTCGCGTTTATTACGAATTGGTAGACTGTTTTGATATCATATTGGTTTAAAGTTTGAGCGCGAAACTGAGTGGAGCAAGAAAAAGATGTCATAATTGCGGAACCAGGATCCATATTGATCGCTAAACTGCCTCAAGGAATTCGGGTTATATCATGTCCTTATTCCATGGCGATAACTCTGTATGCCATAACTGGAAATTTCAACGAGTTGTTATTACTACTCATGCCAATTACGAAGCATCGCGTCCCACAATGGCAACCGGCAACAAACAACTTCTTTAGTTTTACTTGCTGTAAACATTCTTTCGCTCAGCACTGATAACGAATACCAGGTTATGAGCTTGAGACTGGGTGACAAGGTGATGCATGTTGTCAACTTGTCGGTCTGTGCAAAACCTTTGTCCTTGTATTCCATACCAAGTTCATTGTCATACGTGACTATATCAGCCATCCTCGGAGTTGGGGATGTGACTACATAGACAAACGTGAAGAAGTAGTTGAAGCCTTGCGAAATGAACATAAACGGATGCTGATAAATGATCCTGATAATCAACCAGCAGTCTACTAGCAGTTTAAACGCCGACGCACAACTTCTTCTATCGACCTTTGTTTCTCTACTGAAGACATACACAGTCATGTCGCAAGGGAAGTAGGTGAACAACGTGGAGCAGTGGCAAATTTCCTCTTTATCTCACCATGCAGAACAAAGCCAGACAAGAGCCAATATTCCGTTTATGGAACTACAAAGTCCAATTGGTGTTCAAAGAAGGAACGTGCCGATGACTTCTGCATAACTGCAAATGTATACACGTAGGTGACAGATGTAGCTTCAAAAACAGGTCAGTAGGTCAAGCTCTAGCCAGGTCAAAGTTGAAATCTGCATGCAATACCATCATTAATGTAGCCTAAAACAAATAAGGTATGTAGGTTAACTGACCCCTTATACATGTATAAGCCTATACATGTATAATTATGTAAAACCACTGATCCCTGGCGGAGTAAATTTTGACCCGGAGGTATTTGAAAAATCTATAAGACGATGCTACATGCAACATATCTAAGCTCTGAGCCTTGATTCATTTTGGAGAACGTTTATAGATATTTCAGCATATAACTCTATGTAAAATCGAGTGCCCATGAGAGGGGTTAGTTTTGGTCCGGGATTCTTTGATAGATGACCACCACACAATGCTACATTCCAAATATCTAAGCTCTGGGTCTTGTAGTTTTACACAGTAAGCTCTGCATACGTAAGCTTATGTAAAATATTTACCCTCGGGACGGGGTCAATTGATAGAAGACAACTAGGCGATTTACACCAAATATCTAAGCCCTTGGCTATGCAAGTGTATGTAAAAATCAAAGCGCTGTGAGCGCTGAAGGCCTGGGGGCTATAGCTAGGTTAACTCCCCGAAAAACAACTTTTGACCTACGTGTTTTGCGCTGAACCTTACCTAAAGCGCGGGTCGAAATGTGCAGAGGACGAAATTCAATATATGACACAGAATGAATGATTCACAAATATATGGGTGGCAGGGAAGTTTGTTTTATTATAAAACGTACGTTGAATGAAAAATAATCACATAGTCAACATTATAAATTGTTTAAGCCAATAAAAATAATTCGATCTGCGCTTTGTACAACTTCAAGCGATATGATCTGATGATGTGGATCGAAAATTATTGTGTACCAAGGACAATACCTTGAAACGGAAATAAACAAAGCAGAACCAGCAATGAAATATATAAATACTGTACTGTACAATGTGTATAACAGAGAAAACCAAAAATGATTCTGGGTTACCTTGTAAATGTAGTTGTAATCGGTGAAACCGTTCACTGGGCCTTGACATCCAGCGTCCTCGATAAATGGCGGGTGATTTTGATCACGTGAGTTCCTTCTCGGGGATGTACGTAAATTATATCTTTTTTTGAGAGAAATTTATTTTTAGGTAAATATATATGTAATCGTTCGTAAATAACAAAGTTGTCAATGAAATAACATCGGAAATTTGAAAATCAAACTACAAACTCTTATATCGAGCTCCGTACGTTTCCGTAAATTTCCGTAAATATCCATACTTTTCCGTGATATGCATATGATTATCTTCCGTAATCAGCTAACAGCGCATTAATTTCTAAAACAGAAAAAAATGTGTAATGCAGCCCGTAAGCTATATACCTTCCTGCAATCGTTTGAAGTTGTATGTACTCTTTTTATTTGTAATATGTTCTTATCATATGCGACATTCAAACAGAAGATTGATTTGGGTTGTCTTGCACTGCTTTCGCATAGCGCATGTTTACAGTTGTTATTCGCACATAGCACAGCTAAATTTCTTGCAGTGTTTGAAATGTGGTATGCTAACTTAGGCCTAGGGGACTTTCAGTCCCCAGGCCAACTAGTGATCCCCGGCTTCATCATTGAACAATCTTGGTAGAGGAGTACTTCATACAATGATACATTCGAATATCTAAGCTTTATGTCTTAGACAAGGAGATTTTCGAAGTTTTCCCTATATAAGCCTATATATGTAAAATCAAGTGTCCCCCGTCCGTCGTGCTTTGTAATACTACATGTAGAACTCTGGTTGCTAAAGCAACAAATAGGAAATTTTTAAAAAACCTTCTTCTCCAAAACCGCATTGTTTAGAGCTGAGATATTTGCTGTGTAACAATGTCTAATGGACCCCTATCAAGAGTATTCAAATTATGTCCCCGGGATGTCACATGTTTTATATAGAAATACATAGTTAAACATAAAAGATCTTCTTGTCAGAAACTATAAGGTCTAGAGGTTAGGTGTCTGGTGGACCTCTATCAAGACTGTTATATGGTCAAAATTAGTTCAGCCCGGAGGTCATATGATTTACATAGAAATACCATATAGTAAAACTTAAAAAAAAATCGCCAGAAACCGTAAGGTCTAAAGCTTAGAATGTTGGTGTAAGCATGCCCCTTGGTTCACAACTGGCACCACTCTAAGGGTCACTTGTTCATCTATACTTGTATCAGTAAATACTTTAAATATCCAAAAAGCATGGGTATTTGGTATGTAGCATCAGCTAGTGGTTGTTCAAATCAAGCCCCTGTGATTACTTTTTTATAGACCCATATAAGAGAACATGTATACAGTGTACTCAGCCACGAGGCCCAGATATAAGATAATTGTTGTACAGCATCGCATCTTCTTGAACTATTCTAACTTTGCGTCTATGTCATAATAACCAATCTTAACTAAAGTTACATACAGTTCAACTATAAAAGCCGAGTAACACCCGTTTACCGAATGAATTATTCATAGGATTGCCCTTCTTCTTCCTCTTTTTCGTAATAGCTACCGTTCAAAACTGACCAGTATGGTCATGCGTGCGGGATTAAAATGTAAAAGACTTTCAGGGCTTCCAAGCTACTCTATCCACCTGGAAGGTCCTGACAGGTAGTGATAAAAAGGTGCAAACTCTAACACATTAAAATCCCTGCAAAATATGTGTATGCAGAAAGGAGGACATTAGTACAAATGTAGTGTTAAATACAGGAAAAAAGCAAGTATATAGTATTTTTGGATCAAACATTGATACAGCTGACTTCAGTGCCGATTTAAATCCGGAGATGGTTTCAGCACTTGACTACATGAGATGGTAATGCATGCGTTCCACCGGAGAACAGTCCGAGGGGAAAAACCAGTTTTTGTAAAAGTCAACAGCGGTAAATGGTATCTGAAATGCTAAATGGTGGCAATGTCTAGATTGTCTTGTGTATTGTGTAAGGTATTGTTCGGGATCGACATTAATTAGGGTTATAAGCCATTTATGAAAAATAGTTAGCCTTCTTTATTGTCTACTTGATTGTAAAGATTTCCAATTTGAATCAGTTAGTATGTTTGACGTGACCTTTCCTTTTTTCCCGATAGGGTCTTTTCGTGCCTTTTGTTTTAAAAACCCCCCAAAATTTTGAAAAACTTCATGTTTAATCATTTGTGACAACTCTATACTTAACATCCTTGATTTGAATATTTTCCGAGTTATCTGTATATTTTGATGGTAAGGATCACAAACACTCCATTAATATTCAAACTTTGGTCTAACAATGGTTTTATAGGTAGCTGTCTGTGTATAGAGCTTTTACAAGAATGTACATTATATTACTTTTAAGATCTTTGACTATCCGTTTACTTGATATTTTGTTTACATGTGAGGGCCAGGATCAGTTAGATGTTACTTCTACGCCCTGGTATGTAGCTTGATAAACAACAGACAGAGGCTTGTCATGTAATGTATAACTATATTTACCGGCTTCGGCTTAAAGGGACATACCCTATAACTGATGTCAAACTAAATAACCTCCGAAACATAAATACATGTAATAGAATCTTTGGAAGTATTGTAACTTAACCTATAGGTTTCAGCTATATATTCTCAGTAATTATAGATATAATCAGCGGTTTAAAATATACTGCATTAATTCTCTATGTATAGAGTATTGTACAATTAATGGGCGGATTTGAGAAAGCCTCTATATCGATTGATTGTGGTATTTAATGGGGCATTTTTCGCCATAGGTTCTTCTTTGAAATTGTATTTATTTATTATTTTACGTTCATTGAACATATAATATATGTTTTGAGAATATAATCTGCTAGATATAGGGAGTGCCCCTTTAAACATAATAACATGTTTCATGTGACATTTGCTTGTATAAATACGTCCTCCATTTCTGCTCCAATAAAGATAGATTGTCAAGATTCTTCTGCAGGTAAACTGGATCTGCTTGCGAATTTTTAGTTCTATAAATCATGCATTCATCTGCAAATAGACGCACGCTGGAATAAACGGGCACAGGAAGATCATTTGTGTAGAGTAGGAATAGAAGAGGTACCAGGAGGGACCCTTGAGGGACGTCTGATATAACAGGAGCCAAGCTGGGGGTGCCCCATCTATCACTACTCTTTGAGTTCTGTGAACTCCGCGAATTAGTAGAGCCCTGGTGCTATAATTGGGTCATTCTAATGTAGATGATGACAACATCAACTTGGCCTCGCTGTACTTATTAAGCTAAGTCATGAGTGAAGCCCACAAGACCGCCGGACAGGTTGTCCACTGGACATTTAATTGATCCAAATGATCTAGAATATAAGTATCTGCTGAATGCTCTAATAGCTTGAAAACTAAACAAGGTAGAGGGACTGGCATATGATTGGAGCTTGATTTTCTTCTTCTTTTTCTTACACAAAATAGGTGTTACATAGGCCTCAGGAAAGTATGAAGGTACAGAACCACTTTCAAGGGATTGAACAAGATTGGGACTATTTCATTGGCACATTCTTTTAAAACCCTTGTCGAATATTTTAACAGGTTCAGTGTGAAGCAGAAATAATCCTTTCAGTGGATATTCGCGCACTGCCGTGTTCATGACAATAAGATGGCGTACAAATTTGCCAAACAAGGAGCGAGAGGGGACCATGCACTCAGCAGAGTGACTAATTTATGAAAAACTCACGATACTCCATTTGCCTTGTTTCCAGTCTTTGTATAGAACACAAAAGGCTCATTGCTCGCTCAATTTTAGGTATGAGACGCCTAAATCGGTGAAAACCGGAAGCAGGTGATTTTGTCTAGGGAACATGCAGACCTACACTATGTGTTTGATTGCTGATTGGCTGAAACTAAGTGGATGCATACAAGAAAAATTATTTTGAAATAATCGCTGCATGCAAGGTCTTTCAAATAGTATGGTCCGGAAACGAGAGTAATACGATAAATAACTTGCCTCGGATCACGTGACAAACATCCGGGTACCCGCCATTTTGGAAAAAGAAAGAAATTATTGATACTTTATATCTACGTATATCTCGATATTTTACCAATCAATTTGACCAACAAAGTGATCCTTCATACAATATGTGCATTCCCTTATCATTACATAATATTATATTTTACCGATGTTTCGTTTTAGGTGGATTTACGCATTGGAAAGTTGACCCATACGAACGGGTTTTTTTACAAATGACCAAAAGCCGAAAACCGACCTAATTTTAGCGCTTCTTTCCTACTTGCATGGTGTTCATGGGATTGATGTAACATCTTTTTCTATAGATTTAAGTCTAATGTACGTCTGTTATGTCTTAGATTTTCGTATTTCACCCGTATTTTAATTTTCTGGGACGGTTAGATCCGTTCAAAATCTAAAAATGGCGTCAATGGTGATTTTTTTCGCGATACGGTGATATTTTGTGCACAGGTTTTCACTATATATTTAGGGTCAAATGATGGAAAATTGCTAATTAAAATGTAAATTAAGAGTTATTTTTGAACGGATATGAATTAGATTTTCGTTTTTTTTATTTTATAACATAATAACGTACAGTTTTAGTAAGACCAGTATCGCGAGTCAAATTACCATCCCAAGACGGAATAGCATGGACCGTGTTTAACTCGCGTTAAAGATAATAGTTAATTATATATAGAGGTTTTAATTTCACAGTTTTACAGTAAATTTCATCAGCTTTCCAATTATACCATTTTTTAAATTAAATGTGGTATTTAAATGACACAATGACGGGCAGTTTTGCATACAACTATCGGACAAATACCAGTTTACTCGCTCGGCGTGATAAATGCACGGCGTGATAAACGCTTCCAGGCGAGACAAGATTATCAGTACGATAAGACATTTATAGAGGGCGTTTCCGGACCATACTATTTGAAAGACCTTGCTGCATGATAGATCACAAATGAAATATGAAAAGGAAAATCTGGATATAAATTATAATCAAAATATTTGGTATTTGAAAATACTGACATATTTGGTCGGTGACCACTAAAACTGCCACAAAAATGGGGGTGGTGTCATTGAGCTCCAAATTACTGGCATAAAGTATTGGATGACATGTATAAATTTTGTTATTTTTATGTGGGACTAGGATGATTCTACAAAATAAAGCTCATTTCAGCAGTCGGTGAGATTTTGGGTAGTCGCACCGGAAGAAACCCTTATAATGTAAGTCTATGGAAATGTATTTAGGCGTCTCATACCATTATCCCCTGCTAAAGGCGGAGGGATAATGTTTTTGGGTCGTCCGTTCCCCCGTCCGCTTGACCGTTACACTTCTCTATCTTGGTACCGGTTGGTCAGAATTTATTAAAAGTTCACAAGAGTGTATATTTGGGAAAGGAATGATGCACACTAAATGCAGTCACAATCCACCTATCTATAGTAAAACAAATAGCGCTTGTTACTTAAAAAAAAACATTTTACAGAGATAATTTTCCGTGCGGAATCATGTTGGTCAGATTTTATTGAAAATTAGCGGAAATGTATATTTATGTCACCTGTTTATAGCGAAGCTATAACCCTTTGTTACTTTAAAATAGCCTCTACACAGTATGTAGGCAATTTTACGTCCGGCGCTTTAATTCAGGATTCAATAAATAGTATAGAACACAAAAGGCTCATTGCTCGCTCGTACTGAAATTTGTTTCTCTTTAGAAATGAGGCCTTTAAGCGTTTTTCTAACATCCTTAAATGTATAAAGTGGTCTCAACTCTAGTAGGTTGCCATTTACATTTTGAATGACGAAGCCGAAAATTATATGAAAATATATGTATCTCTCGTAAGACTACAATTATTTTAAACACCAAGGAAACTATACTTACTTGAATAATTTGCAGCGGCACTTCTGCAAAGACGAGTTTGATCTACGCACACATGAAAGGGTCAATGAAAGAACCCTTCCTCGTTGGGTCCTGGATCCCTATAGCATTTTCTCTGTGATCGCCGAACTTTTGTAATGACGCATTTCCCAGATAATAGCCGTTACCGGACTGGTTATATTATGAGCTCGCCATAACTGCATTTGCTTTTATATGTTTATATAATGTAATACTGAGAAGCACTCAGGAAACAATGACCAAATAAATACACAAGACCAAAAATATTTTATCATGGTATATTATATTGAAACTCTTCAAGCACTTATTCTAAAAATAAGTAAACAAAATTAAAAAGAAAACTTTCGACAGCGCGTATGTTTTCAAAATTCACGCGCGCTCTCTCTCCACCTGCAGCAGCAGCGGATTATGGCACCGGTTACACGAAGAGTGCAAGCCCTGCTGACGACGGGACAAGGACCGAAGACTGGTGGAGGAAGAGTATTCGGCGCCGGAAAATGCCTTTCTCGGTGCCCAACGACAAGGACCTCCTTGATCGGCGGTCTTATAGTTGCTAGTGTTTGGTGAGAAACCCAACTGCCTGTTTTTCCTGCAGGTGATGGAGTCAGTCATTGATCCAGACCCCCCCCCCCCCCCAAAAAAAAATGACCACATTCAGCAATTCAATCTCATACTACTGTTCTTGTAAATTGATTCGTTTGTGCGCTGGATTCATTGACATGTTAAAAAATTATGAAGCCTATTCAGTTGGGAACCTCGTTTCCACAACCATGGTTAGGTAGCCTATCTAGGTCACTCACAACTAAGATCTCATTAGTCAAGTGAACTACTTTTGACATCCAATCCACCTCTAGAATACTTACCTCCCTTGTTCTACTAAACGACTATAAAAAACATCATCAATCCATGATGCTGATATCGAAAGATTGCTCAGCGGCTTCAAGAAAATGTTGTTGTCACAAACAAATTTATCTTATATTATCTTTATTATCACACATTTGAGAATAACTCCTAATAATGCTACCAAGGTGGCCGACGATTAAGAACAAGGGAGGTAGATGTGGTAACTATCTTAGTTAGGAGGCATGTTGGGAGAGAATGACGGGATTTCATAAATAATTCCTCTAACAAAGGGGATGCACCTTTATAAAACGATCTAACGTAACACAACAGCATGGAACTATCAATTAGATCGAATTCAATTATGTTCCCTGTACGATCGAGTGCATGTGTTGCTAGAGTATACCACAACCGTGAGAAAAGTAGGTGTATGGCAGGAAGGAGGATCTTTCACATCAGTCGGGATGACGGACCGTGGTATACCAGTGGCAAAAATATAGTTAATAACCGTAGTAGGAAAATGTAACTTTGATCTACATCTTTTTTTGATAGTTAGAACTTCAACAAATACGGACCGCTCAATTATTGTGCTATGTTTACTAAATTACTATAGTAATAAATGTTTGATTTCTTACCAGGTTTCTTTACATGTTACTAATAATATTGCCTCCATGTAGGCCCTATTGTTTGTATCGTTATATCTGTTGTTGTTAAATAGTCGGTCAATATAAAGTTATGCATAGCTAATGTTTATTGTACTGATATACCAACAAGAAATAAAATTCGATTTGATTAGTCTATATCCTGCCAAAAAATAGAAATCTAGCGGTATTTAATTTTTTATGCCAGAATTAGGACAACGACTAAAGTTTAGTAAGGCGTTTTTAACGTCAACTTTACACGGAAATAATACTTCCCTATCATTAACTTTGGAATAAACTATATCGGATTCATCGCACTTCTTTCGAATCATTGCAAATGTATGCGTTGACATATAAATATTGCGCGATAATAATAAAGACTCATTGGTTAAAATTATGGTGACAAATCAAAAGTAATATTTTGTTTTCTATGTTCTGTTCATCAAAGGGTATTTTGTAGATCAGTCATAGCGATTTCATGTCAAATTGAATAATACTTTAGGCACTACTTTAAAAAAATGTATGTAATTCTGAGTTGTGCGGCTCACGTTTCATGGTCACGTAAGCCATTTTGGGATGTAATTTGCTACAAATATATTTGAATATTTACCTCTTTTGTAAGTAGTGTCGGTTAGAAATACCGATTGTGTTATTCTCATGAGTTATTTTTTTATCAAAGGAATATATCAGTAGCTGCCGATTTTAATTTGTTAGGTAGCCGAATGTGATGTTTGTTTTGACATTTTGATAAACCACAACAAGGGGTTGCAAGAGAGTAGGGTTGTGATTTTGCAGACACAGCGTCAGTGAAAAGTAAAGTATCAGCTGATTTCATTTAACATCGCATCCATTATATGAACAAATTAGGAAAATTGACTATGGCTGATGTAGGTATTGCATGAACTATGTCTATTTTATGCATAACTTTCCTGTGGCAGCCATTTTGGATTTTCTTTTTATTCTATGGTCTGTTTTAAAATAATTATATGAACTGTAAAAGAGTCACAAGAAGGTTGTGTTGTATTGTCTTTTTCATTACCACTTTAGCACTGCCCTGTATGGTTTAAATGGTTTCGTATTGTTAAATTTTGTTTAATGATGGGGTATAGCTTCGTTAAAAATAGATTGTGGCACAGTGGCAGCGTGTTTGCTTCAGGATGAAAGTATTAATTTATTTAATATAAGTTGTAAAAACTTGTTTCTCAATCGAGGTTAAATGAATTAGTATTAACTAATAAACTTTGAAGCCAGAGAGATGAATTCTAGGGTTTCAACATTGACAACTATGAAATATCAGATCCAAAAAATGGTTCAAATTAATGAGCTGAATGAATTAGGCTAAAACTAGAAGTCTCAGGGGGTGTCGATAGTAGCTGAAGTAGGAGGTAAGAAACAGAAAGTGAGAGGTATCCTCTCCCAGGTTTTATCATAATAATTGGTTCCAATACTTCACTATAATGGGAGGAATTTGGTGTGGTTTGGTCATTATGGGGGACGTTTTGGTTTTCTTCGGGTATCAGTGCTATGCACAGTGTGATGTTGTAGTACTAGTAGTCTTTCTATATTGTCTTGTCAGTTGTTACCTTGGCCACAATATTGTGCAAATGAAAATATATAGGTTCTGTTAAATGGGAGGAAGTTATTTTTTATAATCAGTGTCAAAAAAAAATTGGATACGAGTCTATAATAAAGACCAACTTTTCACTTTTTACTGAATGAAGAAGTGAACGGAATTAGTAATCCGATTGGTTAACCAGTGATTTTTTTACTTTTTTGGCAACAGCCCATGCCTTTCTAATTGGGAATTTTTAGCGCGATAAACTTCAAAATTGGGAAAAATTAACCAAACTTAATCTTTCTATGTTTCATTAGTTGAAATGTACTAAACATCCGTTTCTCATTATTCATTTCTAATTTTGTTGGTGACATATACGCATTCAAAGTCCATACTAAGTTGAATAGAGACCATTTAACTTTACAAAAAGATGTTCGAATCACCTAGTGCCGATGGCATGTTTAAGTTTTATTTTCTTATTATAATATTTGGAAATATGCTACATTTTTCGATAATTAGGTCTTTTCTAACAATTTTTTACCAATTTTGGCGCTAACAAGTAGCCTTGATGCAAATGAAAATATATACGTTCTATGTAACGCCCCCGCATCAAATTGGCAACGAAGTTCTCCGAATTTTTCATAATCAGAGTCGGTTTTCATAATTATTTGCATGGTTTAGTTCAACTATAATAAGAAACCAATATAATTGGGAAAAATCTTCTTTTTTTTGGGAATTTGTAAGCCTTTTTTGGGGAATTTTGACCATTTTTGTGAATTAGTAAGCTCTGATTGGAGTCAAATGCGCCCTGTTAACATATGAAGTATGAAGTCCTGTCAACTTTAGCACTTTATTAATAGCCATTTAGCACTATTAATAGCCAGTTATGACAAATAACTTGTTAATTAGATTTTAAAGAAGTAAAAAACCTATACATCTCAATGTGATGACCTATATTCATTGACTTACAAAATCTAGAAAATGAAGCAGTTATATTTGGATATTTTGCAATTTTAGGTTGCTCCATTGAGCCAGGCTAAATGTTTATGCTGTGGCAAGATGGAGTCATCAAGCGGAGGAACAAGCACCCCCAAGATTATGGTCTTTCGACCTACTTGGGAAGAATTTAAAGACTTCAATAAATACATTGAATATATAGAATCACAAGGTGCTCACAAAGCTGGGATTGCAAAGGTAACTGACAGATTTCATGATTGTTAAGGCAAAGAACACACTTTTGTTTTAATATGCGTGTATATGACTATGGATAAGTAATATTAACAGATCTTTGAAATAACTAGAATGTTGAAAGTTTGCACTAAGCATTAATTTAATGTCAGTTAAAAAATGTTGTTAAAATGAATATTATATTCAAAGATTAAGTGATAAAAATGTTATTCTTCAGGTAATTCCACCGAAAGAATGGGTACCAAGGAAGAGAGGGTACGACGACTTGGATATAATTATTCCGGCACCCATTGTGCAGGAAGTGTATGGCAGTCAAGGACTCTACACACAGTACAACATACAGAAAAAGTCAATACATGTAAAAGACTTCGAAAAACTTGCAAACGGAGAGCGGTTGGTGTTAATATCTTCCTATTAACTCTTTCGTGTTTCAGCATAGAGGCATGTGATGCAATTTGGTTTTGTCTGTGACACTTGTTAAGTAAATTTTTGCATATATTACAAATTTGAAATGTCCACCAAGCAGATTAAATATTTAGTTTCAGTATTGTACAAGTAATTTTTAGTAAAGCAGTTAATGACAGTTGATTAGGAATGATTATTTCTGTCAGCTTTCTAGAGATAGTTCTACCATGTAGATTTGAAAGACAGTCTGCTTCTTTTACAGGTTTCGTACCCCGAAACATTTTGATTATGATGAATTGGATAGAAAATACTGGAAAAACATCACATTTGTTCACCCAATGTATGGAGCAGACATATCTGGTACCCTTACTGATGTTGATCAAGAAGCCTGGAACATCAACAAACTGGGATCCATCTTGGATTTTGTTGGCAGTGATTATGGTATAAAGATTGAAGGTGTAAACACAGCATACTTGTACTTTGGTATGTGGAAGACAACATTTGCTTGGCACACTGAAGACATGGATTTGTACAGTATAAATTATATCCACTTTGGAGCACCAAAGACTTGGTATGCCATACCTCCAGAACATGGGAGGCGACTGGAAAGACTAGCGCAGGGTGAGAAGATTATTCCACACACTTTACTAAATATGAATCGTATAACAGCACATTATTTTAGTCGGACAATGTATACAATCAGATTCTTGTATAAATCAGTGATAATTTTAATGTTCATTCGAATATTGAAAGACTAGGACAAGTTGTTTCTCTTCTAAGATGTTCCCAACAAGAAGAAAGCCTAGATCTAATATTTATTAGAAGAAAAAAAGGTAAAACAGAACATGTCTTTTCCAGCCAGTTCTTCAACATACAAATGCTTTTGTAAGTTAAAAGACCATTGTACTTACAGTATGAACCTTTTAAATTCATCATGATATGTATCACTGACTATCAGTACTAATAACAGGCGTAACATTTACTCTGTTTGGTTGCAGTATTTGTTTTACACTTAATATTTTGACATATTTAGAATCTAGATCTTGTTTTAACCGTAGCCAAATTCTTCAGATTCTTTTTTCATTGTTGTAATGTTTGTTATTAGTTTGTTAGTACTGAGCGCAGTTTTAATTATTATTTCCGATGAACACTTTTACACACACACACATCTGACTTTGTTAATTTCAGGCATGGAGCAAGTAAACCATAAATTCACTGGACAAAAGCTCTGTATGAGTAATTAAGTTCACAGTCTTAACATGCTAATGAGTATACATGATATTCCTTAAACTTTTTATTCCACAGGTTTCTTTCCTAGTAGTTTCCAAGCATGTCCAGCCTTCCTACGCCACAAGATGACTCTAATATCTCCAAAAGTTCTCAGACAATACTCCATACCATATGATAAGGTAATATATCCTGAGCTTAAAGACAAATTAAAACATTTAAATATAGATATTTCTCATGAATCGGTCAGATACCATTGTGTTTACAATAGGTTGTCAGTTTGTTGTCTACCTTGTTTAGTGTATACTCTGGTATTGATGGTGTTGCCTGCTGTAACCCAAAAGTAAGTGAGCATATTGAATAAGGTAAAAAGTTGCATGGTATATGTATACAATTCGAAGTGTCACTAAAACAGAAGAACAGCAATGATTATAGTTGTTGCTGTTGATCTTGAAGTGAAAGTAATGATATTAAATGATTCTTCAGATAACTCAAGAAACTGGAGAAATCATGATCACATTTCCATATGGCTATCATGCTGGATATAACCATGGTTTCAACTGTGCTGAATCTACAAATTTTGCGTCCATGCGCTGGATCGAATATGGAAAAAGATGTTTACAGGTAGGGAAAGTCAGCAATGTTACTTTCCTGAATCAGAATTTGTGATTAGTTTTGGTTGGCAGTTCAGTATTTTCTCGACATTGTGACGTCACTATTACAGTTTAACTCTTGTTCATAGAGAAGCACAAGCTAATCTAACTTCATATGTTGGATATTAAACTTCAGTTTGAAGTTTTGCAGTACAATACCTTGTTTCAATAATAAGGGCTATTTGATTGAAATTTCTTTATGTGGTTGAAGTCATTGCAAAGGTTATACAAACTTATCTTATTTTTGTAACAAAATATTTCTGTTTTAATGTTACAATGATATGATTAGGCTTGTGGGCATCCCCTGCCACAATGCCAAATAGGGGCGGGGCGGGGGTATGGGAATGGTCTTAGTCAGTCTGCTCATATTTTTTGCTAACTTCATATCTGGAAGTAATTCTATATTAGTTTGGTAAAATGTTCATCTCGTCAAGCCAAATTATAAAACCCAACCTCACTTGGTCAAGGTCACAATTAGGGGTTAAAGGTCATTAGAATACATTCCTTTGAAGCATTTTCAAAAAACTTACCAGATGTTCAAAGCATCAAGACTGTACAGAATCCATGTTCCAACTGAGCCGACTTAAGGTGAAAGTCACCATAAGATGCCAAAAGTTATCTTCTCAACATTCCTTCATTTGGCGTTATAATAGCTGTGTTTCTGAGTGCCTCGTTCTCACTGAGGTTAGTGGAGATACTGGAAGTAAATACTTGCAAATTACTATTGAAAGCTACATAGAGGATATTTGATTGTTTTGAGTGGATATGGAATATATCTCACTGAGAAGTGATACAATTAAAGAAAGAAATTTGAAACAAGTAACTGATTTAGACTAGGTGTTGATTTTACCAATAATTCTCGATATGTAAAGCTTATTAGTCGGGGTTGCTACAATTATAATATTTTCATGAGCGCGAAATTTTCTTATTATTGTATGTTAACTATTAAAACATAAGCAAAATTATGTGTATGCACTACTGATATGAAATCTATATCATCACTCTATTATATTTCACTGATATAACACAGTATTTCATGTTAGCATAAAATAAATTGTTCAAGCCTATATGGATGCTAACAGAATCAAACATCTCCCTTACAGTGTAAGTGTCGTAATGATGGTGTGAAGATAGAGATGGACACGTTTGTTAAGAGATTTCAGCCAGACAAATATGACGGATGGAAATCTGGCAAGGACTTGGCAGCTCATCCAGAAGATGACCAGAGTAAATTGTACAAGCATAGGTAATGCATTACTGAGAAAATGTTTGTTACTTTATGAGCTTTCTGCTCATGATGCTGTGCAGGTTTTTCAAATGTTCATCAGTCCTCTATTGGTCATGATCAGGTTGGGGAATAATAGGTTTGCGTCATTTCCAGTGTGTATCTTCTGCACGTGCTGACAGGTTTTGATATAGCTTCACAATGGTGTGTCATGCACAACAACCAGCCGTGTGCGATCAAACTTAATCAGCTGTGTCATTTGATAGTAAACACTATGTTTCATTTCTAGATTACTTATGTCCATCAATTAATTCAATATATCAAGTCAAGGAATTTACTTTAAATACAGTTGATAATTCATTTGAAGCAGATATGAATACGCTCGCTGACAGCTTGGTGGTAAATGGCTTCTATACATGTTGTTCAGAGCCTTCACTAGAGCCCATATTTATGTTTCTTATTATTTACAGTAAACCTTTTTGTAAGTAGTTAAAATGTTTTGCCAGACTTCTTACTCTTCTATTACGTGAAGAAAAAGGAACAAAAGAACATACATGAATGTATTTAAATCATATGAAGGACAAGTTGAAATAAATTAGATTGAAAACATGTGCATAGATTTTCAGTAAAGCACTTATAACATTTTTCAGTGACACACGCAAGCAGTCGAACTCATCTGGAAGAATTGGGCCTAAACGACATCCAATATCAAAGATAAAGACTGCTGGTAAGATTTCACATTTATTTCTGTGTCTTCGGAGTGTTTTTTGAGGCTCTTAATTGTCTGAAGCTTGTGGACTACTAGTAAGGTTATGTTGTATTAAAAAGTTGCATCCTTTTTGTCTCTGACTAAATGCAAGTCTGTAAGGCAACTAGCTGTTTTGAATTGTCACATGGTTCTTTGTCTCTCATCTCTGGTGTTGATGGAAAGTTGTAATTTTAAGCTGGTCTGATTTTTGAAAAAAAATGATGAGCTATTTAGTATTACATTTCTTAATTGTCGAAGCATTGCAACGGTAAAGAACTTATCATTTAGGTCACTTACATGAAAACTATCAAAGCTATCACTTTGAAAAATAGGAAATTTGTTTATCTAATACCCTTCTTCACATATTATCCTAAAGATGCTGAGTATCACCTGTGTTTTTGGGTAAAAACATGAATTTTGGTTGATTTTGAAAATTGGTCATAGCTTCTTCATTTTATGTTAGATTAATATCATATTTTTCACAAACAATAAATGAATAATGTACTTCAACATATCAAACAGGTTTTTGAGTCACGCATTTGGAGGGGGAGGGGGGGATATTTTAGTATTTTTGGAGTTTGTCATTTTTAGCTAGTCTGTTTTTAGCTCACCTCGCACAAAGTGCCAGAGTGAGCTATAAGGATCACTTTCCGTCTGTCGTATGTCCATCCGTCCACCATTTCCTTCAAATGACATCTCCTCTGAAACCACGGGGCCAATGTTGATGAAACTTTGCAAGGATGTTCCTTGCATGAAGCTCTATCAAAGTTGTTCAAAGAATTTCATTCCATGCAGAACTCTTGTTGCTATGGCAACAAATAGGAAAAACTTAAAAAACTTCTTCTCTGAAACCACAAGGCCTAGAGCTTAGATATTTAGCATGTAGCATTGTCTAGTGCACCTTTACCAAGATTAATCAAATTTTGACCCAGGTAACGATTTAGACTAGGGTGGTCACATAGTTTTGCATATGCTTATATAGTAAAAACTTTAAATAGTCTTCTTCTCTGAAACCACATGGCCTAGAGCTAAGATATTTAGCATGTAGTATTGGCTAGTGGACCTTTACTAAGAACTTATTCAAAATCATTGTATCCCCTACTGAATTAACCCTCTCCCAGAAGGGGGATGGAAGCACTTGATTTAACATAGGCTTATATAGGGTTAACTTAAAAAAACAATTGTCCAGAAGGCCTACAGGCATGATAATAGATATTCGAACATCTTACTTACATTGTAGCATTGTGTAGTGGACCTGCTATGAATTATGTTAGAGATCATGACCCATTTTATTAAACCAGTTTGAGCCAAGGCACATACATGGCCGTCTGGTCAAGTTTGGCTTGGGTCTCATCCATGCAAACTACCAAAGCTATCACTTGACAAACTTGGAATACCTGTTCGTTATCAAATGAAAATAGTTTACGTTACTATAACTGTGCTTTTTAGCTCATGATGCTGAAGAATAAGGTTTTTAAATGTTCATCAGTCCTCTATTGGTCATGTCGGGTCGGGGTAATAGGTCTGCGTTGGTAAATTTTTAATGAAGTCAACTATCTTGAATACTATCAAAGGTATTGACTTGAAACTTCAAAAGTATATCTTTACCATCAACATCTACACCTGAGGAAACAATCCCCTTAACTCTGTTTTGATCTTTTGACAGATTTATGCCCATGTTTCATTTCTAGAATCTTATGTTCCAGTTTTAATTAATTCAAATATCTTGCAAATTATCAAAGGAATTGACTTGAAATTCAGTTAATATATCTTTACCATCAGCATCTACACCTGAAGGAAAAATCTTCATACACTCCGTTTTGATTTTTGACAGATTTATGCCCTTTTTAACTTAGCATTTTTTTGTTAATTATTTTTATAAATTCAAATATCTTGTAAGTACTATAAAAGGTATTGACTTGAAACTTCAAACTATGTGTCTACAATCAACATCTACACCAGAGGAAACAAAAGAACCTCCATAACTCTGTTTTAGATCTTTTGACAGGCATTTATGCCCTAATTTAGATTGAAAACATGTGAATAGATTTTCAGTAAAGTCAAATCTTTTGAATATTATCAAAGATATTGACTTGAACACTCAAAGTATCTGCTACCATCAACATCTACATCTGAGGAAACAATCCCCAATATCTAAGTTATGACTTTTGTACAGATTTATCCCTTTTATTTCTTTGATTTTTAACCAGGTTTTAATTTTGAAAATCCGGCTCTTAGATTGGGGTCTGAAGCGGGTGGGCGGCTGGCGGATGGGCGGATGGGTTGGATTAAAAAGTTGCATCCTTTTGTCTCTGCTAATGCAATCTTAACACTCTGTGATGAATTGTCATGAAACTTCTTTGAAATGTTTACCTCATCTATGGTGTTGATGGAAAGTTGTAATTTTAAGCTGGTCTGATCTTGAACAAGGTGAAGTGACATTAACATTGAAAATCCTTAACTGTCGTAACTCTTCAACCCTTTGAAGAATTTTGATTAGGTCACTTACATGACAAATGTTTACCAAATCTAACATGCTTGAAAAATAGCAAATTTGTTTATGGCTAATAGGCCCTTCTTCACAGTGACATTATCCTGAAAAGATGCTGTAACTTTCAACCCTTTGAGTTTTTTGATAAAACTTCAGACAAATTTTGTCCATTTCAAGAATGTGGTGCATACGCTTCTTCATGGTATGTTAGGTCAATGTCATAGTGACTTTAACAATCAATAACATTGTTTACATGATTTTAACTTCATTTGACATGTCAAAGGTAACATCTTTGGAGGTACGCATTTGAAAGAGATAGGATATATTATTTCATGTCTATTTTGTAACTTGTTTTTTTTTTAAATTTTGCCTGATTTTTGGCTCCCTTGCTTTTTTCCACAATGTGCCATAGTTAGTAAGAATCACTGTCACATGCCCACTTTCCTCCAACATTTCCTTCAAACGATATTTAAACTCAAACTCGGGCACAACTGTTGATGAAACATCAAGTGTCCCTTGCATGATTGTCTGGATTTGTGTTTTGTTCAAAGTTTTGCTTGCATGTAGGGCTCTTTTGCTATGTTAACACATGAAATATATAAAGAAGATCTTCTGTTTCTATTCCACAGGCTCTTATGTATATTTACTTACTTTAAGTAGACATTTGCCAAGCTTGTTCAAAGTATGACCCTGGAAAATGATAACCTGGTTTTGTCACATAGTTTCCTGTCACTTGCTTATTTAGTGGACTTAAAATGTATCTTTACTCTCAACATCCTCACCTCAATGATTTTTGCATTTTTGACATTGGCTATGGCCCTTTTTAACTTTGAATTGTCAATCAGACCCCTTTACCAGAACTAACCCTTCCCGGAAGGGGATGAAAGCACTTGATTCTTTTGAAATGTCATAGGAATAACTTAAAAAAACAATCCAGAAGGCCATGCTTTTTTAGCATTGATAATTTAGATTTTGAAAAATGTTAGGAGTTATTCATGATAAATTTACAATGTTATGGATCTCTTTGAAATTATCCTCCCTCCTCCCCCATTGGCTTACTTAAACCAGAGTAAGGCTTTGAATGTAATGGCCATTTACAAAGCGTCTTTGAACAAGTTTCATATCTTGTGACCTTAATTCTTACAGACAATCAACACAATACTCCTTTCTTTGACAAAAACCCATTTTACCTGACAACCTTTAAATAGTATACGTTGCTGTCATGTGACAGCTCTTGTTATAGTTTAGAATTTACAATTACACTTCATTTGTTTTTTAATGGAAGTATCATTGTACAGTCACTGACAGTCTATTTAAATCAGACACGTCATGTTCGAGCAATAAAGTGAAAAGAAGCCAAAGTTTACTAATTGTTCGGGATGCACTTTCTATTTTTATCAGACTGGTTTACAATTCGTGTTATTAGACTGGTCAACAGCAATTAACTGACAGGTAGCAAAAGTTAACTAATTGGTTGGTAACGATACTTTTAGTAATCGTAAAAAAGTGTGTTGTTTTGTTTACAAACATTCTGACTGCAAACGATTTTGTGAGGATAGAGGCAGGAATAGTATTGTATATTCTGAGAATCACCTTAATGGAACAAAGCGTAGAACATATTATAATATTGTTGCGTTAACTTTTTTTTAATTAACGCTGAATGAAAATAGAGCTCGTATATACAATCTAATGGAAAAAAAAACGGAAAGAGCATAAAGACTATTTAAAGCTTTTTCATGAATATGATTTTGTTTCTTTTTAAATCATAAATGATACACTGGAAATGAGAAAGAGTTACTGAATTGTAAATGCACAAATCAGATAGTCAAGTATTTGCTTTACACAAACCTAGAATATAAATGTATTCTGTCTCTGTTATAAGTCTGTAAAGTTTATTTGCATCTCCTATTTCAAAATATTTACATGAAAGCTTTGTTTCTAGGCCCGCTGTGATACGTTATATCACAGTTTTTCTTGTTATTATTATGAAAACCTTTTGTGGGATTGTGTTCTGGGGTCAAGGTCAAGGACATTGTTACTTAAAAAAGTGGTGTTAAATAAGCTTAGAAGGATAAAATCAGACGAGTGTCTGGCGCCCGTAGGCGGTGCTCTTGTTTTGAGAACTAAATTAAGGAGTCCATGACTGCTGTCATAAAAAACAGTCCACTCCAAAAAAGTCTCGCAATCTGACCAAAACTGAATGCTTTTTTCCAATTTCTATAACTAAATATACTAAGGGTGCAACGATACGCCTACCTCATGATACGATACGTATCGCGATTCTTGGGTCACGATACAATACGTATTGTGATATGCTTTTATTAAGGAACCAGATGGGAACAAAATATAGAGTAAAACTTTTCAAGTGCATTTACTAATGACAACTGGCAATGACGTTTCATGTACATTGTCATATTGGTCATGTTACCAGTTTTATAAGAAACATCGGTAAAACAGTGGCGGCAAGTGGTTGCTTCTTTTACTGTTTTTACCCCGTCAACTGTATTAAATCTAAAGCCAAAATGCACGCCCAAATTCTTGATTTAAAAGTTGCCGGAGGTGATTGTAATTCAGCCATGTTTGTTTTGTTTGTAAGAGTAGCCTCCCTTCCGTTGGAGTCTAGAACAAATGCCGTATCATAGCCGTACCGAAACAGACGGTCTAGTGTGTTGTGTATTGAACCTAGGCCCTAGTATCGCGATAAACCGTCCAACGGTATATCGTTGCACCCTTAAAATATACCAATATCTTTATTACGTAAATAATATTACAATGTTTATGCCGTTCAAGACAGATATTGAGACATGACATGGCACACCAGTTTTGACGGGGTCAGTTGTAGTTTGCATGAGAAATATTTGATGTTTACGTAATACGGAGCAAAGCTTAGCATGAGCTATAAGTATAGCTAAGCCTTTAGTCATTTTTCAGTCCGTCCTCCACACTTGGGCTTGTCAACACAAGAGGTCAGTTTTCTTGTGCAATCTTGACTAAACTTGCTTCAAAGATGTATGGCCACAAGATGTTGAACAAGATTAATGGTAGGTCCTAAGGGGTCAGAAATAATAGAAAAACCTTGTTAACACTCCATAGGCCTCTTATGAACCCTAATCATCATGAAAATTGGTCAGAATGTTTGTCTCTATGGTCTCAAGGCCAATATCAAAACTGGGTCATATGTGGTAAAAATAAGTCGCCAGGTTAAATAGAAAATCCTTGTTAACAGTGAAAAGGCCACATTTTCTACCCAATCATTATGAAAGTCAGTTGGGATGTACTTGTCTTCATGAGATCTAGGTCACCGTCCTTTTGCTAAAAGTATGTGTGAAAATAGGCGGATTCAAGCATGTCTGAGAACCTTTGTGCCAGAGACATCAGTGATAATTGATAAAGATACTGATTGTTTTCTATTTTCAGCTTTACTGTTTGAAAAATAACAAGAGGTGATAATATCATAATTATGTTGTTGTCAGGATTGAAGAGCTCTTAAGTCTCAGTAACCTTTGATATTACACTGTGTGTTCTATTTGTATCTAACAAAAAATACATTAAACAAAGTTAAGTCCATTTGGTAGAAATGATTACATCTTCACTGATAAAAGAAGTTTGCTGTCATGAAACCTTTTTTGAACCTTTCCAGATTCAGAGGAAGAAGACAGTAATTTAGAAGAAAGAAAAGGTAAAAGAGGAAGGCCTCAGAAGATAAAAACTGAAACTACAGAAGTTGACTCAAATGATGCAAACAAACCTGCAGTTCTACATGTAAAAGCTGCCAAAGTTTTAAAGAAAGAAGCAAAAGAAAGAGACAGCAGTCCATCAGATAATAAGACTAATCCCAAGAAGCAAGCTGTAAAGAAACAGGCAAAGGAAGTGGAAGTAAAAGATTCAGGCAATGCTGCTGAGTCTGAAAGTGAAGTTAAAGCCAAGAAGGAACTGCAGAAAGGTAGCCAAAAGGCAGTAGTTTCAAAAGAAAAGTGTATTGCGCGTAAAAGAGTGATGAAAGTAGAGCCTGAAAGTGAGACTAATAGTATGACAATTGGAAATAGTAAAACAAAGATTGATGTTTATTTGAATGACAGTCGCCGTGCAGTGATTAAAACTGAAGAAGAGGAAAAGATACCAGAGAAGAAACAGTTCAAAACATTTGAAGAAGCATTCTTACACTCAATATCAGATGGACATCTTGGCAAGAGAAATGCAGCTAAACGTAATTATGAACAGTTAAGTATTATGGGTAAGACTGGAAAAAATGAAACTGAAAGTTCATCTTGTGGTAGTTCACATTCTATAGTCAAAGTAGAACCATTTGAATCGGAACCAGAAGAGAAAAAGGGAAAAATTGAATCTGGAGAAAATCCTGAGTCTGTTACCATTAAAACCGAGGTTAAAAGTGAAGTGAACTTACAGGAAGATATAGAAAAGTTGAAACATCAGACAGACCAGTTTCTTCAAAAATACAACAGAGAAAACTCTGAAGCTAGTGCACATTTTATAAAAATAGACATACCAGAAAAAAGTAAGAAAGTAACTATTCCAAATAAAAGTACAAATGAGCATAATTATGTATGTAAGAAAAAAATGGCAGCAAAAAGTATGAATGAACAGAAGAATCAGGAATTTAGTGTAAAGACAGAAAAAAATGACTTTGAGGTACCACAAGATTTAGTAGAGAAACACAAGGACCTTGGACAGGAGCTTATACAATTGACACATGATATAATCCAACAACAGTCTACAAAAACGCACAAATATCTAGAGCAGACAAATACCGGACTTTTCAATTTTAAAGCTACCTCTGACTTGAATGTGAATCGTAGTGAAGTCAGTGGGCAGTCTGTGTGTCCTAAATTATTTGGTGACAGCGTGTCAAGTAGGTTGATGCAGTCTGTAAAAAATCCGTCTAATCCTATGTACTGTACAGAATTTGGGAAAAACTCGGCATGTAGTAGCTTGGACTTTTCGCAGCTTGCAAATCAAGCTGACCAAAAGACAAACACAGAAAATTCAGACATGAACTTGTTATTTACTATTCATAAACTGTCATCTTCATTACAAGGGCAGGGGAAAAGTGAACTTGTTTCAAAGCCAGTTCAGCATCCAATGCAGCATGCAACAGGATCTCAGGGAAGACAAGGCAGCTTGACTGTAGATGTAAACCTTGCTGAAAAAAGCAGAAAGGTGTTAAATGAAACAAAATCTCCTGCAATACTGAGGTCCAGCTGCACTTCATTGAAATCCCCTGGACGAAAAAAAACCTCTGTGAGTTCACCAACACAAGTTAATTATCAGCAGATCTCTCAAGTTCCAGGAGGTAACAGGATTTCAACTGTTCAGCCAATGTCAGGGCAGTTGTCACCCCAAGGGAGAACACCCACAACAAGTATTGTGAGAATTCAGTCTCCTACTGGCTTGCAACACAAGGTGCAGCTTCAGGGTCAGCAATATTCATCACCACCCATTTTGTCATCAGCAGAATCTCCTGTGTTTGCACCGAATATATCGCCATCAGTAAAATC
The DNA here is from genome assembly GCA_022818135.1 of Saxidomus purpurata. NCBI lineage: Eukaryota > Metazoa > Mollusca > Bivalvia > Venerida > Veneridae > Saxidomus > Saxidomus purpurata. The sequence goes on from JAFMSR010000005.1 coordinate 38,417,201, forward strand.
GCCACCAGTTTTATCCCCAGTTGTACATACTTCACCAATATCACAAACTCCTGTATATAATACTCTGAACCGAGCTGTAAATATTCAACCTTCTCAGAGTGCTGTTCCATTGTATAATGCCCCTCAGAGCAGTGCATATAGTCAAAATATTGAACAAGGACAGATAGTGAATTCACACGGGATAAGAATGATCTCAAATGGACAAAAATTAATTCCAATTGTTACTTCATCACAAAATCAAAATGCTGTCCAGTCAGTTAGTGGTCAAATACTGAATGCAGGACAAGTTTTAAATCCAGTAATGGTGAGACAGCAGTTTGGTTCCCCATTGCAGACGCAAGTGGTTGCTGGGAACCAAAGTGTATTGTTACAACCACAAGTTATCCAGCAGAATCAAGGTTCTCCAGTTGTGACACAGTCACCTGTAAGGAATGTGATAACCAACCCACAGCTGTTAGCTGTAGCAAATCAGGGTCTTGTGCAGTTTGGTTCCCAAGGAGCTGCCAATAATCCTGCAGGTATCCAGTCAAGAATTGTAAGAAATGGAAATCAGACTTTTTTACTGAATATCCCTGTGATGAGACCTACCGCCAGCAATATTTCTGGTAGTGTCGTGCAGATGCCAGCCGGTAACAGTGTTGTTACTGCTGTCTCTTCACAGGGGAAACAAAATCAGGTTGGTCAGATTTTACTCCAGTCGCAGAGTCCTGTCTCAAATAGTAATGCAAAAACGGCTGCTCCAATACTTCTAGTGGCAGATCCAAATGGTCAAGGTGTGAAACAAGTGACAGCTATGAAAACTATTAGTGTTAGTAGTCAGTCTAAGTCTGGTGTGATCACATCAGTAAAAAATCTTGTGTCTATTCCCACATCAGGTTCAACAGCAAATGTTATTTCTACAGCTGCAATATTAGGATCAGGTGCACAGAATGTTACGATGGTTAGTGGGAGTTCTCTTCCAGTGGTTAGTGCTCTTGTACCACATGCTCTAGATTTCAATGGCAATGTAGGTAACACATTAGACACACAAACATTAGCAACGCCTATAGGGAATGTTATTAAGAAAGAAATGATGGTTGATACAAACAGACTGAAGTACAGTGCAGTGTCTGTAGAAGTGATTTCAAATGCTGATGATCCTAATACTGACTCTTTTTCTCCGTTTTTGAAGGAAGCAAAAAGCGACGTTTCATTACATCGTAAATCAGTAAGTGTTTCACCACCACCAAGGTTGCAAAGTCCAAATAAACAACTTGTTCCACAACCAATTGTTCCAATATCACAGGCTTTTGTTTCAACTATGTCCTGTATGAAGCCATTGTTCTCAGACCCCTCATTGTACAGTGGAGGTATTCCGTCTCAGTTACTAGAAGGTGAGGAGAATGAAGATGTGAAACCCCCAGTTCTGGAAATGGAACCGCCAATGCTTGAAATGGAAGCCCCGATTCTAAAATTAGAAACTGAAGGAGATTGTGCAAGTGTTAAAAGCGAACCAGACACTTTATCTAATTACTCCGTTGGCAGCAATCCAATATCTCTATCAAATTCATTTAGAGCAGATTTAGATGGTATGCCAATCTACCCTATGACTGGAAATGGGTTAGACCCATCTTCAACAATCATCCAAACGACAAGTTACAATGCATTCTCTGGGCAGGGGAAGCAGGCTAATGACAGAAAGAGGAGAAAATCAGCTGCTGATGGTGTGAAGGAGAACAAGTTATTCCCGAGTGACTTCATGTCTTCACCTTCAAAAAAGGTTGGTTGCTGTTAATAGTAAATGTCGTTCTCTCACTTGATCAAATTATTATTAACAGAAAGATATAAATTGCTTGTAAATGCAGATAACAAACTTAAAAACTTCTATTCAGACCATTTTCAGTTTTGGTTGATATATATTAACACAAGTTCATTTACATGTACATGTAGCTGAACAGTTTTCCGTTTTACATAGATCTGTTACTTATACCATTAGGTATGGCACATTAAAATACATGGTAAAATGTATAGTATAATGGTTGCTCAACAACAATATACCACTGCATGTTATTCCGAGGTAAGAAAAGTATTATAAATCATATACAGACTGGGGTCTTATTTTCTTGCTGTTGTGAAATATACATACCGGTATTTGAGAACATTTTACGACATAAGGAAGCTACTTTGCATTTTCTGATCACATTGAATTGAGTTGCCTAATTTGTTGTTTTTTAAAGTGCTTCTAAAAATCAACAAACAAAAGATGCTCTTATTTTGTTACTATGTCCAGAGTAATGATACAGTTCTACAACATGCAAGCCTCTTGCTAGAGAAAGTCCTGTCACTGAAAGTTCTTTTTAAATGAAGTGATGTGAACTGTGTAACAGAGGTTGTGGTCTTTCAGGATAACTTTTGATATGATGTAACTTATTTCAAACTGTTAGATAATTTAAAGGCAAATGATCACTTTGGATGATACAATTAATCAGTGCACTTTTAATACCATGAAAGTTGTCTTACTGGCATACTGGTAGTTTACTGCTATTTGTTTAAAAAAACATTCCTAACATTGCTTTAAAAATTGAAACTACATGTTATAAATAAAGTGCAGTATTTTTTTTCAATGATGTAGCAAAAAATGTGAAACAAGCTGAATTGGGCATAAATGAAATCTCCTTGGTGATCAGGTACATTAGTCTTGCGTGAAATGATATGATTTAAATTTATTGAAACTCGTCTTAATTCTGTCAGAACTCGAAGTCTGGTAAAGGGAAGTTAAAAGAAATCCCTGACTGCAAACAACAAAGAGGAAATGAAAAGAAGAAAGATGGAACTGATTTGGGGAAACATAAAAAGAAGAGTCCTTTGAGGAAGTCAAAGGAGGAGAACTCCAAGACAGGTACGCTCAAATGAGGGAAATAAACAGTACTTTGATACTTTTTGTAGATCTATGTAAAATTTCATTTGTAATCTGGTATAATATTTGTATGAACAGTTGATACCATAATTGCAGATGATGAAGAGTTAAAATTGCCTTCAAATATCTTTAAATGTGTTTGCCAACATGGCATTTAATACTGAAAAAAGGGTAAAATAGGGGTTAGTGAAGAAAGTGAGTTTAGATGGTATATGCCCATTGCAGATCTATAGACAGCGGCCAACACTAGTGTCTTGATTATTTGTGCCTACGAAAGCATTGTTCTTGTACCTATACATGTATTATCTGTCTCTATCAATGGCAACGCATGAAATGTTTGATACTAACAGCTATAGATATTTGACAATTGTTTTTTTCTTTACATGAACACCTTTTGATAGTTTCTGCTCTATTTAATGTACATTCTACGTTCTAGGTGAAAATCCTGAAAATACCCTGGGATGGATTAAATCATTGAAGGGACTTTGGCAAAACACGCCATTAAATTTTGATGCAGAAATGGAATTTAACAGAAGATATTCTCAATATCATCCGCACTGCTGTATTTGTGCTCTATTTGTGCCATTTAAGGTAAGGTTGAACTATTCCTATTGAATACTTGTGTAGGGTAATTTACTGTACCGGTAGATAGGGAGATTGAAATTGATTGTATTCCTCATTTAGACAGTTTGTAGTCCTGGCTGACCCAAAGAAGCCACGAGTCAAACTGCCGAGACTCCACTGTAAATTGTTTAAGTACTATGTAACCCCTTTATCTAGACTAACTTGAGCTGTTAAAAAGGATGAAACCTGAAGCTCAGACTAGTTTGTAACAATGGTTGTGTGAAGTGTGTGCATTTGCTTGAAGTTATATGATATGGTGGAAATTCTTGAAAAATGAAATTGCCTGGATTATTTCTAATTTTATAAGTTCTGCAGTGGTGACAGCTAACATCTGTGGTTGAACAAGACTGAGAATTAAGAGCAAAGAATAATTCTTGTGTTCATTTGTTCTGAAGATGTTTATGACTCTGAGTTAATCCAGACTAAACAATTATAAACTAGAGATTGTTGATTTATCACTGTTGATTTTAGAAATAACACTTGTTAATAATCGCCATTTCCATATTTAAATATATCAGAGGGTTAGTGTTTATTTAATCCCTTTTGGATAAACATTTCAGATGACATCAGATTCTGTAGACGTTCATTCTCCAAAGAAGCAGAAATTGACGTCTGAGCTTCCTGAGCGCTCTCTGCCAATGATACCCGAGATGTGCTTTGCTACCAGCACAGACAATCCCAACCCATTTGGTTTCAACACCTTGCTGGATGAAGATGGGCTTAGCCCCCTGCTTGTATGTGAAGATTGTAAAGTCTGTGTGCATGCAAGTAAGTTTATATGATTTTTGTCATAGAATCAAGATATAGAAAACTAGAACTGACCTGGTGGATACAGTTTACGCTCTTAAGTCAAACAACATTAGAGCAGTAGAAACCATTCAGTATAAAAATATTTCGAAAATACATTGGCAAGCGCTGTAAATAAGTAGGAATTAGACTTAACGGTACTTAACATAAGTCCATTGTATGTTTACGTCGGTTTCATGGAGTTAATCACAGGAAGATATTCTTGTATTTAGAATCACAGATGCTTGATTAATTTATATATGTATGGATTCTTCCAGAAATTGTGGAATTACTCACTTCAGTTGAGGGGTTATTAGAAAAGATCAATATAGTGGTTGAGCTTCAAAACTTTGTTACAAGGTATGACTAAACAAACTGTTTTTTTCAGGTTGCTATGGAGTGGAGTATCAAGCTGGAGAAGTTTGGAGATGTGCAAGATGTCTCAGGCAGAACATTGAAGCTGTAAGCAGTGTTTTTATACCCCCGAATGAAGTTTGGGGGGGCATATAAGAGTCACCTAGTGGTTGGTCGGTCGGTCAGTCAGGTGGTTGCATTTTCCTTGTCCGGAGCAAAACTTGAAAACTACCAGTTGGAATTCAATACAACTTCATACAATGGTCAAGCACATTGAGAGGAAGTGCAGTGCACAAGAACCATAACTCCATCTTGACTCATTACAGAGTTATTGCCCTTTGTTACTTTTCCTTGTCCGGAGCATAACTCGAAAACTACTGGTGTAAATTCAATACAACTTCATACAATGGTCTAGCACAATCAGAGGAAGTGCAGTGTACAAGAACCATAACTCTATCTTGAGTAATTACAGAGTTATTGCCCTTTGTTACTTTCCCTTGTCCGGAGCATAACTTGAAAACTACTGGTTGGAATTCAATACAACTTCATACAATGGTCTAGCACATTGAGAGGAAGTGCAGTGCAAAGGAACCATAACTCTTTCTTGACTCATTACAGAGTTATTGCCCTTTGTTACTTTTCCTTGTCCAGAGCATTACTTGAAAACTACTGGATGGAATTCAATTTAATTTTATACAATGGTCAAGCACAATGAGAGGAAGTGCAGTGCACAAGAATCATAACTCCATCTTGACTCATTACAGAGTTATTGCCCTTTGTTACTTTTCCTTGTCCGGAGCATAACTTGAAAACTACTGGTGTAAATTCAATACAACTTCATACAATGGTCTAGCACAATCAGAGGAAGTGCAGTGTACAAGAACCATAACTCTATCTTGAGTTATTACAGAATTATTGCCCTTTGTTACTTTTCCTTGTCTGGAGCATAACTTAAAAACTACTGGTTGGAATTCAATACAACTTCATACAGTGGTACATTGTGAGGAAGTGCAGTGTACAAAAACCATAACTCTTTCTTGACTTATTACAGAGTAATTGCCCTTTGTTACTTATCCTTGTCCTGAGCAAAACTTGAAAACTACTGGTTGGAATTCAATTTAATTTCATACAATGGTCAAGTACATTGAGAGGAAGTGCAGTGCACAGGAACCATAACTATATCTTGAGTAATTACAGAGTTATTTCCAAAAACACTATCTTTATTTATTTTATTTTTTTTGCAAGGTATTCTGTTACTGCGAACCTCCAGTTTATAAAGCAGTCTTTCGGGGTATTAATCACATTTAATGATAGGTCTAGTTTATTTTCATTTTCTGAAAGTCTCTCTTTAAAAATTCTCAAGATTCAACTTCATACATGGGATTTGTGGCATCTAATACATCACTCCTACTTAAAAACAATAGAAACATGTGACATGTTCATCCCAGTAAAAAAACTGATAAAATAGGACATTAAAAGCAGAATTGTCAGTAGCTATGGTGTTTTCCTTTCAGGAATGTGTACTATGTACACTACGAGGGGGAGCTTTGAAGCCAACCCGTGATGGTAGATGGGCACATATTGTCTGTGCTTTAGCAATCAAAGAGGTGAAATTTGAAGACATTCAAAGACGTGAACCAATTCACACATCAAACATTACTTATGCTCGCATTAGACTGGTAAGTGAACAAACCTCTACTTCTTTTCTAACATATGCCATAGACTCCCAAAATTTTAGACCTCTGAAAATCTGATCAATAAAAAAAAAAATGGTGTTTTTCTCTGCCCTTTTCTCTCCATCAACATTAAAGTTTAAATTTCCTTTAAAAATTGTTCCCTCAAACCTCTCTAAGTAAATGTTTAATGTAGACTTATTTCTGTACAACCACATGATTCTTTAATGTCACTGTTTCAAGAAGACTGTTTCATACACAAAGTGAATGCAGAGAAGATAATTCAAGTAATGTTGAAAATAATGAATATGGGTATTTGCTGTTTTTCAGAAATGTCAGTACTGCAGTGGTTTAGTGTTTGATCCTACATGCCTTAGAAGGACGTGCGTGCAGTGTTCTAATGGAAGATGTACTTTGTCCTTCCATGTCACATGTGCTCACGCAGCAGGTGTTGTGTTTGAAACAAGCGACTGGCCTCACCCAGTTTATATCACATGTTCCAGACATATGCACCTTACAAAGATAAAGGTAAGTTTGGAAAAATAACTGCATTATTTAAAGGAGTGTTGAAAGCAACTTATGTTGATTATTGAACTGTTATATCTTATATTGTCTTAACATAAAATAAATGCAATCAAGTGTCTGGTCATTTTGAATCAACTCCGTAATGCGAATGTTTTACATACACGAAAAAAGTATGTGAATAAGACAGGAGCAGTTTCTAAGACAGTTTTAAGTGCTTTATGGGTTGCCAATAAGTCCATATTTAAATCAATTGATTAGTTATACCTACTTACTTTGTATACAGTATGATGTCTGTCATAGGTCCTTGGAAAAAAGGCAAGGAATGTGGCAGTTACTGTAGAAGCAAATTTCAGTAGTGTTTTATATTTATTCTCTTATAAATGCTTGGAAGGAGCAGTACAAATCTGTTTGATTTTCCAGTTCAGATTGTAATTACAAAAAAATCTGAAGATAACAAACTGCTTGTGTTCACTTTTCATTATATGTTGACCATGACAGGCCATTGAAAAAGACAATTCAGGCACCTCTAAGACATACATGCTCTTTTGAAGAAAGACATAGGGTCATAGAATGGTTTGTTAGAGTTTCACAAACAATTTAAACATTTTCAATGTTTATGTAACATGATTTTAATTAGCTCATTTAAAATTTCTTTTTATTTTTTAAGCACAAACAGCGAAAGCTGACATCACTAGAAGTAGGTGACAGAGTCATTGCAAAACACAAAAACACAAGATTCTATGTAGCGGAAGTGCTAGACTGCAGGGACCAGATCTTCTATGAAGTTGACTTTGATGATGGTTCATTCAGTCATGATCTTTATCCAGAAGACATTAACGTGAGTCTGTTAACAGTGATTGTTGTATTTTTCTGGGTATTGTCTAACAGTAAACCTCCCAGTAGGACATTTGATGTCTTTTGCAAACAGTTACAGGCTTACCTGGTGTTTTAGTAATTGTGAAAGATAAACTGTATTTTAGGTGGATTATAATAAAATTTTGTTTCCAGCACCTAAACATTATCCACATGCGTACATTTAATGAAATTGGTGAATAGCATCATTTCAATTACCTCCCCTTACTAAATCTTATTTTGATTATTATTGGTACTCTGTAGAGCAGTATATGAATTATTTTACACATTCCATCTGTTCATTGTTGATAGGGTCATCATTCTGATGATGGTCCACCACGTGTTGGAGCTAAAGTGCAAGTTGTATGGACAGATGGTACTCTCTGGGGAGCGACATTCAAGGGAACTAATTCTCAAGTTGTTTACAAGGTAACGTCCACAAGCATGGTACAGCTGAAAATGGTTTCGATTTTTTGTTTTCACTTCAAGAATGATGAATTTGAAATGATGAATGAAAGTTTCCTATTCTTTATAATCTGAAATTAATATTCATAAATTTTACAATTTATATCATACATATCATTGAAGTTGGTTACAGTTAGGAGTGATTGCTTGGCTTAAAGCGCTGTATTCTTGCCAACTGTCACATAAATAGAATGCGCAGTGGATCCAGATAATTTTGAAATACATTTCAGGAAAATGATTTTGTTAAAAAATTCAAGCACAAAAAGATGTGTTATAAATCCATTCAGAAAAATGTGTTATTAAAACCATACACAGGAGTATGTATTTTTGCTACAGATTGGATTTGAGGATGGGTCAGAGAGGAGCATACCAAGGGATGAGCTATGGTTGGAAGATGAAGAATTGCCTAAAAGTGTGAAAACAAGAATGGTAAGAATAATATGTTATTGGGGGAAAGTTCATTGTATGTCAAATATCAGGCTTTATTGGCAGAACAAAAGGTTATATGTCATGTAATGATTCTTTGTGTGTTGATTGTAACCATTACCGTTTCAAGTCGTGAGTTGTGGAGAACACTTGCAGAGAGTGAAATTAACTTTTGAAAATCATTGATTTGAAAGACGTGAAACTACACTTAAAAACTACCTATAAAGTTTAAATTTTCCTGTCCAAAGGTGATTTTCATTGGCTAAACACAGGGACCACCAGGCCATGCATTTGTACATACACATACAGGATCGGTTGAACTTCATTTAGTAGCCAGCAGTACGTAAACAAGTGTGTCGACTGATTAATAGCATATAATAATAATACAGATGTAATTATCAAACAGCAGTGCAATAGTATCAACTGATGGTAAGTAGCTGCTATCTTCTCATGAGCATTCAGCTGTATACCAGGTGGTTGTCCTAGATGCAAGTTTATATTTAGTCCAAAGAAGCATATACAATGGCATCGTGTATCGTGAAATAGCTGAATTTTTTTCCCCTTTCAGTCGCATGCTTCAGAGAGCAAGTATGATACATCTGATAAAGAAAAAATCATAGAGAAAGAAGTGAAAGGTCACAGCATTCGCCAGAAACAGAAAATCTCTTACGCTGCACTTCTCCACAGGTTTGATACGTCATGAAATATTTGATGACCCGACTTGTGGAAGTCACATGAAAAATGATTGATAGAAGAAAGTTGAAATGTGAGTGCTTTGAGTAAGTCTGTACACAGATTGAGCTTGGAAGAGGATGGAGCATTAGATGAGGTCTTTATCTCTGAATGATTGCGTTAATTCACTTCGGGAAAATATAGTATTCTAAATGCACTTGCCTGGAATTTTGCGACTTCTTTTTAATGTATGGCAGCTGACACTTTATAGTTTGTGTATGTTTATTTCTTTATATTATTCTGTTGTATTTAATTCATGAATATTGTTAATGTATATATGCGTACATTTTTAAAGAAAGTATTCTGTTTGTGAAATATTGTTGGAGAACCCCCGGTTGTTATTTATTGTGAAGGAGTCTGGTGTAAGGGTGTTGCATTTGGGGCTATTGCCCAAATGTTGGTTAATGCAACAATGTCCATGTACAAAGTAATTTTCTTTAAAAGTTAGATGGATTTTAATCTAAGTAAAAATGTAGCCTTTAGACAGATATTTTGGACTTGTTAAAAAGTTGCCCAAAGAGTTGTAATGCCTCTTTTGAGAATACCTTGTTGATGAAATAACATGATTTTAAAAACCCTGTAAATAGCAGTTTAAAACACAAGGTGATTAATCAAAATTACATGTTCACCTGTTCAGACAGTAATATATAGATCTATAACCTTCAAATGAAATTTAGTAAAAGAAAATCAAGTACATTGTATTTTCAAAAACGCAAAACAAGACAGAGCCCTAAAAGAGCTATATATTTTTGTAGAATTGTTTGAAAAACATTTTTATGCAATGTCATTATTTGTTTTTTTATAATTTCGTTTAAATATTTTTATACACTCTGGGCACTGTAAATTAAGGGATTTTATTATGTGGAGGTTTATTCCCAGTGTTGCAAACTACTGGTAGGGTATGTAATAATTAAGATGTCTTAGTTTGTTCATTCAAGACAAAATATTTAGGATATCTTTGAAACTGTAACTTGTATTACATCAAAAACTTAAGTACAATGTGATTAGGAATAGTTCCTTCTTTAGATAATTTGTACTGCCATGTTACTTGATAGTATATCAAACTGTGGTCAGAATTTGACACCTTATATATACAGGAAAAAAGTAATGTAAGATAGCAAGCAATTTTGCTTTAAAGCTGTATCATTTTATACTTAACCGGTATATTTTTTGTGTGAGCATTTGGTGTTTAACTTAAAGAAGCGACATTAAATGAATGTGACTTTCTAATGTTATTTAGGCATACTGCCAGTTTGGGGAGAGTTTAACTAGGGAAATATCCAGAGCTGCTAGCTTTGTGAAATTAGAACTGCATAGAGGATACTCTTAACTTAATTGTATCTTATATAATTTATGTACATATTGCTATCAAATATGTAAATTGAAAGTGTAGAGTAGTTTTATTTGTGTTTTCTTGTGTTTGTATTTGGTCTTGATGAATCGTGGACAGTCATTTGATACGTATACCATTTATTGTATATAGTGGCCACAGATCACATTTTGTGTACACATTGGTGGTTTTAACTGAGTTCCAAATTTAGTAGGGTCTTTAAAGACTTGCTTTGCCATGTTGAAGTTTTCAAACTTTTTGCACACATTTTAAGGGACAAGAAAGAAGTTTTACGAGTTTTAAATGTGCTATACATGTTGAAACATTTGGCATTCACATCAACTGGAACTTGAAATACAACTCTGTACATTGTGTGCTGTTTCATTTGAAGACCTCCTGGTAGGGACATTTGTTGCCAGTTGTATGCGATTAAGACATTTGATGCATTTTATCAAATGAGGTCTTAGCATGTAATGCATACCATCAGCAGAGTAATTTTGTTAGTAAATATTTACTGATAGAGTTAGACAGTGAAGTGTTTCTGCCAGGAAGCCCATATTTCTTCTGATGTCTGTATAAATAAAAATGTACTAGTTGTTGAAAGCATTTTGTTGTTTGTTATAAACAAGTGTATCAAACGTAGCTGTTTGTCCTGCACATGGTGATCTGCTCGCTGGTGAAACCAGATTTTGGTTTGTTCACTTGTCTCGTCAGTAAACAGGGCATTGTGGTTAGCAGGTTAATCCTGTTAGTCCAGTGATTGTGAAACTGTTTCTCAGTCCAAACTACACCATCCAAGAAGGATCCTGCCTACCAGAGGCATTGTTTTCCAAAACCCCCTAGCATTTTCCTTATCTGATCTTACACAGGTGGCTCATAGTAATATTAAGACAGTTACATCAATGAAACACTTCTGAATCATATTCAGAGAAAGCTAAGTGTCTTGTTTAATAAGACAGACTGCTGTTGCATCACTCGCCAAGTAAAAAGTTGAGGTCTGTGGGAGACCTGTAACACATTTGCTTTGGCATAGCTATGATATTTGGCAGGCAATAACAATGCGTTTACACTACACTATGTCTAAGTAGGACTTGAAATTTAGAATTATAATTTAAAACTTGTTTGCTAAAGATTTTCAAAATTCAAAATGTTTGGAAATGCTATTTTCAAAATCTGTCCTGAGCTGTTTCTCGGGGAACCAATGGCTGGAATTCAATGAACCTCAAAAGAAATGTTAGAACTAAACCTAGTTGTGCATATCCTTAGCATGGTGTGCGTTGCACTAGGATAATTGTGTACTGGGTTATTGAACTTTGATTTTTTCACACATAAGTGTTCATAGAGACGTTCTCAGAAACCAATGACAGGAATTCAATGTAAATTAAAGATTGATTATTATACTCCTCAGACACAAAGTGTAAGGGGTGTAATGCTTGATTAAACCTGTCTGTTCGTCCTGCTTCTGTAGACGGAATCTAGTGGACACTAAATCTCCAAAACGCTTGGTCAGAATTTAATGATACTTCACAGAAGTGATAAGTACAGTGCCTAGTTGTGCATGGTCTATGTTTCGGGTCTCTAGGTCAAAGCTCAATGTCACTGAGGCTCGAGATAGTTAAATCTTGTGGACACTAAATCTCTAAAACCCCTGGTCAGAATTTATTGAAGCTTTACAAATGAGAAGTACAATGCGTATATAGTTGCGCATGGTCTATGTTTCCGGTCAAAGATCAATGTCACAGGTGCTTGAAAATAAGTTTTCTCACTTATTGGACAAAAAAATCTATTTTTAGCAGTGATGGAAATCTTTCTCACAGGGTTATCCCACACTCCGCGTGCACATCCATAAAAATCGAAAATGCTGTAAAGTTTTTATTTTTGAAATAAACTAGGGTTGTTGGTATTCATTTTCTTAGATCTTTTCTATCCATCTATAGCAGTTTTGAGTAAAATTCGAGAAAAAGTTGTTTTCATTTTTGCTCCCCATCCTGTATTTGCCTTATTCCTTCCTACTTGTGTGAAAATGCGTTTAAACGGTGAGAAAATAAATCTACCATGTCCATTGAGTTGTGGATAAGGAATCACTCGGTTGAGATACGTCCAAAAATCGGCAGAACCTCTTTTTTGGACGTTCTCACCTCGGTGGATTTCTTTCCCTCACTTTGTCTTACACGGGGGGCGGGGGAGAGATTTTCCAGCACTGGTAAAAACTGCAGATATCCCCATCTGGACTGCAAGAAAGTAAAATGTTGTGGACGCTAAATCTCAAAAATCACTGGTCAGAATTTAATGATACTTCACAGAAGTGATGAGTAGGCCTACAATGCGTAGTTGTGCATGGTCGATGTTTCGGGTCAAAGGTCAATGCTTTTCAGTGCTGGTTATGAAGTCATACGGAAACCAGTTACGTACACCTTAGTTTATGTTCAGACCATGCAGGAAATCGAAGAATCAAGATGAACGGTTCTGTATGCCATCAGGTATTCTTGTTATAGTAACTTTTTACTTGTTTAGGCTCAGACTGCATGTTAGGTAATGCTACAGTGACCAAGGTGATTCGTTAATGCTACAGTCTTTATCAGTCTATACAAAAACTTTAAGATAGAAAGGTGAACGAAATATTTTATTTAGTACTTTAACGTTAAGATACAAGCAATTATGTTTACTTAATGGCTTTCAGATAAATGTTGAAAACATCGTATTTGAAATGTAGTATTTAAGGTCACGGGATTATTGTATTTATCCACATGTGCAAATATTTGCATATAGTACAAGCAGATTTTAACTTGAAACATTTTCAAATTCGCTTATCTTTTTATTCCAACTTCGGCAAAAGTTCAAACTCGAAGATTTTGATGTGGTTTACATATAGAGGATGTGCACCAACCCAGTACCGGCTAACGTAAAGTCTGTTACGCTGCTCACAGTAGCAAATCGCCGTCGGGCACAAGACATCGTCACTAAGTGGCTTCACTATCTTCAACCTCTCACACTCTGATGAGACCAGATGTAACATATTATTCTTATAGTTGCAAACTATCAATGTACCGTCGCTCGCTACAGCGATTCCTTCTGGACTGCATAGTGCTTTGTCATCGTATGTGGCAACAATTTTACCATCAAATGTTAACTTCGTTACATCACATGTTACGCGGTCAGTTACGTATAGATAGGCGCCGTCGGGAGTAGCTGCTATATTCTGTGGACATTTGAATAAAATTTTACCATTTTTATCGTGGCTGAGAGTTTGAATTATACGCCCTTCCATATCGAGAATTTCCACTTTACACGGGGGCGGCGAATCGCATGTTACCGCCAATCTCCGGTGGCTGTATGCTATTCCACGGCAGTCTCCGTCCACGTGTACACGTTTACCCTCGGACAGAACGCCATCACTAAGGGTAAGGAACTGAATCGCGCGTTCTTTTGGAAGTGTCACTGCAAACTGTTCAGGCTCGAATAAGCCCTCTTCCACTACGGTCACATCCCACGGAGCAGACGACATTGTATGCTCAGCTATTATCATTCCGTGCTTTGTGTCTAATATTTTAATGGCATTGTTATGATTGTCGGCCAGCACCAAAAAGTCAGCTGTAAGCAACTCGGAACCCGTAATGTTGCAATCTTGTTTGTCCGTGGACGTTTTCACGTTTACATCACCTATGTGCGCCAGTGCCGTATTCTCATACCTGTGACCATGCTGCGACTTGCCCTGAGATGTCGTCTGCTGCAGGGTAGGATCTATCGGATGATCAACGTGGAATACTTCTTTGTGTGTTTTAGGCGTCGGCTCAGACATCGTTTCTTTGTCAACGAGAGTATGACTCATTGTCGTGGCAAATTTCTTGTGGAATCTTATACACGTTTCGCACAGGTATTGATTGCAATCCTCACAAAACATCTCAGCCTCTATAGAATTCAGTTCAGAAAGACATGGGTCACAACGTAATGTCACCACCTCATCCTCAGACGACTTTTGTCGTCTCCTCAAACTACCCCCGGAAATTTCGTCAGCAAACGAAACGTTCAAATCCATTCTTTTTGTTCAGCTGAAATTAGAAGGAAAAACACCGAATTACAAAAATATTTTACTCCGTGTCTACGTGACTTGTTTTGCAGATAAACAATGCCCAAACAAAATATTCACCTTGAACTATTTAGATGTATTCAATACGCTCTCCGCTACTCGCCTATTGACAATGTGATCAATACGAAATACAAGTTATAAACATAGCACTAGAAGTCATATATATACTCTGATATGAGATCATTCTATACGATCCTAAATTTCACCAGATCAATTACTTTAAATATCTATTCTTACTAGCGCATTCCTATACAATAGCTATACAATTGCTCATACAGAATAACTTTGGTCATTTAATAAAGTGGATATTTTTATACAGCGATCTGTTGCAAGAAGAAACGGAAAAAGAAAAATAATCAATCGTGAAAAAAAAAAGATTTGTCAGAAGTGGGATTCGAACCCACGCCCACATACGTGGACCAGAACACTCGATTAAAGGTTGTTATACCTTGAGTCTGGCGCCTTAGACCACTCGGCCATCCTGACAACTGATAAAATGAGGTTTTATATATGTTACAGATTTGTAACAGTATCTAATACATTTTAAAACGTTTAATGAGTCATCATGGTCTACAACCAGTGTTTAACCAGTTGGAAAAAAAAGCTTCAACATGTTATAAAAAGATAATGGAGACAACCGTAAACCCCGACTACTGTCTCGTTTATTTAAATTACTATCATTGCAAGCGGATCCCTGTGATTTCCGAACGTTGTAACTGCTCGTTCATTTAAATGATTAAACATTTATAACTTTTTTGTATTTTAAGATATTATAGACCCTAGTCTATAGCAGATATAAAACAATGAGAGTGAAACGAAAAAGGGATAGTTAGAAAAGAGCGTAAAATGACAACAGAATAAAACCTATCAGGATTCTTATTGGACAGACGACAAAATTTAATGTCTTCAGACAATAGACACCCAGTTTTCGGTTAACTGATAAAGACCCCGCCCACACACATACACACACCCTTCGAAAGGATCACTGCTCATTCATCATATAGACATAGACATTGTACATTTTTTGAAAGAAGCTGCAATTTTTTTTTTCATGGTTTGCATTATTGATATTTTAGTATTTACCATCGTGAGTAATATGGTCATACCTCTCTGGAATATTTTTTGTAACAATAAATCACTGAATGTGGGTCTTTATACACCTTTCGTTAAAAGGAATTAAGTTTAAAAATTATCAGCTAAACTGTGGATTAAACTTCACTGAATGGGTTGCGGGTACTTTTGCTACAAATGGCTCTTTTACAGAGTTAAGCCAGCAAAATTAATTAAGCCGCTTTAAAAATTCATCAGCTAAACTGTACCCGGAAAAATTAAACTCCGCTAATTTCAAGCCCTGTAAAATATTTTAGTCTGGCATAAATATGATTTCCGCTGCAAAAATCAGCATTTTTATCGGAACAAAAATTTTAACCGCGGCTTAAAAAATTCATGCCGGGCTTAAATATTTATGCCGCGGCTAAAATCGTATTTAGCCGGAGCTACAAAATCAGCATTTTTTTTGGCAATCGTCAATGTCACGCATGCTATTTTATGGTAAAACTATGCTTATATCTTTATTCAATGTCTCTGTCTCTGATAGAACCGATACACGTGACCTTGGACAATGTGGTTTTCCTTTAATTGTTCGTTTTGTCCTCGTGTGTTTGCTTTGTATGCTAGTGTGTGTTGGTAGTGTATATATGTGTGTGTGTGTGTGTGTGTGTGTGTGTGTGTGTGTGTATGTGTTGGTGGTGTGCACTTCTGGGTGATGTGGGGCTCGTTTTGGGGAGGCTGCGTTTTTGGTACGTGGCATTCCCTGTTTGATATTATTTTTGTTTTTAAGGTCTCATCCGATAAAATAATTAATAAATCAGTGCACAGGGAATTTATATTCAATCACAAAAATAAATGTAGACTATTATCTAGTAACAAAATTAATGTATCTTGCGATAACAAAACCTACTCTTTCGAAATAGATCTAGATCTAGTTTTTTTTCCTCCAAGGTAGATCTGGATCCGATCTACACGGTAGGCCTACATTGCAACTAGACGACGGATTCGCACTGGACAGGGAAAGGGGATCGTTATTATAGGTTTATACAGTACGACATGTACAGTAGAGACAGGAATCCGGATAGCTACCAGATCCTAGCTCTTTTACGAATACATCACTTGGTTCTTGTTTACATGCCCGATGTAAAGCACCGATACACGGAAGTCCACCTCTAGATTTCTAACCAGTTCATCTCTAGATGGGTGGGAAACAACACTGAAAACTTAAAGGCTACTGCTTAGAGTCATATTTCCGGACGAAAATGACAAATTTCCTAAAGCCGCCGGGTTATTATTTAACAAAACTGGACCAAATGTTCACCATACATACCTCATCCCATCCTCCACAAGACTATATTTACGTTTTTGCTTTGCGACAACTTCCGTTGTACTAAATGAGGCTCCGACGGGGTATATTTTATGGTATGTTTTTAACTAAAGTACAGGATACATTTCCGGACAATTTGGAATTTAGTTTATTTTGGCGATAAATAATGTCTATATTGTATAGATACACATTCAGCATATGGCAGTTGAAGCCCAGGCTATTTTTAGTAACGAAAAATCCCGGATGTGACGTCACACTAAAACCTCCTATAGCGTATTCAGTCTTTTTTAAAGTTATTTATAATTCATAACTTTTCGGTGCAAAAATTGTAAACCTAACTTTAAGAGGTTTGATATGTTCTTTTTATTGAATTCTATTTTCGTCTGCGACCAAGAACAGCAACGCTAACAATTTAAAGTGCACGTCCAGTGCCTCTTCAAAAATGTTGCGTGATGCGCATGCGCAGTTATACCGTTTTCCCAAGCATGTTTAAAGAAAAAATGTGCAGTTAGTTTGTTTTGCATTTTTGTTGCCATATACTCGCAAGAAACAAATGGGTGTTGTTCAACATTCAAAAGCAAGAGTCCGAATGATTGCTTGTGCTGGATCAAAACATATGTTAAAATAAAGCGTTTAAATGGGGGTGTCCGGGAATAGTTCCTGTCCGGAAATATCTCCCCAAGCAGTAAACATTTATGAAATATCCAGTGCCCCGGCAGGGATTCGAACCGGGGACCGTGGCCCCGGATTGGTAGTCCGGAGCGTTAAACACTCGACCACCTGACCTCCGCATCATTCATTGGAAAAAGAGTGTCTAATGTACTCGACCAGTTCACTATAGAGTAGGTGAAAATAAGAGCATACATACCGCAGCATGACGTCATGAATATACCTGATGACGTCATCACTAATTTGTTTCAATAATTACTTCCCTTTACAGTGAATGGGTAGGGTTCAATCGGAACACCTCGGCAGAATGCTTCGTTTGAAGTAGGGTAACGGAATCTGCCGATGACTTCTGATTGGGGAAGGGTTATCATACGTTCAGAAACAGTATTAGCTGAAAATATAGATCTAACAGGTACTAAAAATTGAACGTGCAGAAAATGATGAGAGATGTAGGCCTACATGACGTACTATTGTCTATTGATGGAGGTAATGATGATAAATAACAGGGGGTAGGACGTTAAGTGGTTGCTGATTCACTTTAAGCGAGATTTTCGGTGTATGATCGCAAAAATGGCGGACTGACGGTTGATTTTTTATCTCCGTATTAGCATTTTCACCTGGGAAGTAGTATTAGACTCTACATGAATATTTCTGGCAAATGATTACGCCGATTCGGCTCTACTGTCTAGATCTATATGCTTCACTCGGTTTTTATTTCAAGTTCGTAGGTAGAGGAATAAAAAAGTAATTGAAACAAAATCTTTCACAGGTCGTTTGTTTACACATGACACAAGGCGAATTTTCTTGCTTGCAGTGTGCTTTTCTACCACTATATGTGCTATCTGAAGACTTGAATGATCTGAAATGTGAGCAAAACACGACTCCTTCATTTCTTGACGCTTTCCCTTATATTATAAATACTTTATGGCCGATAAATACTACTTCAATACCCATTTAGGTAGCTGACTCTTACTTCAAGCACTTTTGGTGTTCTGATGCTTACATCATTTTTGGATAGTTAGTTCTCAACCTCCCCCTAAATACTGCAATTTTAAACTGCACAACACTTAATTATTTGTCAATCTGAACCATTTTGACCATAATGCGCATTTCTTTGAGATGTGCAAAACCAGTGAAAGCAATAGTACGCGGAAAAGGGACATTTGTTTGTTTTATATATGGAAGTTGATGTCTCTATAATCATACCTGTATTACATAGCCATCATAACTAGACGTTCAAATTTCTATGGGTTATCTCATTTATCTCGTGGATCATTTAACATTGTTCTCTTAAAGTTTATTCGAGAATTTTAATTTAGGCAGTTGGCAACTTAAGAGTTTTATTCAGAGAAATCATTACCCTGGTAAAAATGAATACAACGCTTAAAAGGTGAGAATAAGAATATCACCATACAATGTTTTTTCACATAAAATTAAAAACCATAAGGGATTGTAGCAAATACAATAAATAAAATTAATCGAATGAGTTTCAGTACTAGTGCAAATAGTTCAGTTGCGGCTATTATAGTACTTACAGAAAACAAAAAAATAAATAAAAGGAGAATATAAAATGGAGTTTAGAAGTAACAGTTCTGTATAAAAGTGTAAATAGACTTTTCGGTGGAGGATTCTGGTGAATGGATTTGGATATTTATATATACGACAAAGAGGTTCGCCTAGACAGGCGGTTTTAAAACATAAATGGTTAATATAGATTCTGTAAACAGTACATGGGTAAATCAAGTGTTGTCATGCATCGCGGATTCCGGCGACCGGGATATAGTATGTCCCTTTTTCACGTACTATTGCTTTCACTGGTATTGTACATCTCTGGGAAATGCGTATAATGGTCAAAATGGTTCAGATTGACAAATAATAAAGTGTTGTACAGTTTAAAATTGCAGAAAGGAGTATTTGGGGGTAGTTGAGGACTATCTTCCCGAAAATGATGTAAGTATCAGAACACCAGAAGTGCTTGAAGTAAGAGTCAGCTACCTAAATGGGTATTGAAGTAGTATTTATCGGCCATAAAGCATTTATAACGACCTGTCAAAAAGTGCCATAATTCTGTCAAAAAACTTGACAAAGTTATGTACTCTAGTCTGTCGATGGAGGTTATGATGATTAACAAGTTTGGTAAGTTTCAAGCCATACCTCTATATAGTTTTGAAATAAAGTTGGGTGGTATGTAGTCTAAGTATTTCGACTTCGAAAGCAAACCGAATTCATAGGCTGATATTTTATCGTTGTTCACCTTCTAAGGAAGAGGTGTGACAGTTATAAAATATCAGATCTGTGAAAGGGGTCACACTGAAACGCCAAATTAATTAGGCTAGGTGGTACGAAAAACCAAAGGTGTGATACCAACGCTGACGCCGACGCCGAGGCGAGTAGGATAGCTCCGATTTTCTTCCAAAAGTCGAGCTAAAAATGGGTAGATCTACAACAGACAGTTCGACTATGTTTCAGTTAAAAGACATTGCGTCACGAGTTTCGTCAAAAGCAAAGCAACTGCCAATTCTGGGGACAAGGGACCATGGAAGGCCGTATCAAGCATTAACAAATTGAATTCAAAATCTCAAAAAAAACTTGTATTGAACAAGTCCCACTCCTGATTTCTTTTGCAACTGTACCTCATCGAGTAGAGAAATAGAGGATATTTGTTTGTTTTGAGTGGATATGGAATATATCTCACCGAGAAGTGATACAATTGTAATAATTTCAAGAGCGCGAAGCGTGAGTTAAAATGTGAAAATTGTATCACTTTGAGTTGAGATATTTTATTTATATTTACACCTAACGGCTCGGGTAATATAAGTGTAGACGGGTAATATATCCCCATATACAACTTCAAAAACAAAATAACATGTAAATTACACATTACTGCGCGCATCATAACTACAAAACAGCCCAGTAAGCTCAATCGGTAGAGCATGATACCCGTAATCTTGAGGTAGCGGGTTCGATTCCCGGGGTTGACCAACAAAAATTACTAACAGTCTTTCGGATGAGACAAAAAACCGAAGTCCTATGTATGGGTTCTATACACCTGGCATGCTAAAAGAACTAGGGTGTCTCATAAATTGGGACGCTTTTTGTGTCTTGCACTAATCCGAAACCTACATTAATTAACCTCTTCTGGGGCGTTGGTCATGTGGGAAACCGGTACCAACGATAAAACCCTAATATACCATACCAACTCCAAAACATCGTTTATTAGATGATGAACACCACCGGAATGGATATTAATTCATAGTCCTTGTTTAAGGCCCGGTTCCGACTTCTGGTATTTTTTTAAACAATTTAATTGCCCCGGGGCAAGTGATTTATTACTGGTGACTGGATTGAATCCATTTTTGGATCGATTGATTTATTTAATCGGATCCAATGTTAACAGAGTATAGCTTCCTTACGGCCGAACTCTTTACATACAAACAAGTAGTTCCATATATTCCGTTGTTACGAATTATACTGTCCTCTGTTTTAAAAATTATATAGTAACAGATCTAAATAATATCAAAACATTTCAGAATAGCATAATATTATATTGTTGTTTTTCTTCGAATTTGTAACTTAAATCAATGAGGTATCTGTTCTGTATAGAACTATTTTCCTACCCGGTTTTTATCCCAACAGTTGGCATCAGACCAGTTATTTGCCCTTGGTTGACCACAATACGGAAGCAGTTATAGGTAAAATAGTGCTTGTGTTTGATACTGGATATCTTAAATTTTTTGAATGAAATATATAGGATAAAGGGCATTTATTGGCAGAGAAGACCTAAAATAACATGAAAATGACAATTTTATTGAAGTTTTTATGTCAGAAAATATTACTTGACTGCTTGTTTACAGTAGTGATTTTGCATGGTTCCGACCATTTTCAGAAATTATTCATACTCATGAACTTTGACCTGAAATGGTGAAAAAAATGCCGGTCAACCTATAGTTTACTGGAGCTTAAAATGTTGCACTTGGATGATATTATTCAGAACAAATTAGTTTTATTTGATCGGAATGCCAGAGAAATTGCCAGCTGGCATAATTTTTATATAGAACATATAGTAAAAATAACTGTGGTCTGAGGCCAGTTTTCGAGTCAGACCGGTGTGGCATGAGAAATGTAAGACCCGTGAAATACGTATCGCTACTGGTTGGGGACCACCAAACCCGGACGACCATCAAACCGGACACTTGTTTAAACGCGTGAATATTTTCTTAACATTTACAATCAATGGTGTTGATCAAACAGACACTTGATGTCCATTCACAAAGTGCAACAACAACAGTGTAATGTAACTATTTGACCAAAAAACTAACTATTTATTTTGTCAGTCACTGAAAGCATGCTTACATTGTCGGGGGGAAAAGTGGAAAGTGACAGACTGTGCAAATGCAATATTTCTGAGGCCCAGCAAAAAATATTTCACAAGTAAACCTTTCATCTTGATACTTCATTAATGTGTCGAATGATTGATACAGTAAACCTTATTTAAAATTTAACATCACAATTAAACAAATGTATTTAAACTATCTGTCCGGAAACATGGTACAGTTGGTCAATAATATAGCAATTTGGTAACTCCACAGCAGGGCCTCAAAAATGTGATTGATTTAATCTGATAGGTTAACAAGTTAGCTTTTCGTTTCGGTGAAGAACCTAACTTTCTACTGATAAAAGTTTGATTGCTAGATACAAAAATTGCCAGAGTTATCGAAAAACATGTTTGAAAAGTGTCCGGTTTTAGGACTCTAGCCAGTACACTAAATTCAGTGTTTCCGCGAGAGCGCGTTTTCTGCGATTTGACGCACTCATTTTGTCAATGACGCAACAGAAATAGCAAAGAGCGTCTTTAAATGTGTATGATCAAATTGCTACAAAAACAAGATTTCAAAACCGAAACGCAAAGTAAATTGTTTATCAAATACGCTTCGGGTATGGGATATGTCTTATTTTGACCCTATTCCGTCGTCGTTGTCGACTGATTTCGGATCGACCCGCATTTTGTACCATTACGTTTTTGTGTGTGTTGATTCTTATCATACCGTCATCATGGTATCGTAGACGCACAACAAGAGATCGTCGACGAAGCTTAATAGGGGAAACAAAAACGTCTTTCTGAGTGCTTTTAATGATCATTTTGTAGTAATTTCGATCAGACTGTCACTATTGAGAGGGGTTTCAGTGTGCCAAATAATATCCAAGTTTAATGTCTATGGTTGAATGCACTTATGAAAAATTCGCTTTGTGGACAAATTTGACTTTTGAGATGCGGTAACAAAATGGAAAAAAACAAAGAGAAACACCTTGCCTTGCCAACCCTTTGATTACCCACCACTTTGTGATGTATCACATGCAGTTTTACAGAAGTAAACTGAATAAAACTTCTTTAACATATAGTCAAGCCTTTTATTTTTTTACAATGACCCTTGGAATTTCTAAAATGACCCCCAAATTATGATACAGGGAATTGGCACCCAGGGTCTTCCTCCTCCACGAAAGCCGGAAGTTGCAATATGACCTTAGCTGTTGGGTGCGACGTTAAATCCGAATTAATTGGCACAATACAAACAACCTTATGGGCACGGACCTATATACACATGGATTGGCAACTCTCGTATCTTCTATACAAGTTCAACCTTTTTATCGCGGATGGCGAGATTTTATGCGAGATTTTAGCATCGATCGACAATATCCGAGGTTTGCCGAAATCGAAAACTCCCAGCGTCCACCTGTCCTCCATCTTGAAAAATAATCGTGTCTTCTTCAATATCACGGACCTATATACACATGGATTGGCAACTGTCGTATCTTCTATACAAGTTCAACCTTTTTATCGCGTATGGCGAGATTTTATGCGAGATTTTAGCATCGATCGACAATATCCGAGGTTTGCCGAATTCGGAAACTCCCTGCGTCCACCTGTCCTCCATCTTGAAAAATAATCAAATTTAATCGTGTCTTCTTCAATATTTATGGCTCAATAGTTTTGTTTTTTTCTTTAAGTAACATCAGTCTCATTCCAACCTATATCTTTTTTTCGTAATGCGTACAGTAACTTTTATCGATTTTGTATGTTGAACATTTTGTCAGCGTGATGTAGAATGAAGCTTCTCGCCGTCCTCCATCTTGGAAAGTATCGGGGAAATACGTAAACAATAAATCAAATTGAATCGTGTCTACTTCAATATGTATTGCTCAATAGTTTGTATTTTTCTTTGTTTATGCAACTTTTGTCTTATTCCAAGCTAATCTTTTTTCGTAAGGCGTAACTGTTATCGATTTTGTTTGTTGAAAATATTGTCAAGTCTGGCGGCACCTGCCGAATACCACAAATCGGAAAATTTCCGAAAATTCCCGAAAAACACCGAGCGCGCAAAGCATGATGGGTAACATTTACTACGATATCGCATTATCGATTTTCGGAAGTTGCCAATCCATGTGTATATAGGTCCGTGTCAATATCTATGGCTCAATAGTTTTTGTTTTTTCTCTTTAAGTAACATTAGTCTCATTCCAACCTATATCTGTTTTTCGTAATGCGTAATTTTTATCGATTTTGTATGTTGACTTCCCGCCGTCCTCCATTTTGGAACGTGTCGGGGGAAAACGTAAACAATAAATCAAATTGAATCGTGTCACCTTCAATATGAATGGCTCAATAGTTTGTATTTCTTTGTTTATGCAACTTTTGTCTTATTCCAAGCTAATCTGTTTTCGTAAGGCGTAACTGCTATCGATTTTGTTTGTTGTTAATTTTGTCAAGTCTGGCGGCACCTGCCGAATATCACAAATCGGAAAATTTCCGAAAATTTCCGAAAAACACCGAGCGCGCGCAAAGCATAATGGGTAACATTTACTCCGATATCGCATTATTTTTCGGAAGTTGCCAATCCATGTGTATATAGGTCCGTGTTATGGGCATATCCCATAACTTTTGAATAACATTAAAAGTTGTTCAAACCATAAATTTTCAGTTCAGTTTTGTCAAAATCCATTTCTCAGTTACGATTCACAGCTTAATACTTCATAGGGTAGTTGAACATAGTCACTGAATGACATAATGTAAGTACATGGGTTCCTATCTCAAAAGTAAAATTTACAGAAATGGTGAAAGGTCAATATTTGTGGGCAGTTGTGTCTCCAGTTTATAACTTTACTCGTGCAAGAGTTGTCCTGATATTCAACCATGTATGTGTACAGTCTATGTTGTCCTGATATTTACACATGTATGTGTGCATACTGTGTTGTTCAGAGACAATCGATCCTCCAGCACTTTCAGTCCTTTGATTCTGAAAGGCTGTTGAGGGTTTGTGAAACATTTCACATAACTCTAGTGTTTTATGTGGAATACTTTTTTTTCGATTAGCATAACCTGATGATAGTCATTTATTGACTGTTTTATGGCCTGCCAGTTGGGAAAACCTACGAAGCTTTTGGTAACAGATTTCTAATTTCAACTACAATGTATATTACAAGACAACATTGGATCCAAAGTATATTAGCAGTAATATACCAGGATTTGTTATATTAGCATATCAGTAAACACCTATCACGGGAAAAACCAAATACATTATGTTATAATCCCTGCATGCCGGGTAAAAAACGGATATTTACTATTGTTTAACCAAAAAATAAACGAATCGGAAAACAACCTTCCGATAATGGTACGAGCCCATTAAACAAGGCTACTTTTCATGGTCAGTAGGGACGGCGACACCCCGGATTTATTTTGTTTTAAGATTAGTCAGTTGTTAGGGATGCTTTACATAACTAGCATTGAGACCCCATGTCAATCCATAGTTAGGTGACCGGTCTTAAGTCTTATAATAGTACATTTTACTTTAGTATGTAGTAATTGAAATGGACTATTAAATTAATTATTCACGTTGACAATATATGTAATTTAAACTTCAAAATGTTTAGAGAAAGCAAAATAATCCTTTGTCACGTTCGTTCTTAACTTTGATGACGCGTTGTAGGTCCGTAAGCAAGGATAAATAAACCTAACCTTCAAGTTTGTGAAAAGTAATTAAATATCCTATGATATGTCAAAGTTTTAATTAACGGTCGAAGCGGCATCTGGTATAGTATTGTTTGTAATCAGTTAATACTATTTTTTATTCATTATAGGAGTTTGTTCAAACATATACGTAGTTTTTAATTACATATATGTTGGCTGCCCCTATTCGATTATGCAACCCCATGGTAAAAATTAAAACCTATTAAATGAAAAACGCCATTTGTACGGATTAGTAACAGTAATATACAGACCTTGATTTTAATCCCTGATGCCGGCGGATATTTACGTTGTTTACAAAAAGGATCTTGTCTAGATAATATATGCCATGGGTATTGAGGCTAACATTTGGTGTTACCATGAGTCTGGGAGAAATGGTCAGTGCAGAATTTAGGCCTTGCTTTAATACTGTACGTAGACATGGACTATTAAAACACTTCCGCACATACTATATTGTAAATTATCTATTTTGTAATCCTTTGTCACGCTCGATCATATGGTGACGCGTTGTAGTTGGTAGCGGGATAAATAAACTCAACCAGTCAGACAGTGCCTAATTTTAGACACCGGGTTAAAGAGCGGCATATAAACGTTGGTAGTTATGTCCCCTTTGGCGCCATTTGTACGAATTCGTATCAATTCTGCTTTTGCCGATTTCCCTTAAGTCTCTCAATTTTTGTCTTTATTGAATTGATGTCAAAAGTCCAAAGAAAAAATTCGTTTTTTGACATACTGAGTGTACTGACATGCTTTAATGCCATCGTAGTTGGCATGTGCTTAATTGCTTGGCTACTATTGCCTGAGGGTGTGAAAACCGGCAATTAGCCATTATTTAAATGACTAAAGAATTTCTCAAGCAAGATATGAAAGGCACGGCAACTGGTTGATCTTTAATTCACTTTAATACTAAGAACGACTTCTGTTTATTTTTAGACAAATGTAAGTTTTAAAACAATAAAGATTTTTCTCCCTTTTATTAAAACAACTTAAAGAGGAATAATGCACATTTTTTTTTCAAGAAAAAATCCAGCTAAAATAGGTGTGTGAAAAGGGTAGAGCGGGGTCGGGTATTCCCGAACGTGCGGCTATTTCCGAACATTATCTTTTATTTTGATGGGCGTCATAGCCAACGCGTTAATAATGTAAATATTTTGTCATCAAATGACGCCAATTCTATCACTCTACTATTGAATTTCCCCAATAGTTAATTTGTATTTTTTTATTCGCAGAAAATTGCAAACAATTAATCAGCACTATTTTCGTCTTAGAAAATAACAGATTTATTAATTTTTTACAAAAAAATACTAAGATTTCAATTTGTCGGCTATTTCAAAACTGACTTCATTTTTCAAATATTTTGATCCTTTTAACACATACTTATGATATGGAATGGTCTAAAATATTGCTCAATCATGTCGAGAAGAGAAACTAAGGTGGTCGGAATTACCCGCAGAACTTTCAGCATGTTCGCCTATTGCCGAACAGCCATAAAATATTTCAGAAATACTGTATTGATACAGATATAAAACTGAAATCTATTACCATTTTAAACAGAGTCATATTTAAACAGGTTTTATACATATCTCTTTTAATTAAAGTAAAAACTATATCTAAGTTAAATCAAGACAGATGCTATATAAATGTAATCGTATAATTGTGAAGTTAACGCTAAAAAAGGTTTTCTGCATACATATAGAATTTAGCAGAGATAAAAATGTATAAGTCTCAATTGTTAAGGAAGATAGGGGGTATAGATATGGCTCTGTTCCCTATGCAAACATGATATATCTTCCCAATTAGTTTGAAAAAAAAAAAAAAAATTTACTATTAACTAAAGCAAGATTTGGGCAAAATTGCTAAAAAATATCGAACGTAAAGGTTGTTTTCTATCGAAATTGAAAAGTGTGCGGTTTTCATGTTTAAGAGAGATAACAAGGGTCTGGACAAGATCACCAGGAGGAAATCCCACGGTCGGCCAAGACTATAAACATTTTCAAAAAAAGAAGTTAACAAATTTATAAATAGGTAGCGATAGCCTTACAAATTTTAGAAGTGCGCACAAAAATCCTAATCTGAAGACTACTCAGTAAATCTTCATATAAGTCATATTGTATACTGATTAAAGAAATGTCTGCTAGATGTACTTGAGGAGTTACATTCTTGTATTTTTCTTTGTCTTACTGAAACATAAGACTTAGATATATGTCCTGGCGTTGATAGATATTTCAGGACTTATAAAAGCTTGGTTGATCACAGCAGTTAGACATTTGAAAAGACTCGTATAACAATAATATGCCACGCTGCAATTTCGGAGTATAAGCCTACAGTTTGGAAATTTCGGAATATGACAATATTTATTACAGAATGATTCGTCAAAAGAGTGCAAGAAAAAGCCTGAAATGCAAACAAACACCCCTTGAAGAGGTGGTTGAGCTTGTCATGATAAAAACTTTCGGTTTTTCGAGTACCTTTTACATTTGGCCATTCCAAGACAACGCCCCTCTTCAGAAGCAAAAACAGTTATAGTACCGTGTGATTATTAATTTTAGACTATAAAAATAGAAATCTATATGTATATTAAATGTTTCTAGGTAACATTCAAATTGTTCGGAAATAGCCGTAGGTCGTGTTCGGTAGGGTCGGCGTGTTTGGAAATAGCCGCGTCAGGGAGAGTCTTTTTAGAAAAAAAAATGCATGCAGGAGTCTTCCACTGTAGAAATCTCTAGAACAACTACAACAACACAAGGGAGATCACTGCGAAGGAAGGAACTCTTATTTTATTTGTCCAATTTTTTTATTTCTAAATCACCAACTTCAAATACTAATGCGGCATTATCATTAGTTTAACACATTTAAATGCACAGCAACCGAAAATTGCTTTTATAAAACTATTGCCAAAAATACACTATGTGCAGTTAGATGAGCATAATCATCAAGTTCTTTAAAGGCTACAGACTAATCTTGAATTATTGTTTCGAATCAAATAACATGCCGACAGACATAATGCATATAAAAAATATGGAAACCTTGTTATGTCCATCCTAAATCTGAAACCTTCTGTGTATGTTATTCCTTCTATGGGAATATCTCCAGTACCAAAATCGACCTAAGACATTTAATTTTTCACAGCACACCTTTAACAAAAAACATTCAGTGAAAAGAAGTTTACTAATAGATCTTGGAGCAAAATATATGGTACCTTTTTATGCACCTGAAGGGTAGCATATTAAAATTGCACCGTCCGTCCGTCCGTCTCTCCGCCCTTACATTTGGATACTTAGGTGGCTATAGGAACAATAGGTAACAGTAAATACTCTTTGATGTCATTCATTCTGTAAGCTCTTAGGTGGCTATGTTTTCTCTTACGTGGCTAAAAGAACAATGGAGAGAACAATAGAGTAGCCACATAAGTATGCATATGTAAGGACGTCCGTCCGTCCGTCTGTGCGTCTCCTACTTACAAATTTGTGTCCGGACTGTAACTCTGTCATGCATTGAAGGATTTTAAAATAACTTGGCACACATGTCAAGCACATCAAGACGACGTGTTGCGTGCAAGACCCACATTCCTATCTCAAAGGTCAAGGTCACACTTGGAGTATGAAGGTTATGGAATCCTCTATATATGCACACATTCGTGTCCGGACTGTAACTTTGTCATGCATTGAAGGATTTTAAAATAACTTGGCACAAATGTCTAGCACATCAAGACGACGTATCGCGTGCAAAACCCAGGTCCCTAGCTCAAAGGTCAAGGTCATACTTAGAGTTTGAAGGTAAAGGATTCCTCTATATATATGCATATATGCACACATTCGTGTCCGGACTGTAACTTTCTCATGCATTGAAGGATTTTAAAATAACTTGACATAAATGTCTAGCACATCAACACGACGTGTCACGTGCAAGATCCACGTCCCTAGCTCAAAGGTCAAGGTCACACTTAGAGTTTGAAGGTAATGGATTCCTCTATATATGCATATATGCACACATTCGTGTCCGGACTGTAACTTTGTCATGCATTGAAGGATTTTAAAATAATTTGGCACAAATGTCTAGCACATCAAGATGACGTGTCGCGTGCAAGACCCACATCCCTACCACAAAGGTCAAGGTCACACTTAGAGTTTATAGGTAATGGAATCCTGTATATATGCATACATTTGTGTCCAGACTATAACTTTATCATGCTTTGAAGGATTTTAAAATAACTGTGCACAAATGTCTAGCACATCAAGCGGATGTGTCTCGTGCAAGACCCAAGTCCCTACCTCAAAGGTCAAGGTCACACTTAGTGTTTAAAGTAATGGAAAACTGTATGCATGGTTACTCTGTCATGCATGGAAGGATTTTAAAATTACATAGCACATTTATTGAGCACATGGAGAGGACACAGACTGTGAGGCACCTCTTTCGGGGGCATTTATCACTTGTGAGGGACAGCTCTTGTTCCTTCATGTAGAAGTCTGTCATCTTGGTGTAATTGGAAAAAGCGTCTGTCCTTGCGCTTTCGTTAACCAGGTTTTCCGAAGGAAAAATCCTGGTTATTAGATTGAGGTATGTCGGCGGGCGGGCGTAAACAATTTCTTCTGTGCGCAACTCCTCCTACATTTCTCAACGGATTTCAACCAAACTTTCACAGAAGTATTGTCATGAAGTGCCCTGGTGCATATTGTCAGGGTTTTGTGATTTGGTCATTGTTTACAGAATTATGGCCCTTTGTTTTTTTTTCACATATGTAATTCTTCTGTGCGCAACTCCTTCTACACTTCTCAAGGGATTTCAACCAAATTTCACAGAATTATTGTCACCAAGTGCCCTGGCGCATATTGTCGGGGTTTTGTGATTTGATCATTTTTGACAGAATTAGGGACCAAACTTTCACAGAACTATAATTGTGAAATAAAGAATTTTGAATATATAATGATGGCACTGGTCCGAATCCGAACTCCGTCCGGGACCTGCAGTAGCAATTTTGTGTCTCCTTATTTAAGTATATATAAGGGAGACTACTGTGTTGGATTATAAAAGGGGAGAGATACTCCAATGTTCTTGGACTAAGTCCTTAGTTTTAATTATAGAAGTGATTGTAAATTATAAGTCCTGTATACTTTCTCGAGTATTCAAATCGGGGCTGTTCGGGACAGTAAGATGACAAATTTCTACATGAAGACCAGTTTTTCAACCCAATATCATGCAAGCAAGTTTTGTATTTAATGCCCCTGAATTAAGAATGGTATTGGAACCAGTTCAGACTTCGTCCGTCTATTTTGATCCTGTCCTTTGCCACAAACATTTCCCTGACGTATCGGACTGTAACTCTGGCATTGCATTTGAATGATACAATTTCATAATAACTTGTTATAATTTTATTGATATTCTCATCAAAATAAACTTGTTCAATTTTAACCCACATCCCTATTTCAAAGTTCAAGGTCGCGACACTTGGAGTGTGAAGGTTATGAAACAATCCTTTATATGGTCTAATTCGTGTACAAATAAATCATACTTTGTAATGCAATAAAGTATTTTAAAATAACTTGGTGTCAAAATGTCTAGTAAACATCAAACATTGATCCGCTGATCCTTTCTTCAATTCGACCCATCTAATCCTTACAATCTTATGGTAAATTTCATACTTTAACAGTTTGGAAGCGGTCAAAATAAAGGATATCCTCTATATCATCCAAACAATGGCAATCACTTTATTCGAGGCTTGTCCATGATAATCTTTGTCATGTCGTTTTAAGGATTTGTACTGAGATAAATTAAACTTGGCACAAATGTCTAGCATATTCAATTTGGAAGTTCCAGTATTACAAGACCACGTTCCCTAGCTAAAATGGTGAATGAAACTTAGAGCTTGAAAATCTTCGGTTATGGAAGTTTCCTATTTATATTTGCGGATCCACTTATATGTTCTTGTCCGGACTGTTCAACTTTGTGTCATGCTTATTGAAGGATATTTAAAATAATGGGCACACACTGTTATTATAAAAGGGGAATACTCTGTTATTACTGTCATTTTAGAATACATTACCAGTCCTGTATACTTTGGGTTTCTGTTACGTGATGCCAAAATCTCAGAAGCAGGTCAACCCCTCACATAGCGTTAGTTTTTCCCGAAGGTAATGGATTTCCGTCTGTATATGCATATATGCCTCCCCACTTACATTCGTGTCCGGACAGTTACTTTGTCATGCATTTAAGGATTTTAAAATAACTTGGCACAAATGTCTAGCACATCAAGACGACGTGTCGCGTACAAGACCCACGTCCCTAGCTCAAAGGTCAAGGTCATACTTAGAGTTTGAAGGTTATGGAATCCTCTATATATGCACACATTCGTGTCCGGACTGTAACTTTGTCATGCATTGAAGGATTTTAAAATAACTAGGCACACATTTCTAGCACATCAAGACGACGTGTCGCGTGCAAGACCCACGTCCCTTGCTCAAAGGTCAAGGTCACACTTAGAGTTTGAAGGTAATGGATTCCTCTATATATGCATATATGCACACATTCGTGTCCGGACTGTAACTTTGTCATGCATTGAAGGATTTTAAAATAACTTGGCACAAATGTCTAGCACATCAAGACGACGTGTCATGTGCAAGACCCACGTCCCTAGCTCAAAGGTCAAGGTCACACTTAGAGTTTATAGGTAATGGAATCCTGTATATATGCATACATTTGTGTCCGGACTATAACTTTATTATGCTTTGAAGGATTTTAAAATAACTTGGCACAAATGTCTAGCACATCAAGACGACGTGTCGTGTGCAAGACCCACGTCCCTAGCTCAAAGGTCAAGGTCACACTTAGAGTTTGAAGGTAATGGAATCCTCTATATATGCATATATGCACACATTCGTGTCCGGACTGTAACTTTGTCATGCCTTGAAGGATTTTAAAATAATTTGGCACAAATGTCTAGCACATCAAGACGACGTGTCGCGTGCAAGACCCACATCCCTACCACAAAGGTCAAGGTCACACTTAGAGTTTATAGGTAATGGAATCCTGTATATATGCATACATTTGTGTCCGGACTATAACTTTATTATGCTTTGAAGGATTTTAAAACAGCTTGGCACAAATGTCGAGCACATCAAGCGGATGTGTCGCGTGCAAGACCCAAGTCCCTACTTCAAAGGTCAAGGTCACACTTAGTGTTTAAAGTAATGGAATACTGTATGCATGATTACTCTGTCATGCATGGAAGGATTTTAAAATTACATAGCACATTTATTGAGCACATGGAGAGGACACAGACTGTGAGGCACCTCTTTCGGGGGCATTCGCCACTTGTGAGGGACAGCTCTTGTTTTGTTTTTTTATAATTTTTGCCTGATTTATGGCCCTTCGCTTTTTTCCCACATATGTTATATATAGAAGAACACTGTCAGGTGCCCACTTCCTCCTACATTTCTCAAGATATTAAAACCAAACTCTCACAGAACTGTTGTCATCAAGTGCCCTCGTGCATATTGTCTGGGTTTTGTGTTTGGATCAATTTTGCCTGAATTATGGCCCTTTGCTTTTTTTATGCCCCCGAAGGGAGGCATATTAAAATCGCACCGTCCGTCTGTCCGTCCGTCTGTGCGTCCCCACTTACAATTCGTGTCCGGACTGTAACTCTGTCATGCATTGAAGGATTTTAAAATAACTTGGCACACATGTCTAGCACATCAAGACGACATGTCGCGTGCAAGACCCACATCCCTACCTCAAAGGTCAAGGTCACACTTGGAGTATGAAGTTATGGAATCCTCTATATATGCACACATTCGTGTCCGGACTGTAACTTTGTCATGCATTGAAGGATTTTAAAATAACTTGGCACAAATGTCTAGCACATCAAGACGACGTGTCGCGTACAAGACCCACGTCCCTAGCTCAAAGGTCAAGGTCATACTTAGAGTTTGAAGGCAATGGATTCCTCTATATATGCATATATGCACACATTCATGTCCGGACTGTAACTTTGTCATGCATTGAAGGATTTTAAAATAACTTGGCACAAATGTCTAGCACATCAAGACGACGTGTCGCATACAAGACCCATGTCCCTAGCTCAAAGGTCAAGGTCAAACTTAGAGTTTGAAGGTAATGGAATTCCTGTATATATGCATATATGCAAACATTCGTGTCCGGACTGTAACTTTGTCATGCCTTGAAGGATTTTAAAATAACTTGGCACAAATGTCTAGCACATCAAGACGACGTGTCGTGTGCAAGACCCACATCCCTAGCTCAAAGGTCAAGGTCACACTTAGAGTTTGAAGGTAATGGAATCCTCTATATATGCATATACAGTTAAACTTCGTGTGTCCGACTGTAACTTTGTCATGCCTTGAACTCGGGATTTTGAAAATACTTTATAAATCATATTGTTCCAGCTCCGAAACCTCAACCCGATCTCTCGATCTCAAGACCTCTCATGCGTCCCTTCAGATCAATTTCAAGGTCATTCACATCCTATTGTTGTATAGGTAATGGAATCCTGTATATATCGGGCATACAATTGTACTTTTGATCAGACATGAACTAATGCTTTGAAGGATTTTAAAATGCTTGACACATGTCTAGCACTAAGCGGATGTGTCCTCGGAAAATGACCCAAGTCCCTACTTAGAGGTCAAGGTCTAAATTTCTTTTACAATGTTGATACATATTAGTAGTAGTTGGCTTACATTTAGGTTTTTTTCCAAGAAAGGATATAATTTTTAATTACGTAGCACATTTTTTGAGCAAATGGACAGGACACAGCTGTAAGGCACCTTTTAAGGAAAATTGTAAGACAGCTCTATGTCATTTTTTTTATAATCTTTGATTTACCCTTAGCTTTTAATTGCAATTATAGTGAATAAAAGTTTTCTGTTTTATGCCATCTTTCCAATGATATCGTTTTGAAATGTCTTTCGTAAGTTATTAGAACCAAAGGCTAGAACTGTGAATCGAAATCTTAGTCCCACTCGTGCATATTGCTCTTCAAGGAGTTTGTAGTCAAAACAAATGCAATAATTTACCTGAATTATGGCCATTTAACCTTTTTTATGCTCCCGAAGGGAGCATATTAAAATCGCACCGTCCGTCCGTCTGTCGTCTGTCCGTCCGTCCGTCTGTGCATCCCCACTTACAATTCGTGTCCGGACTGTAACTCTGTCATGCATTGAAGGATTTTAAAATAACTTGGCACACATGTCTAGCACATCAAGACGACGTGTCACGTTCAAGACCCACATCCCTACCTCAAAGGTCAAGGTCACACTTAGAGTTTGAAGGTAATGGATTCCTCTATATATGATATATGCACACATTCGTGTCCGGACTGTAACTTTGTCATGCATTGAAGGATTTTAAAATTACGTGGCACAAATGTCTAGCACATCAAGATGACGTGTCGCGTACAAGACCCATGTCCCTAGCTCAAAGGTCAAGGTCAAACTTAGTGTTTAAAGTAATGGAAAATGTATGCATACAGTTATGCTTACTATGTCATGCATGGCAGGATTAAATTGCATAGCACATTTATTGCCATGACACAGACTGTGAACTTTTGGGGGCATTTGTCACTTGTGAGGGACTGTTTCATGCTGGAACATAACTTGTCTAGGTTCAAGTGTATACTACGCACTAATTTTCAACACGGGTAAATTGCGTATCATATTCAAGTTCCTACATTATAACAACCCATGAATCTATGGCTCACACTTAGAGTTCCCTGAAGCTAACGGGTTCCTTTCTAGTTATATGCAGTTTAACTGTTTGCACACATTCGTGTCCGGACTGTAACTTTGTCATGCCTTGAAGGATTTTAAAATAATTTGGCACAAATGTCTAGCACATCAAGATGACGTGTCGCGTGCAAGACCCACATCCCTACCACAAAGGTCAAGGTCACACTTAGAGTTTATAGGTAATGGAATCCTGTATATATGCATACATTTGTGTCCAGACTATAACTTTATTATGCTTTGAAGGATTTTAAAATAACTTGGCACAAATGTCTAGCACATCAAGCGGATGTGTCGCGTGCAAGACACAAGTCCCTACCTCAAAGGTCAAGGTCACACTTAGTGTTTAAAGTAATGGAAAATTGTATGCATGGTTACTCTGTCATGCATGGAAGGATTTTAAAATTACATAGCACATTTATTGAGCACATGGAGAGGACACAGACTGCGAGGCACCTCTTTCGGGGGCATTCATCACTTGTGAGGGACAGCTCTTGTTTACACATGTAATATATAGAAGAAGACCTTTGTTTCTTTTTCACATTATGTATATCTACTGACTTTAAAAACACATTTGCGCTCGGCCAGCAGACTGGAAAATGAAAACCTGGTTTTGTGACAATTTCCTGTCACTTGTTTTAGTGTACTTTTATGAATCTACGAGTTTGAATCCCACCCAAACCCAATATTTTTTAAACTTTTATGCCCATTGAAGGGTAGCATATTAAGATCTCACTGTCCGTCTGCCTGTCCATCTGTTCGTCTGTGCATGCTTACATTTGGATACTTAGGTGGCTATAGGAACAATAGGTAACAGTAAATCTTCTTTGATGTCATTCATTCTGTAAGCTCTTAGGTGGCTATGTTTTCTCTTACGTGGCTAAAATAACAATGGAGAGAACAATAGAGTAGCCACATAAGTATCCACATATGTTAGAACGTCCGTCCCCACTTACACATTCATGTCGGGACTGTAACTTTGTCATGCATTAAAGGATTTTAAAATAACTTGGCATAAATGTCAAGCACATCAAGACGACGTGTCGCGTGCAAAACCCACCTCCCTACCTGAAAGGTCAAGGTCACACTTTATGAATTATGATTTTGAAGGATTTTAAAATAACTTTGCACAAATGTCTAGCACATCAGGATGACATGTAGCATGCAAGATTCACATCCCTACCTCATAGGTCAAGGTCACAGTGAGAGTTTGAAGGTAATGGATTTCTCCATACATGCATATATGCACACATTCATGTCCGGACTGTCAATTTGTCATGCATTGAAGGATTTTAAAATAACTTGGCACAAATGTCTAGCACATGTATACAGCGTGTCGTGTGCAAGACCCACGTCACCCCCTCAAAGGTCACATTTAGAATTTGAAGGTAATGGATTACTATATATATGCATATATGCACACATTTGTGTCCGGACTGTAACTTTGTCATGCATTGAAGGATTTTAAATCACTTGGCACAAATGTCTAGCACATCAAGACGATGTGTCGTGTGCAAAACCCACCTCCCTACCTCAAAGGTCAAAGTCACACTTAGATTTTGAATGTAATGGAATCCTCTATATATGCACACATTTGTGTCTGGACTGTAACTTTGTCATGCATTGATTGATTTAAAAATAACTGTGCACAAGTGCTCAGCACATCAAGCCAATGTGTTGCGTACAAGACCCATGTCCCTACCTCAAAGGTCAAGGTCACACTTAGTGTTTAAAAGTAATGGAATACTGTATGCATGGTAACTCTGTCATGCAGGGAAGGATTTTTAAATTACATAGCACATTTATTGAGCATATGGAGAGGACACAGACTGTGAGACAAATCTTTCAGGGGGATTTGTCACTTGTGATGGACAGCTCTTGTTTTCTGCTGTTTTAATTATCATTTTTAGCTTTTAAACCACTTTAAAGTATTTTATGGCAAATAATCAGAAAAAATTCATGCATGTCAAATTAATAAGGATAATGGTAATGTAAAATTGAAACATACCAGGAACGGTCTATAGAGCATTCCTGGACATTCTGTATAAATATTATTTGATAACAATTAAGTTTTGATACTACAGGTCAGTCAGTAGATGTGATGTCATGTTGGGTTTTGCTTGTTCAACCAGAATTGGTTTTCACAAGTTCTTTTGGGGCCATGCCTCAACATCAACCATCACCAATTTCCAAAATATTTACATGGCATTATTGTTTGTTGGCCCGCTTTGTATCACAGTTTTTCTTGTATTATCCATTTAAACCCACACTGGTAGATTTTTCTTGCTAAAGTCTTGTACACATTTTGTTTGCCTATATAGATGTATTGGAAAGTTTGCTATGTTTATTTTGTGTGAAAACGTTTTGGCTTCATGCTGAACAAAAATGTAAAATAAACATCAAAAATTAAAAAATTAAAAATAATAAACTTGTTAACAAGCATGATGTCTTAATATTTTGACTATATGTTTGTCCATTAAGCTTTTGCTTGTCATTGCTTCATCCTACACCTCAAGCTGTATTTTGATAAAACTTCATAGGTACCATCTTTATGAAGCTGCTCATATTTGGGGTCACTACATCAAAGGTCAAAACATTAAGGACCTGTTAATTGAAAATATTTTTTGGCCTTCATGACAAACTTTAGATGGATTTTGATAAAACATCAAAGGAAGAGTCTAAATGTAGTCTAGTTGTGCATAATAGATAATAAAAAAAAATTGAATTTTTTTTTCATAGCTCATTACTATATTTTTTTTATTTATTCTGATATCAATTTTTAAAATGCATAGAAATAGACATCAGCTTAAGAAAAAAAGAGTCATGTTATGTGTATCTATGTAGGTATGTTCCTTCCACCTGTGGAAAACCCTTTCCCTTTGTCCGCTTCCATGACATTTGTTCAAATAAATAGCAATTTCGTTTACTGTCACACTTGATCAAAATATCATTTAGTCTAAATTATTTCATGCTGAAAGTTGTTGAAAATTGGTACTTTATTTAATATCTTACAGTAACACATGTGGCATATTGTAAACAAAGCAATGCAGCATCAAATTGATTTATTTACTCAACTTCTTTCACTGAACTATATTTGGATATGTAATGGATTCTTAAAGTTCTCAAAGTTCATATGATTGATTCAGGGATGTAAGGACTGATCAAACTTTAATCTGACACAACTGATCACCTGATTTATAAAAAATAATATTATAAGAGGCCACTGATCTACAGGGTGATCATGATCTGCACTCGTTGCAAAGGCAGGCTCATGTGTGGCCAGTAGGGTAAGGGTTAATTAGTTATGAATAAGAAGTTTTACAAGTACAGTATTATGTTCACTTTATCTTTACAGCAATGTGTAAAATACCTTATGTGTGCAAGTGCACATATTTCAGACAGCAACATAAATTATGTACCAAGGGCCCAGGGGGTATAATCCCAGTAGTTGATATGATGGTAACACCTTATATAGTAAGACCTGTGGATTGAATATAATACATGATCAGTTTAGTGATGACATTAAAGGATTAAGCCTTATTTGCTCTCATGGAAAAAAAGTGAGATATATTCTCTCATTAAAGTTTCTAACAGTAAATTGTGAACACTGAATTGAACAAGTTTTATTTTTTATGTGGACATACAGTGTGAAAGAAGATGTCAGAGGATCTCTGGTTTACCTGTTTTGAGCTGAAGACATCAGACTAAGTGTTGACAAAAGGTAAATAATTTATACGCTTCGTTTATATTAGGAAACTTAATGTCAGTGTTGGAAATCATCTCTGTAAAGGGTTTTGGGGATTGATACCAAAACTTCAATAAAGTCTTCAGAAAGACGGATTCCTGCCTGGCTTTGACTGGGTAGAAACTTAAACTGTTAAAGCTGCTTGCTTTCAAATTTTGTTAAAAAAAATAATTTTTTAAAATTTAAAAAAAAAAAATTTTTTAAAAAAAAAAAAAAAAAAAAAAAATTAAAAATAAAAAAAAAAAAAAAATATATTTTTTTTTAAAAAATTATATAATAAAAAAAAAAAAAAAAAAAAATAATATAAAAAAAAAAAAAAAAAAATATAAAATTAAAAAAAAAAAAAAATTATTTTTTTTTATTTTTTTATTTTAATTTTTTTTAAATTTTTTTTTTTTTTAAAAAATTATTAAAAATTTTTTTTTTTTTTATTTTTTAAAAAAAATATAAAAAAAAAAAAAAAAAAAAAAAAAAAAAAAAAAAAAATAAAAAAAAAAAAAAAAAAAAAAAAAAAAAAAAAAAAAAAAAAAAAAAAAAAAAAAAAAAAAAAAAAAAAAAAAAAAAAAAAAAAAAAAAAAAAAAAAAAAAAAAAAAAAAAAAAAAAAAAAAAAAAAAAAAAAAAAAAAAAAAAAAAAAAAAAAAAAAAAAAAAAAAAAAAAAAAAAAAAAAAAATAAATTTTTTTTTTTTCTGATTATTCTTATTGTAAAATTTATCAATGTTGTTCTATATTTTGTTATTGTATGTTTGATACTCATATTCAAGGTTTTGTTATTCTTATTCAACCAACACCTTTGGTCTGGTGTATAACATTTCATGGAAAGTCATTTCATTGAAGACGACAGTTTGTTGAAGTGAAGACTACTACAACAACTTGTTGAAAATTTAAGTTCAAGCACTGTCATCAAAAACTGTCACACTGCACAGTAATAGTTACAGAATTATTGCAAGATGTGCTGTGCAACTATATTGAGGCACAAAATGCCAGGGTAAACGATTGGGATCCCTCACTCTCAGGCATACATCTGTTCACCATTTCCTTCAAACTACATCTCCTATTAGAAACTATTAGGCCAATGCTAATAAATGTTGGCAGGGACGTACATTGTATGAAATTCTGTTGTAGTTGTTCAAATAATTTCTTTTTTTGAAGAATTCTGGTTGTTATGGTAACCTAAAAGATAACATATAAAAATCTCAAAAACTGGAAAGCACAGACCTAAGATATTTATCATGTAAGGTTGTCTCATCAATCTCTACAAAGATTATTCAAATCATGACCCCTGCACAAGGCCAGAGGTTAGTTATCTACCAAGATTGTTCGAATCATGACCCCTGCACAAGGCCAGAGGTTAGTTATTTGGTGTGTGGCGTCTACCAAGATTGTTTGAATCAGGACACCTACCTTTAGTCAAAAGCATAATGTTTGAAGGATGTGGCGTAATTATTCACTTAATTTAATTTATACTAATTTTATATCTACTCTTGATTGCGAAACAAGTTCTTACAACTTATATTAATTGCTCTTGGGATTCACTCCAGATTAAACAATCCTGAAGGGAGAGAGAGAGACAATTATCTGTGTCTTGCTAAGGGATACTATCTCTACTTGGTCACTGGTGGGGATGAACATGGGGCCCTCCGATCCAGAGGCAAATGTGCTTTCATTGCACCATGGCATCTCCACATTGTGCACCTAGCATCACTTAACATTCATATTATTGGATGGTATTGGTCAGTAAAAATCATGATTAGGTCAGTGAAATGTCAGGTGAAAGTCAGGAAATTTTCTTTTTCTTTTTTGGTAGTGTGGTAAGAGATGCCGCATGAAATCCATCTGGAATTGGAATTTTACAGGTTGGTTGACGTCAAACTTTATGTTCTCGGAAAACTACAGATTTGATTGACCTTTTGACTTTTAACTTTGTGTACAGATGCCTTGTGTGTAAATTTCTCTTGGGGTTGCATCTTCGGGCCCCTGAGTATAAGGTTACTGTGCCTAAAAATCGTAGAACTGTTTCAGTTTCAGTTTGGATAATGCTGCAGTACTAATGAAAATTAGTGTGTAAGTTGCTATCACTGACACCTATTTTTGGGTTGCATTTGGGGCCCTTGGGGCCCCTGGGGTCAAAGTCACTGTGATGAAAAATATAAAAACAGTGTCAATCCAATAACTTCAGTTTACGTAGTGCTGTGGTAATGAAAATGGGTCAGTATACAAATAGTTTCTACTAATAATGTATTTTCAATTGTGATGGTTTTGTGGGTTAAACTTGGCTTGTCGGTTATTTATATTTCATGGATGGCATTAAGGGGAAGTTAAAATAGCACTTGTATTTATTAGGGATGTCAGTAACCAGTTATTTGAGTAACCGGTTAACCGTTTATTTTTCCGACCGGTTAACCGTTTATTTTTCCGACCGGTTAACCGATAGTGTCCATTGTTTTACTATTTATGTACATGTATTGCAGTTTTCATTTACCTAGTTATAACTTCCCTAATCCATGTGCATATGTTTGCTGGAAATAAAACCGTTAAAGAGCTGAAGTGGTCCTACTATTTAATCTTACACTGTAGTTGAAAAAGCATGAAAGTCCCGACTATAAACAGTTAAACCCTGGGTATATAATTATGATTTATTGATAGTCTTTAAAGTCAAGTCAAGTAAAAAAACCTTTATTTCACTCAAATCATGCAAGTATACATGAACATGACAAAAAGAGGTAATATACAAAGAAAAGTTAATACACGAGGCTCATTCAAACATGAATAATATAATGATATAATTTATAATTTTACACATGTGGAAAAAAATGTAGGAATGCCCAGGGGTATAACATTTATCAAAAGTCTTTAAAAGAAATATATGCATGAAAAAGTGTGATCCTTTCTAATGTATTGTGTGGTGCTGCAAACACAATAGCCAGTCACTATGAACACTTATCAATCAAACAATTTTATTGTAATCTCTAAATGTGTGGTCAAGTATGAAATGACCAGGATTGATTTTAAGAAGGGGAAAAAAGCAGGGACTTAATAAAGCCAACCACTTTTGAGAAAAGAATTACATGTACTTCAACATGTTTGGAAAAAAAATTGACTGACCAGTGTGAAATAAAGAAATACTGTACCCAGGGGGTGTGTCATCTTGACAATATACATGCAGTATAGATGTGTAGAGGTAAAAGTGAGTATACAATGTATAACATTTATAAAATAATATCTTCTACTGTGCTTTTAGTCAACCTTGACAAAGTGCTACATTGTAAGATAAGATGTCTGTTTCCTTGACAACAATTTATTTCTTTGAAGAACAAATTATGATCTGATTAGTAAATGTTTAAATTAAGAGTGTTGGTAGTGTTTACAGCTACTTATAAAATTTGCTCCTTGTGTAACTCTTCTTGTCAGTTTTGCTTACAGACTCCAATATGCTGAGAAGTTTTTCTAGTTGTAGTATAATAATTGATGCTTTAGTAAATTGGTGACATGATTTTATGGAAAAAATCTGGTTTTCAGCAAGAACAGAATATGACTGTGTGTTGTCATGGTTCAGAGAACATCTATCACTGCTGCCACTGCTTCTCTTCTTTTCTATAATCTTTATAGTTTTGATTTTGATTTGAAGCAAATTTTATTAAGGTCCGTCCATAAGAGCAAATATGTTGGCTTGAATTTGTGGATGAGACCATGGCATGTCTCCCATCTTGCATATACCTATCAAAGGTGTTTCTGATTATGAAATAGGAGAGATTTACCTGACTTCAATTTCCAGCCAGTATAGCCAAAGATTGAATTTGATTGGTTGCCAAAATAATCTTTATAGAAACTTTAAAGTGTGTTTTATTTGGAATGCTCCAGTGACTGTGAGAGACGCAAGTAAATGGCAACCTGGGCAAGTTTGACTAAAGCATTGAGTTCTCTGAACTTATGTTTCTTTTATTTCTATTTTCAGGTGAACACAGTTATAACTTACTAGTTGTGTGGAGGCAGAGTACAAGGTGATCTGTGATGTTTACCTGCCAGTGAATTAGGCTCTTTCCATTGAACATTGGGGCTAGATCAGTCTTGAGTGACATGTACAACATAGATGTTGCAGGTACTGTGTAGTTGTAGTTTATTTGACAACAAAAACATATTAAATAACAAGGTTATTTTGTGTAACCATATAATGCTGTTATTGTGCAGTCATGATTATATTCATAGATGCTGTCAACCTTGGAATGAAGATCAATCATTGAATACCTGAAAACTGGTCTAAAGGCTACATTTAGAAACCTTCCTTGAATAGACCTCCACCAAGAAAGGGTCTGTAACTTGCCACCTGTTGGTCATCAGATTATTCAAGTCAATTAGATTTGTTTGATTTATTGCTTCAAGTATTGACTGGCCTAAGATCTGCTTAACTGTCCCTTCCTTAGCTGAGTCTGTTTTCTCTCCTCAGTTTTTGCAATGTCTCATTTGACTTTTGATCTCATTGAAGGACCCACCAGAAAGTGGACAGAACAGTAGCTACTTGTGGAGTGGTAGTGAAGCAGTATCACAGGAGCCCTACAGGAACTGACGCTGGAGCTGATACTGGAGCTAGCAGAAAAGTAGTGCATCACTGTAACTACCAGGAAAGTATCATAAATAGCAGAGATTAGTACTGCAACTTTGAACTAGCATAGAAGTACAATGTACTGTGATTTTCATAAAGTTTGTTTGAAGAAACAAGACAGTCTAGGTGTAAATAGCAATTAAGCCATGTCTGATGAAAGTCTCTGGAATAGAACATTAAAGTATGTCAGACTTAAAAAGAGTAATAAAAATAAAAATAATAGTTGTTGGAAAAGTGTGTGATGTATGATGTCAAGATTTTGCACTGATGAATTTAAAACATATTTTGAAGAATCAAAACTATAACCCTGCCTATAAATAAGTGGACTAATTTGGAATTACTCAAATCCAAAGTCCCTGCTAATATTAGGAGACAGGATATGGCTTGCGTATGTGACATTTGGCAGCACATCACCAAAACAATATTTCTCCTCTGTCTGTGGCGGGGAATAATAAGAATAGTAGTT
Source organism: Saxidomus purpurata (assembly GCA_022818135.1). NCBI lineage: Eukaryota > Metazoa > Mollusca > Bivalvia > Venerida > Veneridae > Saxidomus > Saxidomus purpurata. Next base: position 38,461,567 of record JAFMSR010000005.1, read on the forward strand.
GCTACATAGTGGTTGTTGTATGATGTCATAATGCTTATTGATGTCATTAATTGTCATCAAAGTAATTGCAATTAGAAGGTGTTTCAATTAGCTACTGGTCAGGTACTGGTTTTTTTTGCAAGATTATTTTAAATGACAGCTTACAAAATCATTGGTTTGCACCCTTAAGTAGTTCCTTTTGTTACTATAGAGATGATAAAGTATGAACATAATATGGTTATTTCATTTTTCAAATACGTATTTGTGTAAAATGTCCAACACTTCATTTTGACAAAATTTCAAGAAAATCAATGTGAAACTAAGAACGTTATGATGTCCAAACCCCCTTGTATAAGTAAATTAGGATAAGATTTTTGCTAGATTTTAAGCTAGATATTACTTAATCTAATTGTAATAATTTACTATCATAACATTATGATGTTAGTTAATTACCAAATGCTGAAATACAATAGGGGCCTAATTGTGAATAATGTGTAAGCTAATGGATATAGAAGAGAGCTTTACCTAATAGTGACATTGTATGTGGCAACAGTAAAAGAAACATGGAAACAAACCAAGGCAATTCCCTGGACTGTATACAAAGAAGACAACAAGAAAAGAATTGATGCATTAAAGGCAAAAGATTTTGTTTTTAGGTCACCTGGCACAAAGTGCCAGAGTGAGCTGTTAGGATCGCTCACCATCCGGCATATGTAGTTTGTTGTCCGTATACATTTCATTCTCCTCTGAAACCACTGCGCCAATGTTGATGAAACTTGGAAGGGATGTTCCTTGCACAAAGCACTATCAAAGTTGTTCAAATAATTCCATTCCATGCAGCAATCTGGTTGCCATGGCACTGGAAAGGAAAAACTTTAAAAAATCGTCTCAAGCTTAGATATATGGCATGTGGCATTGATTGCCTAGTGGACCTCTAATAAGATTGTTCATATGATATCAGGTCAAAGAGGGTCACTTGTTTTTACATAGCCTTATATAGGAAAAACTTCAAAGATTTTCTCTAAAACCATAAGGCCAAGAGCTTAGATATATAGCATGTGGCATTGCCTAGTGGACCTCTACCAAGGTTGTTAAAATTTTGAACCCTGGGTCAAAATTTATCCCCCAGGCTGGTCACTTGTTTTTAAATAGGCAAAAAACTTCAAAGACTTTCTCTGAAACCACAAGACCAAGAGCCTAGATATTATTCACATGTGCATTGCCCAGTAAAAGTCTACCAAGATTGTTCAAATCATGACCCCTGGGTCGAATTAACCCTGCTTGGGGGGGCAGTCACTTGATCTAATAAAGGCTTAAAGTGGAAACTTCAAATTTTTCTTATCTAGAACAGCCAGGCCCATAGCTTATATATGTGGAATGTAGCATTATTTAGTGGACGTACAAAAAGTGTTTAAATCGGAACCCCCAGGTCAAAATTGACCATTTCTACTATTAATGTCCTTGTATAATTGGCAATTGTAGTCAGGTGAGTGATATAGTGCCATTTTGGCCATCTTGTTTGTTTGCTATTAGGTATCGGGTAATGTATTGGAATAAGGCAGTTATATCACGTGTACTTATGCCCAATGGTATTTTTAATTCACCTGGCACAAAGTGCCAGGCTGAACTTTTAGGATCACTCAACCTTCCAGCGTACGTCACCCTTCCACCATTTCCTTCAAAAACATATCTTTTGATGACACATGACAGGGATTTTTCTTGCGTAAAACTCTATCAAAAAATTCAATTTCATGCAGAACTCTAGTTACTAGGCAACACAAAAAACCAAAATCTTTAAAAGAAGATATTAAGCATGTATGTAGCATTGCATTTGACCTTTTACCAAGATTGTTCAAATCATGACCTTCAGTCAAAATTGACTCCACCCGAAGGTCATTTGATTTTACATAGGCTTGTCAAGGGAAAAACTTTAAAAATCTTCTTGTCAAGAACCCCAAGGCCCATAGCTTAGGTATTTTAAACATAGCATTATGTAGCGGATCGTTTCTAAGATTACATAACTCAGGACCCCCCAGGTAAAATTAACCCTGTCTGTGATGCGATTGTTGACCTTGTATAATTACCAATGGTAGCCAGGAGAGCGATATAGGGCCATCTTGACCTTCTTGTTTTTTGAATAGTACATTAACATGGAATGATTAAATTACTTATCTGTAGTAGATACCTTCCTTGGATAAAGATACATACATATTCACCAGTTCTTTGCAACAATGTAGACATATTTTTGATAAAATGTTTCTGATTTAACATCTAAATATTAAAAACTGTACACTTGTAACAATATTTTGCCATTTTCGGGTGTCTTTGGGTAGTCTATTGGTGTCTCTGGTAAATAGCTGGGCCAAGATTTAGGATCAGGTTTAAAGTCAAATATGTTTTTTTCATTGATTAAATTTTACACTTTTCCAAACAGATGTTATTTTCAGTATATGAACAGGTTTTTATTTATTTGTGATTAATCTTATTTTAAAACAGAAATGTTTCAGCAGATATAACCGGTCCCTACCATGGACTTCTGGCAAGGACAGGGCCAATTAAGTTATTGTCTTCTACAGCATTCTATCTTAAATTTTTCCTGTGTGAATCTGATTCATTCCCATCCTCCTTCATCAATTTAGATGATCAACCTATAATACCATTTCTACTGGAAAATGTTCCAGACAGTGCTGGAAATATATCAGACATATAACTCAGAATGTTCACGAGTTCTTGGACTACTCCATACAATATTTCAGGCCATGCTAAAATCTGTTGAAGAAAAAGTCACAAATTCAAGTCTTTGTTTGAAGGTATTCTGTACTATGTTGGAATTTAGTACTCTGAGATGTGGTCTCCATTTCTGTGCTTCTGTTTTAGGTTTCTTGCTACATATGGAAAATATTGGTTAATACTCCACACACATTTTATTATGGAATTTCATAGATATTTTCATATTAGCAGTGCCCTTGAAATTAAAAAATCAAATATTGTGGTTGAACAATGAAGTTACTCTTGTCCTTAAATAGAATGTTCATACACATAGCACATAGTTTCTCATAGCAGGTGTCAGCATTAGATGTTAAAAAACATATTTTAGATGATTGCACACCATATATATTTCACTAATGCATATGGCATTATGAAAGTTGTGTAATCAATGTGTCTGTCCTGCATGTGGTGATGAAATGTGCGGCATACCTCATGTTCCAGAAAGGACTTGGGAGTATGATTGGTCCAGGGATGACAAAGACACCTTGTCACTGGACTTGTGTATGAACTGGGAGCAGATAGGACAACTTGAATACTTTCAAGTATCTTCATATAGTTTAATTTATACATAGTGTAGCTGTGTCTTATGTTATGTATTCAAAATTTAAAAAAACGCACAAAAATATCAAAGGTATCAAATTCCAGCATAGCATTTCGCAGTATAAGCTTGAGTTAATGGAACTATATGGAATAAATTTCAGTCTGGCCAACAGATTTAAGTGGTAGCATTGAAACTTCCTAAACTTTTCTCAGCTGGGCAAGAATCTATTCCATCAGAAGCATTTTCTATCATTGTGCAGAATATTTGTCAGGTCACAGTAGAATGCACTAACTTTTCCCCTCTGAGCATAGTCAGTCTACTCTGCTCTTAGCCAGTATATTACTATAAATGGTGATAAATATTTCTGTACTGTTTAGTGACTGTTGCTCATACACCTAGCTCACTGAATTTTTACTCTTTTGTGTAAATTTGAAAATGCATAAAACAATGATACTAGGTCAATATTAAACGAAATTTTTGAAAGAGACACCGGCCCATAGACTACCAAAAGACCAAAAAAAAAAAAACACCAAAATATTGTTATATAAATGGAAAGTTTTTAAATACTAGATATCAAATCAGAAACATTTTATTAAAAATATATTCAATGTTGCAAAGAACTGGAGGACATGTCTGTATCTTTATCCAAGGAAGGTTATAATCTCCAGTGGATAAGTAATTTAACTATTGCACAGCTTTTCATAAAATAAACACAATTGGGCATAGGTATATGGATATTAAAGGCAATCTAAACGCCTTATTCCAAAATAATTACCTGATACCAAACAACAAGAAAAAATGAATTATTGGGGGCGCCTTTGATGCCTCGCATTAATTGTTTCTTGTTGTCCTTGTTGTAAACAATCTAGGGAATCTGTTTCCATGTGTTACCCTTTTTTTGTTACTACATGCCATGTCACCAGCATGTAAAGATAATTTTTTATCCATAAACTGATACGTATTTCACAATTACGCACCAATTGGAATATCAGTGTTTATCAGAAACCAGTGTTGTAATGTTGTGATAGTAAATTCTTATAATTAGCTTTCAAATATATCCTGCTTAGAATCTAACAAATGTTTAATTCAATTTCTTTATATGAGGGGGTTTCAAAAAGTTACGATACAGACATCATAACCTTTTTAGTTTAAAGTTGTTTTTCTTGAAATTTTGCCAAAATGAAGTGTTAGATGTCTTACACCAATAGATATTCAAAAAATGAAATAACCCTAGTATGTTTGTACTTTATCATCTCCATATTTACAAAAGGAATAACTTGACGATGCAACCCAACAATTTTGTATATTGTTGCTTCTTTGTGTGCTTATATTTAAAAAAATCTTGCAAAAAAAGCCCCCCTGACCAGAAGCTTATTGAAACACCTATTCATTGTAATTACATTGGCGAAATAATTTATGACATCATTTAACATTATGACATCATACCTCACATACTATGCCAGCAACTATTATTCTTATTATCCCTTTGCCAAAGATGGAAGAGGGACATTGTTTTGATGTTGTCCGTCTGTTAGTCACACTTTGCCATCCGGAGCCATATCTTGGTATTGGCTAATAAGATTTGATTAAAAATTGACAAGAATGTATATTTGAGTAGGGAAATAATGCATACCAAATGCCATCACAATCCACTTATTTATAGCAGAGTTATGGCTTTGTTACTTTAAAATAACCATTTTATAGAGGCATTTTTCTATCCAAAGCCTTAGCTTGGTCCTGGTTAGTCAAATTGTATTGAAACTTGACAGGAATGCATAGTTAGGCAGGGAAATGATGCACATCAAATGCTGTCACAATCCACATATTTATACCAGAGGTACATGACTGTATGGCCCTTTCTAACTTTGAAATAGCCATTATACATGTATATGTATAGGCAATTTTTAAGTCCGGAGCCATGAGTCAGGATTTAATGAGTAGAATTTTATAGAACATAAAATAAGTACACAACATTCTTGTCTGGTGAATCTAGTAGTTCTTATGACTGTAACTTGCAGAAATTTGAATTTGATTTTGCTTGGCACAAGTAATCAACTTTATAGTCTCTAACAATCGAAAATTTTGAAACTTAATTTGCCACATTTGCTGGGGGATACAAATTCACTGAAGCCAGATATACTTTGATGTATTATTGATTTTTATTCTGACATTGCCAAATTTCTAACTACTCGTAGATTGCCTTATACCTTCAGACAAACTCTTTTATGAAAACCAAGAAAAGAAAGAAGGTAACCTTTTATGAAAATCAAGAAAAGCAATATGCTGTAATTTGATGCAGTATTGAAGGCTGTCACACTATAACCAATGGATATCTCAGGGAGTGGAATGTAAAGCAGAGTCTGATTCACTTTAAGTGAGGTTTTAGGAGTCTGACAGTAAAATGGCGGGCTGAACATTGTATGTAATCTACATTTTCTCCTGGTATGTAGAATTACATAAATTTCCTTCAGTACTAAACAGTTATGCTCTGGACAAGAAATTAGGCAATGCAGAGTTATGGTTCTTGCACAATTTGCACTTACTCTCATTGTGTTTTGTCTCTATATGAAGTTATAGTGTCTCAAATTCATTGTTTTGCTTAAAAAAGAAAAGCAACATAAAATGTGTGAAACAAAAGTTCCGTAAATTTAAAGCAGTATATTGAAGATTATAACAGAAAGAACAGAAACTGTGAAATTGAAACATTTTTACAAGTTTCCCTCATTTTGAAAGGTTGATCACTATATTGACTTTATTTTTAAGGTGTATGTGCTCCACAAGGAGAATAGGAAAGCATTAGTCAGGTTGATACGAGCACGGAAAACAAAGCAATGAGATGAGTTGTGCCAAGTTGAAACTAGGCAAGATGGGATATAAACTGATGTACAAGGTTGTTAAGAAGATGGTTTCTAGATGGTCAGGCAAGTCAGCCTTCCCAGGACCAGGAATAATTTTGACCTTAAAGGTAACAGCATTTCAGTGGGTAAAATGTTAGGTTTAACATGTTTTTGCCCCCGAAAGGTGACACATTAAAATCGCACTGTCAATCTCTCTGTTCGTACATATCCAGGAGCCATTACTAGGTTAGGGTTTGTGTGCAGCATAGCGTTGGCTAGGGTTGGCTTCAGTTCATTCTGTCATTGTGAGGTTAATATTGGTCTTGTGGGGTTACAAATGGTTTGGGTTAAAAAAGACCAAAAGAAAGAGCAAAGGGATAACCTCACAAAGTTTGTCTGGTAAGTATGGACATCCGTCTGTCCCTAAAAATTTTTTGTTTGGTGTCAGGGTTGTGACGTTATCATGCATTGAAGGATTTTAAAATAACTTTGCACATATATTCAACACATCAAGACGACATGTCGTGTGCAAGACCCATGTCCTTACCTTAAAGGTCAAGGTAACACAAAGAGTTTGAAAGTAATAAAATCCTTTATATATGCACACATTCGTGTCCGGACTGTAACTCTTGTCATGCATTGAAGGATTTTAAAATAACTTGGCACAAACGTTCAGCACATCAAGACAATGTGTCATGTGAAAGACCCACATCCCTACCTCAAGGTCAAGGTCACAGTGTTTATAGGTAATGGAATCATGTATATATGCATTCTTTTGTGTCTGGTGTGCAACTTTGTCAAGCGTTGATTGATTTTAAAATAACTTGGCGCAAATGTTCAGCAGATCAAGACAATGGAAGGATTTTAAAGTTACATGGCACAATTGTTGAACACATGGAGAAAGACATTGCTTTTGGGGCGCATTTGTCACTTATGAGGGATAGCTTTTGTTTTCCTCCTCAAGTTTGAGCATATAGTCAACTTGTTGCTATCTGTCCTTTTGAACAGAGCATTATATAACTACCTGGATTTAGTTGATTTTGTACACAATGATAGAGGACATTGAAATGTAGTGAACAAAAGCTTTCTCCAATTTGCCTACATTTTGAATATTATCCAATATTAAATGACTTGATATCATTTGACCCTGACACTGACTTGCTGTGGTTTAGAAAACACTTTACTTACCAAACACATCTAATCACTGATTTTGGTTGATTGATTATTAAATACTGATGAAACAATGCTTACTGAGCTTCCATCTGACTTGCTGACATTTATTGTCTCACTGAATAATTTTACCTGACTGCCCAACTGACAGAATGTACAATGACTACTGTACTGACTCTTACTGTTTCAGTGGTTGACTGATGATGAATGACTGACAACATCTAGCTGACTGACAGAAACATTTACTCTGAATGACTTACTATGGCTAACTTATTACCAACAAAACTTGATACGCATTTATAGCTAGATGGACTGAGGCATGTTATATGTATAACCAATCTTCCTAGTTGCTGTGAATGTTTATCTACATAATGTCTTTGCTGCATTTGATAATGGCCAATATGCCCTGGGATACTTTGGAGTTATTGCCCTTTTATTGCCAAATAATGCTATCCTGCAATTCCAATGTCTTAAGTTAACTTAATGTGAATGTTTATCCTTATAATGTCTGGGCCAAGTTTGATATCCCGCCAGATTGCCTAAGTCAGTCAAGAGTCACCTTAATGTAATAAAGCTCATAAAACTTAATTGGCATATTTTTGACACTTTGACACTTGACTGTTTTTATTTAGAAATAAATTAACTCTGTACTTACTAAACCACTAAGGCATTACAGTCAAAGACAATTAATCTGCTTACAATGTGCAGTAACAAGCACAACTTCACAGACTGATTAACATTTCTGTAGAAGTGTCACATCTGTAGTTAAATATTTCTTAAAAAATTGAATCTATTGCATGGATATCAACAGCTGTTAAAATAGACAACCTTAATGACTTAATGTCAGTTTACAGTGACAACCTTTACATATTTGTTTCTAATTACAGTAATTACTGAGACAATGAAGCACTCATCACACTGATTTTCTTGTGTCTTTGTATTTTCAGATATTGTAACAACACTGAAGCCAGGTGGGCTAATAGTTAAAGTGCCAGTTGAAACTAAGTTCAAGCAATTCAATACAAAAAGAGATCTACTTGAATAATTGTAAATATACAAGAATCTTCAACAGAATAAAAGGACACTGGCTAAATGTACTTCAGTTTAAGAAAACAGAAAGCCTGAAGAGTATCTCATTCACAGTATGATGGAAATTTATGACACAGAATGAAACATTAACAAAATGAACAAAAAGAATTACATGTATATGTTTTTGTTTCAAATTTTTGATAATATACATTAGTAAAAGAATAAAATAAAGCTAATACAAAATAAAGAGGGTAAGGTATAACACAATACCGAACCAAAGTTGAGGCTATCATATAACACACAACGATTGAGAGAAGAAAAGAAAATGATGAATGAATGAAATGAAAGATGGTAAAAGGACTTTTTATGTGTAAGGATGTGTTGTATATACATATATTACAGCTCATGATCAACAAAAGAATATAATTATAAAGCCAATAAATACAAAGAGAGTGAAAGTATAATGTCAGAGAGAAGAGATGTTTTAGGTCGTACGTTGTCTGGTCACATTATCCTTTAAAGGACATCTTCCTTGTATGAAGCTCTATCATAGTTGTCCAAATATTTAATTTAATGTAGAACTCTGGTTGCCATGGCAATGAAAAGAAAAACTTTAATCTTCTCAAAAACAGGAAGGCCCAGTGCTTAAGATATATGGCATGTTGCATAGCGTAGTGGACCTCTATCAAGAATGTACAAATTATTACACCAGGGTCAAAATTGACCCCACCTGGGGGTCACTTGTTTTTACATAGGCTTATAATAGGTAAACTTTTTAGGATTGCTCACTGTATGTCATAAGTCCATTAACATTTTCCTTCAAACAACGTCTCTGAAACCATTTGGCCAATGATGATGAAGCTTGGCAGGAATGTTCCTTTCATAGTTGTTCAAATAATTCCATTCCATGCAGAGCTGTGGTTGCCATGGCAATGGAGAGGAAAAACTTCAAAGATCTACTTTTCATGCACAGAAAGACCTAGAGCTTACATATTTGGCATGTGGCATAACCAAGTTGACCTCTATCAAGATTTTTCAAATTATGACCCCGGAGTCAGAATTGACTGCACCTGGGCAGTCACTTCTTTTTTCATAGGCTTATATAGGAAAATCTCTTTAACCACAAGGCTTAGATACTAAGCATGTGGTATTACCACATGAACCACTTCAAAGATTGTTCAAATTATGACCACCGAGTCAAAATTGACCTTGCAGGGATGTCACTTGTTTTAACAGGCTTATGTAAGAAAAGCTTTAAAAAACTTCTCTGAAACCACAAGGCCTAGAGCTTGGATAGTTAGCATGTGGCATTTCCTACTGGACCTTTACTAAGTTTGTTCAAATTATGACACCTGGGTCAAAATTGACCCTGCATAGGGGTCAGGCTTGTATGGGAATTAAAATAAAATCTTTATATCTGACCTTTACCAAGATTGTTCAAATTATGACCCCTGGGTCAAAATTGACCCCACCTTGGGGTCACTGAATTTACATGGGCTTATATAGGGAAATCTCTGAAACCACCAGACCTTTAGCTTAAATATTTGGCAAGTAGCATTACCTAGTTGACCTCTACCAAGTTTGTTTAAATCATGTCCCCCATGTCAAAATTTACTTAAGTTAGGGAGACACTTTATTTATCTTGTCTAGAACCACATAGCCCAGAGCTTAGATGTTTGGAATACAGAATTGTGTAGCAGACCTCTTTGAAGAATAATTAAAATCAGAACCCCCAGATTAAAATTAACCCTTTCTGCTATTGATGACCATGCATTGTAACCAGGTGAGTGATGTAGGGCCATCTTTGCCCTCTTGTTTTATGAAACAAAAATATAAAAAAAAGTGAAAGAAATCCAATTAACAAGAGAGATTGTAAGAGATCTGTAAGAAAGGATGTATAAAAATGCAATTAACGGGGTATGGTAAAACAAAAGATAAGGTCCATCAAGCATGAAGTAGACAAATGGCTGCCAAACAAATTGGCTTTTGAGCCAGCTATTAGAAGTGCTCAACTTCTAGCATCATTTGTACGTTGTCTTTTCACATTTTCCTTCAAGAAACATCTCTAAAACCAATAGGCCATCATTCTTTTTATGAAGCCCTATCATATTTGTAGAAAAAATCTCATACCATGCAGAACTCTAGTTGCCCAGGCAACAGAAAAGAAAAACTTTAGAAATCTCAAGAAGAGAAAGGCCCAGAGTTTAGACATTTGTGGTGTGGCATGGCCTAGTGGACCAACTTGTTAGGCATTTGAGTCAATTTTTCAGTATCACCTTTTGAGGTACAGTTTAAATTAATATGCAAATTTTTAAGATGAAAAGCACATATTATATAACAATACATAGTTTAAATGGCCACCTATTTGGGATCTGTCTTGAAAACATTAGATAATAGGAATATTATTGTGAATTTTTCTTATCACAATTTATAATTCTGTATATATTTCAATTTTTAGCTCTACTGTTCGAAGAAAATGGGAGCTATCCTACTTGCCTCGGAGTCCACGTCTGCGTCTGTGTCACATCTTGGTTAAGTTTTTCATACCACCCCACTTTATTTCAAAACCAGTACAGATATTGCTTTGAAACTTACCATACTTATTTACCATCATTAACTCCATTCAAAGACAAGATTATATAACTCTGAAAAGGTTTTTGTAAGAATTATGCCCCTTTTTTGACTAAGAAAATACATTGAATAAGGGTTAAATCCACTATTGACTTAAAGGGGCACTCCCTACATCTAGTAGATTATATTCTCATATTACTCTTTAAATTATCAATAATGACTGGGAATGCATAACTGAAATTTTTAGGTTAAGTTATGATACTTCCAAAGATGCTATTATTTATGTTTTGGAGGTTATTTAGTTTGACAGCAGTTATGTCCCTAAAGTTGGAATACTTGTTTGCGTCATAACCCCCATCTGTAGGCAAGAGAAGGTAACTCTGTCAAAGATTTAAAAAAAATTAAGGTCCTTTAACGACTTAGAATCACGCTAACGTTTTTCGTACCAGTCCACTTTTTGACTGAACCATTTGAGATATTGCTTTGAAAGTTGGAATACTTGTTTACCATCATGAACCCCAAACATTGGCAGAAGAAGTTGAAAGTTTGGATACTTATGTACCGTCATGACACATACCTGTAAGCAATGCATATCTGTGGAAATGTGTCTTGATTTGTAGTGTGTGCAAAAAGCACTGTCATGCACATATATCAACCACTTGAAGTATAAATATACAACTTTTGTGTAGTATTCAGGGATATCAAGCATTTAAGTTTGATAACTCTAGACGTATTATCATGCTACTTTTGGCAGATACAGATCCTTGTTTTGCCTTTAACTCTCAAAGTTTTGTCTTATTGGCAAGCACTAAAACATTTAGTCCTACTGACAGCTCTAGACTAAGCTTTTTATTTTTATACCTCTGAAACTAAGCCAAGGGGGGTATATAGGAGTCACCCGGTGGTTTGTTGGTCCGAAGGTCGGGTGGGCGGTCCGTTGCATTTTCCTTGTCCAGAGCATAACTTCAAAATTAGTAGTAGGAATTCAATACAACTTCATACAATGGTCAAGCACATTGAGAGGAAGTGCAGTGCACAAGAACAATAACTTGATCTTGACTAATTACAGTGTTATTGCTTTTTGTTACTTTTTCTTGTCCAGAGCAGAACTTGAAAACTACTGATTGGAATTCAATGCAACATCATACAATGGTCTAGCACATTAAGAGGAAGTGCACTGTACAAGAACCTTAACTCTTTCTTGACTAATTACAGAGTTATTGCCCTTTGTTACTTTTCTTTGTAGCATAACTTTAAAACTACTGGTTAGAATTAAATACAACTTCATACAACGGTCAAGTACATTGAGAAGAAGTGCAGTGCACAGGGACCATAACTCTATCTTGTCTCGTCATAGAGTTATTGCCCTTTGTTACTTTACCTTGTCCGGAGCATTTCTTGAAAACTACTGGTTTGAATTCAATATAACTTCATACAATAATCAAGTACAGTGACAGAAAGTGCAGTGCAAAGGAACTATAACTCTATCTTGACTCATTACAGAGTTATTGCCTTTTATACTTTTCTTTGTCAGGAGCATAATTGAAAAACTACTGGTTGGAATTCAATACAACTTCATGCAATGGTCTAGCACATTGAGAGGAAGTGCAGTGCACAAGAACCATAACTCCATCTTGACTTATTACAGAGTTATTGCCCTTCGTTACATTTCCTTGTCCCAAGCAGAACTTGAAAACTACAGGTTGGGATTTAATACAACTTCATACAATTGTCAAACACAATGAGAGGAAGTGCAGTGTACAAGACCCATAACTCTTTCATTATTAATTACAGAGTTATTGCCCATTTTACTTTTCCTTGTCCCAGAGCATAACTTGAAACTACTGTTTGGAATTCAATACAACTTCATACAATGGTACAGCACAATGAGAGGAAGTGCAGTGTACAAGAATCATAACTCTATCTTGACTAATTACAGAGTTACTGCCAAGAACAATATCTCTATTTTAGTTTTTATTGCAAGGTATTCTGTTACTACGAACTTCCTGAGTTTATAAAGCAGTCTTTTGGGGGTATCAATCACATTTAGTGAAAGATCTAGTTTAGAACAATTAAAAATCTCTGAAACCACAGTACGTAGAGCTTAGTAATATCACATGAAGCATTTCCTAGTAGACCTCTACCAAGAGTGCTAAAATCATGACCCCCGGTGAAAATTGACCACACGCAATGGGTCACTTGATTTGACATAGACATATATAGGGAATACTTCAAAATCTTCTCGTCTAAAGCCACACAGTCCAGAGCTTAGATATTTTGAATGTTACACTATGATATGGACCTCTGCGAAAATTGTTCAAATCAAGACACCAGTTAAAATCAGTGACATGTTTGTTGACCTTGAATTATAGCCTAAGGTAGCCAGGTGAGTAATATAGGGAAATCTTGGCCCTCTTGTTTTGGATATATTTCTAAACGTCTGCAGTAACATTATCATTGTTGCTTAATCATACTACGATGGTAGTTCTTGTGATTAGGATATGAATATAGCCAGTTGCACTGACTAGCTTTGTTTCAGTGTTTTGGGTGCAAGTTGGAGCTGTCGTGTACCTGTGTATGTTGAGCTCAATGCCTTTTTTCCGTATACCTATTTTTAATTGAGTTCGAGTTTATAAACCATTTGCTGTTTAAAACCTAAGTTACTGAAGTCGATGACATCACCAAAACCTCTACGTTTGTGTTGCAAAGAATGTCTGTTAGGCTCGGTCTCGCCTCGCAAGGTTTTAATACAGATTATAAACTATTTTTCAATGAAAGCTTCAGTTGAATGACGTAGCTCAACATCAGAAAAACTTAAAAAATACATAAGGAAAGGACTGGCAGCGCTACCTCCCAAATGCCGGGTAGGGCATTATGATTTAAACGAGAAGATTTATTCTGCAGGTAGAACATTTTATGTATTTTCTTTGTTGAATGCACACATATTATGAAATGAATGAAAATCGCATAAGAAGAGGAGTGTGAGAAATGTCAAAAGGTTGACTATGAACCTCGAATTATTTAATACGAGTTATGTCTCTGTAAACATGTAGAAAGTAGCGAACAGTTTTTAGCTCACCTGGCATAAAGTGCCAGAGTGAGCTATTGGGATCGCAGTCCGTCCGTCGTACTTCCGTCCGTCCACCATTTCCTTCAAACGACATCCCCTCTGAAACCACTGGGCCAATATTGATGAGACTTTGCAGGGATGTTCCTTGCATGAAGCTCTATCAAAGTTGTTCAAAGAATTCCATTCCATGCAGAACTCTGGTTGCTATGGCAACAAATAGGAAAAACTTAAAAAATCTTCTTCTCTGAAACCACAAGGCCTTAGAGCTTAGATATGTGGCATGTAGCATTGTCTAGTGGACCTCTACCAAGATTGTTCAAATTATGACCCCCGGGTCAAAATTGACCCCGCGCGGATGGTCACTTAGTTTTGCATAGGCTTTATATAGGAAAAACTTTAAAAATCTTCTTCTCTGAAACCACACAGCCTAGAGCTTAGATATTTGGTATGTAGCATTGTCTGGTGGACCTGTACCAAGATTGTTCAAATTATGACCCTGGGGTCAAAATTGAACCTGTAGGGGGAGTCACTTAGTTTTACATATACTAATATATGAAAAACTTTAAAAATCTTCTTCTCTGAAACCACAAGGCCTAGAGCTGAGATATTTGGCATGTAGCATTGGCTAGTGGACCTCTAGCAAGATTGTTCAAATTATGACCCCAGGGTCAAAATTGACGCCCCACGGGAGGTCACTTAGTTTAACATAGGCTTATATAGGGAAATCTTAAAAAAATCTTCTTCTCTGAAACCACAAAGCCTAGAGCTTAGATATTTGGCATGTAGCATTTGCTAGTGGACCTCTAGCAAGATTGTTCAAATCATGACCCCCGGGCCAAACTGACCCCGCCCTGGGGGGTCACTTGGTTTTGCATAGGCTTCAATGATAGAGGAAAAACTTAAAAAATCTTCTCAGAAAGTACAAGGCCTAGAGATTAGATATTTGGCATGTAAAAATGCCTATTGGACTTCTACCAAGATTGTTCAAATTATGACCCCAGGGTCAAAATTAACCCTTCCCGGGAAGGGGGTGGGTGGGAGGAAGGTGACTTGATTTCACATAGGCTTATATAGGTAAAACTTTAATAAAAACAAGAAGGCCGACAGGCAGATAATAGTTATTTGGAATGTTACTTAGCATTGTGTAGTGGACCTCTACGAATTATATTAGAATCTTGACCCCTTGTATTATAGCCAATGTTAGTCAGGTGAGCGATATAGGGCCATCATGGCCCTCTTGTTATCGTTCTTCCGGTATCCGGTAAAGTGGATCTCATTATGTTACCATAACTTGATGTTTCTATAATTTTTATACACAATCGCATTATAAAACTTTAAAGTCTGTTTTTGAACTATGTACATTGCTGATTCGATGAACAATAAACAATATATTTACTCAATTACTTAGTGTAGGGAATACGTGCAGACATTGCCTATACACAAGGTCTTTCAAATAGTACCTTGCTATACATGCATTTACTTACCATTACGCCATCTTGAAGCCAAAGATCAAACATTTGAATTGTCTCATCGGTTACATTTTTTTCTAAACAAGAAAGTGGAGTATTGGTATCATCTATTATAGTCATTGCTTTTATCTAAGATAAAACTCAGAAAACATTTGTAATATTTGAATCAGTTTTGCTCATATTACAAAAACTAGGAACCTGTCTCTCGAAAGACAAAATAAGATATAAATGAGTGGACATTTGGCAATGGCTGATTTAAGACACTGTTCAAAGGACCGCTATGATTTTTTTGTATCACAGTTTTTTTTTTATAAATTAATGTCGCAGTTTCGGAAGCAGGCTACGGATCAGTATTCCAAGTTTGTATATATCTTCAGATTTCCTCTCGGGGTTGAAGCAAGGAGATGGTTCTTGTCTTATCTGTATATCACCAACAACCTGCAATAAAAAAAGATCTATTTCAAATGCAATTTCATGACAGCATTACTGTAACTATAATGTGAAATAGGGTTTCAACAAAGTGATTTAGAGTAATTTTGAGTGTAGTTGTTTATATAGAGATGTTAAAAGACTTGAGAACATTGTATAGTTTAATTAGGACAGTAATATCGTCAACCTAATTAAAGAGAACACATCAAGTACAACAGTTTTTCTCTGAAGGTCGTCAATATTACTGTGCAACGAACAATTACATGATAATTACAGTATATCGTTATACCGAAAAGTGAAGCTCGTTTATTTTTTTGCATTCAATAAATTATCTTTTTTATAGAAAATGTTAGTAAATATTGTAAGGCGCGAATACTAAAAACAGTCTCATTTCAGACATGTGTATTCTAATCATTGTCAATAAAGTTGAGATATAATAAAATTAAATACATGTATAATGTTTATCAAAATAAAACCTGCAGTGCAATTTGGATAAAATCTCAGCGAGATGACTAAAGAATCATTTTATAGATACAATTTTGTTATGGTTGCTGATATCTACAACTTTTGTTCTGCCGCCCTAACGACATTTTAAACATTTGTCATTTATTCGTTCTGTCCACGGTTCAGTCGCACCCACAAAAAAGACAAACTCGCCGCAGCGTTTATACAATGTACTTTCTTTTACGGTGTAAATTATGCAAATCTGGTAAAACATTTAAAAATACTACTTTGACTTTTGCTGTTAGGCTTCGATACAAAAGAACAATCTAAAGATTTCGAGTTTTAGCTTTTTAGCTGAATTTTTGCTTTTGGCGACAATTTATTTTTTCAACGTACCTGTCCATATTCTACACTAACATATACCGTCTGGGCATCTAGTCTGACCAACACGTAAGAATTTCTGTGCAAAGATCGCAAACACTTGCTCATTTGTAGTAGTATTTTGATGATGACAGTCTTTGTTACATCTTTGTAACACATGGCTTCTAGACTGATGAAAGACTGCCCGAAATTATCCCTTTTTGTAATGAAATACCGGAACAAGCCTTTGATTGGTTTATACGTTTTCACTATAAGAAAAGAAACAACGTCAAATACAGTCAGTGAATCACAGAGTTCGAGAATAGTGATACCAGCGTTCATATAGATATCTATTTAATTTTAGTGCAAATATGATAAACAATATTTGTAGCATTTAAATCAGGTTGTTTTTTTAATTACTGCGAACTAAGTTTTATCTAAACTCAACGAAATCAGCCCCTTGAATCTTTTATAAATATACATAATGATACTTGGTCAAGTAGGTCAATACTTGGGGAACCTACTGGAGGAGAAAGTTATCATACTTTTTAATCGATTTTTAAGTCCAAACTAAAGACCCACTCTAAAACTGAGTGCAATTTTAAAGAAATAACAAGAAATATATTTGGTCATCGAATATGAAATTTAGAGGTTAAATTGGACTTGAAAACCATTAATAGTTGAAAGAGATGCCAATTTAAACTGTACTGCCCGAATGAGTAACAGTGCAGATGTACAGATGCCACAGATCATCTCTTTTAGCAACACATTTTTAAATGATAATAAATGAAAATTCTGATATCTTAATGTTTAAAGTGGAATTATGCACATTTATTTTTCAAGAAAAAAATCCAGCTGAAATAGGTGTGTGTGTGTGTGAAAAGGGTTAAGGAAATAATAGCTTTTAACCCAATACACCAAACTCTTTCTGCAATAACTTTACAAATATTACTTTTCCTATTTTGACTGGGAGAGTCAATTTAAAAAAAAAACAACTGCATGCAGAAGTTGCTTCCCTTCCGCTGCCGAAATCTCTCTACTAACAACTACAACAACACAAGGGAGATCACTGCGAAGGAAGGAACTATTATTTTATTTGTCCAATTTTTTTATTTCTAAAGCACCAACTTCTAATACTAATGCGGCATTAGTTTTACACATTTTAATGCACAGCAACCGAAAATTGCTTTTATAATAAAACTGCCACCAAAAATACACTTTGTGCAGTTAGATGAGTATAATCACGATCACTTTAAGCAGAGGCTATAAAATATTATATTGAACTGTGTCTGTGACATGATGTCTTAATAAAACTCTTTAATAAATGTTTGAGGAAATCGTACGCAGGTAATTACATTGATATGCTGTGTCACTTCTCTTAAAGCCTTGTTCCTTTCTTCGTTTTCGGTTCTGAAATTAACATTTATACTTTATTTATTTACAGTATACATCCAGCAAATTAACATTTATACTTTATTTACTTTACAGTATCATCAGAATTAATTAGTACTTTATTTACATTTACAGTATACATCCAGCAAATTAACATTAGTACTTTATTTACATTTACAGTATACATCCAGCAAATTAACATTTATACTTTATTTACATTTACAGTATACATCCAGCAAATTAACATTTATACTTTCCCAGGTAATAATGCTCTCTAGTACAAACTCTACTAATGTGTTTAAGCGTATATAGAAATTCTGGCACAGCTTTTCCGACAATATTCAGTCAAAGTTTTGACAATAGCCTGATCAATCAGTTTGTTACACCATGATATTTTCCAATTAGAAGTTGTAGCAAATGTCAGTAAAATGAATGACGGATCGTCACTTAAGATTACCTTTCGGCTAAGAACTGCAGTCAAAGTATAAAGTATCGGATTTAACGCAGAGTTTATGGGCAAGACAAAAACTGCTGTCCAAGCATATACTTCCCCAGGGATCATATGTCCTGTCATCGCCATTATGCCTGGAAAGGATCGCAAGATATACTTCTTCGTTGTCTTTTATTTCAAGCAAATGTGAGCAGGCCATTCTTTTACACATATAGGTCAATATTTGCAAAAATAGTCCATTGCAAAGAACTCATTTGAGTAAAATGTTTCCTAAAGAGGAATACAAATCACACATATTGCAAGTTTTACAACCCTTTCAGTATTTGATTTTGTAGATGTTACTTCTACAGAACTACAGTTAACAAGTTTTGGAACGCTATTTATATAAGTAAATGTCAAAAGACATAATGATGCCTAAGCAGATATAGATATATTGACTGTGTACTTACCCATACATCCGATGGGAAACCAACAGAGAAAATCCGTCGTTACAACCAGAAGCAAATTGCGGGCCACAGTCAGTTCAGTAACTCTTCGTTCATTGGTCGATGACTTTCCTGTCCGAGTTCCTTTAACAACTGATGTAGTGTTTTTGATTTCCTTATAGATTGATAGCTGACCTACAGCTATAAGAATGAATGTTACAAAATTAACCCCAATGAAGATAACGACAGAGTAGAGCCAGCCTGGAGGCCTGTCTCTTGTCAATGGCAGTGCAATGCAGACACCAGATTTAGTATAGAACATTTCTTTGAAGTATTCTTTGTGGAGAAGAGGGAATACTGCAATAGACATAGACACGGTCCATACAACAATGCACGATATGAGTGCATTCTTTTTGCTGAAACACGGTCGGCTAAATGGGTACTTTATTACAAGAAACCTATCTAATGTAATAAGACAAAGAAAGAAAACACTGGCTTCCGAGGAGACGGTGGACACAATTCCTGCTAGCGTACACCAAGCACTATTTCTCCAGTAGTCGTCCTTGAAGATATATCTGGAAAGGGACAATAGCTAGATTATCTCACTGATTTATGTGTCCCAAAATGCGTAAAAATGTAACGGCCCTTAAGATACATACCGATTAGGCTGACATAAGCATTTGATTTAAACTTTCTGTTGCACATATATTTGTTGATATTCCCGAATCGACAGCAAATAAATTTATTCGTGAATTTAAAATGTGCCAAAGGAGAATTTCCTGGTTTTTTATAAATCAATGCGAAATGAATCTTTGCAGATTAGTGTAAAATACCGAAGTTTAAGTTATACCGATTACTGTGTTTCCAAAATTCGCATCTGAGACAAATTTACACACTGTTTGATCGAGGTTTGAAAAGTCGAGGAGAATAATTTGCCTGTTTTCGTATCAATTTAAACAAAAATGAGGTTTTAAATAAGAGAAAATAGAAACTTGTTTAAAGTGACATTGTGCGCATTTTTTTTTCAAATAAAATCCGGCTGAAATAGGTGTATGTAAAAAAGGGTAGAGGAAGTAATAGCTTTTAACCCAATACACCAAACTCTTCCTGCTACCAGTACGAAATAATAACTTTCCAAATATTACTTTTCCTATTTTGACTGTGATAGTCTTTTAAGAAAAAAAAAACAACTTCATGCAGGAGTTGCTTTCCTTCCACTGCCGAAATCTCTACCACAACAACAACAATACAAACTGTGAAGAATTTAAATGCACAGCAACCGAAAATTGCTTTTATAAAACTGTCACCAAAAATACAATTTGTGCAGTAAGATGCGGATAATGTCACTTTAAACTACATTCATTACCGAAATCTTGTCAAAAATATTTTATGACACAAAAACATATGCGTATACATTTCTGAAATAGCTTCAAAAGTGTTCAACAAAACAACTTTTCAAAGAACTAACTAATTTGGGCTTATTTACCAAATAATGCAGAGATACATGTATCATATATTTATACATTTGTACAATGTAATTAAAAACATTGATTACCTTTTCCTGAATGCCGCATCAGCTATAGCTATGATGATCAAGTAAACCCCCATAAGAAAATCCGCTACAGCTAGGTTGGTTACAAATATTCCAAATCCTAGCTTCAATCTCTCTCGGTCGTATACAAAACGATATATTACAGACATAAGGTTTCCAAGTAAAGCACAGACTCCCATAAGCCAAAGCATGGTTTGAAGTGCAGGTATTCGCATTAAATCATCACAAGATGAAAATTCATCCTTCCTAGGAAAACAATCGTCTTCTGACAAATAGTTTGGTCGGACGCAGCAGAATTTATATTCCGGTGTACGAAGAGACTTTAACCCAGAAATACCAGTAAATGCATCTTGATTGAAATATGTTATAATGGTTCTCTCAATGTTTATATGTTTTGTTTGTAAGTCTCTAAAAGCAAAATCTTCAAGTTGGAGTATACGGTTGTTTGAAAGATTAAGTAAGTCAAGATTCAAGCCCGCGAAAGCGTTTGATGAGATCCTCTTGATCGACGATCCCGTTATGTTTAATATTTTTAAACTCAAGAGTCCTTGCAATGCATAAGATTCCAGCAATGAAAGCGCCGTGTTTCCATGGAGATTGATAGTAACGAGCCGACGAAGACCAATAAACGCTGACTTTGGTATCTTCACAATATTATTGTTACTCAGATCTAAATAGCGCAAATTGTTCAAATATCTGAAAACATTCGGAACGAGCTCATCTATTCTACAAGCGGATAAATATAATCGAATCAAACGTGGATAGTTCAGTTCCGAAACTCGAAACATATCTTTGAGTTCAGCATTACCTGTCAAATCAACTGACCGAGAATTGCTATGTAAATTCATCAATGAGTCCGTTTTGAAATGAGAAAAACTGCAATCAACAGCATATCCTGTACAAGTACAATTCTCAGGACATGTATAGTTACAGAGTCTCTCGTCGTCGCCATATAAACACTGTGCATGTCCATCACAGACGTCGTCTGTTGCAATACATCTTTTACTTGACGCACATTTATATTCATTCGGACAATACACTTTTGATGTACCTAAAGAACATGAAGAAATGTGATACTGAAAACGTTCCATAATATGAGAAATATTTGTCGAAATTAACAGACAATTAAAAATTAAAAAATGATAAAGTAATTATGACAAAATCTTAAATATTGCATGAATTCAAAATCAACACAAACTGAAAAGATTCTTTCTTTATCAGCTCACTTCAGCACAAAGTGCTTAAAGATGAGCAATTGTGGTAGCCTGGTGTCTGTCTGTCGTCCGTCCTTTGGCTCTCTGTCTGTCATACTTACCTTGTGAATACTATAGAGGCCACACATCTAACCATCATGAAAATTGGTCGGAATGCTTGTCTTGATAATATCTAGGCTAACTTTGAAAGTGGGTAACGTGGGGTAAAACACTAGGTCACCAGGCCAAATCACAGATAAACCTTGTGAACACTACAGTTCACATTTTATACCTAATTATCTTGAAAATTAGTCAGAATGTACCTTTTGATGAGCTCTAGGTAAACTAATTGACTGTGTCACGTGAGGTAAACAATTAGTTAACCACGTCAAATGTTAGAAATACATTGTCAACACCCTAGGAGCCATAAAATTTGGACCTAGTCATCCTGAAAGTTGGTCAGAATATTTGTTTTGATAAATTCTAGATCAAGTACGAAAGTGAGTCACATATCGTCAAAAACTAGGTCACCAGGTCAGATGATAGAAGCACCATGCGAGCACTCACGAAGCCATTTTTGGGTCGATTGCTAAAATCGAGCCAAAGTTAACAGAGTATATATCGGCCTTACGGCCGAACGCACAACATACAAACAAGTAGTTCCATATAAACAGTTGTTAGACATTATAGCGATTTCTGTTTTCAAAATTATATAGTAATAAATCTAAATAATTTAAAAACATTTCAGAATAGAATAATATTATTTCGTTATTGTTCTTTAAATGTGTAATTAATCGTAAATACTATTAATGCGCGAACGAAACGACTTGGATATACAAATTTATAAGAACTCGTTTTTTACCTATTACTCTATAGTCAGCGGACATAGAGCAGTTGGTAGAGATGCTGGAAATTGAAATTGCGCTGACTTACTGCGGCGGACGTGAGTTCGAAACCCATCTACTACAGTTTTTTTTACATTTTTTTTAAATGTTTTACAGCAAATAATCATAGAAAACTTCATTCATGTCAAACTTATAAGGATAATGTTAATAAGACATACTGTATACATATTATTCGATAACAGTAAAGTTCAGTCAGTAGTCGTGTCAGGTTTTGCTTGTACAACCAGAATTGGTTTCCTTGGGTTCTTTTGGGGCCATGCCTCAACATCAATCATCACCAATTTCTAGAATATTTACATGTCAGTTTTGTTTGTGGGCCCGCTGTGATACTTTGTATCACTGTTTTTCTTGTTCAGTTATTAATTTACTCTGTGTCTTCTTTGATCTTGCTCATTGTTCAGTTTTTGCCTACAATTTAGGATAGGAATTTATTTTGTACTATTGACACAATACACTCAACCCTATGGGCAAATCCCATAACTTTTGAATGACATTTAAAGTTGTGCAAACTTTGAATTTTCAGTTCAGGTTTGTAAAAATCCACTTCTCAGTTACCATTCACAGCTATGATACTTTATAGGGTAGTTGAACATACATGTAGTCACTGAATGCAAAAGGTAAGCACATGGGTTCCTATCAAAAGTAAAGTTTACACATATGGTTAAAGGTCAAACTCTGTGGACATTTGTGTCTCCAGTTTGTTGATAACTTTACTCATGTATGGGTTGCCCTGTTATTTACACATGTATGTCTACAGTCTGTGTTGTTCAGAGACAATCGACCCTCCAGCACTTTCAGTCCTTTGATTTTACCCAGTCAGCATGTAAATTGGTCAGAATGTTTGTCTTGATAAAATCGAGGTGAAGGTTGAAACTAGGTCATGTGGGGTTAAAAACTAGATAACCGGTCAAATTACAGAAACACACTATACCCAGTCATCTTGAAAATTTGTCAGAAAATTTTGATGATCTCTATATCAAGTCTGGAACTGGATCACGTGGGGTTTTTGAAGCCACGTTCATGAAACTGACTGTGCGTACAGTTTTTCAAGCTGAATTCTAAATTGGCATGAGCAAACCTTAATATTACTTTAGGCCTATTTTCTTGTCTTTTAGAGTAATGGTACTCAGGTGAGCGATACAGAGTAATGGTGTTCCCCTTAATTGTTTTGATGACGTTCTAATCTACGATTGAACCCTTTATCAACTCTGACTACCTTAATAAAGCATTTGCCTTAACGCTCGGTTCAATTTATGAATGAAGTGATTTTCTGTACAATAAAGTACCTGAACAGAAGATTGAAACATACCTTTGCACAAACTAGGAAATAATGTTGATGCAGTGGATGAAAGTAACGCCCATCGACTTACGGAAACATCATTTACAAAAGGAAGTTGTTTTCTCTGAACAGACTGTTTGTTTGGTTCTTGTGTTATTCTGTAAATCTCGAAATCTGGCTTGGCTTTGATATTCCCGAAAATCATCTGAGCAACAATTTCGGATTCATTGCTACTTTGTATGTAAATAATTGCTTTTGACTTATTCTTCGAAAACTGAATATCGTTGATGAACATGGAAGCTAACTTAGAATATTTACAAATAAAATCCCTATCAACAATATCAAAAGGATATGTTTCTTTGTCCGTTATGTCTAACAGTCTATGATCAAATTTCAATTTATCTGCCTGAGTCCTTGATTTATATCCCAGGACCCTAAATACAGACTTTTTCGCATAAAACTGTTTGGACAAGGACCGTAATTCGCGATTCGTAAAGATGTCGACATTTTCCTCATAAAGAACTAATACTTCAGTATTTTCTTCTTTGCAACCTGAAATGTTGAATGTGAAAATATTGAGACATAGCCTTCTAAACCGGAGATTTGTTTTCTAATTCATTTCCCATGGCGACAACCAATCATGAATTTTATCCTTTATAAGAACATCTATATCTATAAAGATAACACTCAACCAAATAACCATTAACAATGGTGTTAATTCATTATATTTCTTAAGAAAATTCTATTAACTTTGCTTTCTGTCATTTTGATATATAAAACACCAAACTTTATTGTTACATCACACGGACAAAAATATAGTTACAAATACAATCAGTCACACCTATTTGTTGTATGTTATTAAGAGTTAACATGCCAGAGACACGTGCGCATTCACACTGATGTATGTACAGTGATTTAAAATTAAGCATAGCACTTGAATGATAGTAGTTGACCGGTCTGACGGATCGGAGGCAGATTTCAAGTACATGTATTGAGTCGAAATCAGTTCTGAATATGATATCGGATGCCTGCCTAGTGACTCGAAAAAAGAAATCAATATATAACCGCTATTCTTTTTCAATTAATAGTCCACAGTGTAAATAAGAAGTTACGAAGTGACATATGTAAGTTCTGGACGATGTTCTGCAAAAATCAATGCAATCTATATCTAACAAACATTGAAGATATACCGCAATCCAGTTCGTCCTGTCCGTTCGGACACTGCATAATACCATCGCATATAAACTTCAGAGGCAAACAAAAACTCCCTGGACATTTTGTTGTGTTTGATGGACAATTGAAGTTTTCTGAAATCAACGCATATGATATACATTAAAATAACCATACCTTTCGTCCATGGATTATTTAGTTCATTTGATATCATAGGGTACTTGTGATCAACCCCGACAATCTAAGTGAATTTTTATAGGGGGACATTTCGTTTAATTTTATTCAACGATACTAATTATAAATCTTTGTAGACTATTACAACAGCTCAGCACATTATTGCGACTTTGAGATGGTTAAAATATGGTTAACAGTGAAACATATAAATTACCACATCCATGAAGATGGGTACCAGATCTGCAACCGATTGCAAATCCGGCAGCGTCAGTATTATACACACAACGAATAGATCCTGGAAATATTTTGTTCTCATCCCCACATCCCACTGTTTCCTCTTTATGTGTTACTGAAGTATCTATAACAAATAAAACTTTTAAAAAAGACTTGCGTAGAAATGAAAGATCAAGACTGTAAACATTGTGAAATATAACATTTATGATGAACTAATAGCACATAACTTAAACATAAAAGTTTAATCTAACCTGTGATCAAAGTTTACGATATCAAATGGTGCTTGAAAGATGATGGAATAGGTAACAGTGTGTATATAGTGAAACATGTTAGCAAAAGACGAGAACTTCCGCTGTTCCAGTTGCACCAATAGTCATACTTGCCTGGGCTTTTAGGAAAATAAAAACTAGGTAGAAGTACAAGTGCAAATAATGTTAACGTAGAAATATATGGCAATTTTGGTAACTCAATAGTCCTACCTCTGATTTGACTACATATCAAACTTGACGGTGATGATTAGATGACAGTATAAAACATTTATCAAAGACGACATCAGAAGGCCGGTGGGAACCTCACTATACTAAACGTTATTTTAGCAAATGGGAATTAAATACTATATAAATAAGGTTTCTTGTTAATTATATTTCAACAGAGATCTCAAAATTCAAGGCAGCTATATTAGAGTCAAGCTAAATGCAAATGAGTTACCTTGTATGCATACAATAGGTCCAACTATTATCTCGATGTCACTGAAATCTGTTTCTGTTAGCGTTAAAAAGCGAGTACTCATTTCTTCATTATAGACAAATAAAAAACGTGTTGTAGTGTTAAGGATCGTATCGTCGTCACATGACTGCATAGACCTAAAATCAAAGACACTATCCATAAAAAAGAGTTGAGTCGATTCCATGAAAAATAAATTGAGCAGATTCCTTGAAGAATAAAATATGAGAGACTGTTTTCTTGAGAAAAAACCAAAATGCCACGAGGATTTCAATTCCTTGCCCGGGGTGATTAAAAAGAATACAAAGTTTTATTTCTACACGTGAAAATGTGTTTTTGGTAATGTAAAACACGATTTGTTGCTTCATTGATGTCGTCTGATGATTCGTCAACTCTGTAGTGAACTATATATTACCAGTATCTTACAAATGTACACTGTATTACATATTGCTGATTTATCAACAGTAATGTATCTCCTCTGTACCATTATCATTTGTATAACAGTTTGTTTCTTCTACCTTTATTTAAATGTTAGTATTAAACTATCTTTATACAGTAGTCAGATATATATTAATATTACCCCAAAGGTTCAACAGAAATGAACAAACACTTACTTTATATCACCATCTGTCCCGAACGGAACTACGGTCATCTGTACGCATTTGCAGTGTGCAAAAGCATGTTCGTGCTTCGGATCGTCAAAGTCAGCTGCCGCTTTGTGTGCTGCTACACATGACTGTGTTATCTGAAAAACAATTAAAATACAAAGGAATATGTTTGTCCTGCATCTTTTTTCTTAGATGTTGGTTATATAAAGAATGAACAAATTATGTGGGTAGTAATATACATTTAACGTTGACATATGCATAATGTACACAACTAGAAATCTATTTATTATTTGTATGAATAAGTTTGGTCAGTAAAGGCAATGCAATGTTATATTATGTCTACTTGGTGTTTGTTCTTATTTGATACATAGTACGCATTGTATTTGAAATGTTTGGTACATTGATAGTGAATTGACCAGTTGAAAGTTGATGTTGTTTTATTGCATTCATGTTTGTTTAAGCAATGTATGTACTCCATACCAAAAGAAATCTTACCTTTTCTTATCTTACACATAAAATTATTAGGATAACAAATCACAACATATTTAGACCCGTTATTGCGTGTAACTACTTGAAGTATACTGTGAAGCCCCTTTACCTAAGTGAGTAAACACTATTTAAAGTAAAGCAAGAAAGCTCTCTACTGTTTGCATGAGATATTTTCTCAGCCAAATTTAAGGTCATATAAGTTTATGCTAAGCTTTAAAAGCAAAGAATTAACATCTTTGAACTATAGTTCAGACAAATTATTTACGTTCTGTGTACACTTTTGTTTGTTATCTGTCAGGATGTTGAACATGCCGTAATCAAATCCATCTGCTCCCAACTCTTTAGAATGTATCACAAGAGAATTGTATCTAAAATGTAATGTTGGGTAGCTATTAAAAATACGCTATGGTACATATTTTTAAAGTTTCATTTTTAGTTGTCGTAAACTTGCAATGGAGAGTGAGTCTTTCGAATCTTTTTTGAAGATTGAATGGTAAAGATCTATTAGAATTGTGATCATTTCGCTGCATATCTAAGCCAGTCTATAAAGTTTCAAGTACCAGAAAATGTGTTGTACGTAGGCCCAATTGACTAACACCAACAAATATATATAGTTGTGCACATTTAGAATATACAAGTGTATACATAACTGCTAAGAGATTACAGTCGATCAAAATGTATGTCTTTATTCTTAAAATCTTGTGAACGCTAGCTGAGATATAGTTTGTTACTAATAATAATTAGGTAACACTGATACAGGTGCAAGGTCTGATATTGTTTTGCTAGTCTGCGTATTTGTGACCAACAGTTGGTTTATTATTGTCAACTCACCGTTTAGTAACTTCAATATTATAGAATACTGTGTATATTTTTCCTCCTGTGTCAACATGTTCAAAAGAACATTCTGCGTCAGTTCCATCTAAAAGAATAAATCTATTTTAGTGATACAGTCCAACTATCCCGAACGACATCTCCCTAAAACCTCCATAAAAGACACACATTTTCTTCCCTATTGTGTCAGTAGTATAAGGAATCAACCTCTCCAAAACAACACCTCTCAACAACAATCACATCTCGGTGTTCCCAAGGGTGTTCGCTCCTGAGAGGTTTCACTGAACATGAATTCATTTACTTGAGGATATATTCAAAGAAGTGCATTGTAAATTGCATAAAACGATCAAACGCTTACTCTATTTTCAAAGAGCTATTACTGGAATGATAATTTAAAACAATCATATTATAAAGTGGACTTTTGGTACACTTTTTTTTTATTTCATAGTCTTTCATTCATTACCCTATGACAGTATGACAGACTTATTTTTGCTGAAAATTTCAAGATATTAAATCGTTTTTTTCTCGTAATGAACATACGGAAAGACAACGTACTTAAGCTGTAAATTCCATTTGTACGGTAACCAAAAAGCAGTAACTCTTCACACGATAAGAAAATTGGTTGTTTGCAACCTTCCTCATCACTTCCATCCTTACAATCTGGGTACTTGTCGCACACCAGTCTGTCAGGTATACAGCGAATGGCGTCGCAATGAAAGGCTTCGTTACTACAAATATCTAGAAAACACGAAAACAGAAAGAAAACTTAGGCTTTATATTACAGTTACCCGGTTGGCATATGACTTGATTTCTATACGCGGTATGTCTTAAGGGCGATTAAATTCAAGAATGCATTTACAACAGTCATCCTAGCAGTCATCATAAGTTAACTTAAAACGTATTCTTACACATCATTGCTTGAATTAATTAGCTTAAATAAATTCTAATGCATGGTTTCCTTCATAAACTTAAAGAAATAATGTTCTAAAATATTACAATACTGACACCGTTTCACATTTATCAGCCTGTATTTAAAATTTAACTGTACTAATTTTACCACATATGTTTTCGTCACTTCCGTCCAAACATTGCTCATAAGCGTCACATTTCTTTTCAGCGGGAATACATTGATCACTTATGCAGCGATACTCGTTGCTGAGACATAATGGGTAATCTGAATTAGATTGTTAGAACATTTAAATGTAACGTCATTGGTGTTGACAACATGGCACCTTTTGTTCTTTTAATAACAGATTTGACTATACGCTGACCTATAATTAATCTAAAAGGAAAGCAGTAAACTCAAAGGGGGAGATGGGTCCTTGATTTTTGGTGATTACAATGAGGGCTAGCGTCTCCAAAAAGTGAAAATTGATGACTGAGGCTATATATTGTACGCTGTAATATTGACTCCATCAGGAATTTTGGATTCTTTCATGAAGGTATCTTTCAAGATCTTTTATTTCACTCAGTTTTCTGTCAGTAATGACAGAAAATGTCGTTTGGACACCTTGGACTCCGCTGTTGCTATTCGATAGGTCGCTGCTTACTGACACTCACACAAATGAAAAAAATAAACAACTCACTTAATTTTGTTTTAAACTCGCAGAAAGTAGGTACAAATGCCCTCGTTTCGATTGCTTCAAATGTGCTATTTAAAGTATGAGGCGACCATAAATATTTCCAAGTAACGATTAATGAGAATGATATATATATTATAGTATTATAATATTATTAATAATTAAGTGATCATATAAACAATAAGATCTAGTGATTCGAGTGACTACAAAGGCAGAATACATATCTAGTAAAAGAATATAACTGTACCTTCTGGCAAATATAAATTTTCGTAAATATAAATATGATAAAAGAATGTGTGTTAAAGATCCTTTTAATGTTATCCAAATGATATGGTTCAATACCACAATTTTCATCAGAAGAGTCGATGCAATCTATTATGAAGTCACACATCTGACTGACATGGATACATCCCCCATCGTCACACTGGAATTGTTCGCTGCCACATTCACGTCCATCTTCAATATCAAATCACGAACATGACACTTACGTGTACACAAACACACACACATGCGACCACAAACACATTTCAGATGTACACAGTACATTTTGCAAATGTAAACATTGGTGCATTTTGTGAAATTTCTTTTCACATACATTATATATCTTAAAGTCCTGGGGCCAAACTATATGGTTCACCCTGCTAAATTTACAGAAATGTATACACAATGGACTGGAATGTAGTCTGTGTTATTACAATCACTTTATTAACAAGAACGAAGATAATCTTAATGTTCAATTAAAGTCGACATTAATAAAAGTAGACTTTACAACTGTTTTTATATTTAAACATTTACAATTTGAAGACAATCGGCTGAAGGACAGATAACTGCTAAGTAGCGTGTTTTATATCGTTCGAAAACGAAAGCTATTACCATGTTGATAATATAGGCAAAATATCTTACCTGCGTAAATGGAACAGTTAGCTTCATCTGATGCATCAAAGCAATCAATGACGCCATCACATCGTGATGTGATAGATATCAACTCTTGACTGGTGCATTTAAATAACAAGCTATCTAATACTGGCAACTTTACCCGTGAAGATGTATGGCTACGATACAGAGAATGTACTGGAAAAAGGTACAAAATAACAAAACGTACAATTGAAGATGATAATAATAGATATGTTCATTATAAAAGCCTGATTCATGTTGTAACATATTTGTCATCACATTACGTACAACGAAGCAAATGAAAATAACGCTGCGTAAGGAGTATAGATCCCATTCGATATTCGATTCCGTTTCAAATGAGATTGTCATTAATTTTCTTCCATATAACATTTCAAAGCAGAAAACTATTACTAAAGTATTGTAGCATATATTTAACCTGCCACACTGGTACCCGTTACGAATTCATTCATGCGTGAAATCCATTACATAAACATGAAACGCACACAAAATATTATATTTGTAAATGGTATTCACCAAACGCTTGTACGTGTACTTGTCCACAGGAAAAAAATGATAAGACTATTGAGTAATACCCAAGCTTATAAATAAAATGGCATAATAGAATCTTTTTTTATATCAAGCCTTGAAAATTTGAAGCCAAATGACTCACAACGAGTATTCAATCTCAAAGATTATCGTTGTTGAGAAAGATGTCCCGCCTGTTAATTTTTGACGCCCATAACGTCAAACGTCACTTTAGATTTTACTTGATGATTCCAGATATCAAAGACTCTTGTAATAAAAACCATGATGAAATATAAACAAGAAAAACGCAGAGAACAGTGACCAGCAAGTAAAAAAGAGACTCTAGACTCTAGTAAAATCTTAGATAGTAGTTTGCGTTAATTCACCATTGATCCTTTTGCTGAATATTTGCAAATTATCTTATACTATAAGATCTTATACTATAAATACTATATCTTATACTATAAATTAACTCTTCAGGATACTGCAAATACGGAAAAAGCGGCACTAAATTGCAACGAAGACACTGAATTAAGAACCCCAGCTAAAGTCGAGGTATTTTGACGATACGTTTTTTGTGTCGCATTATCAAAAAAATATTCTTCGATTTATTTAAGACGTCGCGTCTTAAATATATTGAAGACTATTTTTTGACCATATGTTTGCATTTGAGTTGCAATTACAGATGGCTTTAAAAGAATGCCATATTGGGGTTGCTTTTTTATCTTAAATCCAACGTTTTTGTCAAAGAACGCAGTTTACGAAATGCCCAAACCTTTCAATATTGTATTTTATATCTTTATTTCTTTGTTTGCTCAAGCTAATTTTTTCAATTACACTGTACAACTTTTTTTATATAGAGTTTGACTATGACTTTAAACGCATCACCTGTCCATGTACAATTACGCTCATCTGACATATCTCTACAGTCAGGTTGACCATTGCACATCTTTCCGTATTTGATGTTTTCTCCACTTTCACAGAGAAATTCCTTCGAATGTTCATCATAAGGGGCAAGGTCAGGAATCTGGAATTTGTCTGAAAGAAAAAGAAACAAAATTCAATTGGCTACTTATAATAGAAAAAAAAGCCTTTAATGCTACAATATAACCCTATATGGAGCAAAATGTTTTTCTCAAGTGAAACGTTTCCACCAATCTTAAAACGCAAAAATCAATGTCTAAATATTATTCGAAAGTTTAGATTACATACATGCAGCTTGGTTGAAACGTATTTCTTTAGGTGAAATCTTATTTTACAGTTGTGATGCCCGACCAATTCATTTGACATTTGGCCATTAATTCCGCCTTTTGATTTGCTTAGGTTTGCACGAATTATGGAGTCTTTTGCAGATACAGTTATATATCCTGATTTTAAATAGTATTAAGTTTATACAGAAACATCTTCATCTAATTAATTTAAACACTCTTTATACTTGTATTCTTGCTAAAAGACTTACAACTGACAACGCAGGGTTCCGAAACTATAGCTGAATCCATAGTAAAGCACCACAAGAATCCTTCTCTATACGGGTCACGGCAGTAATTTTCAGCTTGTGTGACATTTCCTTCAGGAAAATGAGAACCAAAGAAATCTTCATGCTTATGCGGGAAATTTGAATCCCATCTTTGACAATCCTTTCCGCCCACAGTTTTATTCCATGTTCCCGTATATGCATAATGTGTTGAATAACATCTGTCAGATGCAGTGTCTGAAATAAGAATAAATATTGTGTGGCAATCATAATTATGCAATCAAATCTTTAGACGTTAAACGTGTTTATATTTCAAACAATTCAAATAGTTATGACTACATACTTTACGTATACATGTTTATATTTTAACAAAAACCGATGCATTTGACATACTTCTTGTCTATCTTTAAATCATAATAAATGCATCGCTTGGGTGGAGATAAGTTACTCAACTCTATATAACATGTAGCACAAAATCGACCAATTTTATCATACGTAAATTTTCAAGGGTAGTTATAAGGATTCGGACCCATATAATACAAAGACATCGTCTCAAGACTCGATACAAATACTTAGGACCGTGTATTAATAAGCACTTGCCAAGTCTCCATTTAATTTTAATTTTAGCTTTGCCTTTCCAAAGACAGCTTCCTTGTGTTTTGAAATATGAGCAGTATTGTTTCACATACATGTTTTACAATTTTTGATTCATCTGAAAGAAACTAAATATTCTTAAATCAAACAAAAGCTTCGTCTTCAATTGATGATGCCACACATTTTCTTGTTCAAAAGAAAATCGTACCAGATGACACAAGTCAAAGGTTGATGCCGGGCACCAAGACAAACATAAAAAAACTGGTGTAATAGTTAGAAGTAGGTTACATGAACAAAATGAAACAAAGGTATCAACCTTTTGACATATTAAACACACATTGAACAGTGATGTTAATCCAATCTTAATATTACATTCTTAGGCGGTTTACATTCATTTCATGGTATTTGTGCTACTCAATACTCATGTAACATATCATATAGCGGGTTTCTGTGGCCCCTTAAACCAAACGACAACTACTTTAACCAAAATGCAATTTGCGCAAATAGCAAATACGAGTGTCTACACCACACAGCAACTTGGTGTATATATCCATATACACACTATGAGTGATTTTAACTAAAATATTCTTGTAAAACATAGGCACTGTGTGACAGATAAAACTGCTCGTAATAGAGAGTAGTACTGACGGCTATACAAAACAAGAGGGTCATCATATCCCTATATTGCTCACCTGAATGCAAGTCCACATGCCGGGTGGGTGTGGTCAATTTTGACCCAAGAGAACCACTAGACAATGTTACATACCAGATAGTTTTTCCTATACACGTCTTTGTAAAACAAGTGACCCCCTGGATGGAGCCAATATTGATCCCAGTAGCATAATTTGAACAAACTTTGAAGAAGTCTACTAGGCAGTGCTAAAATATCTAAGCTCTAGGCCTTGTGGTTTCAGAGAAGATTATTTTTAAAGGTTTTTCTTCCTATTTAAGCCTATGTAAAACTAAGTGACCCCCGGGCGGGGTCAATTTTGGTCCAGGGGTCATAATTTGAACCAACTTGGTAGCGGTCTACTAGACACTCTAGGTATTGTTCTTTCAGAAGAAGATTTTTAGTTTTTCTTTTATAAGTCTATGTAAAACTAAGTGACCACCCGGGGGCGGGGGGGGGGGGGGTCAATTTTGATCTGGGGGTTATAATTTGAAGAATCTTCGTAGAGGTCCACTAGACAATGCTGCATGTCAAATATCTAAGCTTTAGGCCTTGTGGTTTCACAGAAGAAGATTTTTAAAGATTTCCCTATATAGCCTATGTAAAATTAAGTGGCCCCCGGGCGGGGTCAATTTTAATCCGGGGGTCGTACTAGACAATGTTACATGTTAAATATCTAAGCTCTAGGCCTTGTGGTTTCAGAGAGACGAAGACTTTTAAGGGTTTTTCCTATTTTTTGCCATAGCAACCAGAGTTCTGCATGGAATGGAATTCTTTGAACAAATTTGGTAGAGCTTCATGCATGGATTATTCTTGCATAGTTTCATCAACATTGGCCCAGTGGTTTCAGAGGAGATGTCGTTTGAATCAAAATGTTGACGGACGACGGACAATCATCCATCCTAAAAGCTCACCCTGGCAAAACCATGTGAGCTAAACATTAGTTTCAAACTTTACCTAGAAATCATCGAGACAAATATTCTGATCAATTTTCATGATAGTTGCATAGTTAATATGACCTTCAAGGTTTCTTTTATTCGACTATGTGACCTTGTTTTTGTCCCAAGACCACCCAAATTCAAACGCAACCTACAAAATCGTTAAGCCAAACATTCTGACCAATTTCCATGATGATTGGCTAATAATTATGTCTTTTATAGTGTTAAAAAGTTTTTTTTAACTGACTACATGACCCTTTTTTATCCCAGGTGACCCAGATTCAAACTTGACATACATGTAGAAATCATTCAGATAAACATTCTAACCAATCTTCATGATGATTTGGGCAGTAAATAAGACATCTAGAGAGTTAACAATTTTTTTCTTTGATTTGACCTGTAACACCTATTTTTGACACAATATGACGCTGATTCGACCTGACCTAAAATCATTGCAATGCGCATTATGAGCAATTTCCATGGTGATTGGGTATCGAGGCTTCTAATATATTAAGAAGGTATTATTCGATTTGACTGTGTGACCTAGTTTTTAACCATAGGTTATTCAGATTCAAACTTGACCCTAAACTCATTGACGAATTTTCAGGAGCATTGAATGTCAAATGTGACCTCTCGATTATTAAAATGGTAAGTGTGAAAAGACGGACGACAAACGGTCCGATCAGAACAGCTCACCTTTAAGCAGTTTTTGCTAAGATGAGCTAACAAAATATGACTGACAAACATGCGTACATATGAAGATTTAAAGTTTATAATGAGCACAACCAGCTCCGCAAATGAAGGACTGATGATTCTGAAGAATATTGCTTTCAACATTTACAAGAAAATCTTGAAACTGTTGTATCAATACGACTTGGGCCAAAACAGGGGATACAGAAATAGTATTGTATTCTATACATATCTAATACTAAATTAATACCATAGAAAATACAAGGTTCATGTCTCATATCGGGGTCCGTAGTGTAGCACCATAACGAACTTTCCATATACGGATCTCTGCAGTAGTTAGCAGCATCTTCTAGTGTCTCGTCAGGAAATATTGCTATCGCGTCTCCTAACTTATGATTATGTGGTGTATAGCTGTCCCAGCGTTGGCATGTCCTCCCAGAATCCGTTGTACTTAATTTCCCGGTATATGAATGTGTCATGACCTCATCAAAATCTGTATGGTTGAAATTGTTCTGTAACACATTCTTTATACAACATGAAAGGTATGATCTTTAAGTAAAAAGAATTTCGTGAATGTAAAATACTATAAACATTGTACTAAAACAGCACTTGTTTAAAACAATGCAAGCGGGTTCGAGCCCCACTGCGGTCACGACCGTACCTCCTCATATGGTACCAGTACGAGTGACTCGATAAGCTACAAGCTTTCTTCACAATCGAGCTAAAAAATAACTAAACACACTTTTACAATATAGATTTTTGTCATTGTTTAAAGGGACATACCCAATAACTGATGTCAAACTAAATATCCACCAAAACATAAATAATAGTATCTTTGGAAGTATAATGAAAATATATAATATATAATAATAAACTTAATAAACTTCACCTAAAAGTGAACCTAAAAAGGATGGATGCGATTTAATACAGAAAACCCCTATATAGATTAATTGTGGTAAAATGAGGCATTTTTCGCCAGAGGTTCTTTATTTTACTTTCATTGAATACATAATCCATGTATCGAGAATATAATCTGCTAGATGTAGGGAGTGCCCCTTTAACAGAGATGTAGGCTACACGCTAGTAACTGATGTGAAGATAGATTACGGATCAGCGATAAATACGGGGAGTTTCTCAAAGTTGTTACTGACGTTCATGTTGATCGTACATTTTTTAAAACTATTTTATTTACGAAAGAGCCTAACGGTACACAAAGGCAGACCATATTTTTGAACTGACAGATAGTTTTGTGTAAGTCAGACCTCACTCAGTTATATGGTTATATTTGACCAACTGAATGTACAACGGATACGCTGTACTTACTATCTTAATGATTGCGCCTTTCATACGTAGGCAGTACTGTTAGGGTTAGAGGAAGGCCCTACTTAAAGATATAGTTAGAGGAACCATGTGCATTGTAGTTCCGTAAACCTTTATAACTGTTTCATATTTTTTTGGTGAAGCGAGCATTTTGGGCAGAAACGAGACGATATATGTTCCTTTTGAAAAACTCGTTTGTTTTATCATTTTATGAACAAGCATTTTGAGAAAATAATCTGCTAGTTGTTAAAACCCTTAAAATTGTCCGTTTGGATTTTTTGTCCGCTTGCCTGATACAGTCAACAGGAAACAGCTGTTCTGCTACTAACTTTTACGTCTTGCCCACAGTTTCTAGTGAAAATACTAATTTTTTCAAAAATGACATATTTAAACATAAGGTGTAAATATGAATGCCAAAATCAATAAACATGTGAAATTCAACATAGCAATTTCAGAAAAATCTATTGGATATATTCGCGAGTTTGGATTAACGTTACCACAACACCATATCGTTATATACGGTTTTCAGATGCGTTTGCTACACATTTAAATAATTTAGTAGCATATTATTTAAAAAATATAGAAATACTTGAAGGATATTGGAACTTGTTGATTCGTTCTAATAACCTTTTTAAAAAAAATTGAACGATTTGATAGCAGTACTGGTGAAGGCATAAACTAGATTGCCAGATTTTGTTGTTCAGAGGAATGTGAATTCCATGAGGAGGCGTATCGAAATAATCTATAGTAGTCAACAAATTACCATCAGTTGACTTAACATCTAAAATTTCGATGTATGTAATGTAAGAGTATTATCAATAAAACAATAAAATTTTCATTACGCCCCTTTATCAGTTCATGATTTTTTTCCAATAAGAAGAGTCAGGAAGGAACATGAAAAATCAAATGCTCGACTCGTAAAATGATCAAATTTTTATTTTGAACATTAAAAATCAATATGAAATTAACAAAGTTTAAGATGTTTCTTTTATTTGCTGAGTATACAATCTTGAGGGCGAGCAGCTTATAAGTAAATGTCACAGATAGAAGTACGTATAGAAAACATTATAACTACTTGCAACAGTTGCAATTTACTCTGACAGGAATCCACCTCTGAAATTATACTGAAATTATACTCAGTAGTACTTTTGAGAAAATCACCTGTTTATATCGTTTTTCAGATGTCCATCCTCACATCAGTTTACCGCCTTTACATCTCTATTATAAGGGAAACTGTAAGCTGATTAGACACTATAACGAAGTTACGAGAAATGCATATGCAGTGGTAATTAAATAGATCAAAGTTAAAGCAGTGTACGCAATTCATTGTTTGAAATAATGTAAAATGAACCTCGCGAAACACATTTCTCCCAGCGTTCATTTGGATCTGTTGTATAGCACCAGATGAAGCCAGACCCGTCTGGATCCCGGCAGTAATTTTGTGCATCACTCACTGTCTTATCCGGGTACTTGTAAGGCTTTGTCCTATCGTGCTTGTGAGGTTTTTGCGAGTCCCAACGCTGACAGTTAAGACCGCTGACTGTTTCATTCAAGGTTCCGTTGTACTGGTGAGGTATTGTATCCGACATGTCTTAGGAAATAAACAAGAGGACTAAGATGGCACTATATCGCTCACTTGAGTACAATCTTTAATTATCATAAAAACAAGCATTCTGTTTGACATTGACAAGGCAAACATTCTGACTATTTTACATAATCATTGGCAATACAATGTGACTACTAGATTATTAAAAACGTTTTTATTGAATTTTACGTCATGACCTAGATTTTAATATCAGATGACCAACATTCAATCTTGACCTAGAAATTATTATGACAAACACTCTTTCAGGACTATTACAGGCATTATTTGTGGACTTTGTTTTAACCAACTGATCCAGAAAAATGACATAGAAATCATTGGGACAAACCTACTGACCAATTTTCATGAAGGACGGATGTCAAACTTGCACTGTAAAAAACATTTATTTTGACCGTGTGATACCAAGAGATGCAGATTCGAACTCTACCCTAGAAATAGTAAAGACAAATTTGAAAAAAAAAAACAAATGTTCATGATGGTTGGTTAATAAATGTGGCCTCCAATGTGCTAACAATGTTTTGCCTTTGATTTTACCTAATTTTTTGGTTGAAACAATACAAATGTATTTTATTCAATACATTGCATGTACAATATGTCTCATTTATAACACACATTAGGATCGAGTAAAAAGCTTCAAGCTTGTTTAAAACTCTCGAACTGATTTTTATCCCAAGTGATCCAGATTCATCCTTGACTTAGAAATTAGTAAGATAAGTAGTTTGACCAATGATCATAATGACTAATTAATAAATGTAACTTCCGAAGTTGTAACATGGTTTTGTCTTTGATTTGACCATGTGAACTAGTTTTTGCCCCCTACTGACCCAACTTTAATCATTGAAATGTTTTTGATAAGTGGGAAAAAAAATTTGGCATTTACAGTTTTTGCAATGTTTGTCTTCGATTTGACAGTGTGACCTGTTTTTTTTTACTTTAGACGACCCAGATTCAAACATAACATAGAAATTATTAAGATAAATTTTTTGACTAATTTTTAAGAAGACTGGATGTCAAATGTGACCTGACACGGCAAGTGTGTAATGACAGACGACAGACAGGCGATTGACAATGGGCGATCACAATAGCTCAGATTTGAGTAGCACTTAGTGCTTCGGCGGTGAGCTAAAACACAATGAACATATTTAATAACCAGGTTTGATAAATCCATACAATATTGCAAATGAGAAGGTAGTACATCTTGAGACGACCATGTTGTCCACCGTGGTAACCTAAAATTACTCGTTTTTATGTTAATGCAAATTTAATATAAATATTCATAGAAAATTCTTTTTTTTTCGCATAAATATAAAATATTGTAGTACTGTTTTATTCAAGTTAAAAAAAGAAGACATTTACCACTAATTTATACTTCTAGAATAATGAATATTTTTGTAGATATATAAAAAATATATAAATCTGTGAAACAGTTTCAATCCCATTGAATATAAAAAACATCTGGAAAAAATCGTTTTGAAAATCCTGGTAAAACATTGAAATACTAAATTTTCTATCATGTATATTTCCTTTTTTTAGATCTCTTAATAAGGAAATCATTCAGTATAAATAATTTCTTGCATGTTTTGAAATCTGCCTACTGTGTTTTACAATATTTCAATATGACTTTTCTGAAGGTTAATATAACTTTAAATTGCCCTTTTCGTAGAGCCATACAAAATGAGTATATCATCTTTTTTTCCATTGAAGTGAAGTTAATTTCAAATATACAAATATCAATATTCTGATAATGTAAGAAAGTAATTTTTAATAATTTCGCCTTTTAATTATATACACCATAAACTGAAGACATATGATTTAAAATAACTCATGTCTTTTTGCAAATTTCGAACTTTTTGAGCTGAAATAATAATGTTTCTATATCAATATAGTTTTAAACTTAAAAAGATAATGTTGTACTCAGTAATGCATCAGTTATCGGTTGTTCGCAAACAAAGTAAGTGGCAAGTCCTTTTTCACAGTCAACAGCCTCCCAAGTGTCGCTATAATTAGCCAGATGAAAGCTCATACGCGTGCAATGTCCAGCTGACGATGGTTCTCTTTTGTTCCTGTACGAAATGAAAAAAAACTTTTTGAGGAATAAATAATTATTATAAAAAAAGCATTATCAAATGAGCTTTCAATGTGACAACTAACACAGCAAAAGTAGCAAGTATTGAAAGGAATGCTATCGGCTTAAGTTGTCAGAGAAAACAAACAACAAAACAAAATAACCCACCCCCAAGATTAAGCAAAACTACAAAACAATGAACTTTTTTGAATACTTCACAAATTCAATTATAATTGTAAGTAACCTTTCTTTTGCCGCTCATTTACCTGACAAGAAGAATAAATGTAATGTTTTAACCTTTCTAAATTTTGTATTGTAACTTAAGGTAGTAGACCCCTAATGGGCACCAATTCAAATCATTATAGGCTTAATATTTTCTTAATCTGTATCATTTCCTGGATTTAAAACAAATTTTAAAAGAATTTTAACGTGAAAAAAAAGTTATAGGAATTTGAATAACCCTACCCCCAATTTGGAATTATTTATAAAATGACATCACACAAAAAATAAGAAAATACATGTATTTCATTTATTATTCAAAACTTTGGTACAGATTTGGTATCAGAGTAACAAGAACTATGTTTTCTTTCAGAAATTACACACCATTTACTATATGATCAACAAGTTTTATAAAACTTTTATGAAATAATCAGATAGTATTACAATTTTCATGTACTTTTTTGGCCATGTTCAATTTTGAACATCAAAGTTTTTAGGAAAAATCAACATTTTCTAAACATGGGGCATGACTTCTTGTATATTAAAAATTATCTATAACATTTTGGGAACAGCATGCCAAAAATTCACAATGTTTTACCGTCTCTATTTAAAATAATTTGATTTTGAAAATCTCCATCGAATATTTTAGACGTGTCTGCAAGTAATAAAATCTTCAAATAAGCTAATACTAATTCGTAAAAAAATATTTTATTTCTTTTTAGTCCAAAAACAATATAAACATTATGAAGAAAAGTGCAAAATAATGAAAACAAAGAAGAAAAAGTAAAAAAAAAATAAAAAAAATTGGGGTTCCGGCTGGATTCGAACCTACACCCCCAAAAACATCAAAAGATCTTCAGTCCAATGCTTAACAACCTAGGCTAGCTCATTAAAATTGAAGAGTTTCAAGTGGAGGTTTTTATAAGTTGTGTTGTACCTTAAGGTAGGACGACTGTAAAAATTTCCCGCCATAATTTCGAAGATCGGTAAATGTCGGTAAACTTCCGTAGTTTCCGGAGATTTTTTTTACATGTGATTTATTTTGTTATTACGAAATAATATTTCATTAAGTTACTAATTTCTTAAATTATATTGAATTTAACTACTATTATTCGCTTGAATAATCAAATTATGTTGAAAAATAAAATAAAATCAAACCGG
Organism: Saxidomus purpurata; assembly: GCA_022818135.1. Lineage (NCBI taxonomy): Eukaryota > Metazoa > Mollusca > Bivalvia > Venerida > Veneridae > Saxidomus > Saxidomus purpurata. The sequence goes on from JAFMSR010000005.1 coordinate 38,503,394, forward strand.
AAGTGATAAGTGCGAATCGAAAGTAATTTGTTTTCGCGAAAACATCAAAGATGAATCGTGACAAAAAAGGACGTTTTTACGGAGTAAGCAAACTGTATGGCGAAGGAAACATATCAAGAACAATCACATGTATTGTGTAAACCAGGAAACAGAAACTACGGCTTCTAAATGAATGTGAACCTTAGAAAATTTGGAAGAAGATAAATTGGTGGAGTGACAGGTTCTTCTGTCAGACCTTATCTGCTTATGTTTCCTAATTGTTTGATATCGTTTACGGCTTCTAATGAATGTTGACCTTGGAAATTTAGAAGGAAATAATTTGGTGGAGTGAAAATTATACTGTCTTCTGTCTTTATTGATGTTGTCAAAGTGTGGACTTGGGCCAGTGCCATTAACTTACCAGCTTACTTACCAGTTAAACGTGAACCATCTAAACAGGGATGCCGATGGTGCCATGGTTCGCTTGAACACCAAACTTGGAACTGGTATGGTGTATTTGTAAATAATTGCTTTTGAATAAGGAAATACAATCTGTACTCATTGCCGCTTTCAGCAATAGATAGTCATTATGTACATGCACACATAGTTGTAATTTTTTATTATTCTCGGCTTCCACTAGCCCAACAAATTGTGCGCCAGGGCGAAATATTGAGGCTAGGCTTCGCACATCTGGGTACTGATAAATTATTTACATTCGGGAAAGGTGATTCCTTGGCTGTCATCGCTGGACCAAGATCTTCAGTTTTTTGAAACAATCCGATTGTTTTTATAACAATTCTGTGTCGTTAAAAGCTTTTTGTTTTGTTTGAAATAAATTTAAACTTGCATATGAGTCAACGGTAAAGACTGAGTTTTCACCTTTCACAACTTTTTAATGAAGAAATGAACGCAACCTTATAATTCGATTGGTTAACTAGTCAGAATGACATCCCGGCAAAGCCGAGAATTAGGCAGCATATTGCGTACCGTATGGCAATTCTGTACGGCTAGCATATAAGGCATTCTTTTTGCAAATGGTAGTACTTGCATTCATTTAAGTGTACCTTTTTCAATATTCATATTTTATTGTAAAAGTAGAAGAAGTCAATGACACTGTCACACAGAAGGAGTTTGTTATAATTCAATTAATTGTTATAGGCTATACACCGTGTAATGACGCTATTTACTGTACATGGTTAACAATGAAGTAAATAATTGCGGGATGTACTGTCGCCCCGGAACCGGGATGATTATTTTTGTAAATGATGCTGATTTCTTTTGATAAGCTCGCTTGATTACAAATAATAATTGAATTTATCAAAATGAAACTTTTCAGGAAAATTGCCAGTCAAGATTCTCTTGCTAACGAGCCAACATTAGTGGTTTGATAGAAGACATGGGTCCATCTTTTAGATGCATCACCAGCAGTAAAGTAATAAAATGCTTTTTGAAATTTTTGTTTATAATAATATTATGAATAACAAAGTTTATTTTATGGTTTTCAGTGAAATAAAATTGACATTCCAATGCTTTTTATGATATTTCCAGCAGTTTTTGACATTTCATTGAAACAAACTCAACAAAAGTAGCGGTATTTTAGCATAAAATAAAAAGAGACTTTGTTTTTTGTGTAAGATGGTATTCTTATTTCATCGAGAGAACATGTTACATACTTTTGAATGTTTCCTGTTTGGACATGTAATGGTTAAACAATTGTGGCTCAACCCGGACTAGAACCCAGGGCCTTCCGCTGTCAGAGTAGTCACTTTACCAACTGAGCTATCAAGTCAAACGGTCAATTAGCCTAACGATTTATCACCATATACATGTACATGTACCCGGCTTTAGATAAAATAAAGAATTTCATTTATTTACATGTTTATTATGTTTATTTCAATGTTATTTGCAGACGAAGGAAGAGTCTTATTCCATATAACACGATTGCTGCGTCTAGGTGAAGTTTGAAGCCCAATTCAACACATTTGTCACTCTAACAGTTCCAATTAGTGAAGATGCAACCAATGTGACTGACATAGCCATGCTTGGAGAAGAAATGAAAGTGAATGGAAAAGTTGTGGAATCAGTTCCAATCACATCAGCTTTTAATAAAATGATTAGCTGGCTTTGAAAGTTCACAAGAGTATGTTTAGTTGCGCATAACAGACAGCGCTTTGATTGACATATTTTAGTTTCAACTCTGAAGAACTTGGTATAAATTTTTTAAGTGTGCTTTTATTGATTCACTGTCTGTTTTAAGAAAGTTATATGCCAGGCAGTCTTTGAAACAAGTAGATCTTGTGTCATCTTTTGCTTTGTGAAACCTATGATGCACATAATGTAATGGCTTGAGGAAAATTGCTTCAGTTTGTGAATCTCCCAACAAAAGATATGATGGCTCACAGTTTCACTCCATTTGCAGTAGCAAAAACTTGAATTCAACAATACTAAAACATTAAACTTGCCAACCTTTACATCCACTTATCTTCACTGGTGTGTTAAAAAGCCTACAGCTGAAAATATTGTTGGGCCAGGACTAAGTCTAATGCTTTTAGAATGTTACACACCCGTGGTGATGAAGATACAATACGAGATGTTTTCACTGCTAAGAATTCAGAAGGTTTACCCAGAGTCTCAAATGCAAAGAAAGTGCTGGAAGAAATTATTCCCGAAAACTCTCAATATTTTGGGAAAAAAGTAATTAGACAGATTAATGTTGCATGCATATGAAATGAATGTTGTAATAGTAATTTCATATGTGATTGTGAATTACACTTGTATATTTCTGTGAGATTTTTCATTTTTTCAATTCGGTGATGTCCATTGTATAAGCTGGAACACATATTCAGTGTTGAACTGTCTATCAGTAAGAAAGTAACACAAATATGATTTGCTTTTGCTTCAGGTAGGGTCCTGTTTAAGTCTTTCCACAGGGATTGTTGTACAATTGAATATGAACCAAAAATGTCCAATTTGATAATAATAAAGTTTTTGACATTTGATGTTTTTTGCTGTTGTAGTGAAGAGGTCAGGTCACCTGAAGGTCAGGGTCACTATATATTAGGTCAGTGTGAAGGTCTTGTCACTAGGATTGCTATGTGTGAATATGAACTAAATCCATCATGTAATAGAAAAGTTATGGCCAATATTTAACTTTTTGCACGCTGACGCAGACGCGCATGAGCCAAGCCTGTGACAATACATCCTTCATTTTTCTTAGAAAAATTGACATGCTAACAATTGTTTTATTCTAGCTGAATAATAATTCTGGCTTTGTTTATAATAATTAGACACAAAAATTCTGAAATCACTAAACATGTGATAAATGTACTTGAATTTTGAAAACTGCATATAAATTTCTATTTTGCTTGTGTCAAGGTGGCCTTGCAGGGGTATGAATCACTTCAGTGTATATGTGTTTCATAATACTGTTTTATTGCAGTTTAAAACTTGTTCTGGTATTCATTTGTAATAGTTACACATTAAATATGATACAATTATTTAACAAATGCTTAAATTTGGACATATTCACGTGATAAGTGGGTACTTTGCAAGGAAAAACTGTGCTCGCTTAAAATACCATTATCCTGTTTCATTTTGAAAAGCATTCGCAAAAAAAGTTGTTTTTTTCTCAGTTGATAATCTTTTATTGCGAATGTTCTAGAATGTTATGAATATTACGAACGAATTCTAAGAACAACGTCCATTCGGGTTTTAGCTAGAAAAAAATCGTAATTTGCGGCATATCTCAGTGCATAGTAACCGTTTACCAGCATCACGCAACTAAAACACTGTGATATCGCTTGCTTCGCACAATGGTTTTGCATGAGCGCAAAACATAGAATAAATGTATGTACAAACCATGCTGAGAATGTCAACGGTGATCCATTTTCCCACAAATGACCAACAGCACCGGGTTTCATTGAGACTCGAGACAAACCTTCAAAGTTAAGGCTTAGTGACTAGCATTGTCATATGCATTTAGTAGAAAGCTCCTTGCAAATGTCAATTTAATGAAATATGCAATATGTTCAACTAATAGTCAGTAGGCATATAATTAACAGCAACTCTCAAAGAAAGAGAGGGCTTGGTGCTGAAATAATGCAGTCAAGCAGGGTATAAAAAGCTATTGCCATAGATATTAAAAACTCTTTTTCAGTATTTGAAAAATAGAAACATTAGTTTCGAACGCTAAATGATTTTAATTGTATGTATACATTAATTGCTTTAACGTGTTTCACATGTTGTCTTGACCAGGTTACTTGCAATACGTTTGACAAAAAAATAGTCATGAAAACATCTCATGCTGTCTTGACCAGTTTACTTGCAATAACAGCTTTGACAAAACTATTGTCATGAAAACATCACATGCTGTCTTGACTAGTTTACTTGCAATAACAGCTTTGACAAAACTATTGTCATGAAAACATCATATGTTGTCTTGGTCAGTTTACTTGCAATAACAGCTTTGAAAAAGCTATAGTCATAAAAACATCACATGTTGTCTTGACCAGTTTACTTGCAATAACAGCTTTGACAAAACTATTGTCATGAACAAACGTTGCCAGACTTAGACTTATAGTCCTACGGAATATTTCAGCTGTCCGAAATCTTTCCTACTACTGGAAACAAAACATAGCATCTGTCTTCAGTGTCTGATAAATATAAATACCAGATTTTTGAACACTATATGGGTAGTATATTTCATCAGAACGTGCAGAAAGTCCCTACAACGACAGTTTAAGACAACAAATGACATTGCCTAAGATATGTGTCGAAATGTTTCAACTTAAAATGCTTTCCATACTGCCAATTCTACAATCGCAAAATGAAATGTTTTATACATCCATTTACATTTCTCACAGCAACATTTATGTTCTCCATATTTATTGTCACATTTCTATAACTTCTATTACAATAGATAGTCTATGAATCACAATCCATTTGAGATTTATTGGGGTTTGTGCAAATCGTTACTAGAAAGTTTTAAACAATTTTAAGGCCAAATATGATTGTTTGTTTATTACACACTGAATCAAGAGGAGATGGTTATAGTTTATATTAATTTATTTTAGCTCGAGTGGGAAGAAAGCTTATCCGCTTCCTGGAAAAACCAGTGCTGGTGTCATATGAGGAGGTACAGTCGTGACCTTGGTGGGGCTCGAACCCGCAACCTCCGGGATGAGCGGCAGACACCTAAACCTTTACACCACCGCTCCCCTCGAAATGTATAATATAATATCTTGTTTAATCGCTAGAGATTAAACTTTTTATCTGTCGTAAACAACAAGCTCCGCCTTCGTCATAGACTTTCAGGAATGATGTAGGAATGTCGCTTGACTGAATTCTCGCGGGTATATAAACCAAGGAATCGGTACTTGCGTTCTTTTCTTCTACAGCTCACATAAGAGGTAACATCTCTGACCAAGATTTGTTTATATTGTTAAATAATAAGTCATTGTAAATGTTGTTTAAATATATTAAACCCACCCTCCCACCTCATTCAATTGCTGTCCAGAATTTTGTATGTTTTTCAGGATAGATGTTCTCTGACGATGTTACTCACAATCTTTGTCATGGCTGGAAAAACGCTATATGATATATTGTTTGATCAATTCCAAACAGAAAGACACTCTTATGTACAGATAATAGAGAGTATAGTACTCTAACGGTTGTTCGGAAACTGTTGTGAAACTGTGGAACTGTATAACATTCATCAAACAATAATGGAGAAATGAAAGACTCTGTTCTAATATAAGGCATTAATAGCATAAAATTATGTTTCTGCTACCGTTGCCGGAGCAAAAACGCTATCATTTTATATTGAGTTTAAATATGCATGTACTTAAAACATACCAGCCATGGCCAATTATTGCCACAAATTAAAAATATGAAACTAGTTTTGAATTGCTTGTTTTTGTCGCCAGATAATCAAAATTACAGACAAAATGAAAACTGGAAAAAATAACTACTTATCATTAAACGTATATTGGATTAATTAAGAAGAAGAAACCCGAGGGAACTTACCGATATGAGAGTAATAGTATGGGTCAGGATCTCCATGGGAGAATATAGTCTCTAATTTGCCCGATAAGGTATCAGCATATCGAAAGTTTCTAAGCATATGTTTTATGAGGTATTGCTCTTGATGTGAGTGTAATGATAGCAGTCTTTTCTTTCTGATCCAACATTCTTCACCCGCTTCCTTCCAAGATAGTTTTGTTCCTGCCATGATAGTGTAGCATTTGGCAAATGTCTCGGAACAAGCTAAAATAAATATAAACAAGAGAATGAATAATTACAAGGCAAAACAGAGTCCCCTATTTGTTGGCCATTAAATATTTAACATACTGCGTGCATGTAGATTTTGCGTAGGATTTGTTAAATATAGATGAAGATATGTTAAGGATTTATGGCGAAAAGGTCTATACAGTCTAGATACGAAATTTCACACTGACAAACAGGCGGACAGAAAGGCGGACGGACGGAGTGAATCGAGCAACCTACACTACCCAAACCGGTCACATCCAACGCCAAATAAGGGAGCAATAGTTTTCTGTGTTATATTTAAAATTAAACAAGTTATGTAATTAGCTGATGTAAAAGACATGTTTACAGTACTCTATAAAACAATAAGAACTTGAATTTTAAATAGATATTTGCCTCATTCCATTAAATACATTCTTTTTCAATCTGAAAGCTTCCTTTCAGGTTAGTAAAAGGATGAATGTAGAAGTTTAATTGTAAGAAATAAGTTTCAAAATGTTTCAAGATAAAACTATGTGTTTGAAGAAATGCAGCAGACGTTAATAACACTGAATGTTTTCCTCTGACTAATCATATCGTAAAGTCCCGAGACATATTAACTTTCCTGATATAATTGGGTTCTAGTTAACTAATCCTACAGCTGTTATTTCTTTAAGAAGAAATGTTTAAAAGCTCTCCGTATTTTCCTATCAATGCAAAGTATATGCGTTTGGTCATAAGAAAGTCGAATATAACATTTTCGAAATCGACTTTACTCTGTATTTAGAAACGTCTTTTTCCTGATACATTATTTTGAAGACTGGCAAAGATATGACCAAATATAGTCACCCATATGAAAAGAAACAAATGTGACGACATGCACTTCAGAAGCTGATTACATCAAATCACCTTTGCTCTTTAATTGATCATTTCCAATACAAGTTGGGTAATAAAGAAAATTGTGATGTTTTATTTGCAATTCTTAACCTTACCTTCCAACATTTTGTAACAAGAATTAGTCACTGCGGTAATACGATAAATGTTAAGACACTGAAAATCATGTTGAAAATTTTCGGAAACTTTGCATGATAGCCATGACAATATATCTGAATTTTCGGTTAATGTTTAGATATCTATGATAAAAGAAACAAGCCGATGAAGAAAACTATGATTTTTATGCAGATAACTCAAAATCTGAATAATTTCTATAAGAGGGGTTTTATCACGTACGGGTTTTATCACGTCACTAAATGGCCATAGTATGGACAATTTCTTGTGAAAATAACGGTCGATTTCGCCAGTAATAAACATTACTTTATTTCAATTTTACTTAATTTTTTACAGATCCATTAAATGAAAAGATTGAGAAAAAAGATCGTACGTCATAAATAATTACATACCCATATATGCTAAGAATGACGTATTCATCCATGTCGAAGCTGTAAGTAAAACAAAAGAGGAAATGCGAAAATGTCCGATTCAGGTTAAAGACATAGTAGTTTAGTTTATACTAATTTATTTTAGGTCGATTGTGAAACAAGTTATACAACTTATATTAATCACTCTCGACACCTCATTCCTGATGGTATCCATCGCCGTAGAGAAGCCAGTTTCCCTTTAAATGCTGAGCGCCAAGCAAGGGAGCTACTGGTGCCATATTGTACGTCTTTGGTATGACGCGGCCAAGGAGCGAACCCACGAACTCCCGCACTCGAAGCGGGCGCTCTACCACTAGGCTATCAAGACATAGTAACTTTTAGATAATACAAACTGCTATTAGCATGCCAAATGAAATAAAAAATTGTCTCTCAAAAATGCATATGCTACACATATGTTTGGTACCCAGATAATTATTATCATGTAGTTAAGGCTAAGTGCCGGTAATAAACAGTTCTATATCTTTATTATATTCCTTATTAAACATACATGTACTTCAATTTGAATATGTAGTGTAAAATTATTTAATTACAACTCAATCTATCTTTCGAGTCCTATACTTGTGACCGAAACCGAAACATTTCACATACAATAGGTTTGATAACATCAGTGTATTTTGATACATTTCAAATTATGTTGACTTCAATTTCGTGTTTTAAGTTACAGTACCTTTCCAAATGGCTAAACTGATTATTCATCAAGAGTGGTGTTAATACAAAAAATGCTTTGAAAACATATTAGACATCAGTTATAATGTGTTAGTTCTCTTACTGACAAATATAAAACATCAAACAGGATGGACTTTAAATTAAATAAAAATAGGATTGTCAAAAAAAGAGTGTTTACAGATTTTCTATGAATTAATTTGGAATAAAACTACATGTACCAGACGTTACTATGATACGTTTCCATACATATTTAATTACATTGTTGGCAATGCTCATTTTTCTAGGTGTAAATATTATTGATTAATGTCGTTCTTGAAATAATGATGGCCGCGTGATAAGTAATACCACTTAAAATACGAAACATCACTTACCTATTCCCTGTTCAAACTCGTTTAGTTTACGGATAGCTGTAAAACATAAAACAACAGAAAGTCGACACCAGTAGCCCTTCGATACTTTAACTTTGTCATGTGACCATAAAATACTGTTGCATTTACCTAAAAGCTTGTTAAATGACAGATAAATGTTACATAGGGAGCGAATCACTGGTCCAGTGGTTAACACGCTGGGCTTGTAATCCAGGGATCATAGGATCTGCATTCCCTGCTCCTCCACGTACATAACAAATGGTCTTTCGGATGAGACCTAAAACGGAAGTCCGATGTATCCTTGCTGTACACTGGGCATGTTAAGGAACCGGGGTGGTGGGAATGTCTCTCGGACGGGGCACGTTCTGTATCTTTCACTATCCCCCGAAACCTAAAATAACTAAAATCTTCTAGGGGCGTACCGGGTGCCAACGATAAAACTCTAAAATCCATTCATGCACAGATAAATGTCACGACAAAACACGTATAAGCTAGTTGTCCCCGTTATTGAGGAGCTACATTATGTCACTTGGTTAATATCTTCGTTCCATAATTACTCATTTATCCACATAGAATGCAGTAAACAAGCCTAAAACATGATTTGTATATGGAAAGGTGGGTGGATAATAAAATATAAAGTTTTCAATAATAAGTTCACTGTGATAAATAGATCTATATGTTTAAAGAAGTTAAAATGTCACTTTTCAGTAGAATAAATCTTTTCAACGTATTACTTAATATTAATGCGTTGTTATGACGACAAAAGTAATATTTTGTTTGTTGATTATTAATAAAAGCGAAGCGTCATTATAAAACCTCTCAAAGAGATGCATTTTATTAATTTTTTTCTACAGGAAAAGATTGAATAAGAAACATACCGAAGAAATTTGTCATATGTGAATATTTTAACTGCGACTCAGAGTCTGCCAAAGTAATATATTTAGCTCTGAATCGTTCTGTTACTGGATATTTTTGTGTAAAATCCCGATGCTGTGCTCTAAATTCTATAGCAACCGTATCCGAATCAGTGTAAATACTTCCTGGTGGTCTGTTCAGGTTACAAAAACTTCTTTCCGATGTAAAGCGATCTTTGATGATAAATGTTGAGTCTGAAAATATTAATGGCAAAAATATGTGAACTGCTTAGTCCCTATAATAACACCATGAATGTAAAAATAAGCTTGTTATAACATATAATATTATCATTATTTTTAGAACAGAATATTTTTTAACAGAACATATTTTTATTACTTTCGAATTTAAACTGTACATAGTTTATCATCCATATAAACGCATACAATATATCAAGGTCATGATCATATAATTGTATAACACAAAACATTAAACAAAAATATCATATAGCAAGTTATAGAATCATATTAATATACGAAATATTTTTATTTGGATACGTAGCCCCGTAAATATGTTATACGAAGTGATTATATGAGTATGAATGAATGTTTACAGGTAATGTTTTCGTTATTTGTTTACAACAAATTTCTAGTTTAATTTGACCACAGGGTCAAGTACATATTTTACTATTTGCATGTATAAATTAATGCTTAGCTATACGAAGGAAGCCTTTGGTTTATTCGTAAGTGTGAAATTTTTGTGATTGTCCGAATTGAGGATTTTGGCTTAGTCATATTTTTAAATGAAACCACGGATAGCCCAAGTGTAGTATAGACTAACATGTTGGGGATCAAAATAAACAGTGAAGCACGTAATCTTGAATATCGAAGAACATTTTGCTTTTTGGGTATTATGTGGTGTAAACATAAAACTCATCTTAACAAAAGTCTTTTTGCATATGTAATTAACTTTCTGAGATTAAAACTATCACTTTAAGGATTTCGATCTGATTTCAAGTAATTCTGAAATAAGTTGAAATAGTTTGAACTAAAACGCTGTTTAAAGTAAGTTACATGAACTAAGAGATGCAGTTTGAAGTGTTTATTCAATTAGAGTGATATTACCCTAAAAAGTGACCATCAGAACCATCAGAATTTCACTGACTTATACTACTGCCAAAGTTATAACCAAACTATATGAATCTGTGCCACTGAATATAGACAAACTCGGCAATTTTTGACTATCCTATTCACGCCTTTGTGCTGTGTATGATTTAATTTTCATATCTTTCAAGAAGAGAAATAAATTCGCAGAACTCATTTTTTATTTGATTCGATTGATCGGTTTTATTTCTGGTAAAATACAACTATATACAATTAGATTAAATCAAATACATAAATAGCGACATTTTCAACAGACAAATGACTATGATAGTAGGCTTAAATTAACACATTAGCTTAATAATTATCACAGATTCAGATTCAAAACAAGCAATAATTACTATTCGTGGAACCTTTTACAACATAACATTTTATTTTACTGAAATGTGTATTAAACCTAGGATGGCCCATTAAAACCCTGAAGCTTATTTCCAATGGGGTCCTGATAAACCCCATATAGCTAAAAACATAAAATAAATAGAAAATAAGACTTTGGTTTTTGAGAAGTTCATATATAAAGGCATACTGGCTACGGAGAATTAAGTTATACATTGGTAATATGTGTCAACACGTGTTACAAACCATTAAATTTCAATTGATAAACATTGCATCAGAATTAGAAAAAAATTGTTCAATCTATCATGAATATATAAACCACCTGACCTAAGAGGTATTAGCCACATCTAACAAGTGGCATTTAACAGCTTTTTTTGAATTGTCAAATTTTATTTTTTCGGTTTTATATGAACAGGCAGTGAGTTCAAATCTTTTATTGCAGAGTAATAAAAAGTAATATTTTCTTTTCCATTCGATTTTGGAACAATTAGAGCGGGTAAAATGAGAATGTAAACATAAAACTTTCTTTCATATAAGAAGGTCCTGTACTATTTACAATTCTAAACACATGCTTCTTGTTTCTTGCTTCAAGTTTCAAGAGTGACATATTAGCAAGTGTTTTACAATTAACACTTTCCCTTGAATCCATTTCATTTATAAATCTGACAATTTTATTTTGACATATTATGATTTTGTCTTTAAAACATTTACTAAACTAGGATACCAAGAGGAACAAGCATAGTTTATGTGATTTCAAAGCATTTACGATACACTATTCATTCAGCATTGTTCTTGTACATAATATACCTCAATATAGAAATTTTGAAAGATAATATAACTTTGTAAAATTATAAAGCAATTTATGTTAATGTACGGTGACAAGTTTTGTATCAAAATCAATTGAACGCGTTTAGCCATGCTTAGGTAGAAAACATTTTGATATATTTCTTTCTTTCAATGGATATATTGAAAGCATTTCGTCTTGCTTTGTTTAATGTAAACTATACAAAACGGACTTTTGAACACTGTATAAGTATATAATATTGTAGGCAGTATTGAATGCTATCTTCTCTAATTCTGGTTTGTGTATTCAATTCTGAAGGTTCTACGTAGTTTTAATTCTTATTTAAGCTTTCTGCATAGTCTTTAAATGATCTTTTGTTTCTTGTTTTTCTTTCCTATTTATTGATTTAATTTCTCTTTCGGTATTAATGACGCTTGTTTATGTTCTGTTTTGTTTATTACACTTCTGCAATATGCTATTATTGATTTGTGCACACGAAAATGATAAACTTAATTGCTATTCTTAAATGTAGTCATTAATTCTGAAATCTAGTTACTGATTTGTCTTATAGACAACACAAATTCAATAGTAATATGTAACATGCACAAGTGCATATACAGTAAACTTCGTATATAACGAACCCCTTCGGACCTGTTTAATATGTTCTTTATATCCGTAGTATGTTATATCCATATACATTTTTCATATTAAATAAAGAAGGAAAACTATTGGGCCCACATAATTTATATCCGGAATTTCGCTATCGTTATTTACGGAATTTACTGTACCTTGCATCAACATGACAAATATAATACCTTCGTCGCATCTGACATAGAAGTCAAGTATGGATAAGTGGAATGTAAATTTCTTCATATGAATCTGCCACGTTTGATTAAAGTGCAATGCTAGAAGGTTTAACAACGACTCTGACACAAGATACATTGTCGGGTTAGTGCACTGTTGTGATTGCCTATCTGTTTCATCGGTCCAATGACGGACATCAAAACAAGACGGAGTATCTACAAATAAGACTAAATGTATACCTTTATGCGCTTTGTAAAAAGTATCATCTAAAAAATTGCATATGTAAAGAAAACTAAAGTTATATTACGGTTGCTCAAAGTGACCATTAAAAAATCGTAGGAAAGAAATTTACTAGTACCAACAATTTTTGTTCCTAAAAATAAATAACAGAAGTTACAATGAAAATATATATCTCTTTCTGCGTTTCCTATAGAATATTACGTAAATTCATTAGAACCTATAATCACTATACAACAATTTTTATTTCGTTAGGGTTACATTTGTAACATTTGTAACAATAGACATGGACAATGTTACTAATAAACAAGATTAGGGAACACAGACATCAACAGTACTACTGAAAGAAATCTAAATATCAACAGCACAATTATTTTTTCTTTTGTATTGATGAGTGTGGGATGGGGGCACTATGCGCAAATATTAATACTTACGGTAGATGCTTACAACAATATAGTGTTGGGAAAATTTGTTTATTATCAATGGATAGTCAAAAATCCAACATCCAATTAATTTGTCAAAATTATTTTTATTCCTATCTCTAAATAACGGGAGTACCGTAGCATTGCTTATTCACTGTGGTGTAACCGAGACGGTTAACATTTTTTCGGAATTTCCAAGATGGCGGACGAGAGTGGATGTGAAAAGTAGGTGTCTTACTTTTTTCCTCGTAACTAGTTAAAAACGAATTTCAGAAATGGAATTGTTACACAGACCGATAGAAAAATGATTTTGCCATTCTAGGCTTTATCCGTTTCATTAAACAGTGTCTACTTTTCTAAATATCGTTGATAAAAGTGAACCAAATGCCGGTGCTCTGAAATGAAGCGAGAGGTCATGTGTGTTTTTACTCGGCAAAAGTTAATTCTTTGATGGATAAGTCCACGAAAACCACTCCTCAGTAGATTCTGTTGTTATCTTAAAGAACAAAATACTTTATGTTGATATATGTACAGGAAATGGACAAAAAAGCCACTTACACGAAATATGCTCTGTACGGTCCATATACATATGTTGAATCACACGTTTCTTTCCCTGTACGGTTCGTATATGCATAAAAACTGTACGGTGCGTAGCAAAATTTGAACAAAATTACTGTACGGTCCGTAGATGAAACCGTACTGATGGGTTTTTGTAATATATAGTTTGAAGCTTACATGAACAAAAAGTGCTTACATGAGCGTATTGCGTAAGTTCATTTCGGAAATAATATCGGTAATGAAAATGATCATAATAATTAATATTTTTCAGGGATCACTCTTTCGATACAGAGGAGCGAAGGCGTGGTAAACGGACAAGGAAGTCTGGAAAGGTATCTTAGAACTTTGAACCAGCCAGGAATCCATTTTCGGTGCGAGAAAACCACAAAGCATGTGAAGCAAAAATATTGCCGCATGTCCGTCATGGACTTAAACTTGACAATGTAGAAAGTTGAATACACACATGCAGAATAATCATTGAACGAAACAATTTACGTATGATACGTCGACTCTTCTACTTGTTTGAACAGACTTTTCACTAAGTAGTTCGTGTCAGTGTGGTGTATTGTCAGTGTGGTGTAAGAATATGAAGTTATCATTGACTGCAAAAAAAAAAAACACCTGAAAATATGTGATTGTAGGTACTATGCCATGAGACAAACACAATAATATAATACGTATTATTTTATTTAACTAGAATGCTTTTTGCATGCATCATTTGAATGTATTTTTCCCATTTCATATCCCGACTGGTTATTTTTAACTCAGAAATATGTCCGTAGGGAATTGGTACATGTTATGAAACTATATGATAATTATATGTTGCTGCTTATGTACACATTGTAGAAAAATCCTTTTTATATGTTTGAACCTTTTCATCATTTTCTTTTATATATGAATAAAAAATCAAGCCCGTCTAGGTACATAAAATTAGAAAATTAAACAAAAAAGAAGGCATAAATATTATAAAAAGATAAAAATATGCCAATCTTTGGCTATTAATTACAACGTTAAATATTCAATCATTGAAGAATACATCTCCAATTCTGTAAATACCTTCATGTATAAAATAAACAAATCTAGAAAAGCAAACAGTATGTATAAAAGTAAACAATAATCACAAGGAAAGAGAAATATGGCTATATGTATTAGTACATGTTAAACAATATTCATAACATAACAATAAGCAAATGAAAATAAATAATTTTAGAATAGAACGATATTGTTCATTTATGAAATAACGTCCGTTCCAGCGGTGTTCATTGTTTAAAATTCCGGCATTCGTGGCTAATAACTGCGTATCAGTACTCCAAATCATTGTCTATTAGACGATAACAACGCTGAAAGGGATGCTATTTTGGTTTTAACATGACCAGATATTACAAACGGTGAATAAATGCAAAGGGTTATTTTCTACGCGAACGCTCATTCTAACGCAGTTATCGACGTTTCTAACGCAGTACCGATGTAAGGTGTTACACCGGTCATTTTTGTCCCATTTGATTCTATCGTAATTAGAGCACTTTTGCACATTTCCTCTGGCTTTCACAACAATCAGCTGTCCATATTTTTCATCTTCGTCAATATCACAGTCAATCTACACCAGAAAAGTTACATTGTCGACAATGAACTTTTTTGCTATCACTCAATATCTGGAGACACTGTACAAATTTCCAATACACAGCTGTCATGTATGCCGGCGCGTAGTAATATTTGAACTCTTCCATCACAAAATGTATTCCTGAAGAAGACAAACAAAACAACTGTTAGAGTAATCAGAAATGGCCAAAAATTTACAGAACAACAATAAATACAACTTATACATTTCATCAAGCCATCCACAGACAGCTCTAAAATGGAGACTTCAAATCTCCAAAGAACTACTTCCTAAGGTACAACGACCCGGAAGTACTTGTTGACCGGTGTCACACAGTAACGTCGTTTCTGATCGGTGACGTCGTTTAAATTTGCGACTATTAAATAACGTATACACAAGAATCCAACGACGTTTTAATTATCGCATTAAAACACATTCAATTTGTGCGTTAGAAAAGGGTTTTTAGTGATTTTGACATTTGCGACTGTAAATACGGTTTTAATTGTCGCAAACAGTTTTAACAGCTCCGGCTAAGTACAACTGTATATATTTGTATAGATTAAATGATACTTCCGGGACATGCTTTTAAAATGAAGAAAACGAACATGAAGACAGTATATAACGTTAATAAAAGATTTTGAATGATATGAATACTGTCAGAAATAAACTAGCATTCAATGTTCTTCTACATTTTGATGCCATGACTTGATTTCTAATGATCATGAAAGTTCAATGTGAAACTATATGTCAGTTTGTAGATATTGTATAAAGAAATTTTTAGCGTAAATATTAACAACAAATCTACCAGCTGATAAAGTAGCCTATGCGATTTAGATTTATTTGCAATTATTTATCATTACAGTGCAAAACGCTCATGTAAGCTCTTTAATTATGTTTATGTTAGCTTCAAACTATATATTACAAAAACCCATCGTACTGTTTCATCTAGGTTTCTTCTACGGACCGTACAGTAATTTTGTTCAAATTTTGCTACGCACCGAACAGTTTTATGCATATACGAACCGTACAGTGAAAGAAACGTGTGACTCAACATATGTATATGGACCGTACAGAGCATATTTCGTGTAAGTGGCTTTTTCGCCCATTTCCTGTACATATATCAACATTCAGCTTTTCGTTCTTTAAGATAACAACAGAATCTACCGAGTAGTGGTTTTCGTGGACTTATCCATCAAAGAATTAACTTTTGCCGAGTAAAAACACACATGACCTCTCGCTTCATTTCAGAGCACCGGCATTTGGTTCACTTTTATCAACGATATTTAGAAAAGTAGACACTGTTTAATGAAACGGATAAAGCCTAGAATGGCAAAATCATTTTTCTATCGGTCTGTGTAAGAATTTCATTTCTGAAATTCGTTTTTAACTAGTTACAAGGACAAAAGTAAGACACCTACTTTTCACATCCACTCTCGTCCGCCATCTTGGAAATTCCGAAAAAATGTTAACCGTCTCGGTTACACCACAGTGTTATTTCTCTGTGTGTTTTCATTCCTTGTTTTATGCATAGTTCTGAACCAAGTTGTAATATGGTCATTTTTAAAAGTAATGTCAGTTTAATATTTTGTTATAAATATTCATATGATGTGTATACATAATTGTAATATGCGAAGAACATAAGAATATCTTAGAAAACTGCATATGTGTGCCTATATCTAAAAATCTACTGCATTATATTTTCAAAGCATGCATATCTGCAATATATTTAAAGTTGATATATACATTGTATATACATATTTACACATTTAAGGAATATTAGAACTCTGTCTGTGATATCTTAAAATTAAATATGTCTTTCATAATAGTTCACAGTAGTTAATCAAAGTTACCTTGTTTCGTAACAATAGCCCTGAACCCATTGCCAGACAAAAGCAAACGCGACACTGGCTTGCAAGTTTTGAAGGTCAAGGTCATATATGATACATCTGTTTCTACAGATAATATACGACTGTTGTCAGTATGATCAATTTCTAGTGCATATTTTTCATTCTCTTTTAATCCGTTGGTAAATGAAATTTTGTCTCGACAATCTTGCAATGAATTTTCTTCCAAAATCTGAAAGATACAAATATAGGTTAGCAGCTTACAAGTAAATGTATAACACGTGTCTGTCCTACTAGCCACAGCATATTGTTAGTAAACAAAAAAGAAACTAGGAAATTTGCGAGACAAATTAAGTAACAGAAGATTGCGTTTTTATTAGAAATATTACTTTTTGTTATCGACTGATTTAAGACAAAGTAGATAAATAATTCATGTACATGAGTGCAACATAAGATGTTATAAGTCAGATGAAAATCACTCAATTGTTTTATTGTCTGAACGATTTTATGTCTGGATCACTTTGTACTTGCTTTTTGCCTAACTTACTAAAAGTCTAATTATATTATTAACTGATAATGTTGATATTTCATATAAGAAAGTCATATAATGATACACACGTAACGCATACAAATGCCAATTAAGTTTCTAACAATAGTTTTGAAAAAACGTGCTTTTAACGGATTTGTTAAAAAAAGTACGTCATACATTTCAGCTAACCTCGTAGAGATTCAGGGATATATTTGTAAATATCAACTTTATGAAGTTCAAACTATTGAAGTCAATTATCCAGCTGTATGTCTGACCACCTCTGTAATGTGAGGGATATCTGATGTTTGATATCACACTTGCTTGCAAGAGTCTTTGGACAAGGCCAATAGTGATGTTATCGGCGTCGGTGTAGAAATCTGCATACTTTAATAAAGGAAGATCGCTTGATTCTGAAAGTACAAGAGAGACTGTTGGACACAGTAAGTTGCAGTTGATAATGCTCTCATTTAAAATTATAAGCCTTTTCAGTATATTGAAAAAATTTACATACTAAATTATATTATTATACCTCACTTTTGTCTACAATGGTAAAATCCCATTACCCGAAAAAGAGATATTTTGACTATCAGAAACATTTTCAACCTTTTTGACACGTGACCAAGCGAAAATTGACTGTCAGGTCATGTGACCGCACTGACATTTTGAATGTCATATAAGGGCAAATAACTGCTTCAATATTTTAGCTGAATCATGACGAGATTGCCTCCCTTATACACATACAGCAGTGACGTCACTATTGAATGTGTACACAAAAAACATCAGACGACAGGAACTGTCAGCAAGTAAACATGTCAAGATTTGCAAGTATTTCTGAAGATGATTTAGACACTCTTGATGGACAGAAAGACTCAAAAAACACAAAACGTGTAATAAAAAGAAGTGTGTCTCTGTTTCCTGAATTTCTCGGCGAAAACTGTGAATTTGAAGGATTTTCAAGCGAGGAATTAAACAAATCTCTTCGAGCATTCTTTGCAAGCATAAGAAAGACAGATGGGTCGGAACTAAAGAAATCATCACTGACATCAATTAAGTACGGAATATGTAAATATCTGAAAGATGAGTGTAAAATTGATGTTTGCAATGACAATTCATTTTCGTCATGTCTTACCACATTTAAGAGCAAAGTGACAGATCTGAAGAAAAAGGGTAAAGGATCTATTGAACACAAAGAAGAAATTTCCTCAGAGGATCTTCAAAAACTTTTCAGTAGTGAAAATATAGCATTTGACATTGACACACCATGTGGGTTACAGAAAAAGGTCTGGTTTGAAATTATGTATTTTCTTTGCCGGAGAGGGCAGGAAAATTTGAGAGGAATGAAAAAAGACACCTTTGCCGTTGCTGTCAATGCTGCCGGTAGGAGATATGTCTATCAGATGGTGGATGAAGCTGATAAAAATCATGGGTAAGTAACAAATTTACAGAAATTTGCTAAAACTATTTAATCACAGTGACACTAGCAGTAATCTTTAAAATTCAGTTGACATATGCTGGTCAAAAGCTAGTCCAACTAATCTGATGCGCTCCTAGGAAATATTGAGATATTTTTGCAAATGGCCAATATCCCCACTCACGTCAAACACTTGAACGACCGAAATAGTTTAGGGTGTAACGATATATTGCAATTCACAGTATCGCGATACCTTAGTCTGCCGATACATCTGTATCACGATATGTATTGTGAGACTAGCGTATCGTTACACCCCTAATGACATTTTTATCGCTGCTCAGTGCCGACACTTTGCATGCTATAGGTTAAAATGCTGATTATTTCACAAATTGGCCATAAATTCAAATAAATCTTACATGTATAGAAAGGCCGGATTCAATTTCTCATTAATCTATGTAAAAATTATGAAATAATATCCAAAATTACGAATTTTTTAGCGATTTAAACCTTTGTGTGTGTTTACACGCCAAATAAAACCAATAACTTTACACGACTGCGTACTGTGATTTATCTTCCATTATTTTGGTCCTTCGAATTTTAACGTTAAGATTGCCAGTCAAAAATATGAAACCATCTGAATTATTTTGACTAGTCAAAAGCTACAGATATATCTACATTGCTTATGTTCACAATGTTATACTGTCTACCGACAATAAATGAATATTAACTTGACTTTATGCAAATTTTCAGGTAATTTAAAAATAAACTGTATTTTCTCAAAACATTTCACTTTTTTTTTCAGTGCCGAGTCGAGCTGTGATGAAACCATTGGCGAAGGGAAAATATATGAGCTTCCTGGTGATGTCAATTGTCCGGTGGCTTCGTTTGAAAAGTATCTCGGGAAACTGCATCCAGAAATTGACTGCTTATGGCAGCGACCGCTTGATAGCTTCGAACTTGATGGACCAATTTGGTACTGTATGGCTCCCGTAGGAAAGGGAAAACTAGCTGGAATGATGGGCGATATTTCGAACTTGGCACAATTGTCTAAACGGTACACAAACCATTGTATTCGAGCCACATCAATATCCGAACTTGATAGAAATGGAATCGAGGCTCGACACCTGGTACGAGTGTCTGGACACAAATCTGAAATGTCTATCCGTAGCTACTCGAGACGTTTGTGTGATGAAAAACAGCAGCAAATTTCTGACACACTGGCTAAAGCCCTACAGAAAAAGCCAAATGTGACAAATATAAATCAACAGGCTCCAATAAATCAAAATGCTCCTAATGAAACAGCTACTTCTGGGGTTGACATTAGTGATCTTGACTTTCTTGAGGAGATTTTTCGTGATGATAATGTACTCATTGAGTTAGATACCACTGGGAAGGAGAATCGTCCCCCAAATGTGCAGCCATATGTTGGTGACAAACCCGTTGTCCCACAGGAGAGTACAAACATTGCATTGCAACCAGTGATAACTACTCAGGCATCATCAGTCGCTAATAGTGTATTTCAGCAAGTCCATGATAATGTAGGAACTATGAACAATCACATGCCTGCCCCCCAAATTATAAACACCCATCTGAACAAGCAAGGCCACCTTTCATGTACAACATCAATCCAAATATAAGTAACTGTGGTCAAGTACATTTCCATTTTCATGGAAAATGAACAAATACAGTGAAAAAACAGTTTTTGAAGGAATTTTAGCATAATTGACGGTGGAATTTTGTTCTAGATATAATTATTTTATTATGTTATATTTTGTTTACCTTGTTAAACATGTTAAACTTGTTTAATTAAATTAATTAAAAACATTTTAAAACTTTTTTATGTACTTAATTTTGTTCGGTATAATAAAATAAATATCATATGGCAGCATGTGTGACATTGATATTGTCAACCCTCGAAACAGAATGTCACCCTCGGCTTACGCCTCGGGTGACATTCTGCTCTTGGGTTGACAATATCAATGTCACACATGCTGCCATATGATATTTATATATTGTTCTGTGTGTCAAACACGAAAATCTACTAAAACATTTAATGGTAAGTTTTACAAGTTGCACGTGAACAATTTCGTTCATTTTAGCCTTTATTTTTTAACACTAAAATACTTTTTCTGACTGATATTCTTTGCTATAGAAACCCCTTGACCAATGAACATAAATTTTTTCGATGGAGCTCTGCGATATACTATTTTAGCCAATGTGTCAGATTTGACGTTTTGTCTGTTGTCGCGTATTAGGCATGTCAAAAAGGTTAAAACTAAGCCAGTCTAACTCAGAAAATATATATTTACAGAAATGAATATAATGCTTTCATTTTCTGGCTATAATACAATTCCAACTCGATGACTGAAATAATTAAATTATATACCTTTTATTAAACAACTTACCATTAATTCTAAAGCCATTGATTTCAAATCGCAAGCATTTTAAATCTGGCTCCAACGGTTGCACAATACGGATTGCAATATATCGTGCCATGACAGCCTCTGCAAATTCTATAACTTGCGGCTCTTTAATATCTCTATATATATCGAGCTTTGATGTCTGAAAGAGGTTGGGGGACGATATAATTAGTATTTGCACGACCAATTAGTAGCGCATGCATTGTTTTGATACAAAACATTCGCTTAGTTTATATGTATAACAGTAAAATGCCCTTTAGTAGTCCGCTTTGGTTTTTATTTTAACCATGACGGTAATGTAAGATTACTTTGACCGTTAAACTGCAGACTTGAATATAAGAATGAGGCAGCTGTCATGAAGGTAGTCATATCTCTGTTTGAAGTTCGTTCAGGCGATGTAGGAAATTGAACTCATGACAAAGTAGTCAGGTTATTTGTGAAAAAATGATTTAAATTCTTTTATCAAATATAAGATTTTACTTTAAAAATGAATTTAAACTAAACAATTTCCTTTCGAATGTTAATTCACGTTAACCATATATCTGGAGATTTCTACAAGACAACATCGAAAATAAAATCCTTTGCATCTGGGATTTTTTTTACATATCACCGTATTTTGAAGTTATAACAACTAGGAATCTCAAAAGGAGCCTGGTTTCCACATAGCATTGATCAAATTCGTAAAAGTTGATAACAGGAATTTAATTTAAAAACATATTTACTACCTTAGTTTCGTTTCGAAAATAAGCAATATTGATGGAGTCATTATAAACAGAGTCATTGTTCTCTATGCTGTAAGAAATTCTAAGTTCTCTCGCTCCAAAAGGCACGAATTTCCTGCTGAAAACGCCACGTGTCACATTTTCTAAAACTGCTTCCCAGTTCCAGACAGTAATCCCATGAATAATGGCGACAGAACGCATGTCAACCTAAAGGAAGATATGGTAACTTTTTTCTAGTAGATTTATTGCCATCCTATATAAAAATTTCTAGAACGACTATATATTACGGATATTAAAAAAATCAGGTCATTTGTTAAATACAAGCATAAGACAAACCATTATGATAATGGCAAAAACTGATCATGTAGTTCATGCTAGTGGCATTTTTCCATAAGTATCATAATCTAACACATACTCATTCGACTTGGATTCAAACTTGTCTCTTCATCAGCACTGGCACATTTTAACTTATTTGCAAAAAACTGCTTTACCAAATAGAGAGTAAGGTCACTAGAAAAACCCGAGACATTGACCTCATTACGTACCACAATGAAAGGATCTGCGTCATTTACAACCGCACACCAACCAGAGTCAAACGGTCGAGCATGTTTTGGTTCGTAATTTGGCCGCCATGTAGAAGCTGTAATTTGTTTATCTGAAATACTCCCGTCTGCCATTCCTAGATCACTATTACGAACCCTGTGTTTTGCTGAAACGTATAATCTTTGTTTGATAAAATGAGATATCATCTGTTCTTAATTTTTTAATTCAAAACTAAATTAACTACTACATTAAAGAGGAAAGGCAAGTTCTAGTACGTACCCAATCCTGTAAGTTTTATCAGAACCTGAATATTTGAAGTGATCGTATGAAATCTCTCCTCGTCTGTTTCGTTGGACGCAACAACGTTGATGAACTGTCCATCTATTTCACTGACAACATAAAAATAAAGTTTACTTTAATAACAGTTTAGAATTGGAGTGTTATGAAATGTTTTCCAAGAAAACAATTTTAATTGTTTATAAATGACATCGTTGAAATCTTAAAAATCTGTGAGGCCGTCCAATGAGTTTCTCTAAGCATCTCATTTTGCAAGCTTTAAACTCAACAACGGGACAGCTGTGGATCTTTGCAACCTCTTTGCTCAACACGATACAGTTTAACAATACAGAATATTGGTAGTATAAAGAGAAAGGATTGCGTACCGTACTAAGCGTGCTACAAATGTTCCAGTTTCTGTATATTTAGGTCTGTAGCTGCAAGTTAAGGCTTCAAACTGTTGACCAGTCCATTTGTTATCGTTTATATAGCATTTGGAGAAAGGTCTATCGTCTTGACGAAAGTTATAGACTGTGTAAATAGATATACTTAGCAATGTATTCTGAATATGTAGAGTCAACTGCGAGAGTTTGACGTTTTTGGTTCTATTGTAATATTTCGGTTGAATCTGTGTGAGATTGTCTGTGAAAGGACCATTTAGAAAAAAATACATCTTAAATTATCACAAACAGCATGTAAACATTAATTTCAGCTGCTAATTTAAAAAATAAACTAAATATTCATACATTTACCGCGGTGATTTTTTTTATGTTTATATAGTGTTACAAATCCCTATGCATTACTTGTAAATTAGCTGAAGGTGCTTTAAGAAGGGGTACCATTTCTGTATCTTTTTTCAGCAATAATTGTATCGTGGAAGGTTATGACAATGTAGACGAAGATGTAGAAGAAGATATATATTATAAAATAGTATCAAAATTTAGTGATTTAACGCTAAACACCAACACAAGGAGCATGTATTTCTAAATCTCCAATAAACGATCATATCACAGAAATGACCTTTTGATGTTTTGATCTTTAGTTTAAGTCCCAGGACCACATTTACAAGTAGCTCTTATTTTACCAAGAAAGACTCCTTACCGGCGGAAATGACCTTTATTTGTACCAAACACATTCATAGCTTTACTTTTTAAATCGATAAACATGTTAGAAATATATAGCAGTATTTTCGCAATGAAATTGCAAACAATACAAAGGCTTCCTGGCAACTATTTTTTCGTGAAAAAGCGACTTGAATACAAAAGAAATGAATATGTCAACATTGTTTGAGAGGGAATAGAACATGCTTCTATCATTATCCTATCAGTATATTAATTTGCAATATCAGTAATTTCAAAAAGATCCTGGGACTTTAATGCTTAATTCTCCGCATACAACATCTAAAAACGTAATAGCTTACATTTCGGAAATATAATTCCGGATACTGTAAAAATTCGGCCTAAATCGATAAAAAGCCATCGTGCCTTCTTTGAAATCTGGAAGTTTGTACCATCCAGCGGAGCCATCTCTTAATTATAAATATTACACATATTACTGTACATTGCAATTGTTACAAAAATACAACGAGTAAACCTAACGTAGCAATATATTGTGCAAACTTCATTGCAATATTTCAGTAAACCTTACTAATCAGCATATTTGAATAACTGTGTTCCTTTACTATCACGGAGATATACGTACATGTATTTTTTTCCGAACCTGTTGTTTTGGTGAAGTACACCTTCTGGCATTATACCCATCTGGCAAAAACTTAATTCAGGTGTAAAAAGAGTAAAAGGCTAAAAGTATACACAACGACCGAAATGAATGTCAAGACAGTGATGGTTACTAAAATGACAGTAAAGTGTAAGCGTTGCTAAAATTTACAACATGTATTTGATATATAACAAGACATGACAGCACGCTCAACTATTCGAAAGCTTGTCAGTAAAATGTTTTGATTTCTTTGTCTAGGAACAGGACTGGTGTATTGTGTAATTGTCTATTAAATTAAGGGCAAAGATATGAAACTCGTTCAAAGACCTCATGTACATTACCTTTAAAGCCTTACCCCAACAGGGAGGAGGCGGGGGGGGTGGGATGGGTGTATGTGGGGGGGGTAATTTCAAAGAAATACATGACCTCCTATATTTGATCATGAATAACTTTGTAACATTTCAAAATTGGTATGCATAAAATTAAAACAGCATAACTGTTGCATGCTGCATAATTATTTTATGACATTTCAAAAATAAGCCAGTATTTCAGTCTGGTAAAAACTGTGAAAAAAATCCAAGTTAAAAAGGGGCATAAATATGTCAAAAATCAAAAACAGTGGTGAAGATGTTGATAGTAAACATATATTTTAAATTTCAAGTCAAAATGTTCGATAATATTCAAGATATTAGACTTTATAAAAACCTTTAACTAAAATTTTAATTTGAAAAGTGACATAATTCAGTAAAACAAAATCAAAACAGTGTTATGGAGATTATTTCCTTAGGTAGTGATGATGATGATGGTAAAGATATAATTTGAATTTCAAGTAAATATCTTTGATAGTATTCAAGATATTTGACCTTATAAAAAGCTTTAACCAAAAGTTTTAAGTTAAAAAGGGGTATAAATCTGTCAAAAATCAAATCAGAGTTAAGAGGATTGTTTCCACAGGTGTAGATGTTGATGGTAAAGATATATTTTGAGTTTCAAGTCAATACCTATGATAATATTCAAGATATTTGACTTTATAAAAAAAACTTTAACCAAATAATCTAAGTTAAAAAGAGGCATAAATCTGTCAAAAATCAAAACAGAGTTATGGGGATTGTTTCCTCAGGTGTAGATGTTGATGGTAAAGATATATTTTGAGTTTCAAGTCAATACCTTTGATGATATAAAAGATATTTGACCTTATAAAAAACTTTAACCAACGCAGACTCCGACTCCGGCCGACACCGACACCGGTGCGAGTGCAATAGCCTCCTTATTCTTCGAATAGTCGAGCTAAAGACGACTACTAATATGACTTTCCAAATGAACAGACGCGTATGCATTAACTTACATGGTGAACGCGTGAAAATTTACGTAATTACGTAACTAACAGCCAAAGTATTAGCAGATTTAGAACGTAAAGGTTCAGTAGAATATCAGGGTCATGCACAAAGTTCAGTTGGATCAATAAGTACATCGCTTTATCAAAAATGGTTTCATTGTAAACATTCATAATATCTGCGTGTGCCGAAACATACTTTTCTATTTGTTAAAGGTAGCCCCTGACTAAAGGTAGAATTTCATTCCTCAAAAGTTTAAACATTGAGATGAAAGTGTTTGAAGATTTTGGTGAAAGGGACTCTAGATTTTGTCAGGAGCTACTTTCAGTAGTCATGCAATGATGCTTGGTAGTCTTCTTTTGGAATCTGTCGGAGGGGCTTGTAACAGATCATTTCTTGAGTTATATATTTCCTTAAAAAGTATTTTAAGTCTGTTTTTGAAATACAAAGAAGTAGCATGGGCTTTGACATGGAAAGAACGGAGGGTTGTTGACAACATGCACATTTTCAGACGCCAAAAATGTCTGAAACAATACACAAATGAAACCCATCAGATTTCACAGCGCTAATAGAAATACCATAACAACTGTTTGAAACGAACTAAACTCTCAAAATAAGCAATATAAATACTGTAAATGCAACTGCAACTATAAAAACGACTTCCCATATGAACAAAAGACTTAATGTTGAAAAGTGTGTAGAGTTACCTCTTGAACTTGCCAGTTGGCTAATTCCATAATGCATATCTGGGTCGGTCATAGTAAGTGCTGTAATATAATAAAGATACGGGTTTAACGTAATATAATTGTTGTACAGTACAACGAGTGTGAATATCTCTGAACGTTACTTAGGATGGGTTTAAATGCTTTTAACGGCCTCCATCTTGATATAATATAACTGATTTTAGCTGTATGATTTCAAGGGACCCATACTATATACATTTTACACAGTTCACTAGATCTAATCGTATTGCCGAAAATATAAATGCGATACAATCAATTAGATATGAATGCTGAAATCTTAACAATCTCCTTTAATTCAAATGCATAATGAAATATCTTTCAGTTTATTTGTACATCTATAATTAACCGAACATTATTGTCTCTCACTGTCTCACTGTCTATCTCACCTTCAACATCCGGTATGTCTTGAGGTAAATATATTTCTTCTAAATCTGAAAACGATTAATTCTTTATCTGACTTAATAAATGAAACTTTTATAATCTCTACAAGTTATGTATAAAGTATATGCAAAACTGTCATCGAGCATATTTCTCTTTGAAGTTCATTCACGGGCGTTTCACTCTTGTTAACATATAAAGGTCTATATGTTAATTTCGTCAGACTACACTTTTTATCAAATATCTTGCAATGGTACCAGATCGGCTTGCAACGCAAAAAGTTAAGTCTTATAAATTTATCAGTAAGACATGAAAGAAATTTCTAAGACATTGTAATTGTTCACTGGTAATTAGGCTTATCATCTTATGGTTCATTAGAACCTAAAAAGAATACACCCGTGAACACAAACAAAAAATAACTTACCGAATTGCCAGAAACGCGGACGATAAAAACAAAGTTGAAATATTTCAGTAATGTCTTTGTTTGCAGATGTACATTGATTTATCAATATTGTTTCTTCGCTGATCACATGCTCGACAGACTCTGGGCACGTTGCATTTTCCTCCTTTACATAAAACAATAAAGAAAAAATTCCAAGACATTTGATATTTAAGTTCAAACTTGTTATAAAAATAAAACTATACACCAAAAACTTAAAAGCGTGCGAGAATATACATGATAGAAACTGATATAATCAATATCACAACATTATGACCGTTATTACGTTCCACCGTTCATAATTTAATGAAACGTTAATTAATGTAGCGTTAATATATTATTATAATGATCTAATAGCTCCATTACAGTTTGGTAAAAAGAAGGTTCTGTTTTATAGCAATTCCAGATATTTACCTTTACCAAAACAAAAGCGTGTGTGGGAAACAAGTATTCGAATTTTTTTGTTACGTCTGACATTTGTTCCTCACTGTGCTTGCACAAGTTCATCATGAGTGTAACTATAAAAAAGGTTATGATTCTAGCAAATATACAAAATTATCTGACTGAAGAAGTCAGTCCCAGCAACACAGAAAACATTGCTTAGTCTAACGAATCATATAACGGTAGTTCAAAAGTCACACCAGTCTAAGCATTGCTATCAGAAAATAAGTAAAGACATATTTATTATTTTGGACTCTAAATTCACATACGGTATATATAGACACACTAAATGAATGTCCTGAGGTATTCATTTCAAATTGTATAAAGCAAAATAATAATTGACAAATAAGTAAAGATTTTAAATATAAAAACGTTCACAAAATAATTGCCTTATATTCAAATTATCGAAAAAAAAGATTATTGTGTAAGTTATGCAACGGGTAAGAAGAAAATGAACATGTTTTCTTGAATTGCATATTAGTTAGACATATGCTGGTATAAGAAAGGTGAAACATTTAAAAACTGCAGGTTCATTAATCGTTAAGAAGCTTAAACTGCTTTTTTAAATTACATAGAAGTTCACAAATATCAATACACAAACATTTTATTAGGTACTATGAGGTACTGCATACTGTATATTGGGTAATGGTTGCGTTACGAAAATTTAGCGATTTGTGTGCAGACAGACTTCTTGACAAATTTTATATTCGCGGAAGGATATTTCTCTGACAGTAAAATTAATATAAACATATGAACATAGCAAGTGCATAATAGTGAATGAAGACTCATTGTCACTTGCAAACATAAATAATACATAATAATACGCGAGAAGCTGAATTTAAACGTAGAAAATATTAGTGATTAAGTACCCACAAAGCGATTTTTCCATAAGAGACGAATATACTTTTTTCCAGTTGTTTGTGTGTTTCATTATTAATTGAATCCGACTATATTTGGAGCTGATATAAACACTATATGAATAATATCAATTCCAGTAACATTTTCATAAAAAATATAATCTTCTTAAATAATGTGCAAGAAGATAAAATGTACCTATACAGTACATTGGAAATGTGGTGAATATACTTTCAGTTACTTTATAAAATACAGGAAAAATTAGTACATGTAACTTTCTTTTACCTGATTCTTCGTTCTCGTCCACGTAAAAGTAAGGTATATAGCCATTCTTTTTCCATGAGACAATCCTTGGCAGCTTCACGGTATAGTTGTTTGCTTCAAAACCTGCAATTTCATTATTACACAACTACGTCTTACTAGAAATATATAAACTTATAGACTGAAAAAAACAAACTAAACATTCAAACATGTATAGATTTATTTTGTAAATAAAGTGCAGTTCTTTCGAATTATTGAGAAAAAAATCATTTACATTAAAGAGATTTTCATACCGAGCAAGTTATACTTGCAAATTTTAATAAAAAATATTCTGATGTTATTTAAATTGTTTCCAGTTTTGGGTGTTGCCTCTTTAAAGTAAGTCTTCGTTAAAAGTATAAATATGATTTTGTCGTTGTTTCGCATATCTTTGGCGTGTTGTCGCATAGTTTTGGAGTGTTGTCGCATAGTTTTGGAGTGTTGTCGCATAGTTTTGGCGTGTTGTCGCGTAGCTTTGGCGTGTTGTTGCATAGTTTTGGCGTGTTGTCGCATAGCTTTAGCGTGCTGTTGCATAGTTTTGTTTAAGTAAGTTTTGCTAATCAGTTCATCCTTGATCTGATCAAGACTAATATTTGATTTTTAAGGCATTTTATATGCACAGTAGTAGTTTTTCTTTTCAGTTTTTACTTATATATATTTGTGACAGATTTAAGGCTGAGATTAGCGATGGTTATTTAACTGCATAATATTATGATATTTATTTTGCTCATAGATTATGTAGTCTTATATAATTCTTACATAGAATGGCCGCTTACATGTCTATATATCATGGTTTTGTATGTTTGTTTCATATGTATACATGTAAGAGATGTGACTTAAATAAATAAATAAATTAATTAATAAACGAATAAAAAGAAAATTGAAGAGTGCTGTTGAGCGCAGCAACTAATAGTTGTTGGTGGTTAAATTGACACAATAGAAATGCCTACCCTTTGGACAGCCAGTCAGATCTCCAAATATATTATATTGTCCACTAGGCCAGACTTTCGTGTCTTCAGCACTGCTTACATTTTCTAGACGGTAACAAAAATTCATTCTGAAAGCATATCGACTGAATGGTCCCAGCATGCCACTCTCTATAAAAGGCCAGTGTTCAGGTAACAATTCCTGGAGGGAGTCAATGTTTGTGTAATTTTTAGAGCCACTCGTATTGTTGCCGTACGAATAACTAGACGACGACAGAACAATGTGTTCATGCAGCCAGGAAAAATGTAGATACCCACGTCTCCACCCTTGCTCCTCTGCTTCTGGACAACCATCAGTTGACATCAACAGAGCATATGGTCCAGATGGCCAACTGCTTTTCAAAATTGTCTCATCTGAAAACGGATTTTCAATCAAACAAAATATTTGCGATATCTGTTAATATAAGATCCATTCACTCTTTTTCAATAGTTTGGTCATTAAATGCCTTCTTTAGAAAAAAAGAGAAATACAAATACTGATATGGATGTTCTATTTCTTGTGTAGTATCGCTGATGATATTTCCTTTATGCTATTCGCCATAGGAATGTAATTCAAAATGTGTTAAACAAAATCCTTAGTAAAGCATATATTACATTTATGCTACAGTGAGGTACACATAACTATTTTCCTAATTCCGCAAAATTAGCATACGACTATATAAGTTTGATGTTTTTTTTTTATTAAAGGAATTGTGCTTTGTAGATTTATACGTTTGGCACCTTACCCCATCATTATACTTACAGTCGATGACAAACAGATATTGATCAGAGCAAATATTCATCAAGCATATATGTACACAACAAAATAAAGATATATCAAACTTACTTTGAAATATGTCCACCTGCGCCAAAGAAACACAACGGTTACTTTTCCAAGTGCACTGTATGTACTCAAAATCCTGCGGTGCTGGAAGACCCAAACACATTCCTGAAATGTATCATTACTGTACGTATCTATTAAACTGTATTGCGTATAAAATTGTTGTTTTTCTGTTTCCAAGTCCGTACGTGCTATTGAAATACCTATAATTCAAACTAAATTTTAAAGACTGTATTAAAGGTGGTTTGTAATTACACATGTTAAGCTGAAAATCATGTGAGTAATATAAACAAGGAAAAAGTATGTCTAACTGAAAAGATTCTGTTGGGCAATAATTAATACTTTTACAGTAAAGGTGTACTTCTGAAGTAAAATATCCGATTTATTTACCGCGTTTTACATAATTTAAATGGTATATGTTTTGCAAAGGTCAAAATATTTGACGCTGGTCTTTTACCCCTTTTGGTACATTTATGTGTGAGAAAATTGCAGAAAACATACAGAGTATTATAATTATACTCGGGATCTGGGTGGTGACTTCCTCCCAATTCGAGATTTTTTGTGTGAATAGTACAACTAACCTTGTACTTTTAACTTACCCTTACGCGGTACTAGCAACCGCGTGTGACAACTTGTTTAACAACAGGGCCACGATGGCCCTGGATTGCTCATTAAACATGAAGTCTAACAGCTTATAGAATTGCATTGTTGTAGCTCCACAAACAGGAAAGTAGGTCAGTAGGTCAAGGTCAGCCAATGCTGAAATCTACATGCCAAACTGTATATATGGTCCAATATCAATATTAAAATATGCTTGCAAAACTATCCGTATAGTTCAAATTTCATTACTGTAGCTTAGTCAAAAGGTGTATGATTTGAACAATATTGGTACAGGACGACCAGGCAATGCTACAAGCCTAATACCTAAGTTTGAATATTTCTTCATAAAGCTCTAAATGCCTCCCCGGGCGGGCTCACTTTGTACCCGAGGGGCATGATTTGAATAAACATAAGAGAGGACCACTAGACAATGCTACATACAAAATATCTAATATCTGGGCTTTGTGGTTTTCGATTAAAAGATTTTAAAATTTCCAAGATCTACATATGTTACCCCTACGAAGGGATCAATTTGGACCCAGGGACATAATCTGAACACACTTGGTAGAGATCCACAAGGCAATGCTACAGACCAAATATCTAAGATCTGTGACTTGTGGTTTTAGACAAGAATATATTTTAAGATTCAACTATATAATTGTATCTTAAACAAGTCCCGCCCCTGGCGGCCATTTTTTTGACGATTTTTTAAGGAATTTGGTTAAGGGTCACCAAAGGAATATTTCTGTGAAATTGTTCCAAAATCAAACCCTTTGTTTTGATCTGAGAGAGGACCACTCATAAAACACTCCTGTGAAGTTTGGTTGCTATTGGCGTAGTGGTTTATGAGGATATGCCGTTCAATGACAGACGGATGGACAACGGACATTCAATGATCCTAAAAGCTCGCCATCACCATGAGGACTACGTGAGCTAAAAAGAGTATAATTAGTTTGTGTTCATGCCATCATGAAAGCAGACTTTAAATTAAAAAACAAATAACATCAAAATAAGGCAAACTCTGCAATATTCAAATGTATCGCTGTAATATCATAAATATGAGTTTTCACATGCAGGTTTTTACTAAATGTACGCATGATCAAAAATATTCTCGGAAAATTAATCATCAGAGTAAGATGAGATAACGTATCAGAATTGGGATTTTGTTATTTATTAACGGGTCTATCTAACTACTGCGTTTTAGCCATACGATTTGTACGACGAAAGCCCTGGGTGTTTGCATATAATATCAACTATATGAATTGAAATAGCTGATGGTTTGAATCAACTGAAGCTAATATGATGGGAATGTTGTTAAATCACCAGTGTAATTCTTATCAGCAATATGTTTCTGTAAATCAGACGTTCAAAGTAAAGGTATAATTATTTGTTGCTGTTTTGCGAAAAAATATATCACATATTACGATTCCACTGCGGGCTATGAATAACGATATATGTGAAGTTAAATAGTTCTGGTAAAGAAGTCGAGGTATACCTTACATGAGCTAAAAACCTCCTGTAAAAGAAGAGGCGCTCTAAAAACAATCTATTTTGTGATATCAGTTAAATCAAGAAAAATATTAGTTATAATAGATGTAATACAACAGTGTGCATTATCTTTATTTAGAATATCATTATGCGTGAGAGTCCGTAAGGTCAATAATGCACTGGCGGCTGTCACTAGGTCCTACTGTTACTAGCATAAGTTTATTTAAAATAAAAATATCAGTATTCATCATGTGTTCATGGCGGTGCTCAAGAGTATTCACAATGTGTTCATGGCGGGTGCTCAGTGGCGGAGTATTCATCGATAAATAAGGACTATTCTCTTGCTATTTCTTTTGTCTTTCTTTTCTTGAAACAATCAACATGGACCTTTTCTTTAAATAAATGCTAATGATTCATTTCTAAACAAGAATTGTTTGTAGTTGCTAGTCGTTACTTGTCGTTACTACAATAGATTACGCTTATTGTTTTAATATAGTTCATCTATTTCATTTTCAAATGGGCAACGTTGAGCGTTATGGATACAGTTTCAACATTGTCACAAAAAAAATTCTGAAAATCTCCGATCTCTTTTTGATCTATACCATATCATTAGTAATGTCGAGTACTCGATCGGAAGAAGGACCGAGTACTCGAATTGGTTTTATAGTTTGGTTTTATATCAATGCCCCAACATGATATTTGATATCTGAATACTTTGTTTGGAATAATTTTATAATAATTTTATAGCTTGAAACACTGTTACACACTGTCCAGACACTAATTAGTTTGAAATGGAGAATCTCACAAATTAGAATTACAGTATAGCCTCTGTACAACAACACCAAAGGAAAAATCAATTTTTATTTGTTGTGGAGAGGTTGTTGTTATATAGAGGTTAATTTACTCAGATATAACTGCTTTGGGAAATAAAATATCTGTCTTTGTAGAGAGGTTTTTGCTCCTCGGAGGTGTTGTTCAGAGCGGTTGGACTGTAATGATCTCGTACAATTTACACTCTCTGGTTTGAAACTGTTCTGTGTAAAGGAATGAGCAACGTGGTTACAGTTTTGTCAATAACTGCATCATTCATTCTTGATAAATACCAGGAAGACAAAAGTAAGAAGCAGGGTGTAAGATTAGGCATTTCATTGTTAATTCTAATAACTACTGGATATTAGCCTTATGTCAATACAAATTTACTTTTTGGGGTTATATATCAAGGGGCTTTCTAGCTTTTTTTTTAATGCTAATCTTGTAGTGTCTTTATATACAATTGCATGAAGTGATCAGAGTTTCACAGGGCTAGCAATGGGAGTGCCAAAGTGGGCTACAAATCAGCTTATTTTTACCTCAGCCAAAAAGATGCGAAGATGCATATACATTTTATGTCGATAGCTGATTAATGGCAGTGCTATTTACCAACTGGTGGCAGTGCTTAGCAACGGCAGATAAAAGACTATCTTCTTACAGTCATGTAGCTAGGTCTGACGATTCTAAAGCATATATGTATATGAACTGTATCAAAAAGAATGTAAAGAAATGTTGCTAATTTGATGAATTTAACTGATTAAGGGCAACGTTATTTACCAACTGTGGTTGCAGTCCTCAAACAACGGCATACCACGAGTCATTCAGTAAACGGAGAAAACAATGTCACGTGACTTCTCTGACGGGAATGTATTTAAATTCTATCTTTTTAAGACAAATTTGATTTAGGCAAATGAACTCGTTCGTACATAAGGTTTTCAGTGAAATAACATCATAAACTTAAAAATCAAACTACAAACGCTTATATCTAGCTCCGTACGTTCCGTGATATGTAAATGATTATCTCCCGTAATCAGCGTAAGATGTCATTTTCTAAAACCAGAGTCCGTGTATTGTAAGCTATGAACTCGTTTGAAGCTGTCTGCATTATTTTTTGTAATATGGTCTTATCGTGCATTATGGTCTACTTGCTCTAATTTCCCAAAGCGCAATTCTAAGAGTTCTTATCAGCACATTTTACATATAAAATTATCTACGGTGTTTGATATTGAGCTACGATAGTGGATTTTAGTTCGTAAAACCAAATTGTATCTTATCTGAGTAAATAAATATCTTAATACAAAGCTTTTATTTTACCGAAAGTAACTGTTGAGTAAAACTATTATCAAATCTGGCACAAAAACATCTCAAAGGAAATGACAAATTTCAGTCAGGCTAGGAAATCTTGATACCCTAAAGCATTTCATCGCTAATGGAGTGGTTATTAATGGTTTACTATACTTACTTGAATTGTTAACAACCACAAAAACAACAGCAAATGTTTTTATCATTGCCAGATTACAGATACATAGCAACACAACTCATCTCAGGTTATTACAAAGACATGTTGGTGTATTTTGGGACAATAATTGGAGTCACAAACATACTGTGGCAGTTGAGTTGAGTTTAGTAAATAGCACTAGTTCTATTTTTGAACATTTTAAACTGTAAAATAATATTTTACAAGAAACTGATAGTAATAAAATTTCAATGTCCATGCTTGTAATACAGTACTGATTAGTTATCTCTGGTTGACAATCACGCCTGGGGGTAAGGGCAGTTGAGAAAAAAGTATGCCTTTCATAGGTTTTTATATATGCCTGTAATACGCTTATCTATAATTTATTTGAAACAATTAATCAGACGGTCGTTTGCTGTATATTCTATAAAAAAAAGAAGCAACATATAAACTGTATGAAACTGTATCTATTTTTGAGTAAATGCATATAAGTCAACCAAATTTCTAGTAAAAATATTACTATTGTCTCGTATTAAAGGCATATGTACACATGTGTGTCATGCGTACATTTCATTTCATTATAGCTGTGTTCATGATGAACTACTCATACCGAACAATTCTCATCATAGGCCTTGTATCTGAACCCCTGCGGCTCAGAATCTGATAAGCCACCAGTCAGTTCATTCGATTAGCCACAGACGATAAAATTACATTGAATTATATAGGAAAATAATATATACATCGATTAAATAAACCTTTCCCTTTACACTTCAATATTTTCCTTACGCGTCGGTGTATTAATCAATGACACGTGCCTATGTTTAAATAAGGAAGAAACATTTAATTCTCTCTTAATCATGGATCAAGCTTTCGAAAACAAAACACGTAAAAAGAAGAGAGTTGACTACAAAAAACTAAGTGAAGGCAACTTTTTGCCGATACATTTCCGAAAAGGAAAAAACAGTGTTACCACAAAAGTTTTACCCGAAACTTACTCAATCGAAAGGATAATTACAAAAAAGACAACACCTGAGGTAAGTAACTTAAGTTACATGTACTGTAAAAAAAATTATTTAGAATGTAAAAACTGAATCAATGATGAAAACTATTTTTTTATGTTACAGTTATTGCATAGAAAATTCTTAAAGCTTAAAATTCAATGCTTTTATTTGTGATCTAATTTCCTGAATCTAAAATGTTGTTAATTGTAAAATGATTAATGATGAGCACCACATGCCCGTCTCAGTATGCATATGTGACTTTATCGATTTCACTACCTGTGCAGAAAACAGTGATTGTATAATACGTCCATTTCAAGTGTACTCGTCACGCTTGACTGAGCAGCTTGGCTGAACTGTCGACAAGAGTTTCGTTGAACGTGATACGCTAGTCTAGCTCCAAAGCAGATAACATGTCAACAGAAGCAGAGGAAGTTGGAGGAATTTGCAATGGTACTGAAGCTGCGGATTTTGTAGAGACAGTGATGTCTTCCCAAAGATACGCTCGGGTAACAACTCCTACGAATAAAAATGGTCGTAAACGACGTGCGTCTGAGACCGAGTCCGAGACTTTAGTGATGCTTGACACAACATTGAAAAAAGCTAAAACCGCAGCGAGACGTTCTTTAATAATGAGGCGCCTACCCCCGCCCCACGCAACGTGGTGGTTGCTCAGGCAGATGTTCATGTTAATGGCAACCCTTCAATAGAACACTCATCACTAAGTTATCGTCAGACATGCATATGCTGTTTAGTTCTCTGAGTGAACGGATGGACAAATTAGAATCCAGTCTCGAGCAGCGCATATCTAATAAAGTGTCTCAACTTCTTGACAAGAGAGTGAACTCGGAACTAAATCGCATACGGAAAGATATTGACAGTAGGTTAGAAACGTTTCAGGAATCCATCCGGGCTGATGTTACGGAAGAAATGGGTGAGATCAACGAGAATACGATCTATTTCTAGTGGTTTGTCTGTAAACTCAAATGAGGACATAACTAAAAACGTCATTATTCGGGGTCTCCAAGAAACAACAGGTGAGAACATTACGAGCAAAGTAAACACACTGTTCAAGGACGGGTTAAAACTAAAAAGTGTACTTTGTGCCAGTGCGGAGCGAAGAACGTCGGCGTCAGGCGACTCTAAACCTGGAGTTGTTATTGCAAGGATGAAATCACACGATGATAAACGCCAAGTAATGACCAAGAAAACAGCTCTAAAATCTCAAAGTCAGTACTCTTCCGTATACCTTAATCATGACCAGTCGAGGGCAGATCGTATAATGTCTGGTAACTTTCGGACAATTCTGTCTGCGCTGAAAGATCAGGGACTAACTGTCAAGGGTTCGCGTGTAGTTCGCACCGATTCAGGAAATCGCCCACAGTCTAGTGAGGCATCTGATGACTCCTCCCAGTATCGTCGTCACGGAAACAATAACGGTAGACGCCATAACAACGGCCAACGAGGCGGCAACCGTAACAATGGTAGATCTAACTATAGGTCTGAGGCTTCTGGAAATGGTCGTGACTACAGGGGTCCGAGTTCCCGTAGATTTTAGGTAAAAACCGGGTTTTGGAACGTGCGTGGGTGGAATACAAACTGTGATTCTGACAACTATATTTTACGTGCTTCGTGTGTTTTAAACCAAGACTTTGATATTTTAGGCTTGCCGAAACTCATTTGTTAACTGATTCAGTTTTTATCTCTAGATGGTTACCGCTGGTTCGGTTTTAACCGCCAGAACATTCATAAACGAGCCAGACTTGGGTCTGGAGGTGTTGGTTTTTTTATCAAGGACAGTCTGTTTGATTCCTTTTGATATATCTGTTCTTGAATCGTCATTTGAAGGTATTTTGTGGCTTCAGTTGAAACACAAAGTTGAAAAGTTCACTTTACTACCTTGTGTATGCTATCTTCCGCCTGAAAATTATACGTATTTTGATGTAAATTCCTTTTATGACCAACTATTAACTGACATTTTAGGTTTCAAAATGAAGGTGTCTTTTTTATCTGCGGAGATTTAAACAGCAGATGTGGGAATTTAGTTGATTTTATTAGCGGTGTGGATGACATACGGAGCGTAACGTTGTTGATTTTAACGTAAATTCTTACGGGGACCTGCTTATTAATTTTTTGATTAATGCAAACATGTGTATTCTTAATGGAAGAAACACTGTGAAAAATGATT
This sequence comes from Saxidomus purpurata, assembly GCA_022818135.1. Taxonomy (NCBI): domain Eukaryota; kingdom Metazoa; phylum Mollusca; class Bivalvia; order Venerida; family Veneridae; genus Saxidomus; species Saxidomus purpurata. Next base: position 38,542,136 of record JAFMSR010000005.1, read on the forward strand.
TTACTTCTGTTTCTGTGAAAGGTCTTTCTGTAGTTGACTACTGTTTAATTCCGTATGATAGTCTTGACTACTTTCAGAATTTTTCGGTTTTTCGTACTACAGATCTTATAAATAGTACCGGGGACGTGTCAACATTAGTACCTACAAGTACTCCCGACCATTCTCTACTTTCATGGGATATTATGTGCAATAATTTATCTGTTTTAAGTGAGGTTACAAATGCTCAACAAGTGTCTTTTGATAAATTCGATGTCAATAGCATCCCGTATACATTTATGGGTGATCATAATTCTTTATCATAATCAATCATATTATTGATAAATTAGAGCAGGGTCTGCGTACCCAGAATAACATTGATTCCATATACAATGAATGGTGTGACGTAATCAAACAGAACATGTATAAAAGCGTTCCATATAAAACTTTGAAAATTGGTATTTCGAATAAAAAACGTAGACCTGGCAAACCCTGGTGGTCTGATAGGTTGTCTGAATTATGGTCTGATTTGTGTCTCGCTGAACGCCGATGGGCTAATTGCCAAAATAAAAGGGATAAATCTGATTTTAAAACTATTTTTGTTAATATACGTAAACAGTTTGACCGAGAAGTTCAAAAGGCTAAACGTTTTTACTGGTATTTTATGCAAAACGACTTATCAATGAATGTAATAGGACAATAACAAGTTTTGGAAGTCTTTTTGGTAAAATGGGTGTTAACCATTATAAAAATAAAAGTATTCCACTGGAGGTTACTTTAAGCAATGGTAATACGTCGACAGTTTTGTCTGAAGTATTAAGAAATGGAAACATGACTTTAGTTCTTTTGTATGGTAGAAATGTAAATGAATCTAACGAAATAGAGCTGGAAGATGAGAGTAATAATTTGCCTTTTTAATGACTATATCTCCGTATTGGAAATTAAAAGGGCTATAGACAAAGCAAAATGTGGAAAAGCTATAGGTATCGACAACATACATGCTGAAGTTTTAAAAAATGATACGGCTGTATTATTCTTTCACTCACTCTTTTAATATTTGTTTTGATAAAGGTATTGTGCCCTCTATTTGGGGTAAATGTGTAATTAATCCAATACCAAAGAATTCAACCTTAGATCCTAGGGATCCCCTTTCTTATAGAGGTATATCATTAGCATCAGTTGTTTACAAAATTTATTGTGGTATTCTCAATAATAGGTTACAGCTATGGGTTGATAATACCGAAATGTTAGCAGATGAGCAAGGTGGATTTAGAAAGAAGAGAAGTACAATAGATCAAATTTCTACCCTCACTAATATCATTGATACCAGAAAGAAACTGAAACAATCAACCTTTACGGCCTTCATCGATTTTAGAAAGGCTTATGATTTCATTAACAGAGATAAACTGTGGGTAAAACTTCAAGAAACTGGTATTTCTGGGAAAATATTAAAAGCTATAATGTCACTTTTACTCATCTGTTTCTTCATGCATTAGGGTTAATAGGTTTAATACCGACTGGTTCGATATAAAGACTGGTTTGACACAAGGGTGTTTGTTACATCCCTTCCCCCTTCTTTTAATCTATATATCAATGATTTAGTTTTGTATCTGAAAAGCTTTGATGTTGGCGCCTATGTTGGAGATGAGAAAATTTGTATTTTTGTTATACGCTGATGATATTGTTTTGTTAGAGAAAATGAAGATGATCTACAAGTTTTGCTAACTGCGCTGGCTGACTGGTGTAATATTAACGACATGCATGTTAAAGCGATAAAAGTAATGTTGTTCATTTTCGACCACCGTCTGTACTTTGTACTGATAGATTGTTCATGTGTGGTAATTACAACTTAGCTATTGTTAAAAAATATACATATTTGGGTATGGTCATTGATGAACACCTTGACTTCAATATAACGTAAGGCAGTTGCGCAGAGTGCTAGTAGAGCCCTCGGGTTACTTATTGCCAAATGTAAGTTGGCTGGCGGAGTACTGTACGATGTATTTACAAAGCTATATGATTCTATTGTCTGGCCGGTCATTAATTATAGTGCATCTATCTGGGGAACAAAGTCTTTCTCCTGCATCAATGCAGTACATAACAGGGCCATGAGGTTCTTTTTGGGAGTAGGTAAATACACACCTACTGCTGCTTGGCAGGAGAAATGGCTTGGGTTCCACCTGTAGTCCGTCAATGGAAGGCCTTGGTGTTTTATGGGCACGGATATGTAATACAAATTCATCAAGAATTAACAAACGTATTGCACTTTGGGCTGCTGCCAAATCTGATAGTCTAAGGTCTTGCAAAAACTGGTTTTTTACAGTTAGGCAACAGTTAGCTACTTCTAACCTGGCAAACTATGTATCTATTGTTAACCATGTACCTAAAGATACTATTATAAATCATATTGTCAGTTGCAATATGCGAAGTACGTTACTGATTGGAAACATACGTCTGTAGATATACCGGTGTGAATGGCAGGGGACGTAATAAGCTTAGAACCTATTGTACATTTAAAACAGATTTTAAAGTAGAAGACTACTGCAAACTTATTTTACCCCCTACACATAGAGCAGCTCTTAGTAAATTTCGTTGCGGCGAGTAGCTCCTATTAGAATTGAGACAGGGAGATATGAAAATATAAAGGTTGATGACAGAAAATGCCTTTTTTTGTAATGTAGTCGAGGACGAGAGTCATGTATTATTAGACTGTGATTATTATGATGATATACGTCAACATCTATTTCAAAAAGCGATTTCAATAGTGCCAAACTTTTTAAGCCTATCAAATGAGGTTAAACTCAATATACTTTTCACCAATAATTCATTGATAAGAATATGTGCCAAAACCTGTCACAATATTTTAAATAGAAGGATGTTTTATCTATGTAAATAATGCCTTATGTATGTCATGTACATTGTATTTCTTAAATCAATCACTTCCTTTTACAGCTCCCAAGAAGTAGTTGCTAATCAGTTCATCTACGGTCTCACCGGGGTGATATATGATTTTGTAAAACTTTTTAGTTAGTGCTCTACACCATTTTCTACATTCAGTTTTTTATTGCATTTGTGAAATTTAACTAGGTTTTAATGTAACGATTAGCAGCTTCTCCTTGGCTTTATCTTGTATTTATATGTAAACTAATGTGCTTTTGTTTTAATGATTAGTCTCTTATAATTCATTATTGAATGGCAATGTATATCATTTTAATGTTATTCTATTTATGAATGTGTCTTATGATATACATTGATGAGACTCTAATAAAGATTTATATATATGTGATAAAATGTTCTTTACAATCGAAGTGACCATTAATAATTGGGCAATATTACTTTTTATCATTCAATAATCTAAAACGGGGAATTAACGCTGCGTTATTTATTCGCTTTTGTTTACCTGTGAAAAATGCATTAAATTGATCATTAAATTGTAACTACGATTAATATATCTCTTTAATTTAAGGACAGTGTTTATTTCTCGTTTAACATTATAACATAAATTAAATGAATTTTTGCAAAAATTCGTATTTGTTTTATTCTTATAAGACATATATTAAGGAAAATAAACGAGCTAAAATTTAGGGAAATTGGTGAAGACTGACTTACATATTAAGCAATCTAAAATTGCACTTTGTAAGACATTTGCTGCTGAAATATGATAAGCTTTAGTAATAACACATGTTATTAGATTCGTCGCATAACTATCATATCTACAGGGCATATCCTTTTGCTAATATCAGATAAATGCACTGCTGATTTTTATCGGTGATAATAAGTTAAACATCTGTGTCTCTTTGTAGAAAAGTCAATTTATATTATTTTTTGCACTGTTTCAGAGCGAATATTGTCTGGTGAAGTGGGAAGGGCATCACTTAAAGGATTCAACATGGGAACCCACAAGTCATTTATCCAATGAACTTTTGAATTCTTTCATATCTCCAAATGTGTATGGAATAACAACAAAAATCAGAAAACGAGAAAAACTTTTAGAACTTTTGTGCAAAGCTGTTGATAATTGACCACAGTAGGCGGTAACCCGATTGATATGAACAGTAGCTAATGCCAGATGTAGTCTCGTAGATGTTTCAGCAAGTGTATATTGCTAACTCTTTTACATTATCACTACATGTACTTGAAGAACATGTATTTGTATGTTTAATGATAATCTATATCATTTTTATATTTCTGTAAAACCATGAATATGGAATGACTGTACATATGTTATTAGAACCATCATCATGATACTTTAACAGAAATAAAATATAAAAGATACGATACTCTTGCTCCTTCCTTTAGTTAAGTGATATAAACTTGATGATTTTTCATATATCCATTCGTCATTTTAAAAATTAAAAAATCACAAGAAAATTAATACTAAAAACTTTAGATGTAAAAATGTTTAATAGTAGGTGGAAAAAATTATGATACAAAAATAATTCCACATTAATTAAATTACATTTTATGTTACTTTACAAATTATTCAAAACGTCGCAAATAATTTTTTATAACCGAATGAGTGGACAGATGTAAGTTCTATCTATATACAAAAGTCTTAGTCACAGACCGCAATACAATATTCTTATCTGCGAGCTCCCGCCCGCTTATAATGAGTTCATGGACCTCCAAGGGAAGCAACAGTTATATCTGGGGGCGCTTACTGAGACGGAAAATACATGCTTATCTCCCCTGATAAATGATGAAAATAATTCGACATGTAGCTGTGGTTGTAATCACCAACAATTTGTTTTCAACGATATCTCTTCCTAAACCAACTTGAAAAGTTTGAAAAACCGTCCAATGAATGTTTTAAATGGATCTCTACAAGATTCCTTCAAATGAAGTGGATCCATGTAGAAGTATTGTTGTCATGGCAACCAAAACAACTTTTGAGAATTTTTGTCAGAAATTGCTGATCCGGTTCAAAAAAAGTTGACAGAAATGATCCTTTGGTGACTTTTATCAGATTCCTTCAAGTCATGTTGATTCATAAAAAAAGACATTCAGGGGTCGGTGCTCAATACATCTTCCTTATAAAACTACATGTATATTGAAAACTCCGAAAATCTTTAACTCATGGACCATTGACAATGTTTAAAAATTGTTTGATAGATAGGACCCTTAGGAAACCCCCTGCTAAATTCCCTCGAGTCACGTTGGTTAAAACATGGCTTCAAGCGGCAGGACTGATTTTCTTATACAATAATGTCTTTACAGCAAACTAAAAAAAACTTCTTAGAAACCATTGGTCGAATTTTGAGACTATTTAACAGCATTACTTGTTATGTGACCCTCTACGATATTATTTCTGGCCGTCTTGGTTCATTAAAAGTATAACTACCAGAGGGCGTTGCTGATTTCACTATATGTGTATATGGATCTTAAAGCAATCTCCTCCCCATGTATATTCTACGTTCCTGACTTAATATAGAATTTCTTGTTGCATTATACAACGGACATGTGAGAAGAAAATGCCTCTCGTCTTCAGTTTGGTCATTGTCACATAGCGTGCAAAGTCTCTCTTGAGCGGGTTCTCCCACATATCGACCAGTCTCTATCCTTAATGGTAAAATACCACACCTGAATTGTGCGAACAATGATCTTTCATGTCGTTTCAGGTCAATTAGAAGGTACTTTTCACATTTAAATTGAGTTTTGAAAGTTCTATATGTTCTTAGTTTTGAAACATTTTCACATAGTCTTGCGCCCAAATAGCAGAATAGTATACCGTAAGTTTATCACGGACGTTAGGTTAAGACTGGATAATATCGTTTTAAGTTCTGAGCACCAAGTATTGGTATTGTTTGATCCATAATCTGCCATGAATGCACGTTTTGTTAATCTCGAACTGTCAAGTTGAACTAATCGATTCCAGTAACATATCATAATAAGCCATCGTCTGTACTTGCTTGGAAACCACCCAGTCTCGCCTATGAGAACCAGTGTAGGTGTGAATCTGTGCACCCCTAGGAAATATCGTATGGCGCGATTATGAACTGTTTCGGCGGACTGGTATTGCTTAAATTCCCCCCCCCCCGCCCAAAAATAAAAAAATTTTTTCCCCAAAAAATAATAAAATTTTTAAAAAAAAAAAAAAAACCCCCCCAAAAAAAAAAAATTTTTAAAAAAAAAAAAAAAAAAAAAACCCCCAAAAAAAAAAAAAAAAAAAAAAAAAAAAAAAAAAAAAAAAATTTTTTAAAAAAAAAAAAAACAAAAAAAAATTTTTTTACAAATCATTTTTTAATAATTTTTAAAAAAAAAAAAAAAAAACCCCCCCCCAAAAAACCCCCCCCCCAAAAAAAAAAATAATTTTTATTAAAAAAAAAAAAAAAAAAAAAACCCACCCCCAAAACAAAAAAACACACCCCCCCACCCCCCCCAAAAAAACCACCCAAAAAAAAAAAAAAAAAAAAAATATAAAAAAAAAAAAAAAAAAAAATAATTTTTTTATTTTATTTTTTATTTCCCCCCCCCCCTCATTTATTTCGCTCACTAAATCATTTGCGAATATAGAAAATAGCGTAGGGGACAAGTTATCTCCCTGTTTCACTCCCGTTGCGCATTGGAACCACTCAGTTAACTTTCCGTTTATTCTTATACAAGAAAAATATTGGCTGTAAATGTTTAAATATGAAAGTAATTATTTCACTTATTTTTCCAATAAGTGAGACTGTGACATCACAGAGCTAAGCTCCGCCCTTAATCTCTATATATTTCAATACAAATATTGTCTGTAGATGGGAAAATGTAAGCCGGTTATAGGTCCATATTACAGGAATAAACTAACTTATTGCATCGGTTCGCTAACGCTCCCTCGCAATAATTTTGTTTATTCCTGTAATATAGACCTATAACCTATACATACCAACCACTTTTCTGTTTATTTTATGTCTCAAACTCTACTTTTGTTGAGTTTATTTTAATAAAATGTAAAAAATCGCGGGAAACGTCACTAGAAAGCATCGCAAACATGGTTTCCGGCTTTCATTACGCTCTGTATACTTTTTGACGTTAATCCGGGCAACACATTTTGATAATTTTCACTGCGCGGACAGTGAGTTTATCGGAATATAATCCACCGTTATATTTCAATAAATCACCGAAAATCATAAAATAATGATTGATAATATTTAACCATGTATATTCTCAACAGTCTCTTGTAATTGTTTGATAGAATAGTCATTTGCATGTTATTTATGACTGTATAAGTACATGTGTTGTATATGCAAATGACAGTAATAGACGAAATTTAAAATAAACATTCTACGGGTGGCGTGGTGGTGTATAATATGTCTGATGAGGAATTTTATAACGGAAAGAAAAACTGGTGCTTCCGGTGTTTGAGAAGTCTTAAATCATCAAATTGTGATATTTTCAACGCGTGTCACTACACGTTCGATCATATATCCCGCGTACATGGTTCACGGTAAGTAGATTTATTGTGATTATCATGCAGTGAACCGTAAACAAAATTCAAATATGACTGCATGTAATTGTTTTCAAATAAAACCATTGTGCAATAAACACTGTTGATGCGAGTTGAAGTATGTTTTTTATTGTGCTTATGCCACACATCCTGTATGAATGCGGACGACCCGTAGAAAGTATGCGAGCTACTCCACAATATATATGACTGAAAGTGTTAATAAAAATATTCGGTTCTAAAACTTTTCAGTTCCCTTAAATTGTTTTGTATTTATTGCCAACAATATCCGTTAAACTAACTGAAGATAATTTGTTAAATTTAAGACATTTGCTATTTGTAGACGCTGTAAGTTATGTATTTCTATTACCTCCTTTTCTTTATTTTAGAATTTGCATCTGGAACATGTATTGTCGCTATATACAGATGAGATAAGGCCACTACTTTTTTATCTTTTGGTTTACAAGATTTTTCTTGAAAAGTGTCGATCGGCCCGTCGAAAAAAAGATCTAATTTATCTGTACAAAACACTTTTTTTCATCACCCAAAACAAGACAACCGAAATTTATTGTCATCTGAAACTTTGACAGCTTGCTAGCCTCAATATTTCGACTGCAAGACCGACCGATTTTACAAACTGATATTATATAGATGTCTGTCTTTAGGGCGGCCGTCGTTAATATAAAAAAGCCCTGGCGCACAATTTGTTGGGCTAACAGCTTGCATTTGCACAATTATTCCCAAAACCTATGTTTGTGTATGCTTGATAGTGGGTCCGGGGTGATATGATGTTTTTTGTCCAAACTTCATGTGACTGTAACGCGTAACTTCGCGGGAGTAAAATTGCGGCATTTCAAGTGGTTTTACAGATAAATGGACGGGTTAACAGGACATTAAATTTAAATTGATTATATATTAAATTTGAATTGATTTTTTACGGTAGAAATTTGTATACACATGAATTGTCTGTGAGTTGTAAACATATCAAATTCAAAAAATATTTGCCGACCGACGTACATTTGTATAGCGTGTTCAATATATTGTATCACTCAAAATAAACTTACTCATAACATTATTTATTCCAAACTAGTATTTTTATAATTCAAAATTATCAGACTATCGTCTAGAGCTACTTCGTACATGTCTCAAACTGTCAAAATAGTTCGGTCTTTTTAATGACACGTGCTTGTCGGTGCGCCTTCTTTGATCTCGTGACACCTGCGACTTTATCTTTTATAATCTTTAAGATTAAACGAATTTGCAAAAATATTATTTCATTCGGCAATATTAGAAGAAATTGTTACTGTGAAAAAAATCGGCTTTGACTGTTACTGAAAAGTAGCACAATAAATGACAACAAAACGGACACGCTGAAATGCCGCATTTTTCTTTAAAAAGGAACGTTTTGTTTTAAATATACCTAACAGTTGAAACTTTTAAAATTTTGATTGAGAAATACTTTTCGCATTCACAGGGGTTTGATTAGGGAAAGAGTCGGGGGGGGGGGATTATTTGTACAGACACGGGGCATGAGTGGGGAGCAGGAAAACTATGTGTTTTCAGTATTATAGGGGAATAAAAATGCATTTCTAGAACACACGGGTGGGAAACAAAAATGTCACGTGACCACAAATGCAAACGTCAATAGCATATTTCGAGGAATTTACACCGACTCAGGTATGTTTTTTCCCGATTTTTTCGTTATACTTTAGAGTTGGTTAAAGAGACCTAGCAAAAGAATGCATAAAATTGTCTCTCTGCCGATGTATTGATCACCATACACATATGTAGGGTTTTCGAGAACACTTCGAAGAGATGCAAACATACGTAGCTAACTCATAAAATGTAAGTGATCGAGATCAAAAGCCATCAGTTTTTCACATTTATGTATTTCGATTGTTCATCAATGTTTCTAATGTGTTATAGGGCCATTGTTTGCGATTTATTTTATATAAAAAGTGGATTTCATTAAGAATTTCATATTTGGCAAACGCCTGTTGGCGTTTTTATGGTGCAAACGTACATGACGAACGCACTTAGGCCACGAATGTATCGTTTATTAAAAAACTGAAATATGCTTCATTGATGAAGTAAACTATAAGTCATCGATATTAAGATTGCCCTTGTCTTTTTCAGATGTCACTTGTTTGCCGCCTTTGTGGAAGGACATGAGGCTTGAAAATTCATAAGCGGCGACATGAAGGTGTAGGAATATATACTTTCTGCGAGAAGCAATTCTTTTCAAAAGAGAGCATGACGCGGCACATGTAAAATAGAATAATGATTTTGAAATGTTTCTCATAGTCTCTTATAACTCAAATACGAGTGACATTGGACATGTGCTAATGTAAAATAACTGTGATACTTTGTATATGATTTTACATGCAATGTGATATTATCTCTGTAATGTACAATGATGAGACTGCAATAAACAATTAAATCTAAAATTTGTCAGTGTATTTTGCATACTATTTGTTGTAATTACGTCAGGGTCTTCAAATTAAAATTCCCTGATAACATTTATAAAACATGTATTATGAACCAATCAAAATAAAATCATATATCAAATTGATTGCCAAATGCTTTCCCAGGATGATTCGATGATAATGCGTATGTAATATATGTTCAGGGTTTTAAAAGTTTTATTTCATGCAAATCTTTTCATATACACATCCAGTGGCAAATTTCACATATATCTGTGGATTTGCCGTCAAGGGGAAAATCGATCCTAAGGCCCACATGGATTGTCACACTGGCGATAAGTACTGCACAAGCTACTACTATAACGATAAAACTTTCCAGTCTTGGCACCTGTATATTATCACCGATGTGACCATGCAAGTGGGCCCTCAGATAGATTTTCTCCTTCACGGCAAATCCACGATATCTCATGTGGAATTTCCCACTTGACCATCTTCTCTTCGGCGGTGCCGGTTAAGATCTGCCTGCACTGCATTTCGTGCAGACATACTGCTTCGTAGACTAATGTGCCCTGTACCTATCTATTATCATAATATTCAAACAGTTTGTAAAACCTTCTACTCTCTGGTTAAGTACATTATCATGGCATATATGTTTTATACTATACGATAATTTATACAACTTAACCGGAGAGGAGAAGGTTTTACAATTTTTCTGAATATTTCACATGCAGTTATATTCACTCCATTCTAGTTTTGACTTCAACTTTTCAGTAAACGAAACATAAACATAGATATATACATAATTATGTATCATATACGCACACGTACGCATGCAGTAACTCACACGTGTGTATATGTTTCGGCTTGGGTATCTAAAGGAAAATATTAAATTGACATTTTCAAAGTAATATTCTTATATGCCTATGGTATCTTTCCATAGTCGGTTCGAGTGCTTTAATAAGATTGATGCACTCGGACAAGTAGGCGGACTTTCGGATATGGAAGTAACTCGTTCCGACTTTTCTAATTTACTCCCGCGAAGAAAATTAATTTAGAAATAGACTATTATGTCTTCTTTGTTAGGTTCTGAATCGGACATCTTCTGTATAGTATATTATATTTATTAGATGATTAAACTAAAATGGGTTTGTATATAATAGCTATGTATAATATCTTAAATGGTGGCTCGAAATAGGGGAGTGAATTCCAACAGCCGCTTTACACACTACCGTCGAACTGAAAAAAGGTCCGTAGTAGATACGATAGTTTTCATAAAGTCAGATTATTAGAATCGATATAATCTATGGCTTGGATTGCTTTATCGAAATTGAAGCATTTTCTGTCGGTTATGTGCCTACGTATTAATTCGCCCTCGTGAATTATTCCGCCCGACACATCACCTCCGGGGAATGCTTCAATTTCGATAAACCTCTCCAAGCCATATATTATTTAAGAAATAATAAATGTCTCCCTGTATTTTATCGTTGAATAAAATATATTCAGGATTTTGGATGCGTAGTAATTAAATCACGAGTGCGTAGCCGGCACCGCCGAAGAGAAAATTCCACATGAGATATCGTGGATTTGCGATGAAGGAGAAAATCTATCTGAAAACCCTGAACATACATTACATACGCATTATCATCGAATCATCCTGGGAAGGCATTTGGCAATTAGTTTGATATATGATTATATTTTGATTGGTTCATAATACGTGTTTCATATATGATATCAGGGAACTTTAATTTGAAGACCCTGACGTAATTACGACAAATAATATGCAAAATACACTGACAGATTTTAGATTTAATTGTTTATTTCAGTCTCATCATTGTACATTACAGAAATAATATCACATTGCATGTAAAATCATATACAAAGTATCACAGTTATTTTACATTAGCACATGTCCAATGTCACTCGTATTTGAGTTATAAGAGACTATGAGAAACATTTCAAAATCATTATTCTATTTTACATGTGCCGCGCCATGCTCTCTTTTGAAAAGAATTGCTTCTTGCAGAAAGTATATATTCCTACACCTCCATGTCGCCGCTTATGAATTTTCAAGCCTCATGTCAATTTGAACACATTTCCACAAACGCAGAAAATAAGTGACATCTGAAAAAGACAAGGGCAATCTTAATATCGATGACTTATAGTTTACTTCATCAATGAAGCATATTTCAGTTTTTTAATAAACGATACATTCGTGGCCTAAGTGCGTTCGTCATTTTAGTAAGCCTACGTACGTTTGCATCATAGAAACGTCAACAGGCGTTTACCAAATATGAAATTCTTAATGAAATCCACTTTTTATATAAAATAAATCGCAAACAATGGCCCTATAACACATTAGAAACATTGATGAACTATCGAAATACATAAATGTGAAAAACTGATGGCTTTTGATCTCGATCACTAACATTTTATGAGTTAGCTACGTATGTTTGCATCTCTGTATAAAATTGTTTTCGAAGTGTTCTCGAAAACCCTACATATGTGTATGGTGATCAATACATCGACAGAGAGACAATTTTATGCATTCTTTTTTGCGCTAGGTCTCTTTAACCAACTCTAAAGTATAACGAAAAAATCGGGAAAAAACATACCTGAGTCGGTGTAAATTCCTCGAAATATGCTATTGACGTTTGCATTTGTTGTCACGTGACATTTTTTGTTTCCCACCCGTGAACACTTCTAAAGGAATTTTTCAATGTGTTTTTAACCAAGAAAGTTTGTTCTATAGTGATGTGCTAGGATAAAACGATCAGTTTCAAATTTAAAAGATTAAAAAAGTCTATATCAGGGGCCTCGTATGTTCATTTTGGGGCCAAAAATACCACATATTTAAAACATACAATAAAAAAATAGCCTAATGTTTTGTTGAGGGTACATTTTTGTGTCGCCCTTTAATAGTTGTCTGTCTGTTGACAATGAGGTGGTAAGGTCGCTTTTAAATCAGTTTTCTTCGGATCTAAAAACGGTCACATTTAGAGCAGCGGTATTGTATTCGTCTTCTGACAAGAAGATTATGTGTCCGATCCCCATTTGTGCTAAGAGTGACGTCCCTTTTCTTTTTTTTTAAATTTCATTTTTTTTCTGCAACACTCATAGACCGTGTGCTCAATTTGTTCAAATGGTATGGCAAGATAATCTAGTCCATGACTGCTTCATTAGAAAAAAAATAAACTGTTCCGCCAGTTTTTGAAATTGCCAACACACTATGTTTACATGTATAGGTTCCGGTTCCATGTTGCGTCACATTGGTAAACGGAGAACCAGTTTTTGAGGGACGTAACTCTTAGCAGTTTGTGTTGGATAACATGGCGTATGTCACTCCTTTTCTTTTTTCAGTCTACCAGGTACTTCAGCGGTAAAATATGAAAGTTAAGATCCGGGGAAAATAAGATCATATTTTGTTAGCTTGGTTCTTAAATAAATGTAAAAAGACAAAACAAAGCCGGAAAAAGCATAATCCCGACCTCGAGCTCCTATGGAACAGAACAGAACAGAACAGAACAGAACAGAACATCTCTTTTATTTTCACCCAGGTACACAAGATACAACATTGGGTTAAATACATATAACATTATATTCATTACATATGTATCCGGTCATTTTGATCAAGAACGGTATGATGGGGGTGGGGGGACGGGGGTGTTACAAAGACTTAATGTTTTATACAAGTCGTATGCATGTCATTATAAATAAATTAGAAAAATATGCATTACCAAATTTACAAAAGATGCAATAAAAAAAATGTAGATTATAAACTGTAGTATCGGTATTTAAAATTATGTCAAATGATTCAAATATACGTGATTTGAAAGTGGGAAGAAAGAAGTACATGCGTTACAGGTTATAATTATCATAGTAAACACAAGCAGTGACGCGCAAGAAATGCACTAAAATCACGAGCTTTTTTGTAACCCAGACTGGAATGTCATTGACGACACTCGTGCGTAGTATATATTGGAAATAGTTGTTTATCGAGATTGAGGAGCGAGGATCGGAGTTTAAAAAGGGCACCGTACTACGGAAGCGTCCTGGTGCCAATTCATAATGTTCTATAAAAAAGAATAACTCCTACGTAGGACTTTATAACTCCTACGTAGGACTTTATAACTCCTACGTAGGACTTTTTAACTCCTACGTAGGACTTTATAACTCCTACGTAGGAGATAAAAAAGCCTAATTAGGACTTTGTAACTCCTCCGACGGAGATAAAACCAATCTTTGTAACTCCTACGTAGGAGATAAAAAGCCTAATTAGGAGTTTATAACCCTACGTGGCTTTGTAACTCCTACGTAGGAGATAAAAAAGCCTAATTAGGACTTTATAACTCCTACGTAGGACTTTATAACTCCTACGTAGGACTTTATAACTCCTACGTAGGCCTTCGTAACTCCTACGTAGGAGATAAAAAAGCCTAATTAGGACTTTATAACTCCTACGTAGGACTTTATAACTCCTACGTAGGACTTTATAACTCCTACGTAGGAGATAAAAAAGCCTAATTAGGAGTTTATAACTCCTACGTAGGACTTTATAACTCCTACGTAGGAAATAAAAAAACCTAATTAGGACTTTGTAACTCCTACGTAGGAGATAAAAAAGCCTAATTAGGACTTTGATACTCCTACGTAGGAGATAAAAAAGCCTAATTAGGACTTTATAACTCCTACGTAGGACTTTATAACTCCTACGTAGGACTTTATAACTCCTACGTAGGACTTCGTAACTCCTACGTAGGAGATAAAAAAGCCTAATTAGGACTTTATAACTCCTACGTAGGACTTTATAACTCCTACGTAAGACTTTATAACTCCTACGTAGGAGATAAAAAGCCTGATTAGGAGTTTATAACTCCTACGTAGGACTTTATAACTCCTATGTAGGAGATAAAAAAGCCTAGTTAGGACTTTGTAACTCCTACGTAGGAGATAAAAAAGCCTAATTAGGAGTTTATAACTGTATGTTTGCCAACAACAATAACTGTAGCTTTCAATCTATGATTAAACAGCAGTTCTTTAAATATCACACACACCCTATACATCAGGGTCATCATGACTCTCTTGTTGTTAAGATAAGAATACGCTACGATAGCCTAGTGGTAGAGGGTCAGCTTTGGGTGTGGGAGGTCATGGGTTAGATCCCCGACCGCGTCATACCAAAGACGTTAAAAATGGTATCAGTAGCTCCCATGCTTTGCGCTCAGCATTAAAAGGGAAAAACTGGCCACTTCTCTCATACCCTCCTGGCGTTGGATTCCATCAGGAATGAGTTGTTGACAGTGATTAATATAAGTTATTCGAACTTGCTTCACAATCGACCTAAAATAAATTTGTACAAACTAAGCTGAGCATCTTTATGTTTTTCACTTTAATGTGCTATGGTAAATATTCATTTCATGGGCAAGCACTGAGAATAATCATATGTGCTGTACTGTTGGCAGCTCTTGTAAGCAGCCCAGTGTAACAGCCCAGTTTTCCCCCAGTGACTCAATTCAGACTAGGAGGGGGGTGGGGTGTGAGAACTGACTAGTCAATTTCTTACCCCTTATAAAATTCTGTATGTAATTCTGTTATAAAATCCTTATTAGGCTTTTTCATCTCCTACTAGGAGTATAAAGTCCTACGTAGGAGTTATAAACTCCTAATTAGGCTTTTTTATCTCCTACGTAGGAGTTATAAAGTCCTACGTAGGAGTTATAAAGTCCTACGTAGGAGTTATAAAGTCCTAATTAGCCTTTTTTATCTCCTACGTAGGAGTTATAAAGTCCTACGTAGGAGTTATAAACTCCTAATTAAGCTTTTTTATCTCCTACGTAGGAGTTGTAACGTCCTACGTAGGAGTTATAAAGTCCTACGTAGGAGTTATACAGTCCTACGTAGGAGTTATAAAGTCAAAATTAGGCTTTTTTATCTCCTACGTAGGAGTTATAAAGTCCTACGTAGGAGTTATAAACTCCTAATTAAGCTTTTTTATCTCCTACGTAGGAGTTGTAACGTCCTACGTAGGAGTTATAAAGTCCTACGTAGGAGTTATAAAGTCCTACGTAGGAGTTATTCTTTTTTATAGAACATTATGAATTGGCACCAGGACGCTTCCGTACCTATCAATGAAAACGCAAACGTTTTGTGAATGAAAGGCTGGATTGGAGTATCGCTAGGTCATTAGGTATGTATAAACAAATTACAGTATTTGCCATATAGTGTCGGCGCGTTTTATACAGTGGAGAATAAAACTTCGTATGATTTCTAGAGGGGAACTGGAATTACACGAGCGAATAAAAGGTAAGTAATGGAGACATTGGCATGAGTTTATCGATGCTTAAATTTTTTCATTATAATAGCAGAGAACTTACTTAAGTTTTTAGGCACAGTAGGTGAGGATGATTGCATTAGTGTGTCAAAAGTTAAATTATGTCGAGGAATGTCAATAGTTGCAGGATTTAATAGCAAATCTCTATCTCGTTCACAGTATAATAGATAATGCTCCTCAGTACCCACTAAATTTCTATTACATAAACTACAGAGTCGTTCATGGAAGGGTGTTCCATCGTATCTACCGGTTTCAACGGGAAGCGAATGATTTGCGGTTCTGAAGCGAAAGAGATTGAGAGAATATTTGTCTTCTAATGTACACCAATACTTTTCGAGTTGTACATATTCTTTAAAGCTTGAGTAAATTAATCCTTTGTTTGATCCCTGGAGCTGCTCATGCCATTGCTGTTTATATTGATCAATTAAAGTTGTTTTAATTTGTTTATGTAAATTTTTACTGCTAATTTGAAACTGATTTTCCCACAAATCCGGACGGCCTACTGTTGTCAAAATATCTTTGATTTTATTTTTCCATTTGAAATTACTATCTGGTAGATTAATCATGTATTTATAAATTTGCAATGCCATTTTTTGGTCTTTCCCTAATAATAACCTATTCCAGTATGAGATCATTCGACTTTTCACTACTATTGAGATGGGGTATCTGCCTAATTCACCATATAAGAATGTTATTGGGGTAGAACGCTTAGCTTTGGTTATTTTTCTAAGAAATTCGTTATGAACTTTTTCCAAAATATCTACATTTTCAAATCCAAATATTTCACAGCCATAAGTAAGAATTGGGAGAACAGTATGATCAAATAGTTTGAGTGTTAAATCCATAGGTAAATTTGCATTGTTTACTTTTGAAAGTAGTAAGTGCATTGCCTTTGTTGCTTGTTGGGCTACATGCTTTCTCGCCTGTAGAAATGAACAATTACTAGAGAGTGTGACTCCTAAATAATGATATTGGTTATTAATTTCAATTGGTTGATTACCGAGCCTAAAGTTAAAATTCCTTGTCTGACGGGCCCCAAATACAACGATCTTTGTTTTACTATAATCGTAACTTTTAGGTGCCAAGTACTACAATAGTTATAAAAAATATCTAAGCTAGACTGAAATTCAGTTTCTGAGTCGGAAAGTAAAATAGTATCGTCCGCGTAAAGCAAGATCAGTAGTTTAAGCCATAACGATAAGTCTAAGGGATCTTTTAACCCTTCGGCACCATTTATATGCATATAAGATTATAAGTCATTTAGAAATAATGAAAAAAGTGCCGGTGAAAGATTTTCACCTTGTCTTACCCCAATTTCGGATATGAACGTATCCGAAAATTCTCCATTGTGCTGGACAGAAGATTTAATGTTTTTGTACATATTATGTATAATATTAAAGAATTTTCCATTTACAGAATTTTGTAACAACTTATGCCATAACCCTGCTCTCCAGACTCTGTCAAACGCTTAAGAAAAGTCTATAAAACAACAGAATAACTTGTTTTTCCTTTTTTTCAGTATTTCCACCAGTGAGTGCAAGGTAAAAATGTGGTCCGTGCAGGAATAACCTTTACGGAAACCAGCTTGATTTTCTTCAAGAACTTGATATTCTTCAAGAAAGGTTGTTAATCGAAGATTCAAGACGGAAGTGAACAGTTTTCCTAAACAGCTTAATATTGTTATAGGTCTGTAGTTATTAGGGTCTATTTTTGATCCCCTTTATTCTTGTATATAGGTATAATAATGCCTTCTAGCCATGTGTTGGGGATATTACCTGTTTCAAAGACTGTGTTAAATAAGCAATGATAAAAAGGTAAAAGGATATCCTTAGTCGATTTAATGTATTCATTTATTATTTGATCATGCGGACTCGAGGCTTTTGAATTTTTCAAGTTTTTAATACATTTAGTTATTTCCGCTTCGGATATCGGGGCATTCAGAAAATGGTTGGTGTTGCTAGGGAGACATTCACCATCAAATCTTTGATCATCAATTGTGTTTTCATTTATGCGTTTAAAATATTCATAAAAATCTCCAATTGTTGAGGAAGCACTGTTCTTTTTCTTAGGCTTCAGATTATTTAGAAAACTCCAATATTTCTTAGGGTTTTTATCATTCAATTTCCTGAGCTTAGTCTGGTTAGAAAAATTATATTTTTTGATATAGTAATTCATTGTTCTCTTGTATTTTTTACTAGAATTTCGTGGTCTTAATTTGTTATCAATGCTTGGGTTAGATTTATATTCATCCCTAGCTTTATGAATTTACTTAATTTTGTCGTGCTTGATGACATTTAGGACCAAACCATGGTTTGTTATTAGGATACACATTTACATTTAACGGTTTCTTTTTAGGAAATGTACGGTTGCATGCATGCTGGAAAATTTCGGACAACTGACTCGTAACATATTCTATTGTCTGCGGATTACCTGGCGAGGAGCGTAGCTGAGTGGTAAGCGCATTAATTTGTTCTGTATTAATATTCTCAACAAAAAGATGTGCATAGTCATTGTCCCAGTTAGGTAAATTAGTTAGATATTGGGGTTTTTTTACCTTCATAATGGGTATTTGGTACAGATATTGTGAAGTATAAGGCATTGTGACCATCAGAGTATAGAGTATCTGTTTGAATAATTCCAAAGTCTTGTACTTGCTCAAAACAATCCGCTGTTGCCATTACATAATCAATAACTGATTTTTCTCTAAATGTAAACTTTCCTATATTTTCATCTTTGAAAAGCCTGCCGTTAAAAATGAACAAGTTATTGTTCCTACATATATCTATTAAGCGTAGGCCATGTGAATTCGTTCTATTGTCAAGTGAGCACCTTTCAAGTTTTATAGCTAAATTTTCGAGTATAGTAAATCTATTAAGATGCGCCTGTGATTCATCATCGATGTCAAATAAATTACTGAAATAGGTATCAGCTGGGATAAAATCCCGTAAGTGGCCAGTTCTACCATTTGTATCCCCTGTTAAGTATACATATTTGTAATTCGAGCATTTTTCAGCAATTTCATTTTCAAAAATAGAAAAATAATCCTCATTAAGAAAACGCGAATTTTCAGGTGGTAAATAAATAGCACCAATAATAATAGGTTCGTCTAGACTTAAAAACTCCTTTTTAATTAATATCCAGAGAATGTATTCTGAATCATTATCGCAGACTTCAGTAAAAGGTAATAACTTATCAGTAACATAAATGCCAATGCCTCCCGACTTACGTTTATACTTTTGAGATCTAGGTTCTGAGACAAAAGTAAAACCAGGAATGTCTACAATATCGGATGAATCAACATGAGTTTCAGATACACAAAATATATCATAATTGCTAACAAAATCAACAAAATCCGGATATTCAATACGCTGTTTCAAACCATTAACATTCAGCGAACATACATTTAAACGTTTATTTTCTTTTTCAGATGGGATAATATCCTCCCGACTGTCCTACTGTAACACTGAACGCTCTCCTGTATTAGAATTAGAGTCACATGGACGTCTGAACGTGGAATTCACACTAGCCAAATCTGTAGGAAGTTGGCTAGCAGAGTAACCAGCCGCTTGGCCGCCAGGTGGTGAATGTCTCGCCGGCGCATGTCCACGTGGTAATTTTTTTTAAAAAAAAAAAAAAAAAAAAAGGTTGGGGTGTTTTTTTTTTTAATAAAAAAAAAAAAAAAACCCCCCTCATATTATTTAAAAAGACTTGCCCCCCCCCCCCCCCCCCCCCCCCCCCCATGCGCGTCATAGGATTAGGTTCAACGCAGGTAAACCAGGAACGGTATCCGTCTTGTTAGGGAATATCAAAATGACAACGCGTCAACGCCGGCATGGTGAAACTTGGCGCATAGTCCACGTGGTACTCTGTTGTAGTCCCAGGTGAATTGAAGACTGTACGTCATAAAGAACTGTTGCGATTTTGTATGTATATTTCATACCCCAAAAAAATTAATTTTAACTTGAGAACATTATTCGGACGAGAATTACTCCTGCCATCAATTTTTTAATTTTTAAAAAAAAAAAAATAAAAAAAAAATTAAAAAAAAAAAAAAAAAAAAAAAAAAAATAATTAAAAAATAAAAAAAAAAACTTATAAAAAAAAAAAAAATTTTTCTCCCCCCCCCCCCCAAAAAAAAAAAAAATAATTTTTTTATAAATAAAAAAAAAAAAATTTTTTTTTTTTTTAAAATATTTTTTTTTTTTTTTTTTTTTTTTTTTTTTTTTAAAAAAAAAATTTTTTTTTTTTTTTTTTTTTTTTTTTTTTTTTTTAACTACGCCTAGTGGTTGAACTGCTATCACGAGAATCACGTGCATGTTTTGGACGATCACTGCTGACGTATGAGGGTTTGTTTGCATGCAGACGATTGCCCTGCATTATAGGGTTCCAATTGGGGAACATGTCTGCGTGGATTTTACCGTCCTTCAAGATTTTAGCGGGGTAAACAATGCCGATTTTGCCGTCGGGATAATCATTTCGGAGCTGTTTATACTCAGGCCATAACACACGCCTTGCATCAGCTATTTCTTTTGGAAAGTCTCGACTGTTATTAAATTTGGTGTTTTTGGCCTGGGGACTGAAAGTCCCCAAGGCCTAAGTTAGTATACCACATTTCAAACCCTGCAAGAATTTTAGCCGTGCTATGTGCGAATAACAACTGTAAACATGCGCTATGCGAAAGTAGTGCCAGACAGACCAGTTCAATCTTCTGTTTGAATGCCGTATATGATAAGAACATGTTACAAATAAAAATAGTACATAAAACTTCAAACGACTGCAGGAAGGTATATAGCTTACGGGCTGCATTACACATTTTTTTCTGTTTTAGAAAATAATGCGCTGTTAGCTGATTACGGAAGATAATCATATGCATATCACGGAAAAGTACGGATATTTACGGAAATTTACGAAAACGTACGAAGTTCGATATAAGAGTTTGTAGTTTGATTTTCAAATTTCCGATGTTATTTCATTGACAACTTTGTTATTTACGAACGATTACATATATATTTACCTAAAAATAAATGTCCCTAAAAAAAGATATAATTTACGTACATTCCCGAGAAGGAACTAACGTGATCAAAATCACCCGCCATTTATCGAGGACGCTGCATGTCGAGGCCCAGTGAACGGTTTCACTGATTACAACTACAAGGTAACCCAGAATCATTTTTGGTTTTCTCTGTTATACACATTGTACAGTACTGTATTTATATTTCATTGCTGGTATTGCTTTGTTTATTTCTGTTTCAAGGTCTTGTCATTGGTACACAATAATTTTCGATCCACATCATCAGATCATATCGCTTGAAGTTGTACAAAGCGCAGATCGAATTATTTGTACTGGCTTAAACATTTTATAATGTTGACTATGTGATTATTTTTCATTTAACGTACATTTCATAATAAAACAAACTTCCCTGTCACCCATATATTGTGATCATTCATTCTGTGTCATATATTGAATTTCGTCCTCTGCACATTTCGACCCGCGCTTTAGGTAAGATTCAACGCAGAACACGTAGGTCAAAAGTTGTTTTTCGGGGAGTTAACCTATAACCCCCAGGCATTCAGCGCTCACAGCGCTTTGATTTAACTTGTTGGCGACAGAAATGACGATCTCCGTGTCCCTGGAATCGATGAAATGAACAATGATTGGTCTGATAGATCCCCGCTTGAAGCGCCCCAACCTGTGCGCTCTAGAGATAGCAGGACACGATTCAATATCAAGCTTATTTTTCAAGAAGTTAGCTATAGATGTGAAACAATTTTCGTACTTTTATTCTACGATACCTCCAAATATCAGGTTGTTTCTTCTGCTACGTGCCTCAAGATCTATGGACTTATATTCTAGAAGAGTCAATCTAGCCATATTTTCATCCATTTGCTTTTCAAGCCCATGAACTTTACTGAGTATACCAAGACATTGATCTACCTTGTAATTGATACTACTCATCTCACTGAATATAACTGAGAGTTTATCATCAAGAGAAAGCTGTTTATAGTGTTCAATACTTGTCTTTTTAAGTAAATCTGTACCTCCATACTGATTGTCTGTACTCTGACTGCCTGTGCTTATACGTTGGCGTTTCCTATCGTTGACCACCTTAGTCCATTCATTATTATCACTAGCTCTATCAGGTGAAAAAATAGTGCCGCCATTTTCCTCGTTTGTGAAAGAGTCAAAGCGGTTTGCAGTATCTATTAATGGGTTAATTCCATTTCTACTGCTATCAGCAGCATGCTCATCCATGAATAACAATAAGACAAAGGATTGACCGAATAGTCCAATAACAGTCCAGAATACAAAGAATTTTCACACAACAAAAAATGGCGTCCTCTCTCAAACTTGACCGGAAGGCTTTATTCTAGTTGATAATACCTTCATTATTTTGATTTCTGTTAAACTAAATTTGTCAGTTCACTCAACAGTGCAGTCAAAGTTTGATGATTATTTTGCAAATGACGAATACTAATAGTCCGCCCTCTGCAGTCGGAAAATTGTTCCGAGATAGTTGTGTGTTTAAAAGTAAGTTTTTTTAGGAAAAATGGAATTCTTTTTCGAACAAAATAAAGTGTATATAAGTTTGCAGCCCTTGTCCATATATTGAGAGAGTCTCAAGAAGATGAAGAACATTTTAAGAGGTACTGTGTTGCATTTTTGTCAGCTGTCCTCCTGGGTAGTTACGCTTGTAATTAAGACATGTAGCAAGTTTTAAATTACATTTTTTCATATACAGTGTATGTACATGTCATTTTGTAAAACTTTGTAAGAACGTAAAATTACTTTTTAAGAGGTTTGTTTTATTATTGACTTCTAAACCGGAGATATTACGTGTTCTATAACAAATGAAATTGAGATTGTATTTTATTACATTTTTGTAACTATGGTAACGTTATAGAATTTATATATTATATTTTATTATATTTAGAATATTTATCTGTAAATGATGGTTGGAAGTTTGTTAAACATGAAGTCTTATTTGAAAAACAAATTATAATAAAAACCTAAATGAAACAAGCTTAAAGTATGTATTTTTCTTTAAAATATGTGTATGGTGTTCTTTTCGTCGTCATAGCAACGTGAACAGAAGAGAAAAAAGTATAAAAATTAGTGAAAATCATTTTTAAGAGTTTACTGGTCATTTTTATGGAAAAACATAAAAATATTAAATTTTGACCATAAGGACCCTTTTCACATGACTTCAATCATATATTTTATTAGACAATTCATATAATTCTGGTAATTAAAGTATCTGTTCCCTACACACAAAAACACATTTATCATAAGATAGGATTCGCCAGACCAACTGTTTTACAACTGAATAGTAATAGCTTTTAAAACATTAATCTTAGTAGAGACAACTGATGGTTCAACTCACCAAACATATAAGTCTACATAATTTAATATATCGTCATCTGGTACAAAAAATCTATCATTAGGGCTATTTACTGCTTTGAAATATTTTTCAAAGGTTGTCAACGAAATATTTGAAAGCAACATTTTAATAAAAGAGGTCCACTAGGCAATGCTAAATATCAAAGCTCAGGGCTACTTTCTTGTTTTTGAAACTACAGTGATGACATTTGGATTTTGTGTTTAGTTTTGCAAACAGATTGCAGCGCTTACCTGGGATCAATTTGATCTGTTGACCCTCTGATCTATATTTTGTTTCCGTACTGTTTTCATGCAATGATGACCTTGGATGTTATGTGTTTGGCTCCATTCTGACAGTGTTGCTAATGAACCATGGTTATTAGGATTCATTTTGCATTGGATTTTCAATGTTTACGTTCTTTAGTGAGTTCCAAAATATCACGCATAAATTATTCGGCTCCATTCATACCAAAAAGTGCAATTACACTCAGGTGAGCGATACAGGACCATCGTTGCTATCCTATAATTTGTTTATTTATAGTGTTTCTCTATATTTTTAGTATTAAAATGAAATATCAAATTCTAATTACCACTTGAAATAGAATTATAGAGGTATACCCTACAATTAGCAGATTATTTACTAGAAACGTTAGAATTGAGCTTGTGTTGAATGATTTATAAATGCAAATCTGGTATTCAAGAAGTGCATATAATATAAAATGTCTCGTTCGTGCAGAAAACGCCAGAGTAGTGACCTTTTATGATAAATTGCTATCCAAAAATTTGAGGTTTATTTTAGCAATTCTGCGTTGAAGTTAATTGCTCCCAGTTTTGTGGTATGTCTCTTTTGTCGAACATAACATTTTAATGCCAGAACTATACATGTTTTAATGTAACATGAATCATTCAGAATATCGATCGCAAGTACCACACCTCCAAGAATTTAATAAAAAGCTTAAAACGTGATTTTTGCTCATCTGAATTCAGTTTTGCAGCCGTGTCACACATTATCTAAAATAACTGCTCCATCAGTTCTAGCAAATGTTCTGTATGGAACGCCAAATCTACATATACTGAAATATTTGAAGAGGTCTTTAAATAATTGGAGAGCTCTCTAATTCAATTATTGATATCAAAAATTGATTTAAAGCGCGCAATAAATGAATTGAAGACCTCTCCAATTCAATTGAAGATATCAAAAATTAAGGTGTATTTCAGCTGTTTTTAAGAGCTCTGTAATTGAATTGAAGAGGTCTCTAATTGATTTGAAGACCTCTGTAATTGTTTTATAGCGCGCTACAAATTAATTTATAGAGGTCTTGAATTCAATTAGAGACCTCTCTAAATCAATTTGAGCGCGGTGAAATTCAATTTTAGATGTCTTGAATTCATACCAAATTTACATATACTCAATTATTTGAAGAGGTCTTCAAATATTTGGAGAGCTCTGTAAAATATTTGGAGAGGTCTATAAATCAATTTTTGATATCAAAAATTCGTTTGTAGCGTGGTTTAAATCCATTAATTTGGAGACATCTATAATTCAATTGAAGAGGTCTCCATTTAAATTGTAGACCTCTATGATTGTTTTATAGCGCGCAAGAAATGAATTAATGATATCAAAAATTGATTTTGAGAGGTCTATAATTGAATTGTACCGCGCTTCAATTGTTTTATTTGAGAGCTCTCTATTTCAAGGTTGTACATGGATTATATTGAAGCGCGGTACAAATGAATAAGAGACATCTCTAAATCAATTTTTGATATCATTAATTCATTTCTTGCGTGCTGTAAAACAATTATAGAGGTCTCTAATTCAATTGGAGACCTCTTCAATTGAATTATAGATGTCTCTAAATCAATGGATTTAAACCGCGCTACAAGCGAATTTTTGATGTCTTTAATTAATTTGTAGACCTCTCCAAATATTTTTCAGAGCTCTCCAAATATTTAAAGACCTCTTTAAATACTTTAGTATATGTAGATTTGGCATGTATTAACATCGATTTCAAGATATCTAAAATTGAACTTCACCGCGCTCAAATTGATTTAGAGAGGTCTTTAATTGAATTCAAGACCTCTATAAATTAATTTGTAGCGCGCTATAAAACAATTACAGAGGTCTTCAAATCAATTAGAGACCTCTTCAATTCAATTACAGAGCTCTTAAAAACAGCTGAAATACACCTTAATTTTTGATATCTTCAATTGAATTGGAGAGGTCTTCAATTCATTTATTGCGCGCTTTAAATCAATTTTTGATATCAATAATTGAATTAGAGAGCTCTCCAATTATTTAAAGACCTCTCTATTACAATTTTTGCGCGCTATAATTATTTGGAGATATCTCTAATTGAAATTGAGACCTCTAATATTATTTGAAGAGCTCTCCAAATATTTAAAGACCTCTTCAAATATTTGAGTATATGTAGATTTGTCGTTCCATAGTTCTGACAGTGTGGAAGTTGCATTAAATAACAATGATCAGCGACGAATGGTATTTTGTTGTTTGGCTATCTATTTTCACCGAAAGTCCCGGTATTTACTGGTATTTAAGTAAACAGACCTTTGAACAAATGTGGAATTTATTTTATGGTGTTCAACACTTTTGTTTCATATTGAATATAAGTAAAGCATCGGCTTATAAAACAGGTCAGTTTAATGCGTTTGTATTTAATATTTAAATTGGCTGGTGTTAACTTCTAGAAGCAGTCAAAAAATAGTTGTTGTAAGTAACAAGAACTACGAAAAATAAAAATGATATACATGTGTAAATAAAAGTCCTGAAATAAGGGAAACTTAACTTACAAATCTGTCAAATGCCAAATTTGGGTTCAGTCAGTTTTAGTTTCGATATTGAGCTAATTATACCTAAAATTATTTTAAAATAACACATGTTTATAGAATATGCATATCATAGCCGTCTTTTACAAAGACTTTTTTTTAGTTGATAAACAAAAAATATATCACCTGTATAATATGACACAGTCATGAAAAGAGTTAAACTCCACATCCTTACTGCCACTGAATTGTCGCAGCAGAAGTAGCGGTATTGGTTTTAAATTGCAGAAAGTAACACGTGACCTAAGAGTATCGCTGACTTCCGAGATACGAGTATTTCAATGTTTGCTATTCAAGTTAAAGCCAGTCAATGTATTTCAATGTTTGCTATTCAAACTATAGTCAATCAATTAGTAGACTGTAGTTTAAGTACAGTGCATACATAAAACGAATCGAGCAATCCTCGGCGATTCACGACGTGTATGAGCAATCTCCATGAAAAAAAAAAAATGAAATTCTCTCTGTGAAACGAATACCATTTAACTACAATGTATATATCGACGATATCTTAAAGTCACATTACCACTTAAACTACTCAAAATAGCACATAGTATATAAATTAATGAATAGAATAGTGATATAACTGTGTTCTATTTAGTCTAAACGTTGTTGATGTACACGTTTCCTTAAACTGAGCGTGGCTTCTTCATATAAAAGCCATCTTATATTTGCAATACAACGCGTTGCAGTTGGGTTTGCCCGTTCGCTATCTTGGCAATCGATACAGTTATATAATCTTACGTCACTCATAGCGCAATTTTGAAACTATTATTAGAGCTAGTTTATAGGTTAACTCCTCCCCATTCAAGAACATTCGGCTTCTTTCTCACGTCGTCAATTTGCTCCATGGTAAACTTCACGTAGTATGTATTTTAATGCAAGTGACAAACAGTATTTAATAATTTTAAATAAAGGTTTCTTCGCGTATTTTGAAGTGATTTCGAGATAAATTATATAGATCTTCTGTTTTATTTAAAATTTTGTTTAATATATACTCTTTTAAAAGAGACCTCTTTCAATCACATCGATTGAGCTACGGTATCATTGCATTTATTATAAGTGTAGACCGTAAGTTTATGAATTAGTATACATGTAAATTATGTTCGCGGAACTTTACAGACAGGAATTCCATTGCAGTAACATGTTATCCTACATAATTCATAATGACGTCTGGTGAACAAAAATATATTGTGATGCATTTTTTATAAAATGCGTTTTTCAGTCTGTTTCTCAACTCGCCTGGTCAATTTTGTTTGTCAAAGTGGAATTCAAACAAAATGTCAACGAAAGAAATTGCATTGACGAAATTATCAATAATTGAGTACATCGATAACTGATTTCGCAGCGTGAAAAATATATTTGTCTCCGGCAGTACTGGAACTCCTTTATTTCGCCACAAAAGCGAGGTCATGCCATGGGTAAGGAAGTCTACTGACATACTAAGTATCTAATGCCGTACTGTACGTACTGACATATTCACATCCTCGTTAACCCAGGCTTTTCATTACCTAATTGAATATATGACAGAGAAGCGGCAGGAATTAGCCGTGGGTTCCGACGATGACATATTCAGTGCATCTGCCAAAATCTTTACTTGTACGGACGTTGTATTATCATAACCAAGTTCCCTCTCTACTGCTGACAGTGAACTCGACAATTTTCCCTTGTGAACAGTGTTTTTACTTTAAAAGCCCTTCAATTTTCGGAGTGCGTTCGGGGCGTTGAGTTTAAGAAAAAAATACAAATCAATGAACAGGGGTGTAGTAACTTCGGTCATAAAAATGAAACGGCAGACATGACAGTCAGAACAGTAGATTAATGACGATTATCTAATTTGTTTCACTTTATCTCATATATTTACATGTATTTCAATTCTTTTTTATTCCAACCAATATAAAAATCTGTAGATGAGTGTTGGATACTGCATCCTGACCAATCCAATTTACCGCCCGTACTCATACATGAGCGACACATTACTGCAGAGTTACACGATTACTCAAAACTTTGTAATAACTCTTAACTAACTAGAATTATTTCGGCTTTTTTCACATTTTGAAGAAGAAACATTCGACGAATGATAAAGAAAACATATTTAAAGAATCTGCGGGAAAACGACAGTCTTAGTGAAACATTTTGTTTTGCACTGACCGCTGTGTCGTCAGTGTCACTGAAGTAAAATATACACAATAATCTTATATATCCTGGATATACTCATGCGTACTAATTTATGTTCAGTGTTAATGTTTTTAAATGGCTATCCAAATAGTCATAACTATGATAATCATTAGTTTTAATCGTTATATGACATATGATTAACTCACACATGCACGCGAGTCGATAAAATCGCAAGAACCTCTCGAAAAATCAACATTTAATGTACATTTGTACATATATATGAGAACTTGGTAGAGTGCTAGTCTAACTATTTCGACTTCAAAGGCAAACCGATTTTAATAGGCTGATATTTTCAAGTTGTTCACCTTCTAGTTATAAATATCAGATCTGTGAAAGGGGTCACACTGAAACGCCAAATTAATTAGGCTATTGGAGTGCTGCTGTATATGTCCAACCCATAGTACAGAGGGGGTCCGACATGTCTGACACGGGACTTTCTGCTGTCAGACAAGCGACTTTTCTGTCCCGGGTCCCGGTTGTCCGCAGGCTAGCCGAAATGTTGAGGGCAAAAAATTAAAACGAATAAATATTGTACGAAAGTCCTGTTTTAGCTAGCACAGACATTCTACATCTATTTGCAGTATTGGGATAACATTTTAATCTTGCTTACTTTAAAATAGCGCTGTTAATGTGTTTTATTTTTATTTGTATGCACATGTATTACCTCGTGGAGTAGCCTCAATATTTCGACTGCAAGACAGAAATATTTTACAAACAGATATTACATCTAGTCTGCCTTTGCGAAGGGCGGACATCGTATGTTGCAAAAAGCACTTGCGTGCAATTAGTTGGGCTATTCGTTGAGGTACGCAATAAAACTTCCATAGTCTATTTCATCAATTAGTGTACACCTGGCTCCGCCATTTACCAAATGGCACTTTAATATATACTTAATCCGATACTGCTTCTGTTATGACTTTAATTTTTCTTTCCACGTTCGGAACGTGACGTCAGAATCAAATAAAGACTGATCGCATGCGCCCCTATTTGACCTTTTCAATGAAAGAACGGAGGGGAGGAGTTAACTGATATCTACATGCTCTATTAATAGTTTCAGGTTCGCCTTTGTGTGACTTAAGATTGTATTTGTATTGATTGCTAAAATAGCGAACGGGTAAGCCAACTGCAACGCGTTGTATCATTGGAAAAATTCTGCGCTACATTTATAGTATGCACATTTGTATGAATGTTTTTCGAACAAATAATGGCCAGTCTCGGCGAAAATGTGTCGCTTTCTTGGTAATATCACGTTATAATTTCGCCGAGTGAGCATCAAAAGTTATATTTTCACGAGTGGTATAGCCATGAGTTAAAATGAATACTTTTGGTGTTCACGGGTGAAAATAACGTGACATTACATCGATGGCAACAATGTCTTTGTTAATTTTATGTGTAAAAGTCTACTTTTGTTTTTACGTGTAATTTCATAAAATGAGTTTATCAGGATATAATACACCGTTATATTTCGATAATCCACCGAAAAAAAACCCCACAAAATAAATGCATAACCCGTTACTGTATACTTATGAGACACCGTGGCCAATCCTTAAATGTCTTAAGAATTGCTAAGTACACTCCGGACAATAGAATGGTGCCAAGACGTCAGCCTGAACGAGTTACAACCTTCAAAACGATGTTCTGGTCCAGGTACGATATGTTTGTGTAGATTCAAATCCCACTTTTGACAAATGTTTACTTTTTCTTTAGTTCGTAACATTCTTGCCTCTGCTGTAGAAAATGTCATGCTTTTGGATAAAAATAATTTTGTCAAAATTGTTGACCTTCGAACGGATGTTTCATCATGAAAAGTCGAACAGTCTGCAAACCCGCAGCAGTTTTTTGTTCTCCGACATTGAAATAGGGTCCTTTAAATATCTGTATATAGTTTGTTACAAGTTATCTTAAGGTGAGTTGATTTTGTATTATTGTTTTTCAGATACCTTTTCAAAAAGAAATGTTACATCATTTTAATCTGTAAATGAGAGTTACTCAGTAACCGGGGAAAGCAAATTTGCCAGAAGTGGGATTTGATAGATATAAAGTTAAATTTGATTACAGCCATGTTCATTCTTTTATATCATATAATTATTACATCTATATACATTTGATGTACAATATGATTTTAAAAAGAACAGTTTAAGGGTCATTTTGATAGACTAAGTACTGATAATACCAATAATAATTTGATGAACTTCTGGGGGCAAAAAGATAATGTCAGAAGTGGGATTCGAACCCACGCCCACATACGTGGACCAGAACACTCATTTGAAGGTTATCACACCTTGAGTCTGGCGCCTTAGACCACTCGGCCATCCTGACAACTTGTTACATAAAAGTGTTGTAAGTCTATCAATCTGTTGCTAAATTTAAATTGTAATTTAGCCTAGTGCATCGAATACTGGGTAAGACTAGTTCGATTAGGACCACTGTAATTATTTTGGGGAAATTCAAGGATGAGGGTACATGTTTAATCGATCGGCACTAACTGGACTACAACAAGAGAGATAAATGAAAAATAGTTGTCCATATAATGTCACCACATTTTTTTACAGTCGCAAATATCCCGTGCATTTCGTGCCTTAAACACACATCTTACTACTGATATATGGCGTCTATATGATACAAAATGTTGGCAAGTTTAGATAGAAATATAGATAAAAATATTCATTTTTAATAACATACAATAAATTATATATTTAAATAGTTAAATGCTTGTATAATCGTAAGTCTGGAATTGAACCTTTTATTAATTACGTCTACGACACCTGCCCATAAAAATATGTTTTGTTTATTCCTTCACTCGCAGCAATGTTGATTCGTTTTGACACAATCATTACGTATTTTGTGTTGTGACTAAACCTTGAGTTTCGTATATTTTGACGATGGTTACCTCTTTTATAAGGTTTTTTTGTGACTTTCAAGGCTCGTTGCATCTACACGAATGTTTAAATTATAAAGAGTCAGTGATTTCGTTTGGTTCAGGCTATGGAGTTTTGTAGAAACCTGAGCCAAAAATGGACTTCAAAAATCAAAGGTATTTCTTCAGTTAATACTTCTCTATTTTGATTTTTGTCGTCAAAGTACTTATTTGGTAGCCAGACATCTATTTTATCAGACAAAAGTTGCCAAATAGGTTCCTGTTCTTCTACATTCATATAGGATAACGTACACAGGCTACACTTCAAACGCACATCATAACATAGCCCTTAATGCAGATGTTTCAAAAATGTAAGACAGACAGACGACGTAGACATACACCCCGAGTGTCCCATGGCTGCTTTGTATGCGACAAATGTACATTTTCTCTACATGTTTCGACAATTTACATATTTTGAATATCTCACGGCTTCATATGGATATGTATTTCTAAATGAGATATGTTGAATACACGTGGACTTTCAAGTGCTTCCATAACAGTGGTGTTTGTTTTCTTTGGAGATTAGCCTTGAAAAATGTCTGAAACGTGACGTTTTTGTTCGTTACTATAAACAGCTGCGCTCCTGTGTCCTGTGAGCTCCATAATAAGTTGTTTATGGATATCCTTCTGAAACAGACGCCGAGCTGTGGTAGCTCTAAGTGAATGATTTGTGAACTGTGTCCATTATATCTTTAACGAAATCTTTCAGTTTGTTATTGCCTACCGGAGAAAGAGTAAACCACACACCCCTGGCAGGCTAAGTAAGTAGTTGGAGAGAACCTTGACGCAGATGAAAAATTTAATTTCAGAGCATCGATTTCTGCCCATTTTTCATACGTTTATACACCCGAGCCATGTGGAGATCAATTTTGCGATATTTGAACCACCTTTACAAGTCGTAGAAATTATTTCGCAGTAATTAAGGTGCTTGGCACTATCTTGGTTTTAAACAATTTTGAAATTTTCCATTGTCAAATTTCTATGCTAATCACCCCCTCTTACAGCTTGTCCCAATTTTCCAAAATGTGGTGTACAGAAGAACATTTAGATTATCATTTCCTAATGCCCTGGTCACATTAACGCTACGAGCTCCGTATACGAGTAGGTTTTCGGTCGAAATTTTGCAAAATCGCACGCAGTCCGAACGGATATCGTTGACTCTTGCGAGTATCGTACGGATTTTTTGAACTCGAAGAGGACTCGGGGCCTCGGTGAAAATGTTTCACCGAGCTTCCGAGTTCTCACATAGCTCGTAGCAATTTTCGAAGTCGGGAGCAGCTCGCAATGGCCCCGTTCGGGCACCGCAAGGGCCCCGGTTAAAGCTCGTACGGGCATCACATGATGTCCGTGCGGATTTAGAATACAGCGAGGCCCGTAAGAGCTTGCTGGTGCTCGCATGTCTATCGCAGGGGAAAAGCACGTTCGTACGATATTACGGACACCGAGTGTGGAATTTGCGATGTCCGCACGAGGCCTGCAGGACGTTACGTTCGTAATGGCTCCGTACGACATCCTTGGCGATTCTAGCTAAAAATGAGAAATTATCGCCGAACTCTTTTATTCTTGTCATACAGACACCGTGCGACTTCGTACGGGCACCGTACGAGCGCCGTACGAACACACGTGCATCGTACGAGGTACGTCCGAGCTCCTTCAAAGCTCCACAAGACTTGTCTGCGATGTCCGTAGGTATCTTCAAAACATCGCACGGGGCTCGTATGCATGTGACCAGAAGCTACGAGTGTACGGAGACCGTACGGATTTTAAAAGTCGGAGGAATCGTACGATATTAAACGTACGGACATCGTACGTATAATTATGTGACCAAGGCATAAGTTATCTTTTTCGCATATCTCATTTTCTTGTTCGTTTGAAATAACATTTGCTTGCTTTCTTACTAAACCAAACCCTTGTCTAGCCACATTCTGCATTGAATTATAAAGACAAGTCTTACGTCTCTAAAATGTCCACACTCACAAGATCCACACAAAAACGTAACATACGTGAGATTTTACATACAGACAGTGGACAGGTCTTTCCTACACAGATAGATCTCTTACTTGGTCGATATCCTATACAAACAACTAAATACGTTTTATTTTTGAATCCGAGTTCTTTCCTATTAATATTTATGTAGAAAGTCTATTAATTATGATATTTTCTTTCTACGAATCTCTGTTTTCTTTTTAGATCAACGCCGCTGTTCATACCAAAATTTCCACAAGTGTAATACATTTACAAGTATATAACGGACTTTCAAACGTTTTGTGCTTAAGTTTTACATTCCTTTGTTCAAACATAATATTACACGTAAGTGTTTCACATATTTTTGATATACATCTATTAAATTTTAGCTCACCTGGCAGAAAGAGGCAGGGTGAGCTATTAGGACCGCTCGTTGTCGGTCCACCATTTCCTTTCAACGACAACTGCACTTAATTTATTGTTGATGATACTTGGCAGGGATGTTTCATGAAGCTATATCAAAGTTGTTAAAAGAATCCCATTCCATGCATAACTCTGGTTGATCGGCAACAATTATGGATTAAAAAAAAATCTTCTCCTCTGAAACCACAATGCCTAGAGCTTAGATATTTAGCAGGTAGCATTGCCTAGTGGACCTCTATCAAGAGTGTACAAATCATGATCCCTAGGTTAAAATTGACCCTGTCCCGGGAGTCACCTGATTTAACAAAGGTTTATATAGGAAAAGCTTTAAAATCTTCTCTGAAACCACAGGGCATAAAGCTTAGATATTAAGCATGGAGTATTACCTAGCGAATCTCTACCAAGATTGTATAAATCATGACCCCCGCCCCCCATTCAAATTTGTCCCGCCCGGTATGTCGAATATATAACCACTTTAGAAACTCATACATAGAATAATCAATTAACGAATAGGATAATGATATAACCGTGTGCTATCAAGTCGAAAACGTTGTTGACATAATCCTTTTTTTTCAAATTTGTGTCGCTTCTTTGCGAAAAAAAGGTTGTCAGACAGTGTATCTGATTTTTTGCAATATAAGTGAAAAAATACTGCGCTACATTTATAGCATGTACATTTGATTTTAAAAGCAATGCTAGGTATGTTTTCCGGACAAAATACAGTATGTTCCATCGCGTTATTGGTTATATAAACAAGAGCTGTTTGTAAACCTGTACCCCCTGCAAAGTTGTACAATGCAAAGAAGTTAAGCCACGTGAAAATGGGTCGAAATAAAACACGTCATCCCCCGCCACATACCCCCAATTATATTAGAATTTAACATTGACTTTGACCCTAGTAAAACACTTGAAGGTGGTTTGCAAAGAAATTGAAAAAAAAAAATTCGCAAACAAACTTTTTTTGATAAAGTGACCTTGAACTCCTAATTTTTTTTTTTTTGCTTAAAACAATTTAAAACTAAAAAAAAAAAAATGAAAACAAACTACTTTTAATAACTGTGACCTTGACTGTAAAATATTTTTTTGCAATTCTTTTTCTTTTATGCTAGCTATTAAAACAAAAGCAATATATGTTTATGCACTACTTAAAAAAGTAGTTCCGGCAAACCTATATCAGCCACACTGTGACTGATATGAAGTCTATATCATCAATCTATATTGATGAGGATAATTGTTGGTTTCGGTGTAATATCACGTTGTAATTTCACCGAGTGGGCACCAAAATTGATATTTTCACGAGTGTCGCAGCCACGAGTGAAATAAAACTTTTGGTGTTCACGAGTGAAATTATCGTGATATTACATCGATGCCAACAATTTTTCTGTTTATTTTATGTCTAAAATTCTACTTTTGTTGGGTTTATTTCAATTAAATGTCGAAAATTGCGGGAAACGTCATCAGAAAGCATCGCAAAGATGACGTCATTTTAACGACGTCATCGTCATATAGTTTCCGGCATTCAGTACGCTCGGTATTCTTTTTGCCGTTAAACCGGGTAACAGATTTTGATAATTTTCACTGAGAGTTTATCGGGATATAATTCACCGTTATATTTCGATAAACCACCGAAAAACATAAAATAAAACAGTATTTCATTAGTTAACATAAATTCTAACATGACTCGCGATTTTATCTCTATATACATAGAGTAGAAAAATTATGTTATATTAAACCATAAACAACGCGGGAACCGATATGCTGTAAACATTACGTCATATTGCGCCGCATGACGTTAAATGAGCGTTCGCGTAGAAAATAAAGCTTTGCATTTATTCACCTTTTGTAATACCTGGTCATGTTAGAATCGAAATAACATCCTTTTCAGCGCTGTTTTCGTCGAATAAACAATAATTTGTCGTACTGATGCGCAGTTATAAACCACTCAGGCCTCCGGCCTTCGTGGCTAATTATTGCGTATGAGTGCTCCAAATCATTGTTTATTAAACGACTAACACCGCTGGAACGGATGTTATTTCATAAATAAAATTTCATAATCAAAAAAAAAAAAAAATTGAAAAAAACTATTTTAGTAACAGTGACCTTGACCTAAAAAAAATTGTTTTTGGTTAAAACAATTTTATAATAAAAAAAGGAAAAAATCTATATTTAGTAACAGTGTCCTTGATCCCGCCACGACACACACACCTCGCAAAAAGAAAATATTGCTTAAAACAATGTAATATCTTCATATCCATGCACCAAGTTTCATTGCAATTGGTATTTATCTATTTTCAGTAACAGTGACCTTGACCTTGACCATAGTGACCCCAATGCAATCCTAAGCTTCCTTTCCCCGCAAACTACCTACAAACAAATTTCATTGCAATTGGTCACTCCTAAATAAAGTTATTGAGCCGCAACCATTCTACAATTCCAGGGCACTTTGACCTTGACCTTTGATCTACTAATCTCAAAATCAATAGGGGTTCTCTACCGGTTATGACCAACCTCCACATCAAGTTTCAAGATGCTAGGCCGAAGCGTTCTCGATTAAGCGTTCGGAAACCGTTCGTCAATTTTGGGTCACCGTGACCTTGAAGTTTTACCTACTGACCTCAAAATCAATAGGGGTCCTCTGCTGGTCATGACCAACCTCCACATCAAGTTTCAAGATCCTAGACCCAAGCGTTCTTGAGTTATCATCTAGAAACCAGTTGGTAGACGGACGTTCTAACATATGGATACTTATGTTGCTACTCTATTGTTCTCTCAATTGTTATATTAGCCATGTAAGAGAAAACTGCGTAAGAGCTAACGGAATGAATGACATCAAAGAGTATTTACTGTTACATATTGTTCCTATAGCCACCTATGTATCCAAATGTAGGCACGGACGGACGGGCAGACAGACAGACAGACATACCGACAGACCGACATCTGCAAACCAATATACCCCTCTTCTTCGAAGGGACATAAAAGATACACTATCTTTTTTACATCCAAAGAGCTAGTGGGACTTTAACTGAACTAATGGATGTTTGGTAATGTAATTTCTAAGATAAGAACATTAATTATTGGTTTTCAGCCTTTATTTATCATGACAGTGTCGTGCGCAAGAGATACTATATCGTGCGCACGAGATAATTAAGTCATGGGCACGAGTTACTATGTCGTGCGCACGAGTTACTAAGTCGTGCGCACGAGATACTATGTCGTGCGCACGAGATACTATGTCGTGCGCACGAGTTACTAAGTCAGTCAAATCAGTTCCCTACATTGACTTAATTATCTCGTGCGCACGACATAGTATCTCGTGCGCACGATTTAGTATCTCGTGCGCACGACATAGTAACTCGTGCGCACGACTTAATTATCTCGTGCGCACGACATAGTAACTCGTGCGCACGACTTAATTATCTCATGCGCACGACATAGTATCTCGTGTGCACGACATAGTATCTCGTGTGCACGACTTAGTAACTAGTGCGCACGACTTGATTATCTCATGTCGTGCGCACGAGATAAATAAAAACATACACATGTCACCTCTGTGCCACCGTATGTACCACTACGAACTGTATTGTTATATTTAAATGTATGTAGAACAGAATTTTTGAGCTGCACAGTAAATTTTAACTCGTGAATGACAGGTAAAGCTGGTAAGCGCTCGGAGGAGATTTGGTAGATATAAAGTGAAGTTTGATTAGTTTAGAAAACACAAGGATTAGCATTATATCTATATACATTTGTTGTACAATATAATTTTAATGAGGATATTTAAAGGGCCGTATTTATGATGATAATAACAATAATAATAATGATATGAACTTCTGTGGGAAAAAAAGTTATGTCAGAAGTGGGATTCGAACCCACGCCCACATACGTGGACCAGAACACTCATTTGAAGGTAAACACACCTTGAGTCTGGCGCCTTAGACCACTCGGCCATCCTGACAACTTGTAATGTAAATATTTTGAAAATCTATCGATCTGTTGCTAAATCTCATTTCATTTCAGCACAGTGCATCGAATAGTGGGTAAGCATAGTTTGATAACAACCGCTGTAATTCTTCTGGGTGCATTCAAAGATAAGGGTGTAATTTTAATCGATCGACGACAAATAGAATATAACAAGAGACAAAAAAGAAAAGTAGGATTCGAAATCGTGACTTTTCTTTTAGATATATTTGATTGATACAAGTTTTACTTTTGGGCACATACACCGTATAAGGTAATATGTAGTGGTCAGTAGTTTTGGCGGTATATAAGCACGCGCTTATGCAACTTTTGGAGTAGCCATTTGAGGTTTCGTCAAGCCGTCAAAAATTAAAATTTCCGAAATTACACCCAACACTTTTCTTTAGCATGAGTCAGTAAAAGACTGGCATTAACAATGAAAAGCGTGTGCGCAGGTCTGTAATTTCCCTAACAAAACCTATCCACGTGCAGAAGTAGACCTGCGCACCAGCTTTTCATTCTTAATGCAGATCTTTAAAAAAAATGTACCCATTGAAGACAGACAGACGACGTAGACATATTCCCTAAGTGTCGCATCGCTGCTTTGCAGGCGAGACATGTGTCCACGTTTTTCTATTTTAAATATCTCACTGCTTCATATTTAATAAGTTATTTATTTCTGAATAGGTCATGTTGAATACATGTTGACTTACCGGTGCTTCCATAACAGTAGTTTGTTTTCTTCGGAGATTAGTCTTGCAAAATGTCTGAAACGTGACGTTTTTTCTTCGTTGCTAGTGCGTTTATAAATATAAACAGCTGCGCCCTGTTAGCTCCATAATAAGTTGTTCAGGGATATCCTCCTGAAACAGGCGCGTAGCTGTGGTAACTCTACGTGAATGATTGTGTTCAAATCTTTACCCCTGGTTTAAAACTGCCCCTGCCCCGGGGGTCACCTGATTTTATATAGGCTTATTATTTAGAAAACACAAGGATTAGCATTACATGAAAATACATTTGTTGTACAATATAATTCTAATGAGGACATTTTAAGGGCCGTATTTATGATGACAATGATAATAACAATTATAATAATGATATGAACTTCTGGGGGCAAAAAGATATGATGGAAGTGGGATTCGAACCGACGCCCACATATGTGGACCAGGACACTCATATGAAGGTTATCAGACCACTCGGCCAACTGACAACTGATCATTTTGAATATGGTTAGGGTTAGAGCTTTTTTATTTCTAATGTATGTCATTTCATTCTCGTTTAGTGCATCGAAAAAGATTGATTAAATAGTCTCTTGTTTGATAACTTTTGGTGAGATAGATCTACATATACATTAATTGGAGTACAGCAAGTGAAAAAACAAGTGTGATTCGAAATCATGCTTTTCCTTTTTGATAAATCACAATATTAAGGTCGTAACTAATGAACAATTCGACTAATGAATTGGCTCCTGCATATAAAGTATAGCAATCGCAAGAAGTTCGTATGAGTAAGATACGTGCGTATGAATGCAAGTTTAATAAGTTTAAGAAACGGGGGTGTTCAAATTTAGAAAATTAAGCGCGGAAAAAAATATTTGTCAGAAGTGGGATTCGAACCCACGCCCACATACGTGGACCAGAACACTCATATGAAGGTTATCACACCTTGAGTCTGGCGCCTTAGACCACTCGGCCATCCTGACATCTGCAGTCTAAGGTAACAAATTACATACAAATAGCTATAGCTTCATGACCTGTCGTACATTTTTATATTTTTAGATTCTTTTTTCAGTGTTAGGTATTTAAAAGCAGAAAAAGGCACCGCTAAATGATGTATAGTTGTACAGAGTCATTTCGCACCCACTGACTAATAGTGCTCTTAAACTTTATTCTTCATGATTTGATAAGCGTCTCTACCATTATTTGTAATGATCGTCTGCATGTTACAGACTTTGTAGACTGGTTTACAGTATTTTATTTCCATATTGCAGATACAATTTTTGGCCGAAATATAAATTAAATATTACAACAGTCTACCGCTGTCAACAGTGTTCATACGTGAAGGAATATCATATATTTACACTGTTCAGCCAGAAATAAAAGGAAGCTCAAGAAATGGCTGAGGCGGATCAGGAAAATAATCCTGCTAAGCCAGAGAGCGCAGATGAAGACACGGACGAGGAAAGCGAAGTGTTGGAGGAAAGTCCATGTGGAAGATGGCAGAAAAGAAGGGAGGAGGTTTGTAAAAAATATGAAGAATTGGCATAGAAATCACAAAGATTATTGTCTATTGATATATAATGAACTTATTTAAGGTGTGATATCCCATTTCGTTCATTCCATTTCTGTAGCAACAGCTTCGTACATTACATATTTGAGAGGGATGGTAGTGGTTGCGTCAATCTCCCGTTTCGTCGATATAAGGATTTTGTGTTCAAAAGAGGTTGTGGTTTCGTCAAGGTTATTTAATTGTATTTATTTAATTGTTAGTTTGTCACATTCAACACATGCACTAAAAAAGACGAGCGTGCTGTCCATCTGACAGCTCTTGTTTATTTGTATCATTAATTCATTTACGAAATTTTGCAAAGTTAATTACGTCATTTACGATCAGCATAATTCTGTTCATTTTTTAAGTAATGTGTAAAAAAGTAATATTTCTGTGTTTCTGTCAACTCTTCGGAAATGGTGTTTTTCAATATCATGTCTCAATAAATATGTGTTTTTTAATGCTTTAAAAATTGTAATGATGTTCAACACAGTAAAGATATTGGTACTGCCTGGCGACGTATTTCCAGACAGGTTCTATTTCCGGACACCCCCATTTTAAGCTAAAATTTTAGGTGTTGTTTCAAGCACAAGAAATCATTAGGACACTTGCTTTTTGGCAGCTGAACAGCACTTATTTGTTTCAGGTGAGTATATGGCAACAAAAATGCATTAAAACTTACTCGCACAACTTTTATTTTCTGAAATCATGCTTTGGGGAAAACTGTATAACTGCGCATGCGCATCATTTAGCATTTTTAAGTGGCCCTGGACGTGCACTTTACATTGTTAATGTTACTGTTCTTGATAGCAGACAGACATATAATTCGATATAAGAACGTATAAACCTCATAAAACTAATACCCATTTCCAAAATAAATGCAAAGTTTTCAATTTGTGCACCGAAAATGTTTTGTAATTATAATCAACTAATCAGCTTTACAAAGGATTGAAGACGCTAGACGTTAAAAATCTAATTTTCCCAAAACAAAGGGAAGCATCTCGAACAAACCTTTTCATTTCGCCCATTTCGCTGTTAAATTTCCATTTCGTTATTTATACCTAACCGCATACAATGTCGGTTATTACGTTGTTTAGTAGTTTCTATTTTCCTGTCTTAATAAACCGTGTAAAATTGCACAAAAAGAAAAAAAATAAGCCAGCATTTAATCAAAATCAAAACAAATAATATTCTTGCTCTAAAACATCGCCTATTTTAACAAAAGGTGAAAGTACAACGCCTCTTCCAACGTGTCCAGAAATGTAATCTGTACTAGGTTAAAAACATACTTGAAAGTAAACCACTTTCGGGGCCTCATTATGTAAAATGAAAATTGTCACAAAGCAAAAAAGTAAACATAGTCTTGTTATGGAAGGGATGAGGTATGTATGGTGAAAATGGTCCATGTTTGTTAAATAACAACCTGGCGAATATAGAAAATGTGTCATTTTCGTCTGGAAATAAAACGCCAGGCAGTATATTTACTTGGAGAAACTGCAAAAACAGAATTATTTTTTCTATTTTGATCAGATTGCGTTTTTTGGGGGGCATGTTACCCTAAACACAAAATATTTTTTTTTGCCTGATAGATAATTTAATAGTTCACATGTCAAGGTCATAACTGCAGGTTATTTCAAATTTAGGTTGAGCAGAGAGATGTACCTGGCATTGACAGCGCCTTTCTAGCCATGGATACAGATGAAGGTATGGAAGTGGTATGGAATGAGGTGTATTTCTCTGAGAACAGAAATAGAAAGGCACAACAGATTGAAGGGGAGGTAAACAGATGTTCATTTTATCCGTTTTATTGTCAGGCCCGCTTGCGGTGAGCTCGATATAGTTGTCACAATGGCAGTTCGGTGTATGAGCTTCTGTGCGTGCCTGTGTCCTCAGAGTTTGTCCGGGCTGTAACTTATCCATGGATCAGGGGATTCTTAAATAAAGCACAAATGTTCATCATCATGAGACGGAATGATACGTGCAAGAACCAGGTCCCTAGGTCTAAAAACAAATATATCAACGGGACCCCCCATCCCACAAAACGCAGCCTCCCAAAACGAGCCCCACAGCACCCAGAAGTGCACACCACCAACACACACACACAACACACACACAATCATGTACACACACAAACAAGGTCAAGGTCACACTTATAGGTTAAAGGTCAAATTCAAGAATGACTGTCTGGAGCATATTACTTCATGCATGTAGGGATTTTGATGTAACTTGGTACAAATGTTCACCATCATGAGATAGAGTGTCATGCGCAAGAACCAGGTCCATAGTTCCAAGGTCAAGGTCACACTTAGAGGCCAAAGGTCAGATACAAGAATAATTCAAGAATGACTTTGTCCGGAGCATTTCTTCTTCATGCACGGAGGGATTTTGATGTAACTTGGCACAAGTGATCACCACCATTTGGACTGTAGTGCACCAGGTCCCAAGTTCCAAGTTCAAGGTCCAACTATAGGGCAAGAATAATTCCAGAATGACTTTGTCCGGAGCATTTCTTCTTCATGCATGGAGGGATTTTGATGTTGCTTATGATGTT
Source organism: Saxidomus purpurata (assembly GCA_022818135.1). Lineage (NCBI taxonomy): Eukaryota > Metazoa > Mollusca > Bivalvia > Venerida > Veneridae > Saxidomus > Saxidomus purpurata. Next base: position 38,584,761 of record JAFMSR010000005.1, read on the forward strand.
GTATGATGCTTGATGTTGACCTATGTTCATAGGTCTAAGGTCAAGGTCAGGCTTAGAGGTTAAAGGTCAAATTCAAGAATATCTTTGTCAGGAGCATTTCTTCTTCATGCATGGAGGGATTTTGATGTAACTTGGCACAAGTGATCACCACCATGATGAGACAGAGTGTCATGTGCAAGAACCAGGTCCCTAGTTCCAAGATCAAGGTCACACTTAGAGGCCAAAGGTCAGATACAAGAATAATTCAAGAATGACTTTGTCCGGAGCATTTCTTCTTCATGCATGGAGGGATTTTGATGTTGCTTGGCACAAATGTTCACCACCATGAGATGGAGTGTCATGCGCAAGAACAAGGTCCATAGGTCAAAGGTCACGCTTAGAGGTTAAAGGTCAAATTCAAGAATATCTTTGTCAGGAGCATTTCTTCTTCATGCATGGAGGGATTTTGATGTAACTTGGAACATATGTTCACCACCATGAGTTACCCTTGGTTTTAGAATTACTTCCCTTTGTTGTTACTATAAATAGCTTATATTGTAACTTTTTAGCTCACCTGGCTATGCCAGGGTGAGCTTTTCTGATCGATGATTGTCCGGTACGTCGTCCGTCAACATTTTGATTCAAATGACTCTCCTCTGAAACCTCTAGGCCGATGTTGATAAAACTATGCAGGAATGTTCCTTGCATGAAGCTCTACCAAAATTGTTCAAAGAATTCCATTCCATGCAGAACTCTGGTTGCTATGGCAACAAATAGGAAAAACTTTAAAAATCTTCTTCTCTGAAACCACAAGGCCTAGAGCTTAGATATTTGGCATGTAGCTTGTCTAGTGGACCTCTACCAAGATTGTTCAAATTATGACCCCGGGTCAAAATTGACCCCGCGGGTGGGCACTTAGTTTTTGCATAGACATATATAGGAAAAACTTTAAAAATCTTCTTCTCTGAAACCACAACGCCTAGAGCTAGAATTTGGTACGTGCGCATTGTTTAGTGGACCTCTACCAAGATTGTTCAAATTATGACCCCCACAAAAAACCGGGTTAAATTGCCCGGGGGTGGTCACTTAGTTTTGCATAGTTGAATATATAGGAAAAAACTTAATAAATCTTCCCTGAAACCACAAGGCCTAGAGCTTAGATATTTGGCATGTAGCTTGGCTAGTGGACCTCTACCAAGATTGTTCAAATTATGAGCCCCGGATCAAAATTGACCCCGCCGGGGGTCCTTAGTTTTACATAGGCTTATGTAGGAAAAACTTTTAAAAATCTTCTTCTCTGAAACCACACGCCTAGAGCTTAGATATTTGGCATGTAGCATTGGCTAGTGGACCTCTACCAAGATTGTTCAATTATGACCCCCCCATCAAAAATTGACCCCAGGGGGTGGTCACTATAGTTTTACATAGGCTTATGTAGGAAAACTTTAAAAATCTTCTTCTTTGAAACCACAAGGCCTAGAGCTTAGATATTTGGCAGTAGCTTGGCTAGTGTACCCCCCCCAATTTGTTCAAATTATGACCCCCCACCGGTCAAATTCCCCCCCCCGAGTTCCCCCCCCTTTTACATAGGCTTATATAGGGAAAACTTTAAAATCTTTTTCTCTGAAACCACAAAGCCTAGAGCTAGATAATTGGCATGTAGCATTGCCTAGTAGACCTCTTCAAAGTTTGTTCAAATTATGCCCCTGGGGTCAATATTGACCTTGCCCGGGGGATCATTTGTTTTACAAAGGCGTATATAGGAAAACTTTTTGGTATATAACATTATCTAGTGATCTTCCACCAGGCAAGTGGACTTGTACCAAGGTGAGCGATATAGGGCCATCTTGGCCCTCTTGTTTATTTGTACTGATTATACCTCGAACGAGGTTGGTGGACCTAATAAGCACAATTACAAACAAAATTTTTTATTACTGGCTGTAGAGAAAAATTGAGATCACTTTTCTGTGGTACAACATGCATGTTACATCCACTATTTAGGTGTATTTTGACCTATCTCTACTTGGTGAGGAGTTAGTCCTTTTGATAGCTGGTGGGCTCGACATGTTGCACATGGGCATCTAGTTTAGTTAGTAGTTCAGTCAAAGGTTGTACATTGTCCATATGTCCACCATTTTCTATAAATGTCTTTTCCTTCATCATTATTGTTCTGTTCTTTACAAGATTTGTTCAAAGGATTCCGTTTCTAGGAAGGGGATCATGTTTTACATAGACTTGTATAAGAAAATGTTGTTAACTTTTGTTCGGAAGTGGTGCCCAAGTTTCAAGTTAGATGTTAAAGCCCAAGAAGAAAGTAACAAAGAATGGTTAATGTTTGCTTACCTGCCTGATCCCCAACATAAACAGATAGAATTCAGGAAGTAAAAGGTAACTTAAGAATGGCTGCCTCTTTAAACAAGGGCAACACTATAACAAATACTTACCTTATAGGAGAAGATCCGTCAAGTGTTTGACAACTTGATTCAGCTCGACCATCCAAACATAGTGAAATTCCACAAATACTGGACAGATACAAGTGGTGATAAACCAAGAGTAAGTTATTCAGTGTGTTTATAACTAGGTGTATTTCCTATCAAACTGGCAAATAGGTGCATTATGCTTACAGCTACCTGTTTAAATATTGCTTGACATTTGTAAAAATTGATGGCCACATAGTTAGTCAAGTTTTAGTTGTACCGTAGATAATTTCCTCAAAAAACCTCATTTTCAAACCTGAGGTCTCTAGTAGTTTCTCAGCAATGACACTAAAATAAATACTATAGTATTGACATACATGTACAGCAAGCATTGTTATGATAAAAGGTGTCACATTCATGCCTTTATTATTGGGTATTTGTAGCCGATAAGTACAAAGTGTCCTTTAGTTACAGATCAGATTATTGTGAGGTTAACTAACAGTTGTCACACTTGTAGTTAAGTTTGTGGGTAATCTTTTCAGCACTTCGATATTTGTTGTTGGAATATTCCAGGAGAACTTTGCCTAGATGTTTACCATGTTGGCACAGAATGTTTCCCACTACACCCAGGTCTTTAGCACGAAAGTCAAGGTCTCTAATAGATGCAATACATTATTTTTCAGGTAATTTTCATAACAGAGTATATGTCATCAGGCTCACTGAAACAGTTCCTTAAGAAAACAAAGAAAAACAACAAAACATTCCAATTAAAGGTAAGCTTACTTTAGTTCTTAAACAAAAATTCATCTGGCTAAAAGACTGAATGTTTTTATGTCCCCAAAGGTGGGCATATTAAAATTGCACGGTATGTCCGTCTGTTGAGCACATGTAGATGACATTTCATGCACGTATTGGAAACGTGATGCACGCTTTCTGTGTCTGACAGTCTGTCTGTAGAAATTTTATATGTTCAGACTTTATCTTGATCTGTTGTACATTGAAGGATTTTAAGATAAATTGGCATAAATGTTCAGCAAGTGTCCTGCACAAGTACCAGGTTCACATCTTAAAGGTCAAGATCACAGACTGTGAGACACCACTTTGGGGGCATTCTTCACTAACAAATTTCAGCTCCTGTTAACTGAAATATTTTAAATTCTTACTTGTACTTGTCATTACTAGTTTGTGTTGACACCTGAACATGTTTTCTGTCCCAATTTTTGCATCTGTCTTGCTAGTGAAGTATCTGCCAGTGAAAGCCACTATGATACCTGTTTGACTCCTGGTTTCCTGTTCACACAACTTTAGGCCAGACACCATCAAAACATTGTCTTACCAAAGCAACCGGCATGTGTCTATGCATTCCAAGATAAATGTTTGGTTGAACTATATCCTGATAACCAATATTAAACCGCTGATACTGAAGAAATTGGTTTTGAAGATTGCTTGATGAAATCTGCAAAAAAGTATCAAGTACTCTGTTATTTTACAGGCTTGGAAAAGATGGAGTACACAGATTCTTTCTGCTCTAAGGTAAGGCCTAAACTATGAGTTGAAGAAATATGTGTTTGCCAATATATGATTGCCTGATTTTTGTATACATCCTGACAAGTCAGATCTAGAAAGTCATAAGGATAATTTAGTATCTGAAGATATGTCTATTTAATTATCTTTAGTGATACAGTGATAATACTTTTTGTAGTGACCATCATAATTTCAAGAAGAACATTAAGCACAGATTTACACTCCTACAAAATGAATGTTACCAAGGTGATAGCTATAAAACAGGGATGTGTTTAATTTTATTTTTTTTATGAAGCAAATGTGAAATATCTATGTGTGTTTCAGTTATCTACATTCTTGTAACCCACCTGTGATACATGGGAATCTTACCTGTGATACAATCTTCATACAGCATAATGGACTCATTAAAATTGGATCTGGTAAGGTTATCTTTCACCTATGTGTAAACTTTTGCTGTTAAATTGGACTGTATCCAGCTTTAACTTGTTTTGTCCAAATAACCTCAAATTATGAAAAGCGCATAAGAATTGTTATCGTTTATGGAGTGCTTAAATATACACTTTGCTTTTCTAAAAAATCTTTAGGTTTGTTGCTATGAAAAGCAATCTGATTAATATTTTGACGCTCTTTATGCAGGATCGCTGAAAAACGACTGATTACCCTTTAACAGGTTTTGTGACAAATTATCCTTGTTTTCAGACTTCACAACGAAAGTGTTCAGTATCTGTGTATCAGTCATTAAAGTCTTGTAGCAAGATGGTACATGTATGTCTGTTACCAGTCTAGCGACAAAATTATTTGATGCAGATGCTATTAATTTTACTATCAATGTGGTGTGATAAGTTGAATGCATTCTGTCATCTAACATCTCTTTGTTACCGGTATATGACCCGTCTCTGAACATCTATAATTTGTACATGACAATGAAATAAAGTTGTTCTGCCAACTTTCTGTCATAGATTTCTGGTTCCTAACAGCATTCACACATCCAATGATATAGAATGGTCATTAGCACTTTATACGAGCAAATGCCTCACTGCAACATTTTGTCATCAAAGTAGAATGGAGTAACATCCATACTTTCTTTAATTTTTATAGAAACCACTGTAGTATTACACATTAATTGGGCTTCTGATAGTAATACAAATTGGTTCCAAATTCTGTCAAGTGACTAAAGAAACATGGAATTGTTGACAGAAAATTTAAGGGCCCTAGTTAGTGTTTGCCAAATAGTAGTTACAGATTTTCCAAACCCAGGACATACCTTGGTATGGATGAGCTGTCTCATGTGTAGATTTATTTGGTCTGTCAATATATATTAACATTTCAATGGAAAGAGATGTTTATGACACCTTAAATCTTCAGAATGCCAAAGACTTCAAGTATTCACATTGTATGTTCATGTAGGAAATGTCTAGTACCTTAACCATTGTTTTACCCATGTGTGCACATGCACTGGTGGTTATGAAAATTAGAGGAATGAGGATTTTTAGGTGAAAGATTTCAAATTCAAGTCAAAAGTATTTTATACTTTCAATGTGATGCTCATGAACATTGAACAATCTTTTATTAGCATTATATACCCTGGAAATCACTGTTGCATGTATTAATTCCAATAAATGATTATTATTATTATTTATCCCCCCACCGAAGGGGAAGGGGATATTAGAAATGGTCTTCGTCGGTGCGTCCGTCCCAATTTTGTCCGGAGCATAACTCCAAAAGTACTTGAGCAATTTTCTTCAAACTTCATACACTGACAGAGCACATTGGGAGGAAGTGCAGTGTCTAAGAACAATAACTATACCTTGCCTACTTTTAGAGTTATTCCCCTTTTATCAGATTTACTTGAAAAACTTTGTCCGGAGCATAACTCCAAAAGTACCTAAGGGATTGTCTTCAAACTTAATACACTGACATAGCACATTGGTAGGAAGTGCAGTGAGCAAGAACAATAACTCTACCTTGCCTACTTGTAGAGTTATTCCCCTTTATCAGATTTACTTTAAAAGTTTTGTCCAGAGCATAACTCCAAAAGTACTTGAGGGATTTACTTTAAACTTAATACACTGACATAGCACATTGGTAGGAAGTGCAGTGTGCAAGAACAATAACTCTACCTTGCCTACTTTTAGAGTTATTCCCCTTTATCAGATTTACTTTTCCGGAGCATAACTCCAAAAGTACTTGAGGGATTTTCTTCAAACTTAATACACTGACATAGCACATTGGTAGGAAGTGCAGTGTGCAAGAACAATAACTCTACCTTGCCTACTTTTAGAGTTATTCCCCTTTATCAGATTTACTTGTCCGGAGCATAACTCCAAAAGTACTTGAGGGATTTTCTTCAAACTTAATACACTGACATAGCACATTGGTAGGAAGTGCAGTGTGCAAGAACAAAATAACTCTACCTTGCCTACTTTTAGAGTTATTCCCCTTTATCAGATTTACTTGTCCGAAGCATAACTCCAAAAGTACTTGAGGGATTTACTTCAAACTTAATACACTGACATAGCACATTGGTAGGAAGTGCAGTGTGCAAGAACAATAACTCTACCTTGCCTACTTTTAGAGTTATTCCCCTTTATCAGATTTACTTGTCCGAAGCATAACTCCAAAAGTACTTGAGGGATTTTCTTCAAACTTAATACACTGACATAGCACATTGGTAAGAAGTGCAGTGAGCAAGAACAATAACTGTACCTTGACTACGTTTAGAGTTATTCCCCTTTATCAGATTTACTTGAAAAACTTTGTCCGGAGCATAACTCCAAAAGTACCTAAGGGATTGTCTTCAAACTTAATACACTGACATAGCACATTGGTAGGAAGTGCAGTGAGCAAGAACAATAACTCTACCTTGACTACGTTTAGAGTTATTCCCCTTTATCAGATTAACTTGAAAAAAAAATTCCGGAGCATAACTCCAAAAGTACTTGAGGGATTTTCTTCAAACTTAATACACTGACATAGCACATTGGTAGGAAGTGCAGTGTGCAAGAACAATAACTCTACCTTGCCTACTTTTAGTCAAATAGAAAAATATCATACCTATACTGATAATGAACATTAATATAATTTTGCAAACCTTCTCTTCATTGCCTTATTCTTTTTCCACTTACTTGAAAACTGTACTCAGCATGACCATAACTATACAGCTTTTTAAGGATTTCCTCTCACCAAGTAAAATGTACGAAAGTACAACCTTCAGGTAACTTCTTCCCGGCGGGGGGATTAACCATGTGTAACATGGCTCTTGTTATTATTATTTTGTGCAGTCTGCAAAAACTAAATACATTAAAAAAAATGTGTTGTTATGAAGCTGGCATTTGAAGCATGTGCCCCACTAAACTTTATACTAAGTGATGGATGTTTCTGTCTAAAAGATTGTAAAAGTGTTTATCAGATATTGTCTCAGACTTTAATAGATTAAAGATGGTCAGGTATTGTTTGTAATTTGAGAGATTTGACATAAATGTGTTTCTGTCAATTTAAATTCTCGTGGAAAAAGCTGTATCTAAAGGGTTACCATTAACCCTAAATCTGACCCTTTATTGGTAGATACTTACTAATCCAAATATTTCAGGTTTGGAGATATTTTTGAAAGCCTGTTCAATGACGAAATTTATTATGGGAACACTTGGGGTGGGGAGTGGACACTGCATCCACAAATATTGTCTGCTCTCTAAATCAAACAGTTTTCATCCGATCTTCACCAAACTTTGTCAGATTATATCTTGGCCAGGTTAGATAACCAGCCAAATCACCCTTAGGCTAGCCACTCAGGAGTTTTTACCCTTTAAATGGTAAAATTGGACAAATTTAGACTTGTCAAGTTTCTACCTTAAACAATTCCCAATCTATACTAAACTTGTTGATGTTAATTGGCTTAATATCTCTGCCAAGTTACCCCAGTCAGTCCAGAGTTATTGCCCTTTATTTAGTAAATTGAACCAATTTTGTTTTGTCCAGTCTCTAACTTAAACAATTCCCAAATGTGCTTCACTAAAATTGCTGTGAATGTTTATTGGCCTAATGTATCGGCCAAGTTCAGTTACCTGTTAAGTCACCCAAGTCACTATAGAGTTATTTCCCTTTAATTGCTAAATTTAGAACAATTTAGAGTTGACCTCTGTCCTCTAACAAGCATTATTTGTGACAGTTTGGCACTCTTGTTCATCAACGTTTGCAATAATTATGGTAGGATCAAAATAGATATCATTTCATGCAGACTTGAATTTGTTTAAAAATGACAAGAGTATGTGTGATTTGCTCATCAGTCTAGTGTAAGCTACATGAAAATAAATCCTAGAGAACTAAGTCTGAGCTGATGCGGGTATGTTTTCTTAAAACAACTACATGTACCCACAGGTGACCAGCAGATAAAATACATAAACAATGTCACTCACACTAGAATTAGTTCAACAGTTTTAGATGTATTAGCACTGATCCTGCCTGATAATCACTATTCACTCTACACTCTACAGTTGAAGATGCACTTTATTTTAGCTTTATTTTCTTCTGCAAGTGTGCTACCCTGAATACTGTAAATGGATTTCAAGAAATGTTAGTCAAGGTTCACCTCTTTCCAGTAAGGTAGTTGTAAGGTCAAGGCTGCACTTTAATGTCAAATAATTTCAGTTTGATTCTGTGATTGCTGCATATCTCAGCCTTTTGAATATCTTTTTGAAAATTGAATTGAGATTGCAGTTCCATAACATAAGGTTCAGAACCATCTTAAGGTAAGGGTCACACTTAAGGGTCCAATGAATCAACTGTTATTTTATGTCTCCTCAATAAATTGTGAATCTTTTTAAGGTAGCAATCAATTCTGACTGAAATATTAAACCTGAAACCATTAAACAATGTTAACAAGTTACAGTTGTTGGGAGTCACCCTATTTATAAACCTCGCAAACAATGCTGATGTGTGTAGGAAAAACGTTGTGGCATATTCATGAGCACCATCTTTATATTATTTGAGGTTAACATACTTCCTGAACACAAAAAAATGTTGAAGATTTTATCAAATGAATTTTACTTGGGGTCTATTGCTGCCTTAAGGAATGTAATGACATTTCAGTTTCCCAAGAAATGATATGTAGAACACTTAGTTATACCAGTTTTAAGAACAAGAGAGAATTTTTCAGATTCTGCCAGCTTCACATGTTCTAAATCCTGTGAAGGATTTTCATAACACTTTGGATGTCATTTATATTTATTTGAATATTTGTTAGTATGTCTGAATTCCATATTTCTGTCCATGAGACAGTTAGCCTTATACCACATGCTGTACTGTATTGTTCTTTATGTGACACCAAAGTGACGTCAAAGTGATGACTATTCATCTATATAATGGTTATTAAAGTTTCCCCTTATATCAAAACATTGTTTATGACATAATAATTATGTACATAAGATTGGTACTTTGCATCTTCTGCAGGTGTTATTAACAAAAGGTTGCTTTAACTGGCCTGACACTTTTAATTCTTTAACACTAACATCAAACTTACAAAATGCATTATCATTGGAAATATGGCAAAGTATGAATACCAGCCTTGCAGTACTGGTACCTGTTGAGACCATTGAGTCTGTAAAACTATCAGAAACCAAAGTAGCGAATGAATTATATCAACACTTTACTAAGGATGCAATGTACATGTTATGTTCACTGGATGATATTTGAATAAATAATAAAAATAAGGACAAGGCATATCAAATTTTAGACTAAGCCCTTGTTCACTTGATTTGGATTAGAGCTTTTGTGTTTTCAACTGAACAACTAATCAGAGAGCTAGATTAAACATGTAGAAATTTATGAATTTCTCTTTGTGTAATACTTGATTTCAAAAATAAAAAACACAAAGGGTGTGGTGTCTCACATATAGTGTTACTATAGCCATAGACATTTCTTTTTTTTGGCTAATTTCTCATATTTATCTTGTAGACAGCAATTTGGAAAATCTGCTGGGCAAGTAGTTATTTTGCTATTGAAAGCTTCTTTCTATTTCATGAGTAGAAAAGGATAGATATTTTTACAGTTGTTTTTGGTGTATAATAGCTGTTTCTTTAAAAAATGCATCCATGTATTTATCAAAGGTGTATCATACAATTTAAACATTAACATCCACGTCTTAGAAGAAATGTTCTGCTTTGCTGTGGGAGGTTTTAGTGACAACTTCGAAGGATTTATGTTAGTAGTACAGCTCTGGAGGAATATTTACATTTTGTGAAGGATGTTAGAGAAATTCAGAAGCTATAACATAGATTGAGTCATGTGACTCAGATGTCCCCAGTGTGATGTTGCCTTAATGCTCTTTGTATTTATTGTGTGTCTAGATGTGACTCTACTTCAAATGTCACAACAGTTTTGAAGTTGCTTTGTATCTGGCTACTCAGACAATATTAGAAAACATACTTTTTCAAACTATATATTGTTTGGTTTTGCATTTGCTGATCTACTGCTATCTCTCTGATACCAGTTGTCAGCTACACTTAAGGTAGTAGACCCCTAATGGGCACCAATTCAAATCATTATAGGCTTAATATTTTCTTAATCTGTATCATTTCCTGGATTTAAAAACAAATTTTAAAAGAATTTTACCGTGAAAAAAAAGTTATAGGAATTTGAATAACCCTACCCCAATTTTGGAATTATTTATAAAATGATATCACACAAGAGATAAGAAAATATATGTATTTCATTTATTATTCAAACTTTGGTACTGATTTGGTATCAGAGTAACACGAACTATATTTTCTTTCAGAAATTACAAACCATTTACTACATAATCAACAAGTTTTATAAAACTTTTATGAAATAATCAGATAGTATTACAATGTTCATGTACTTTTTTGGCAATGTTCAATTTTGAACATCAAAATTTTTAGGAAAAATCAACATTTTCTAGAAATGGGGCATGACTTTTTGTATATTAAAAATTATTTATAACATTTTGGGAACAGCATGGCAAAAATTCACAATGTTTTACCGTCTCTATTTAAAATAATTTGATTTTGAAAATCTCCATCGACGATTTTAGACGTGTCTGCAAGTAATAAAATCTTCAAATAAGCTAATACTAATTTGTAAAACAATATTTAATTCCTTTTTAGTCTAAAAACAATATAAACCTGTGAAGAAAAGTGCAAAATAATGAAAACAAAGAAGAAAAAGTAAAAAGAAAAATTTGGTTCCGGCTGGATTCGAACCTACGCCCCCAAAAACCTCAAAAGATCTTCAGTCCAATGCTTAACAATCTAGGCTAGCTCATTAAAATTGAAGAGTTTCAAGTGGAGGTTTTTATTAGGGATGTACTACCTTAAAAGTTGGTTGGCTAATCTAATCTCTCTGGACTGTATATATTAACAACATATTCAGAATTTTTTATGCTCAAGAATTCTGGTTGTCATGCCAATTGAAAGGAGAAACTTTAATTATTTCTACAAGTAGAGCTGACCAATGTTCAAGCAATTACACAGTAATGTTCCATCAGATGTACCAGTATTTTAAGTTTTTGTGATTTTATGATTTGTGAAAGAACATTGTCATCGGGCAATAAGGTTAATTTTCTTAATACAGGCCCACATTCGGTCATTTTCAGATCTGATCTAACTTATTCTGTTCACTAAGATAAGCCCTTCAAAGCAACATAGTATCTTTATTAGTTTATCTGAGTGTAAGGCTACGGATGAGCTATTTGTATTGCTTGGTGGTCTGGTGTTTGTCATCAACATTTTCACTTACAAGCTCTTCTTCTCAGAAAGTGCATTTCGGATATTTACCAAACTTGCTCTGTAGCATCTTTGCATTGTCTCCTTTAGCAAACAGGAAATGGTTCCAGTCCATTGCACATCAGGGCCTCTGTGACTACAAATAGAAAAACCTTTCAGTGGCTTCTCATCAACCAATGGATGGAATGTCACCAAACTTTCTCCGTGACATATTTGCATTGTCCCCTTACACAAAACAGGAAATGGTTTCAGTTCAGTGCACACTAGTTACTAAAAATAGGAAAACTCTTAAACGGCTTCCTCTCATGATCTAATACATGGAATGCCTCCTGCAAAACATAGGAAATCATTCTGGTCCATTGCATACGGGGGGCTGCTGTTACTTAATATAGAAAACTCTAGTACCATAGAGTACGACAGTACTCGAGTACTGCATACTTAACAGTACTTGGTGACACTAATTCCAGCTCCTGACTACATGAAATACAGCGTGCTCAGATGAGCGACTTGGTCCTCTTGTTATGTACTTTGTGCTACCGGCCTATTTTTGCATGTTTCCATAGTTTTTAATCACTTTTCTAATAATATAACCACCTTTCACTCTCTATCTGCTGAAGGTCTGGCATTATGCTGTCATAGTCTTATCAGCAGTTTGATGAATCTGAGGATTCTATAATGGAATGTTGTGCAAACATAAGCAAAACTTCAGCACAGAAAATTGTAGATATAAAACTAACACTTGAAGTCTTGAATATTTAATTGATATACATTTATTATAATAATTTCACAAAGTGCCTAGACTTTACTTTACCAAATTAATGCCCAGTTACTGCTTAATCAAAGTTTCTACAATTACTTTACTTTTTTTGCAAGGTCAGTCGGAATGGCAGACCGTTCCACACAGAAAATACAGTAAATTTATGTACATGTATAGCTATACAAATATTCCTTGAGAGCTGTACTGCAAATGTCCAAGCAGAAAAGAAAATAAGTTTGCTACTAGAGTATCCGAATGTCTGATCTTAAAATTGCAAGCTTCAGTTGTTAAATTCATTGATCAATCACTTATGGGTATCCTGTATGATAAAACATTCCTACAACACTTGGTTTAAAAGTTAGAATAGACTATATATTCAAATAAAAATTAAAATTCTTGACATGTGTACACAAAGTACAGATAACAAATTGTATGAAGTAATTTGCCTAATTAGATATCGGAAAGGTTGGCTTTTTACCTTCCTTTTGTATTAAGCCCCTGCATCTTGAGGCTTCAAAGCAGGATACCTGTTCTTTCTAGCTTTATTTTTAACACAGTTTGTTAGAAAAAAAATCACATAAGTTGCATATGACAATCAGTAGTTGTCCTTTCAATGATTTTCCCAATATTCATCATTTGGAAAATATGCCATTAGAAATGCCCATAAATGAAAAACGGATTACATGTACATATTATGACAGAGCTATTAGCAAAATATATTGTAAATAAAGGTGTCTGAAGTGAAGGTGCATGTTTTTGTGAAAAGGGTGTAACCATCAGTAATGTCATGGTGATGGTAAATAATCATTAATAGAAGGATGTTGTCTTGTTATGTCCAGAATGATTATTAACCTGTTTAGTATTACTTACCAAATGTATCTTGACCAAGGAATATATGCTTTTCAAGTCAGGAAAACTGACTGAGAGACTGGCACAATCTAGCAGTTACTGTTATCCTAGGTTGGAGTTTAGATCGTCTTATACATTTGTATTTGTCAGTCACCAGCCTCTTCAAAATAAAGTTGGTCATGACTTGGCAATTAACAGCAGTATAATGTTTACAATACAAAAACTGAGCAGAAATAAAAAACCTCAGCGTTTGTACATTATTTAATTAACCATATAGTGACTTTTATTCATAGCTTATACCTGAAATAAGAACCTGAGCTCAAAAATAGTATGATAATATTTCACTACAGATCAGTACATGTATGAATTTAGAAATGACTTCCATGTATGTAGGAATGGTGGTCCTTAAAAATATGTAGAAAAATGTGAAGAAAGGGGAGGAAGCTTGAAAAGATATTCTAAAGAGTTCCTGTTCAAAGTTGGCAGTTCTCCATAGGTTATAGACAAAAAATCCATGGAAAATGGGATATGAGTCCCAGAGTAAGTTTGCAAGTAGTTACGGATTGTTTCTCTGACATCCTATAGCAATCTTCTATAACATCTGTTTCCATTGTTTTACAGTTGCACCTGATGCAATGCACCATGTAAAGACATACAGAGATGATCTGAAGAACATGCATTGTGTTGCACCCGAATATGGATGTAAGTAAAAGTTCAGGAATGGAAGTCATAAAGAACAATTTTAGCTTGTCTGAAATTTAAGCATGTCTGATCCTTTTAAGCTCACCTGGCTATGCCAGGGTGAGCTTTTCTGATTGATGATTGTCCGTTTTACTTCGTCCATCGTCCGTCAACATTTTGATTCAAATGACATCTCCTCTGAAACCACTAGGCCAATGTTGATAAAACTATGCAGGAATGTTCCTTGCATGAATTCAATTCCATGCACAACTCTGGTTGCTATGGCAACAAATAGGAAAAACTTTAAAAATCTTCTCTGAAACCACAAGGCCTAGAGCTTAGAATTTGGCATGTAGCATTGTCTAGTGGACCTCTAGCAATATTGTTCAAATTACGACCCCCAGCAGGGATCAGGAAAATCTCAATTGGTCTGGACAAGCCAAGGGTACATCCTCAACCCCCCCAATAAAATATCACAAAAACGCAAAAAAAAAATTTTTTTTTTTTGTTATTTATATATTTTTTTACCAGCTTTCCATTGTTGTGCATGATCATGGAATGGTAAAAGTATTTCATTCCCTCCTTTTGATTCCAAAATGTTTCCAAAAACAAAAATGTTTATCTTCTTTCATTATTGATTAGTAAATCTCACGTGAAGGCTAAAACATAAATGCCCTCACGGTGATGGTATCATATGGAGTGCGTGTCCATATTTCAACGGGATAATACTTTACAATCGTTCTTCACCAATTATGTTTAAAAATAAGAAACGGAATTTCTAAGTAATAAGAAAAATATCGAGCCAGTTCGTTCATAAATAAATATAATAATTTCCATTTGATTTTATCATTGACAAGTGTCTTCAAATTTCGATTAGAACTGATTACGTTCAAAGTCACCCCCACAAAGTTTTGTATTAATCCATGCTATTAAATTTTTGCCGAATGGTTTCGTTTTTGAATATTTTTTATGTTCTCGGGCCAGTCGATTAACATTATATTGGTGGCTTTTCTCCTTTGCTTAAACATTGACTACCGGTTGCCAGTCCGGTTATTTGTTTCTTGGTTCCCGTTATTATTCTCCCGATGTACCATGAGCTGATTTGCCATTTCGTCATTTGATTTTTGAACATCGCAAATATGGTGGTGGTCCTTAAATTTCAGCAATAATGTGAAGAAAGGGCATTGAAGAGCATATTCATATTAGGAGTTCCTGTTCAAAAAGGCAATCGTCCAAGGATAGCAAAAAGTCAATCTGAGCAACTAACACATAAATAAAGTCCTTTAATCAATAAGTTACGCCCGAGGTATTGTATAATTGGTGTGTTGACATCCAATTAGCAAAAGTCTATAGCAGTTATTACCATGTTACACGTTTATTGGGGTATAGATAGTGCAACCTTAACACAGATCATACTGAATGACTGAAGAACAGCTTCTTTTGTCACTATTTGAGCGATTTTATGACTTTAAAAAAATCTTCAGGACATTTGAGTCACTTAAGTACATTGTTACTGGTCCAGAAGTTGAAAAGCGGTCAAGACTGGCAAATTTTTGGTTTTCTGATCCCTGACCCTGGGTCAAGGGTGACCTTTTCTGATGCTGATTGTCCTTGTTTTACATCAGCTTATATTTGAAAAATTCAAATGACTTCTCCTCTAAAACCACAATGCCTAAGCTTAGATATTTGGGCATGTAGCATTGCCTAGTGGACCTCTACCAAGATTGTTCAAATTATGACCCAAGGTCAAAATTCATCCCTGCACTGGGGGCACTTAGTTTTACATAGGCAACAAATAAGAAAAAATTTAAAAATCTTCTCTGAAACCACAATGCCTAGAGCTTAGATATTTGGCATGTAGCATTGCCTAGTAGACCTCTTCAAAGTTTGTTCAAATTATGACCCTGGGGTCAATTTTGCCAGGGGGGGGGGGGTCACATATATAGGAAAACCTATTTGGTATATAACATTATCTAGTGATCTTCCACCAGGCAAGTGGACTTGTACCAAGGTGAGCGATATAGGGCCATCTTGGCCCTCTTGTTTACACAACTACTGATGACCCCATACTTGTCCCAGGATAATATAGGACCTAATCTTTTACACTGTTGGAGCAATTTCGTAGTAATATTATTTTATATACATTGCATAGTATTGCATTTGATATCAATCGTAGCAAACTCTGCATGAAAATAAAACAAAAACCACAGCTTGTTGATGAGAAAGACATTTATAGCAATTATTGCATACATGAGCATACCAAAGTATCTATAGCTGATATGAGATATTGTTCTTTCAGCTGGAAGAGTCAGCACTGGTGTAGATATCTATTCATTTGGAATGTGTGCATTAGAGGTAAACAAAAACCGTGGAAATATAAACATCCAACAAAATTTTACCTGCTCAGTTGTCAAAGTTATGGTATTGTGAAAAAAAGGGTCAAGTAACATGTAGACTAGAAAAACAAATGAGTTCATTATTGCAGAAAAAAAACTTGTGGTGTTGCATTTCCTATATAATAGCATTATCATGTCTAAAAGTAAACATAATTGCAATTTCCTAAGTTTAGACAGTCTTCTGTGCACGAGTCCAATTTCTGGCTGAGTTTACTAAATTTGATTAGATTCCAGGTTGAAAGATATTGACAAACACATTCTTCATGTACTTAACAACAGCACTTGCTTGAAATGATGAGAAAATTGAAAACTCATTCTTAACTTCAGAATTTTTACATATATAAGTGTATGCTAGGAAGGAACAATTCTTTATTTATTTAGATGGCCGCTCTTGGTATCCAAGGGAACGGAGAAAGTGGAAATGTAATTACGATGGAAGCCATAAATAAAACACTCCAGTCTATAGAAAATCCTCTACAAAGGGTAAGATTATTTCTGTTCTTTCTAGAAAACAACAAAGCCCAAGCCAAGCAAGAATTTAGTTTTTTTTGTCATTTTAGAATTGGCTTTGGTAGTTTAATGCCAGAACTGAAAAAGAATGACCTTACTGTTTTGAAGCAAACTTATGGACTTTATAGCCAGTATAGACAAAGATCAGATTGTGCCCCTGGTCTGAATTCATTCGGTTCACAAAGCTGCCTGAAAGAACCAAAGGGGCATTATTTTTCATTTAAGTAGACTACAGTAGTAGATTTTTCTAGTACAGATGGGGGTTGCTCATTTGTCAGTGCAGCTTTTAGATTGTCATTTGATTGTTAACTTACATTTTTGTTTTGGTAAATAATAAGTACATGTTTAGTAAGTTTGCCCATGCAGTTTTACCACCCCCCCATTTGAGATGCAGTTATGTAAAAATGTGTTTCCTAAAATTTCTTTACTGAATATCATCTCAAATATAGCAGGGGCATATTCTGTGTCCGCCTTTTGGTGCATTATATCCTCATGGCGGACATGGAATACAGATGCTATACTACATAAGCTCGGGACACTGTAATCAAAGGGAAATAAACATGTAAATCAATATCTGACCTTTGGATTTGAATTAACATAGTTAAAAAATATTGAGAAACAGTTTTTGAATCATTGGACAGGTATCTGCATACTGGCCAATAATATGAATCGGACAAAAAAAATCTGTTTACTAATATCATTGTCTGGAGAACCAACTCTGATTTGCTAGCCATTGCCAATTTTAAAATCATCGGTTTTCAGTTTTTTACTAATAACTAAAAGCTTCTGTGGTTTGGGTTAAATGACTACAATAAACATTTTCTTTGCTTAATTATACCCCCACAAAACAAAGTTTGTGGGGGGTATATAGGAGTGAGCTTGTCGGTTTGCTTGTCGGTCGGTCTGTTGGTTTTCATGGTTTCCGGATGATAACTCATGAACGACTTTACCCTTTTGAATAATTTTTGGTACACACGTGCAACTTCATGAAATACAGGTCAAGTTCAACTTTGGGGTCAGTAGGTCAAAGGTCAAGGCCACAGTGACTCTGAACTGTAAAACAGTTTCCGGATGATAACTCATGAAAGGCTTGACCGATTTAAATAATTTTTGGTACACACGTGCAACTTTATGAAATACAGGTCAAGTTCAACTTTGGGGTCAGTAGGTCAAAGGTCAAGGTCACAGTGAGCCTGAACAGTAAAATGGTTTACAGTAAAACAGTTTACTTGGAACATTTGAATGGTTTCTATTTCTTACGCTTGTCCAGGTGCAATTTTTTACGCTTGTCCAGGCGCTTTCTTTTATACATAAAGTGATATTTGTTTTTGTCTTTAAACATGTTTGAAATAAACCTATTAAATTGAACAATAATTGATAATTTCTAACCTTACACATTTTGTATGCTATTAAAACAATACATTTACACAAGTTATTGTATAATAACTCAACTCTATGTCCTTGTGGCCATTCCTTTCTTATGGTTGCCATACTTCTGTGACAAAGCTGTATTGTGGGGGTATAATTCATCACTCTTGTGACAGTTCTAGTTTAAGCTGGAATAATAACTAGAATTTTCTTATTAAGATAAGATCACAAAGATGAGTATATATTTTGTGTGCTGATAGACAGTGTATTTTGTATTACAGGATTTTCTGGAGAAGTGTTTAGAGAAGGACCCAGAGAAACGCCCCACTGCCAGAGATCTCTTATTCCATTCTGTACTGTTTGAAGTCCATTCATTAACACTACTTGCTGCTCATTCTATTGTTAATAATGGTGAGTCAGTTATATCCCAGTTACTGCTTAAAATCCTTCATGCTGAACAATACAACTCAAGGGTTGACCGCCAAACTGTCGTTAGTCCTTTATTTCATACAAATTATACCAGTTTTGCAGTCAACCCTCGATTCCTGTCTCTTTATAAGTAAGTAAATTTATATCCTTTATTCATATCTTCCACAAAGTTAGGAGATATTTAGCCTAAATTAGGGGTCACCTTTCTGTCAGATGAGAATGTAAAATATACAGGTACAGTTTCTGACTGACAACCCTGTTCTAATTTTCCAGCCCAACTTGTAGAAAATATAGCTGAAGATACCCACATATTGAAGGTAGAACCAAAGAAAGTGATAGCTGAAGTGAAGTACCATAATGACGAGGAACCCACTCTGATGAGGTACTTTGCAGATACTGTAAAATGGAAAATAGTTGCAATGTTTTATCTTTCTTAAATATGCCTTATTCACTTTATAGTGTGCTAATTGAAGATTGAAATTATGTGTGTTAGTGAAATTAAAGCCATTGGTTTGAGGCAAGACTAAGATTAAAGGTAGCTAAAGTCACACTCTGACATAGCAGCTAACGTTCTTTAAAGTTCCAGTTTTTGTTCTTGGTATTTACTATCTGATAAAAGCCTTTTAAATACTTTAAATTAAATAAGTTTTTATGGTAATAAAGTCAAGTCTATAACTGTTTAATATTGAAGGAAAGTGAAATTTAATTCTTGCATATTCACTAAATCACTCTATAGATTACATGTATTTCTTAAAAGTGTTTTATAATGTTTTCAGGTATTCTCAAGTGCATGGAGTGGAACTTGAAAAATTCTTAGAAGATGTCAGGTATGAAAAATTAGATTGGTTTTCTTTTTCTTTAATGCAGTTTTACTCTGTGTTTTAAATGTAGAAATATATCCAAATATGCAAGTTGATTTCTTGTTACTTTTAAAATATGGTTAAAGTTTTAAACAACAGGCACATGGTAATGATATTATTCAAATGAAATGCTTTAATGTTAAATACAACAGTTACTCTGTACAGAAAAATGAACTAAGAAATAATGTTCAGAGATAATATTTTATAGGTCTTTTATATGCCCCCAAATGGTGGCATATTAAAATTGAACCGTCTTCTGTCCGCCTGTCTGTGCGTCCGACCTTACATTTTTTCGTGTCCGGGCTGTAACTTTGTCATGCATTGAAGGATTTTAAAATAACTTGGCACAAACGTCTAGCAAATCAAGACGACGTGCAAGACCTACGTCCCTACCTCAAAGGTCAAGGTCACACTTAGAGTTTGAAGGTAATGGAATCCTCTATAAATAATATGCACACACTTGTGTCCAGACTGTAACTTTGTCATGCATAGAAGGATTTTAAAATAACTTGGCACAAATGTTCAGCACATCAAGACAAGGTGTGGCGTGCAAGACCCACGTCCCTACCTCAAAGGTCAAGGTCACACTTAGAGATTGAAGGTAATGGAACCCTCTATATATGCACACATTCGTGTCCGGACTGTAACTTTGTCATGCATTGAAGGATTTTAAGATAACTTGGCACAACTGTTCAGCACATCAAGAGGATGTGTCACGTGCAAGACCCACATCCCTATCTCAAAGGTCAAGGTCACACTTGGAGTTTGAAGGTAATGAAATCCTCTATATATGCACACATTCGTGTCCGGACTGTAACTTTGTCATGCATAGAAGGATTTTAAAATTACATGGCACAATTATTGAGCACATGGAGAGGATACAGACTGTGAAACACCTCTTTTGGGGGCATTTGTCACTTGTGAGGGTCAGCCCTTGTTTTACATGATATATCATGTCTAATGAATTTTCTAGGAATGGCATTTACCCGCTCACAGCTTTTATCTTGCCCCAGCCACCAAACACACGACAAAGGCCCATAACTCCGGAAATGACAGAACAAGAAAAGACTGAAACACCAGAGCCTATGGATGTAGAGTTACGCCGTGTAACAAACATGTCATGCCAGATAAAACAACTACAGGACAGCCTGTCCTATCATCTTGTCCTGTTGCTTCGTATGGATGATAAAATGAATCGGCAGCTAGAGTGTGATTTTGGAATTGACGACAATGCTACAATCTTAGCAGAAGAACTTGTACATTATGGATTGATAAATGAGGTAGGAAAAATTTTATAGTGGTGAGTAGTCAGTTATAAACTGGGCTCTTTATGTGACATATGCAGATATTGGGTTCAAACTTTTTACAAGTCTTGGATCAATTAACAAGGTCATAGCATCAGGTTCCATAACTCATATATGAATTTTTGAAAAATTGTCACCCTTTCTTTGATTGCAGAATTTGGTGAAAGTTTTGCAAAAACTAAAAACTTATATAGACACTAGAATAAGTTTTATCAGATTGATGTGTAAATCATCGAAATAAGAAAAAAACAACACTTGTCATGTTAATTATCACAATTTATCTTGCAAAGTTATTCTATGTCCTGCTTGTACTTAGAAAACTGTTATTTATTGTTTCAAAATTTTCAGAATGACAGAGAAAATCTAGCTGGTTTCCTGATTGATCATCTGCGAGATGCAACACTAGTCAACGGAGTACCAGAAGAAGTTACACCTCAAGTGCCTCTCTCTGTCTCCTGAGAATGAACTGCCAATGAAAATCAGTCTTCATTTGGCCAATCTTCTCCCCTGTTACAACAGAGTGCGCAGAGAAGGAAGTTATTGATCAGACCAATCAGAGAGCTTGTCTCATTTTACTTGCTGTATTGAATTATACTGGTCCTACAAACTATCTCAGACTGTTATCTGGTCAAAGCATATCAATGCATCATTGCATAAGTCCAACCTTCCATCTTTGTATACTGTTAGAGAAGCTGTATGTATATTCATGTGAAAATCTCAGCTTATATGCGACCTTCCAGCCAGTGTATAAATATGTGATAACTGTAAGAATGATCTAGCAGTATATGTGTACATGTAAAATATGTATGTATGTAATACAGTTCAGAAACAGTGACTTGCGGGATGCATTTTTATAAGCTTGACTATTCGGAGAATATGAGAAATTGCTAAGTCACTTTTGATAAGTTACATGAGTCATGGCATAAGCGTCGTATATGCGTTGCAATGGTTAAAGTTTGCCTGCTAAGTACTATCATGCACATATCTCAGTAACCACTTATGTTATTGACATTGTAATTTGTTCATGTCTTTGCTGACAGACAATCAAGGCAGATACATCTGTCTAAAAAAAATTTAGTACAAATTATGGCCCTTGTTTGACTTTGAAAATTTTGGTTAAAGTTTTGCCTGCTAGGTACTATCATGCACATATCTCATGTTAACCACTGTATGATATTGTCTTTAATATCTTTGTTCATGTCTTTAGGGGTCATACAATTAATAAGGCTGATAACTCTTGATAAAAAATTTAGTCACAAATTATGGCCTTTGTTTGACTATTAAAAATTTGGTTAAGTTTTGCCTGCTAGCTACTTATCTATGCACATTATCTCAGTAACTTGTTACTGTTATTGCACTTGAAACTTATTTTTGATTAATGTCTTAGGGGTGTTACACAGTCAAGTCAGATAACTCTTATTTAAATACATCTACTAATTATGGCCCTTGTTTGACTTTGAATCAATTTGGTTAAACTTTTGCCTGCTAGGTACTATCATGCACATATCTCAGTAACCACTTATGATATTGACTTCAAACTTTTTTAATGTCTTAAGAGTTGTCACACAGTCAAGACAGATAACTCTTGTTTAACATTTAGTGCAAATTATGGCCCTTGTGTGACTTTGAAAATTTGGTAATAGTTGTGGCATTCAAGGTACTATCATGCACATATCACAGTAACCACTTATGGTAGTTATATCAAACCTTGCAATAGTGTTCAGGGTAAATTTATAGTGTAAAAACAATTAAATTTGACCAAAATTAAGTCTATAGTTATAGATTTTGACTTTTTTTATGATTCAACTTTCCTAGTTTATACTTAATAGTTAGCAGAATTTTGTTTTGCTATTACACTGATAAAAGTTTTGTTTTATTAGCAAACACCCACAATAGTCGAGCGTGCTGTCTTATGGACAGCTCTTGTTAAAAATAAAGTTTACTGGTCAAAATTAAAAAATTGCTAAGTCAATTTTGATAAGTTACATGATATTCATATCATAAATGTAGTATATGCAGATGCAAAAGATAAAGAGAGTCTGCTCATATTTAACGCACTCATAAAATATTTATAGACAATGTTATTTGTTCTATGATCTTCTGAAACTAGATATGAAGAAGTACATCTGTACTAAAAATACACAATTATTACAGAGTGGATTTATAATAGAGAAGAATTAAAGTGTATTGGTGAAAGTTATGAGAGGACTGAGGTTGAAGTTGCTTCCAATTTATGTTTAAAAATCGGTATAAAATGTGTTTATATATCTTTTTCACATTTTATCAACATATTAATAATTCTTGTGAGATAAAAAGCTTTATTCCCTAAATGAACTTTCAGAGTAGTAGTAATAATAAGATTGAAGTCAGATTTAGTTAACCTGAGCTGCTTAGCTATAGTCTAACCATTACTCCATATTGTTACTGGTTTCATTGCACTGAACTTATTTTTGATGTGGTCTTGCATGTTAAGACAAATCATGGCTCTTCATTTGCAGACCACATCTACATAATATAACTTGTATGGAAATTTGAATCACAATCGGAAAAAATCCAAACACAGCGTCTGTATTGCTCGACAAAGGTGCAGCTTTCTAACACCACGTCTTAGGTTTTTGAATCAATCGTATAAACAGATATGATTTGAAAGGGGTTTATGTTCCTTATTTCATCTAGCATTGTACCAGTTCGCTTGTACTTTGATTTTGTGTGCAATAGATGCTCATTGAAATTAAAAGTGTCGTGTTATAAGGATTTATTCAGTGTGCATGAAATTAGACTGAAACGATAGATAAATGTAGAATTTAATAGACTGTAAATAGACTACCAGCAAATAGTAATGAATAGTACAGCTGTGACAGTATTAATCAGTCATGTATTTTGTATATTTTGTTATGTTTATTATTTTGTGCAATATATAATGTTCTTTTCTGATTCAGTTCATGTAGAGTTAAGTCAGCTTTGATGTAGAAACCTTTCATCTCCTGTTAAAGACATAGGGCTTTACATTAAAACATACACAAACAAAAACACTGAAGTGTGTAACAAGACAGCATATGCTGTGTTTATTTCCTGTTGACACAATATTAAAGACTTCAATGGCAAGTTATTTAGTAATTGCTTTGATTTGTGTATTCAGCACTGATATAACTTTTTATTGTCTTTTTTTAAGTATGAATTAAGATCTATCTAAGATTTAGAAACCGTTGTGGGTTTGAATCTAGTGGTGGTAATACACTCCACCATCAAACACTCTCCACTGGTGTTGGAATGTCTGGATTTAGTTTCACTTGTGAATTAACTAAAACAAACTTATCAACAGAAGCAAGGACAAGCGGGAGTGGTGGTGTACTGGTTACGGTCCTTTAATTCGGTGTATCTTAATTTCAGACACTGTTTTAAAACCCTTTACAACAAAGCTAACAGCAACAGGTCAACAAAAATTGGAATAATTTCTTTAGAAAAAGAAAGATAACTCTCTCCGAAATTAGGGTTCTCTGTATTTTAAAAATTACCTCCCTCACATTGTCGGGCCTCATTTGCAAGCTAAATCTATTTTTAGAAGTAACAAAAAAAGTATCTAGTAGCGCAAGGAACCATAGTTGGTTTAGGTGAAATTTCATAAAGATCTGGTAACTAGTTTGTGAGTTAAAGCAATATATGTGCTAAAAGTGTCCAGAACTAGGACCGTAACCAGTAAAGGTTAAGGTGTGGGCCGCTCATCCTGAAGGTTGCAGGTTTGAGCCCCACTGGGATCACATCTGTACCCCCTCATATGACACTTGTATTTTTTTTCCAGGAAACGGACTCAAGAGTGACTAGATAAGCTGCAAGCTTTCTTCGCAATCTAGCTAAAATAAATTAGTGTAAACTAAGGACAATTCATGTAAAATTAACAACTATAGTTACTGGGCTGAAGGGTTTCTTAAATCTTTACAACTTTGTGCAAATTTTGGCAGCTCGTAGAATAGGAAACAAAAACATATGCATGTACATCAAGCAAGGTAGTTTTTCAGATCATCTTTATTTGAAAGATCTGTTTTTGTTTCCTTTTCAGCTTCTGTGTTGAGGAACAATGATCTATTTTATTTGCCTATATTATATTTGTACATGAGAAGTGCTATGTTTTGTTGATTTTTGATGCAAGAATATTTTTATGTGAAATAGTGTCATTTTGTGCCCTCTAACAACTTGCAGATTACATTCTATAAACATGTAAATATTAAATTCAATGCATGCTGTGTGATTTTAAAAAGTGTAAAAAATTCTCAAATTTTGCTTTTCTTTTAATTTTATTTTTCAACTCAGAGCATGTCATTAACATTTCAAAGTAGTCTAGCTGGCTGACAGTTATTTGTTCCAAGGCATACAAATATGCTACTTTAATACTTACCAGTACATTTTGGCTGAATCTATATTGAGAACGTCGTACAACAAATCAGTTCTGTGGGAAATAAACGTCATTTACTCAGTGGGTCATCTTATATACAAATTTAATAGATTGTCACAACCAATTAAAGTATGAAGAATGCCTTAGTTATAACCAAATAATAAGACTAAAATAGTTTTATATTCCTATTGAATATAGAGAAAATGGTTTAAGTCTTTTTTACTAAATGACTATACTAGTCAAAAAAATAAAAAAATCCATAATTTCTGTTTTATAATTATATGTGTCAATTAAAGAAATAATCCAGTCTAATCTCATTTCTTGCAACTTTTCAAAACATGTACTCTGTTTTAAACTTCATTCTTGACAATAAAACAGTTTGGCCTTTTTGAACAATAATATAGCTTTTAACTACCTTTTAACATTTATAGAACAGGTGACACTTAACTACAGACTGAAGATGATACATGTATATAGAAAAATACATAGTATAGATGATTCTTGTACAAATAATATCTCCACTAGCTAAAAAGTCAAAGTCAAGTAAATGGGTGCTACAATATTGATCATTAACCAAATATGACTGACACATGTTTATCCATTACACAGCTACTCCATCAAGCAGCAGAAATATTTCCTATTCAGATATAATAAGCTTTATTTTATGTTGGTTTGACACAATCTCCTATCATATGGTAGTATGCTGTTTATGAACTTATACTGAAATTTACTTAATGGGCATTTATTCAATAAAAACTTGATAATTATGATTGAATGCATATATGAAAAAATATTAAAATAAAATAATATTTTAAGATTCAAAGTCTTAAGTTTTGTTTTTAGCTCACCTGAGCATTGTGATCGCCTGTCGTCTGGCATCTGTGTTTCGTCTTTCTGTCATTTGTTCACATTGACTTTGTGAACACTAGATGCCACGTTTTATTTCCAATCATCATGAAAATTGGTCAGGATGTTTGTCTCAATGATATAACTGCCGAGTTTGAAAATGGGTCTGTTCAGGTTAAAACTAGGTCACCAGGTCAAATAAAAGAAAAAGCATTAGAGTCCACTCGTTACCCCCAATCATCCTGAAATTTGGTCAGAATATGTGTCTTGATAATTTCTAGACCAAGTTTGAAACTGGGTTATGAGGTAAAGAACTTGGTCACTGGGTCAAAAAGTAGAAAAAGCTTTGAACACTCTTGAAGCCACATTTTGCACCAAATTATCTTGAGATTAGTCAGAATGTATGGATTGATGAACTCTAATTGAATTTCATAATTGGGTCACATGGGGTCAAAAACAAGGTCATTAGGACAAATAGTACAAAAACTGTGAACATACTTGAGGTCAAATTTTAAGTCCCAATCAGCATTAAAATTGACCTAAAGTAAGCTCGATTTTTAAGCCAAGTTCCAAACTGGGTCACATAGGGTCAAAAAGTAGGTCACCAGGTCAAATAATAGAAAACACCTGATGAGCACTAAAGGCCACATTCATGAAAATTAATCGGAATGTTTGTCTTGATTGTCTCTAAACAAAGTCAGAAACTTGGTAATGTTGGATCAAAAACTAGGTCACCAGGTGAAATAATAAAGAAATTAGTCAGAATGCTTGTTTGATAAACTGGTCAACTTTAAATCCGGGTCATGTGGGGTCGAAAACTAGGTCACAGGGGAATTCGCTTTATGGTCCAAAATTTAATGGACAAGTTTTGAAAAAAACACTTCCGTACTTAGACAGCAATGTGGATATTTGTTTGGTGTATAGGTTACCTTTGCGTGGAGAGCAATGGTACTCAGATGAGAGATACAGGGTCATCGTGGCTATGCTTATAGTCTCTATCAGGATTGATGAAGCATTCTGAACAACTGTTAACGTAAATCATGTGTTCCAAGATGTTTAAGACGCAGTATAAATTGCAAACTCTTGTGGTAAACAGTTGGTACAGTAAAATAACCCCGCCAGATAGGGATGAGCAATATAGTAATGGCTCCGTACGTCCATCTGTCCGTCACAAATTATTGTCTGGACCATTTGTCAGGAACCACAGACATGAATTCAGTGAAATTTCGTGAACTGCTTCACTATCAAGATGAGATGCTCATATTAAACAGCACGTTCCAGTTCAATGATTTTCCAGATAGTTATTGGCTTTCGCTAACCTTTTCATATATCTTTGCGTACATCGTATCAGCAACTACTAACTGGAATTCAACATATCTGTATGGGAAGCTTCACAAACAAGAGGAGATGCGCATATTGCAAGCATCTTCCGGTACAATGATATTTACACTGGATTACGGCCCTTGTGTTATATGTACTACACAGCACTTTTAAAGTGACATTATGCGCATTTTTTTCAAGTAAAAATCCAGCTGAATATGCTGTGTGTACAAAAGCGTAGAGGAAATAATAGCTTTTAACCCAATACACCAAACTCTTCATGCTACCAGTATGAAATAATAACTTTCCAAATATTGATTTTCTTATTTGACTGGGAGAGTCAATTTAAGAAAAGAACAACTGCATGCAGGAGTTGCTTCCCTTCCACTGCCGACATCTCTACCAACATCAACAACGACACAATCAACTGCCATTTTATCAGTCTAATTTTTTTTATATCTAACGCACCAACTTCAAATACTAATGCGGCATAATCATTAATTTAACGTATTTAAATGAACAGCAACCAAAAATTGCTTTTATAAAACTGTCACCAAAAATACACTATGTGCAGTAAGATGCGCATAATGTCACTTTAAGGAACACCTAGCATGAAATCAATAAAATTTCATAGAAAAGAGGAGATCGGCAGACTTTCTTCAGGTTAAGCAAGTTTTCATTTATGTCTATTGTGACAGAGGGTGACTGTGTTACCTCAAAAAAGGACCAAAATATCATTATTTTATTATTAAAAGAAACTATTCATAAGATAGCTATATATGCAGTTGGAAGTAAAACGATATCTTAATTAGTTTTTGATATATTACAATTTATATAGTTTTTCCTTCTTTATTTTATATGGTCAATTTTATCGCATGACAGAGAAAGTTCGGTATGACTCGGCTGAGGGTATAGGCCATGTCTAACATGGCTCTTGTGACGTGAAGTGATGACGTAAGAAAAGACGTTAGCGCTATAGAGATAGTAACGTTTACTTTTTTTTACCGAGTACGGCGAATAGAGAAGCGTTTAAAATGGTACAAATATCAGAGATATTATCTAGATGAATTTGGAAAACGTGCTTACATGCAACAACCGAGGTAAGACACCTGTTCGTTAATCTTCCGTAGTTATATAGCAGTTGATCATTTTTTAAAGCTACATTGATATAATTTATATTGGATCGATCCCCGAAACCCTGCCATTTCTGTGTTGTTCTTCCGGAAACATATTGTTCAGTTTTGGTATTCAACCCATAACGAACCACATCCAACTAAATACTCTATATTGTCCTTAATTAAGACCTGGTATAAAAAAAATGGTAATGACTGACTAGTTTCAGATTCGATGACGGTAAAAGTT
Organism: Saxidomus purpurata; assembly: GCA_022818135.1. Lineage (NCBI taxonomy): Eukaryota > Metazoa > Mollusca > Bivalvia > Venerida > Veneridae > Saxidomus > Saxidomus purpurata. Next base: position 38,613,489 of record JAFMSR010000005.1, read on the forward strand.
CATCATTCTTTGCCAATATATTACTTTAGTTAGAATTTTATCAGAGTGGAATTGATGTCCCCATTCATGCTTTTTCGCATTTTGTTATGATTCCCATCCGTTTTGAAACATGTATTTACCAAATCTATGTTAAACAGATGTATTTACAAATTACTATCTATTACCGTTCGTTTAGTCTGAATTTTCGAGGTGGGATAGGGTATAAAATTCAATATATCTTTCAATTTTGAGGTAATTTTCTTTTACTGGAATACGAATCATTGAAAGTGAATGAAATTAACAACTCTTGGGCTTTTGAAAATTGGCCGGTATGGCCGGTTGAATACCTTGACAGGAGTACTGTACGTCTGCCATATTCTCGGAATATGCATCAGTGAACGTATTTTCCTGTCAAATATCAACATGCAAAGTGTAAGAAATAGGATTGTGACCTAACATTTCCCGAAATTGTGTTGTCAAGATGCAGATTCTAAAATAATGTAACAAACATTTCAGATCGTCTTAACCGACGTGTATAAATGACATGTAACTAACCTGTAAATCGTGTGCATGGAATTAAATATTATTTCTAGTAACTGTACTTTTCTCGATTATCCCCATTCTTTAGTTCGTATATGTATAGTGTTGAGGCCAAAGAAACTTCTTCGTTTTCTTCTCCCTGTTGAAACTGCTTAATATTCTATAATGAATTCTTCACAAATCTTTATAACCACTGTCCTGTCAAAAGGATGCCAAAACTTTTCACCTTTTTATATTGCTTCATATACTGTTACAGGTGTGCTATTATACACTTTATTCTGTTCATCGCATACTGCTTTTGCACTACTTACTTATTACTACCTGTATTATTATTATAAGATGTATACAGATGTATTTCATCCTTTACAGGGAAATACTACTTTAACTGTCTTACTATCGATGTATTTTTCTCCCATTATCTTGAACACATGGAGCGTATCAGCAGTTTCAAGTCCAAATTCTTGACTTGGGACTGCAAGTGTGTTGAATTGGTTAGACAGAAAGGTTTGCCCTTGCACCATACGTGATACCCCACACAACTAGGTGACCAGTCTAGAAAGGGGAATTCAAGATAAGTGCAAGAGCTGCACCAACATTTGTCTTTCTATGTCAGGAAATGTTTTATCCGTTTAGCCTAGGCTATAGTTGTTATACTCCCTGACTGGGGAGGAGGCGGATGACGGTGGGGGGTGGGGAGTTTTGACCGTCCCACATTTATTTTCGGGCTATATCTTAGTCGACTGCTTGTGGGCATCCAACGAGACTTCATGTTCAGTAACAACAGGATATGCACATATTGACCGCCTGTCCCAGTTGGATCATTTTTCACAGACTTCGGTTACTGCTGTATTAAATTTTATTAGCATTTTGTATCGGAAATTCGACAAAACTACATTGTATTTTATTTGTACCAAGGATAACACAATAAAGAGCAAGCCATTTCCTTGTCCTTTTTTAAGCAGATACAAGGGATCCGGGTACCAGCCCTACTCTTTTCGAATGACCCCTTGGTTCTTTTCCATGTGCCCGGTGTATAGCACCGATACACACGAGCCTACCTCTGGGTTTCTATCCTTCTCAGCTAGGTGGGAAACAGAAATGCGTTGAAAATCCAGTGCCTCCGTTCCGAGAATGAACCGGGGAAGCCCGATTGGTAACCACCGGCCAACCAAAACCAAGAAAGGATGGTGTTCCTCTATTCGATTGTTTTTCTCAAAGTTATGACCCTTTCTGATTTTTCCTTCTCCTGTAAGTAATGAATTGAGAAATCATTGTCCGTTACTTAAATGAAATGCGCATATCATCAGGATGTCCCACCATGGTTATGAATTACCTCCCTTTATTTTGATTATCTCTCATCTCATCTCATCTTTGTTAATGGCTAACCAATATAACTGACTATTATGGCCATGCGTAGGGGGTTAGAAAAAGTTAAAAGATTGCCAAATCTCCTAGGTTACTCAGTCCACCCAGAAGGTTTTTGGCAATGTGATAAAAAAAAGTGCAAAAAGCCTAGCTCAGCCTTTAAATACATACAATGGTGCAAATCTACAATTGTATGTGTGTGTGGTGAAAAAAACAAGAATGTTAGTGCAGTTAAAAAGATTCATTATTGTTTCGAATGTAATAATTTGCATCGCCTTCTTTTTCCAGACATCGGTGCCACCGATACACCTAGTCTTATTTAGTATTGCATGCTAAGCCTGGTAGAAATTGGCAATATACATGTACATAAAACGCAAACCACACACACACACACACACATATATATATATATTGTATATACATGTATACTTTTCTAACTCACCACCAGCCCTTTTCCTTAAAGTTTAATTATCAACCCTGGAATTCCGATATATGCCAGCTTATTTTTAGCTATCGATGCACGATTTATTTATACGGGCGAAAGCTCAAAGGATGCGAAGTACGAATAAAATTAATTGAATACTGAAAACAATGGCCATGGTCAAACTGATGGTGTCTTAAATAACTGCTTTAAGTCTCTATTCACATGTAACTGTTATATAATATTTGTTCATTTCACAGAATCGTACTGTATGACTTCAGCACAAAAAGAGATGTATGACAGCAACAGCTCATGTGACCGCTTTAATGATCTCATGAAAGATAGATTCGACTGCGGGCCTTTGTTGTCCAGTAAGGCACAATTTGCATATATCGTCGACGACGGAGTTGACTTTACTCAGAAAGAACACACAGACTGTTATGAGGTTTTTAAACCAAGAGATGTATTTGGAGAGTTGGATAGTGTAAAAGCAGGAGGCGAACCGTACTTGAGCATACTTGATAGGCGTAGACTTGCAAAGAAAGCTGAAGAGGATATCGAATGTAAATGGGAACAAACAAAGACACACGATATTGCAACAGTTGAAGATAGAGTTTTGGACCTTGTAAGCAGACTAAAGAAACAGTTCGTCGATGAAAGACAAGTAAGAAAGAAGCAAAAAACCACTGATAATGCAAATTATGTTTGGAACAACAGCGTGGATTCATTCCTGAGATATCATGAAAAGCCAAGAGTAAATATTCAGTACTCGGAGGGCCGTGGTGATCTACCAGGGGAGGGTTTATTCACCTTTGCAGTACGGCCATCAAGTATAAAGAAACGTGTAATGAAAGAAAAGCCATATGCCTGTAAAGTACCGCAGAATATCAAAAATGAAACAAGTCACGAAGAGATATCTGACGAAAAAAAAAGCTGTTGAAACCGAAGAGGTCATTAATAACAACAAATGTGTCGCGCATGGTAAAGATTTTCTCGACGAATTGGTGCCTTCATTCAACAATGGTACAATAGTTGGAGATGTGAAGGGTCATGTGGTGTATAACAACAACACTATACCATGATAATCGATACTTTCTACAACCACACTTTAACTGTGCTCCACAAGATAAATACACTGAACAGTAATGATGGTCACGTGCTAAATCCCAACCTTGAAACATCATCATCAGGTGGACACAATTGTAAATCATTGGTTCCAGTATACATGAATCACAAGTCCTCATGGTTTGCAGACATCTACAACAAATCAGTATCAAGAACATTTGAAATCAAAACATCTACAGGAATTTCAGTCCACTTCATCCCTCCAGTCGACAAAATGGCAATCTTCATGGAAAAGTATGGTTTTACGATACTTCCACTTATAACAACGGACGAAGTCTATGCCGACACGACATCGTCATTTTGTGGACTGCCTACATCGGAAATTTACGGACATTCGGTACCTCCAATCCCACCTACACGCCTCACATATTGTACCCCACTACTCCAAAACTACGTAATCCTGAAATTTGAAGACATCTTCGACAATGCTTTACATGGTTTAGGAAATGCAGTCTTAGATATAGACTTATTTAACCACATACCGATTTACGATTGGAAGGCAACTAGAAAATTAGAGCAGAACATATTCACAATCGGCGACTTGCTAACAACACTAAACATATCGACCAACACAGGCGCTGCAGTCAACGAAGTAAATACAGCCCTAGGTGTTTCAAGGAACGAAGAACCTACGCATGACGTAATACAGAAAACTTTTTATTTACCCTACTACGATGAAAAATTATGCAACGAAGTCGTTGCAAATTTAGATATGCCAAGTCATCAGGAACCGGAACCCGATGAGCATCCATTTATTGAGGATCCCACAACCACATTAGAGAACAATCACACTGGGCCACCTCCAGTCCACGAGGCAATCACCGATAGCATTGTAGACGAGTTTGACGATGAATCTTCATTTGGAATCTTGTCAGTCTACTGTAGAAGCGAACTTCACTCTTGGTAAGGTATTTTGGTCGTTTCACTCAGTGATAGAATTGTTACACTTCAAATTATTATAAACAATATGGTTCTCTTTGCAGTAAATCAAAACACCTTTATTCTCTCATTTCATGTATGACATTAATTAATGAGGAATTAAGTATTAAATCTAGATAAATAAGGGAAGAAATGTGTTATTACACTTGTCGAAATTACAAAACCATGCCCTGTGTCGACAGATGACATGTGCACAGTATTTAATTAGAATATTATATGCACTTACTTGTTTTATTTTATAACTTGACAAGATGATGATATTCTGTACTTTATATTATAAACAGCCAGATATAATACAACTGGATATTTGGCCTAACAGTCCGATATCAATGGCGATATGTGTGAACTTTTAATCTAATATTAACAATGGTTAAATACACAGAAGGTGGTGTGTGGGATTTAAACAAGTGTGTAGAGGAAAACTAACATGTATGGAGGTATCTTAGTGACACCGACGTGGTGTAATCCATCGAAAAATCGAGCTAGAATTTTTTTCTAAATAATTTTAGGAACCTGAATATCTAAAGAAATTATGATGCTAACGCTATAAAGAGAAATATTAAAAGTCACAGGATCGCATTTAGAAGTACCTCTCAATTTATAAAAAAAAGATGTCTTACTGACAGAAATGACTTTTATTTGTGCCAACACATTCCTGACTATGTTTCTCAAACCGTAAAGTACACATTAACAACATAGCGCAGTATTTTTTTTCAATGATATTGCAAAAACTAATAAAGGCTTTCTGGCAACACTTTTCCTTGAAGTAACAACTTGAATGCGAAATAAAGGCAAGAGTCAACATTGTTTTAGTTTGAACAGAACATGGTTCTATCATTATCCTGTCAATAAATTTGTGTTACTATATCAAATATCATATGTATAAATTCACAGTGATCCTGGGACTTTAATAGTAACATCTGAAGTAATTATGTTACGTTGAAAAAAATTGCGTTTGCTTTTACAGGTGCAGCCCAGAATCAAAGCCTATAGAGACGGAGATATAATGTATCAGATTCAGAAGTAATAAAGACGCCAACTTTTTGAGCTTGAATCGTATCATGTATATAAATTATTTGTTTATCTTTGAAGCAGCAGTAGTTTTTCTTTTTTATCCACCGAAATCTCCTTATTGTTAGGTATAAGTTTCAAATTAGACCTATGAGCTATTAGAAATCTACATGAAGCCATAATCAAACGTTTTTGTATATCTAGGCCAATTTCGAAAATCAGTTTATTGAGTATTGCTATCTATTTCTCTCAGAACTGACACAAAATTAGTATACATGTATACAAATATATATTAAAAACGACATTTGATTAAACATAATGAGGCAACCAAAATAAATGACAAAAACTACAATTATATATATGTTATTGTCATAATTATATAATGACTCCATGCCCTAAACAAAAAACGGCGAAGGCCAAAAAAAAAATTACCACCATACCGTTTCATATTTCAGAGCTTCATAGTGTCATTTTAAATATTTACGAGAGCACTATTGACGCACTTTTATATAGTTAGAATAGACAAAATTTAATCGAACATAGTCAGGATGCTTTGCATTACAAAATATATACCAAATATGAAATTGGGTTATCTGGATTCAACAAAACATTGTAATATTATACAGGCCACATTTTTGGCTGTACACCTATGATATCTGATTAAAAACTGGATCACTTGTTAATTGATTAAACTACATGTATACTAAACGAAACTTCTAACGCACCACCTACATTTTAATTTAAGTAACAACCCTTCCAATATTTGCCAGCTTATTTTCAGCTATCGATGCACGACAGCTATCATGTCTTGCATTTATGGAGATACAGGGTAGATACTTCCGCTACATGACAAAATGACTGAGTGGTACAAATCATATGGCAGAGAATTTTTATTTAAAGTTTAAAGCTCCGTAGACTTAACATGGGCAGTTTGCCTTGATGCGCTTCCTTCGGAAAAGCACTCTTAAAATTATCTTTCGTATGAAATTTGTATGACTACATCAGCCCCAGAGTCAGTTCCCTTCATTTACATTAAATAATAATACTCCGATGTCGTTTGGTCAAAATCATCATCACTGGTCAGCATCAGTTCCCTTCATTTACATTAAATAATAATTTTCCGGTGTCATTTGGTCAAAATCAGAATATTTCACTAAAGGTGTCAAACCCACAGTCACATGAAGTTTGGACCCCGCTCCCCCACCCAAAGTCATTTTTATATAACACCCCGGATCGGCTATCAAGCATTGTCAATAGTATAAAACTCCTTAATGTGTGACTTAAAAAGATCGTGACCTTGCGCCCTTGGACTTATCTCAGATTTGTGTATATCATCACTTTTGTTTTACTGGGGTTGCAAAGGCATTGAGTACATACGTTTTTTGGTTCTCAAGGTTTGCTTTTTATATATTTATACACGAGCATTTTTGTGTTTTACATACCATGCCTTTTGTTTCCATTGCGTGTGTTAGAGATTCACCTAGCAGGGATTACTTTTATTTACACTGTCCTGTGACTTTGGAACATGGTGGGGGTAAGAGTGAGGTTGGGTGCGCACCATAAACCGGTTTAAGCTCCCCAGTGGTGTTTTTGCCACTGACCGTTCCAAGGCGGTGCCCCACTGTGTTCCTTTAATTGTTCGTTTTGTCCTCGTGTGTTTGCTTTGTATGCTAGTGTGTGTTGGTAGTGTATATGTGTGTGTGTACATGATTGTGTGTGTGTGTCGTGTGTGTGTGCGTGTGTGTGTGTGTGTGTGTGTTGGTGGTGTGCACTTCTGGGTGCTGTGGGGCTCGTTTTGGGGAGGCTGCGTTTTTGGTACGTGGCATTCCCTGTTTGATATTATTTTTGTTTTTATTGCTTGCCTCCAAGCTTTACAATACATGCTTTTTGTATTTGAGAATTCGATAAGAGTTTATTGGAACGCTACCGCGTCCTCGCTTAATATTATAGTGTCGTCTGCAAATATGATCAAAGAACTGAAAGTGCTGGAGGATCGATTGTCTCTGAACAACACAGTCTGCACACATACATGTGTAAATATCAGGACAACATAGACTGTACACATACATGTGTTAACATCAAGACAACCGTTGCACGAGTAAAGTTATAAACTGGAGACACAACTGTCCACAAATTTTGACCTTTCACCATTTGTGTAAACTTTACTTTTGAGATAGGAACCCATGTGCTTACATTATGTCATTCAGTGACTATGTTCAACTACCCTATGAAGTATTAAGCTGTGAATCGTAACTGAAAAATGGATTTTGACAAAACTGAACTGAAAATTTATGGTTTGAACAACTTTAAATGTCATTCAAAAGTTATGGGATATGCCCATAAGGTTGATTGTATTGTGCGAATTAATTCGGATTTAACGTCGCACCCAACAGCTAAGGTCATATTGCAACTTCCGGCTTTCATGGAGGAGGAAGACCCTGGGTGCCAATTCCCTGTATCATAATTTGGGGGTCATTTAGAAACTGCGAGGGTCATACCCTTTATTGTAAAAAAATAAAAGGTATGACTATGTGTTAAAGAAGTTTTATTCAGTTTACTTCTGTAAAACTGCATGTGATACTTCACAAAATGGTGGGTATTCAAAGGGTTGGCAAGACAACAGGTGTTTCTCTTTGGATGCTTTCCATTTTGTCACTGCATCTCAAAAGTCAAATTTGTCCACAAAGCGAATTTTTCATAAGTGCATTCAACCATAGACATTGAACTTGGATATTATTTGGCACACTCAAACCCCTTTCAATAGTGACAGTCTGATCGAAATGACTACAAAATGATCATTAAAATCACTCAGAAAGACGTTTTTGTTTCCCCTATTAAGGTTCGTCGACCATCTCTTGTTGTGCGTCTACGATCTATGATGACGGTATCATAGGAATCAACGCAATGGTACAAAATGCGGGTCGATCCGAAATCAGACGACAACGACGACGCAATAGGGTCAAAATTAGACATATCCCTTACCGGAAGCGTATTTTATCTTGCATTTCGAAGCGTTTTGAGAGGTTTTGAAATGTTGTTTTTGTAGTAATTTGATCATACACATTTTAATTGCGTCATAGAAGACGCTCTTTGCTATATATGTTGCGTCATTGACAAAATGAGTGCGTCAAAACCGCAGAAAACGCGCTCTCGCGGAAACACTGAATTTAGTGTATCCGGTGTAGCGATACGTATTTCACGGGTCTTACATTTCTCATGTCACACCGGTCTGACGATAAAAACTGTGTAGGCAAATACTTCTATACAGAACATATACCTCGTTGATTTAAGTTACAAATTATAAGAAAAACAATAATATAATATTATGTTATTCTGTAATGTTTTGATACTATTTAGATCTGTGACTATATAATTTTTAAAACAGAGGACAGTAATATAGAACTACTTTTCGGTCGTATTCGACAAAAATTTGTGTTAAGAGTTCGACCGTAAGAGTCTGAAATACTCTGTTAATGAATAAATTCAATCGATCCAAAAAAGTTCAAATATATATCAAAGTCATACATACATACATACAACACACATACATACATACATACATACATACATACATACATACATACATACATACATACATACATACATACCTACATTTAAATCTGAAATTGTAACGGGCGTCTTCTTAGTAGGAAAAATATGACATAACTGCATTGAATGTGACCATGTTGTGTTGAAAATTTGAGTTTAACAAAAATATTAATAGATTACATTTTGCAGTCCAAGTTCATTTAATAAAAACTTATTGAAAAACACTTTCTATTTCCACATACATTCCTGTCATACTTATTTTCTCCACGAACCTATATCACACATGTGTATGTAGGTTCGTGTTTTCTTGCACAGACATATGGTCATATTAATCTTAGTTTCTATCATGGTTTCAGCTCTAAAATCAATATTTTATATTCATAAATTACAAAATTAAACCTTTCAGTTGATACCAAATATTTAGAATGCATAAAAAGTAACGAAAATAAAGGCTACGACAGTATCATTACTTGGTATATACATAAAGATAAAGATAGTCCGCCTATTTGCTGATGACACGGCCATCTATCTATCTCTGACTGTTGCTTCTCATTCTAGCTTACTGCAACATGACTTACACCAACTTGAACAATGGGAGACAAAATGGGACATGCAATTTAATCCATCAAAATGCCAGGTTATCCAAATCACAAAACGAAAAACAATCATTCCAACACAATACCTTCTACTAACACCACATTAGAAACAGTTCCATCTGCAAAATACCTTGGCTTACAATATCAAATGATCTAACATGGAACAAACACTAAACAACATACAACAAAGGCGAATCAAACCTTTGGTTTTCTACCCGAAACATCAAAGTTCATTCAGAAAGGTTAAAGTCAACTGCATACAAGACCTTGTCAGGCCCCAGCTTGAGTACAGCTCCACGGTCTGGTCCCCCTCACACAGGAACTCTCATTGACCGATGAGTCCGTCCAGAGAAGGGCTGCTAGGTGGGTCAAACATGACTTTGGCCGTATGTCAAGTGTCACTGACATGTTGACTTCCCTTCATGGAGGCGCCTTGAACTCCGGGGTATTGACCAACCCCTGGGCTTTGTTGCCCCCCCCCCCTCACAACATCTTGCATGACCAGGTGGCTATCCCTTTCCCAAAATATATCATCCCTCTTACAAGATCATCTAGAACATCCCATCCCCATGCATTCCAACAAGTCCAAACCAAAACTGTTACTATAAATACTCCTTTTTCCCAAGAACAATAGTCCACTGGAATGCTTTACCACCTGATATATAACTTGTCTGGCCATGAGTTCAGTCTGGCTGTAAGCCGGATTGAACTACGTCTCCCTAAAATACCTTCTCTATTTTTAACCTGTTTTTAACATATACTCATTTCCATTACTTTTTATATTCTTTATTTCACTCTTTTTTCTAACATTCTTGTCAGTTGACGCGCGTCAAGTCTAGGTCCCCAGCAGGGGTTTGACTGTATGGAAGATAGAGATAGATAGATAGATATATTTTACGTCCGGATATTACACTTTACCTTAAATCGGCCGTTTCCGTTGGCCTGGTCAAACTTTTACTCCTAACCAAATACTCTCCACAAAGGAGTATTTTGGATAGATTCGTTTCGGGTAGCATAAACATTATTGATTTCTGGATAAAAATCGATTGGCTGCTGCTGTCAAGCCTTGGCATGAATTAGAATGTTTCAGCTGAACTCAGTTCTGCGAAGTACACGTCATTTTATTGCCTGATCGCATAGATATGGAGAACGGGAGAAACTGGACCAAAGAATTTTTCACGTTTCATGAATTGTCAGACCTGATATAAAAGCGACGTAAAGTTTAAGGTAATGTGATAGATCCAAATATACAATGAATGGAATAAGATAGTTTAAAAATTAAAGACAAAACGAAAAGTTCATGGCTTTTAAAATCATACAAAATAACTGAAATTTGAAGCTTGTATTTTTTTTATTTCAGGAAAGATACAGAGACTGAGTGAGTTTATTTGCAATATGTTTCCTAAAATTGCTTTTGATGTTTTAATTCAGAAAATGACAAGAGATGCCAAAAGTACAGCAACAATTCGAAGAAGGAGAGCTAAGAACAAAAGCGATTTTGAGAGGTTTAAAAACAGCCGACCATCATGGCCTACACCTCTTGAGGAAATTAATGAATTCAACGAGGAAGATGAAGGCTATTTGTTTGATGACGAAGTTCTTGGCCCATCAGTCATTAAGAAAATAATGTCCTCTGAGAAAACGCTGTTTCTGTCATTGGTATCACTGCGCCTTGTCAACTCGCTCTTCATACAGACAAGTTTTGTACCTGATGAATACTGGCAGTCACTTGAAGTGTCCCACAATATGGTTTTTGGGTAAGAAACAATACTGACCTTTTCTCTTGTCAACAAAGTTATACAATATATAACAGGTGCTCGATATATGTAATTAGGTTATAGTGAGTTTCATAAAGGATTGAACTGTGGCTACAAATAGCATTTGGTGTTTAATGTGTACTAGTACTAAGACATCATTAATAAGCAACAGCTACACTGTGACAGTTTTAAGTATCATTATTAAACATATTAAACTGTCACCTGCTTCAAATGTTCCATCTCCTTATTTCTTTATAGGTATGGTCATTTAACATGGGAATGGAAAAATGGTTTGAGAGGCTACCTTTACCCCTCAGTTTTTGCTATATTTTACAAACTGCTGGCAATTTTTGGACTTGATAATAGACTTATTCTAGTAAGTATAGATATTTTTAGCTCACTTGGTATATTGTGCCAGGGTGAGCTTTTCTAATGGATGCTTGTCTGTTGTCTATCAAGATTTTAATTCTAAAAACATCTCTGAAACCACTGGGCCAATGTTGCTGAAACTTGGCAGGGATGTTCCCTGCATGAAGCTCTACAAAAAGTGTTTAAAATAATTCCATTCCATGCAGAACTCTGGTTGCAATGGCAATAAAAAGAAGAACTTAAATTTTCTTATCTGAAACCACAAGGCATAAAGCTTAGATATTTGGCATGTAGCATTGCCTAGTAGACCTCTACCATGTCTACCAAAATTATTCAAATCATGAATCCCAGGTCAAAATTGACCTCGCCACTGTGGGGGGGGGGGGGTCACTTGATTTTACATGGGTTTCTATAGGAAAATTTAAAAAACCCTTCTTCTGCAAAGCCACACATAGGCCTAGAGCTTAGATATTTAGTATGCAGCATTGTCTAGTGGACCTCTGCCAAGTTTGTTCTAATCATGTCACTGGGATCAATATTGGCCCCATCCAGGGGGTTACTTGTTTTGTATAGACATGTATAGAAAAGCTTTTAAAATCTTCTTCTCTAAAACCACAAGGTCTAGACCTTAGATACTAATTGTGTAACAGTGTCTAGTGGACCTCTTGAAAGTTTGTTCAAACCATGCCCCCTGGGATCAAAATTAACCCTTCCTGGGGGTCACTTTGTATAGGAAAAACTTTAAAAATCTTTTTTTCTCAAAAGCCACAAAGTCTAAAGCTTAGATATTTGATATATAACATTGTCTAGGGGTCCTCTACCAAGTTTGTTCAAGTCATGCCCCTGGGGACAAAATTGACCAATCCTACTGGGGTATGGTTCCCTTGTCTTTATATGGACATAAAGAAGAAACCTAGCTTCCAATGAGTTCCTATAGCGACCACTGACTAATCAAGCAACTGGTGACTTCCTTAGCAAACATAGACTTCCCTGGCAAATGTTGACTTACTTTGCAACAACTTAGTTCCCTAGCAACCAGTGACTTCCTTAGCAACTATCGGTAGTGACCTAGTGACTTCCCCTTGAAACAAGTGACTTCATTAGCAAACAGTGACTTCCCTTGCAAATACATGTATTGACTTACTTTGCAACAACTTAGTTTCCAAGCAACCAGTGACTTCCTAAGCAACTAATGACTCCCTTTCCAATAAGTGGCTATCTTAGTAAGTGCACTGGTACCCAGGTAAGTGATATAGGGCGTCTTGTTTCTAAATGAAGATACCATATGAAAATCTCTTCTGTATTGGGTAAATCATAATCATCCATCACTTGAAAAAGTCCATGATTGTCAGGTGTACTAAGTCAGTCAATGTAGGTATGGAATCAAGTATATGAGTGTCTGTAACAAGCAGTGTATGAAATAGCTGTACATTTGTGTTTCAGATCAAATTACCTCGGTTCATACAAGGTATTATTGCTGCAGTTGGGGACTTGTACTTGTATAAGTTTTCTTGGTTGTTATGTGACCGGGCAACTGCCCAGTGGACCCTGTTGTGTCAGACAGTGAACTGGTTCATGCTCTACTGCACAACTAGGACACTGACGAACAGTACAGAGACGGCTCTCGTGTCAGCCGCATTGTTCTATTTCCCATGGCCAGGCAAACAAAATTCAAGGTAAGATGTTATCCTACGACAATACTGAATAAACATACTTGTAAGTTTAATTTTAACTAACCTTCGCTATTGCTTGATATTAGCGGGTATGAATATAAATTTCAAAAAAGTCATGAGTAGTTCTCGTAAAAACAGGGTATAACAGTTTACAGTCCTTCAGTTTTGTGTCTGAATACTTGACATGTTCAATGAGTCTTGTCATCATTAAATAAGGGAATAATAATGATGCAAAATTGAATATTGAGGAAAAAGCATGAATCGGTGAAATGCATATACTGGTATGTCAATATTGTGTTAGAGTAAATAGGACACAGTTCTATCATTATTTTATCAGGAAATGTATTATTCTATTGGAGTAAATTCAAAGTGAGGCTTTAAACTTAACTGTAAATTGAAAATATCATGTACAGAATATGCTTGATAATTGTATCATTGCATGAAAAGAAATACTAGATATTAGTGATTCATTTACATTGAATTCAGTAAAAGTTCAGCTGTGAATTGAGTACATATATCATTTTAAAAAATTGTTTGTCATCAACTTTTTACTAGTTTATGTATGTATATAAAGTGTATGTCATAACAACATTTACTTGTTAGTAAGTCATCAGGGTGTTATGTGTTATTTTATTTTCAGTCAATCTACACGTAAATTCCTGTGTCTGGCAGCTTTGTCCATTATAGTCCGTCCTACAGCTGCGGTGATCTGGATATTGCTGTGTTCCTGGCATTTACAGAATGAGAAACATCAGTTGCTTAAAACTCTCAAGAATTATATCATTGTTGGGTATGTTTTGCTTGTTTTAACTCTGTACCTGAACTCAGTAAACCAAAAGTTGGATAACAAACAGAGTTTGTCTATGACACCTAGTCACAGATTGATGTCAAATATTTCTTTAAACTTTACATCCTTTAGAACTTAAACCAAAACAAAACAGAAACAACTTCAGAAATAACTTACAAAAAGGCATAACACAAATACATTGTATGATATTGTACATAAATATTCATAATCATTATGATTTTATTTTTACATTTTCATTAGAACATAACTTTAATACTCAGTATAAGTAAAAATCAACAACCTTTGGGTTCTCTTAGATAATATATTTTGACAGATAGCACTGTTCAGCTTATTAACTATTTTCAGCTGCTGTTCGCTAGCATTATCAGCAACCATAGATAGAATATTCTATGGAGAATGGACATGTGTGCAATATAATTTCTTAGTGTTCAATGTGCTAAGTGGTGGAGGCTCGTTCTATGGAACACACCCATGGCACTGGTACCTCTCTCAGGGATTCCCAGTTGTCATGGCAACACATATATTTCCATTCCTTCTTGGAGCTTGGAGAGCAAAGAATAAAGTCCCACTGTTTGTGATAATCTGGACTGTGATAATTTACAGGTAAAGTGAAGAATGTAAAGAAGTATTGTCAGATGAGTGGTCGTTTACTGTCTTTCAAATTTTGGTTAACTTATATCAGATGTGTTGAGTTTTTATGTATGTAATTTAATGCCTCCGATCTTTAAATTTTCTATGGAGGCTGAATTTGTCGCAGCTAAAGATTTATAATCTCATGTGTCTTGATGCAATGAATGCAGTTATCTCCCCTGACTGTCTAATTGTGTTTTGTAGATTTGAATGAAAATATGTTCAATTCGAATATCATTGACTGCTGGTTGATAATTAAATCGGTCAGTTTCATTTGTTTAGTCTGCCCTGGCTTTTGTAAGAAAAAATTTTGCGAAAGTTTGCATTTGTCTGAAGAGCCCCCCCCAAAACCCCCACCCACCCCCCCCCACCTTTTCCAAGTAACAGCAGATTTTAAATGTCATTACACATTTATCTTTTTTAATGTTTTAGTGAATTATAGAGTTTTTCTCAGTGAAAAGTGATAATCCACAGTTTTGAAAAGTGTTACCATTTTTATTTTTCCTTGTTGCAATTTCTACCCGGATTTATGCCGTATAATGCTGAAACATGCGAGCTTCCCTAAAATGAGCTCCCATTTTGTCTATTTTTTTTTTTGGGTTTTTCTTTATTTTTTTTTTTTTTTAAAAAACAAACTCAAGTAACCATAAAATAAACAGAAGGGCATCCTTTTCCAAGTAACAGCAAGATTTTACTGGGGCCAGGGGGGGCGGGGATTAAATGTCATTACACATACCAAGATTTATCCTCTATATATTCAGATTTTGTTTTTTTTCTTTAATCTAAAGAAAATCTATGGTAAGTATTATAAAGATACATGTGTAAACAATATCATAGTATTTAAAGTATTCATGTGTATAAATGTAATTCAATCAGCTGAAATTCGTTTCTTGTGATCACCAGATGTCTGTTGTCTATCTGTCTGTCTGTCCACACTTAACCTTGTTAACACTCTAGAGGCCACATTTGACCCCAATCATCACGAAAATTGGTTAGAATGTTTGTCTCAATGATCTTTAGGCCAGGTTTGAAACTGGGTCATATGGGGTCAAAAACTAGGTCGCCAGCTGAAATCAAAGGGAAATCTTGATAACATTCAAGAAGTCACATTTGATACCCAGTCTGCATGCAAATTAGTCAGAATATTTTTCTTGATACTATATCTAGATTAAGTTCCAATCTTGGTCACATTAGGCCTAAGGTTAAATCATAGAAAACCCTTGATTACTCTCTGGAACCCATATTTTATACCCAAACATCTTGAAAATTAGTCAGAATGTCTTGATGAGATCAGGTTTGAAATTGAGTCACATGGGGTTAAAACTAGGTCACCAGATCAAATAATAGAAAACCTTTGTGAATTATCTAGAGGCCAAATTTTGTAACCAATTTCATGAAAATCAGTCAGAATGTTTGTTTTGATGAACTCTTTGAAAACTAGGTCACCTGGTCAAATAATAGAAAAGAAACTTTGAAGAATCCACATTTTATACTTAATCATCTTGAAAATTGATCAGAATGTTTGTCTTGATGAACTCTAGATCAGGTCACATGTGGTCAAAAACTTCAGGAACACTCCTAAAGCCATATTTTGCACCCAGTCATCCTGAAAGACAGCCAGAATGTCTGTCATGATAAACTCTAGGTCAAGAATGAAACTTAGTCACATGGGATAAATACTAGGCCATCAGCTCAAATAATGGTCATTGTACTGATGTGAGGGATTCAGGGCCATCATTACCCTCTTGCTTTTTGTTTCAGCTTCCTGTCACACAAGGAGTTCCG
>JAFMSR010000005.1:38630535-38650539 GCA_022818135.1 Saxidomus purpurata
ATACTTAGGAAAATAAAAAAAGATATTATTATTTCAATGATTTGATAATTCAATAATGTGACAGCAGCCAATTTCCATACAGAGGAAACAATGCCTATAGACTTGACGTAGAATCATCTTTTTTAGCATTAAACATTTACAAATGGTCAGCCATATACAAAATTTGAGTGCAAAAAGATTAGGTTTGGTTAATCACCATACATTAAATCCAACATTACTAATTATCGCAACCCCCACTCCATTTGGCGGCGTTCAAACATTTGACTTGTTTAGATATATGGGCTGCGTGCAGCGGTCACTTCTTGATATGTCACAAGCTGCGTATTTTATTCCTATTCCCACATTCGTATCGGTATTTAGGCTTTACTTTACTTTGTCATAAATGTGTATCAAGTAACTTGACCACGATTTATTCTGTAAGTCAAAACCTGTACGTGTTAACTATGAGAATACAAGATAAAAATCACGGAACCACTAGCTAAACAAACAAAATTCCTCGTTCAGTTTCTGTCTGTAGTTTATCGGGAACCATGCCAAGTGTAAGTGAACATGGTAAAGGGGTTTTATCGTAGTAATTAACTATAAATTAGATGCGCAACGTGACAAAAGGGACCTTATGGGTCAAATATGCCATATCTTTTGAAGCAAATATGCTACAGTTTAAATCGACGTATCATTTATGAATACCATCGAATTTTTTATGTCAGGATTTCTAATGAACATTGATTAGGTGAAAAGAATCGAATCTGTTAAGGTTACTTCTAATTCTAATGAACCCATTGTATTTTAAAACAAGAGAAGTGAAAAGAATCGAATCTGTTAAGGTTACTTCTAATTCTAATGAACCCATTGTATTTTAAAACAAGAGAAATTCAGCTTTCCAACGATGTCTTTATTTTCAAAATATCTTAATTTCAGGCTAAAATACAAGCATTTAGCTCATTTGCATAATTTATTCATAATTGTGATAATTAGCAAAATTGTTAATAACCGTTACTCCGCCCAGATCGAACGATTTTCATAAGCCATGCATTTTTATATATCTCAGAATCTGTTCTCCTTCAAGCTTTTAATAGTTTTTATTTAAAAAAATCGAATTTTAGCAAGAGCCTTTTCAGTCAATAAATATTCATAACTATTTTTGTCATTAAAATTTTGATGGCATTCTAGTATATGGGACGTGTATCGCTGATAGTTCAAAAGTTACACATTATTTTACCATTAAGGGCTCTTTTGTCGTGTTGCGCATTAATTCAGTTTATTGCCAGTTTAATCATGATAGTTCTATTTTATATAATTTGAAGACGGAAAGTTCTTATTTGAGTTTTTGTTATGCTAAGCACCGTATCTGTTATATACGTACTATATTGAGACTCGCGTCGTCGCCATTAAAAACAAGTTCCAATCAAAGCACCGGAAGTACTGACGGCAAGTAGAATGTAAGCTCATTGTCGACAGCTGACACGTAAAAGTTTTGTAATAAAGTTTCACGATCTTTTAATAATGATTTATTCATCCAGGGTCCGTATATTACGTATATGCAATACATGGACCCTGATCCATCACAATGGATAGGGCCAACTGACTCTAAAACAACCATATAAGAAAATAACAGTATTGATAGAGCCTGTATAAACTCTGTGTAATTATCTAAAAATTTCAAATAACATTGTATTTTAAATTAGACTTGGCTGAATATATCATCAAGTGTGTCATGAAGAACTTTAAACTTGTGTAAAGTCAACCGTCAGTTTGAGAAAAAATAGCATTAATTAAGGTGTCCGCACTTGTACTTTCATCTAAATGTCCACATAAGGGTAAGAAATAAGTGACAATAAACTAGAAGCTAGAAGGGACTGACAAATTCTTGACAAAATATGAAAGTGACGTGACCTTAAATAAATCTGGGGATGACTTTCGTACATGTCTTTCTAGAATACGAATGCACATTGTCAGCTGTGGACACATTTATATTTCTACTATATATAGTGTCATTATTATGATTAGAAGCAGTTTATTACAAAAAAAGCTGGGTTTACTTTTTTATCAGTTCAAGATTTGGATGTTGGAATTATTTTTGGTTTTAAGTAGTTTTAACCCCATTCCGTGACTCTGTTAATTATAAGTGTGTTGCTTCTGTACTATAGTGGGTGAAAAATGGATATAAACATTAAAGTACTTATGTGGGTAAAACAATGACAAAATATACTGAATCGAATGAAATTTTCCCTTTGGCGCTTTGCAAATATGTTGTTTCTCTTGCAAGAAATTTGATATTATCCGTCCTGGTTTGGAAAATGAAGGTTAAAAATTAGTCTTATGCTTTTGCAATTTTTCATATGAATCAAATTCAGATCGTTAAGATATTATTATCATTATTTCATTGCCAATGGTTGAACTGTTGTAATACATGTCAATGTATTTCAGAAACGAGCGTAATACGATACAATAGGGTTATTAGTATAGTAACGTGATCCAGCATGCCGGATTTGCTCGAGTCGTGCGTCGGATCATACGAGTGCGTAGCACGAGTTTGATCCGACCTCGACGAGAGCCAATCCGGCTTATGGATCACATTACTATACTTATAACCCTTTTATTATATACCATTTGAGACTTGTCTGCGCGATAAACTAAATTAAAATGACATGCTAAGCATAAAATTGAAGGAAAAAAACCTTTTTAGCGCGAAATATACGTAGTGGCGACTTCAATTTATTGACGTCATCGTATAAACAAATAGTAACGACCCAGTCAAAAGCGACGTTAGTAACGTCATGTGCAGTTTAGGGCCAATTGAATGCGCTCTTTCAAATTATGCCGCGCTTTTTTTTTCTGTCAGACTGTATTTGATGGTTGAATATGGGCTGTATTTTTGGCAGAGTATATATAGGTATATAATAAATAAGCTGCCTCGGATGACGTGACAAACATTCGGGTACCTGTAATTTTGGAAAAAGAAAGAAAATATTGAAACTTTTTATCTACGTATATCTCGATATTTTACCAATCAATTTGACCAACAAAGTGATCCATAATACAATACATGCATTCCCTTAAACGTTTATAGAGGGCGTTTCTAGACCATACTATTTGAAAGACCTTGTACATGTATACGGACCCTGTTCAGACTTTCGCCCACTTCATGTGCGGGATACTGGCTGGGTCATGAAAAATGATACTGTCGGCTCATTTGCATAGAGTTTAGCTTGAAAATAGGGAACTGAGAAAATCATTTTCAGTAAGTATATACCGTCGGGTTACGGGTATCATGTTAATTTGGCCACAACATTTTTATGCTTGGTTTAAGTAAAACCCTTTCTAAATACTTCCATTTCTAGCTTTACTTACCACAGTAGGCTGATAATGTGCAGGACGTTGGGTTACACTGTATACTACCCAAGTATAGGAATGCGTCACATTGAGACGACAGTGAATCATAATTTGTATTCGTACGATATCTATATAATGACGTCATAACATGGCCGTCGTCTTCATTAGGTGTAGGAGGATGTGAACCAGAAGATTCGTGTGCTTTTAGTTTTAACAGTTGTATTTTCAAGTATATAAGTAGGTATAATTTTGACTGCATTGATTTATAGTACAATTCAATTAAACCAATTAATATTTGCAGAGTTATGTCTGTGACTATTTCGATGTTTTGAAAAATTAACACAATCTGTAATTTTTCCTATGTTTTCTTCACAGTGCTAGCTAGGTTCTTAATGTTACTGGCAAAACACAGATCTGTTGAAAAGATTAACTAAGCATGTTGATTTTACTTAAGCATATACATCATGTACATGGAGCATATTGAAAAGTTGAACAATTCTCTTCTGACTTGTGAGTCATTACATGTCCACTTGACCAAAGGGGTGAATTACATTTGATTTTGTAACAAAGTATATACTAGACAAGGAAACCGACTCAAAGGTCTGTTTGACAAAAAGTTGGGGTAGCTATGATTGGTCGCAGACTTGGTAAGTTAATTTATAGCATTGTAAAAATTATCACAGCGATTTGCTTTTAAACGATTTATGTAGTTTTAAATAATGTACATTGCTTCTAAGACGCAATTCACTCGTAGAAATTGCTACCACTTCTTGTCTAAACTAGAAGTTTAGGCAGCAATGATTGGTCACCGACTAAAAATCATCATGGTGATTTGCTTAAAATGGTTTACGTAGTTTTTGACAGTGGCCATTGCGTCTAAGACTCTCTTCACTTGTAGAAATCGGTACCTCGACTTTTGTCTGTCCTTGGAGTTGGTTCCCTTGTCTATACATACTTTGTTATAGAAAATCAATGTGCATTAGACTAAATTCTAATACTAATGTCCCACTTTAGAATTTGAGAATCTTGGGCTGTAAGTTCAACAGCACTAAATCATGAACCATTAAGTGAAACATCCATTGCCATCAAAAATGAGAAAGAACCTTCTAGCATAAAAATGGAACAGTTAGTATAAATATATTTATTTATACATGTGTATACTTTGGACTAAAATTGGGTCCTGGTTGGACTTGGAGAGCAATTCTTCAGTCATTTTGGGCATAATATAATATTAACAAGGATTGCTTCATATTATTGTTTCAGATTAATCATTAAGACAGGAAAGTTTTGTTGATTAAAAACTCAGAATGGCAAGTTATGGTAGAGGTTCGTTTGACCAGTTCTCTTCATACCAAGACAGTGGGTCTACAGGTAACTTTAACATTTCACACAAAAAACAAGGTCAACATTTCAAATTTTTTAGTTTCCCTAGTTCAAAATACACAGGTTCATAATGTATATATACATGTTACATGACTGACTGACATTGTCTTGGGTTATATGAAAATTGAATTATATATAAGAATAAAACTTTAGAAGAAATGGAATATTGAAACACATTTGTAACCTTACCTAATATTAAACTTAATTTAAAGTCATATGAACAAGAAAGAAGTCTTACTGCCATAAATAATCTTTATTTGTGCCAAAAAATTCCTAACTTGCTTTTAAAGGTGGTCAGTTACTTTTAGGCAACATTTTATGACAAATTTTACTTTTTAGCTCGACTATTCGAAGAATAAGGAGACTATTGCACTCGCCCCAGCGTCGGTGTCGGCGTCGGCGTCTGCGTTGGTTAAAGTTTTTCATAAAGTCAAATATCTTGAATACTATCAAAGGTATTGACTTGAAACTCAAACTATATGTTTACCATCAACATCTTCACCTGAGGAAACAATCCCCATAACTCTGTTTTGATTTTTGACAGATTTATGCCCCTTTTTAACTTAGAAATTTTGGTTAAAGTTTTTTATAAATTCAAATATCTTGAATACTATCAAAGGTATTGACTTGAAACTCAAAGTATGTGTCTACCATCAACATCTTCCCCTGAGGAAACAATCCCCATAACTCTGTTTTGATTTTTGACAGATTTATGCCCCTCTTTAACTTAGAATTTTTGGTTAAAGTTTTTTATAAATTCAAATATCTTGAATACTATCAAAGGTATTGACTTGAAACTCAAAGTATGTGTCTACCATCAACATCTACACCTGAGGAAACAATCCCCATAACTCTGTTTTGATTTTTGACAGATTGATGCCCCTTTTTAACTTAGAATTTTTGGTTAAAGTTTTTTTTTTAAATTCAAATATCTTGAATACTATCAAAGGTATTGACTTGAAACTCAAAGTATGTGTCTACCATCAACATATACACCTGAGGAAACAATTCCCATAACTCTGTTTTGATTTTTGACAGATTTATGCCCCTTTTTAACTTAGAAGTTTTGGTATTTTTTTTTTGTAAATTCAAATATCTTGAATACTATATAGGGTATTGACTTGAAACTCAAAATATATGTTTACCATCAACATCTACACCTGAGGAAACAATCCCCATAACTCTGTTTTGATTTTTGATAGATTTGTGTCCCTTTTTAACTTTGAATGTTTTGTTAAAGATAGAATACTATCGAACGTATTTACTGTCAACATCTTCACCAATGTTTTTGATTTTTGACATATTTATGCCCTTTTTAACTTAGAATTTTGTCACAGTTTTTCCAGACTAAAATGGAAATACTCAAAACGGCTTTCTTT
Source organism: Saxidomus purpurata (assembly GCA_022818135.1). Taxonomy (NCBI): domain Eukaryota; kingdom Metazoa; phylum Mollusca; class Bivalvia; order Venerida; family Veneridae; genus Saxidomus; species Saxidomus purpurata. The sequence goes on from JAFMSR010000005.1 coordinate 38,636,631, forward strand.
TGAAATGTCATAGAATAATTATGCAGCATGAAGCGTTCATGCTTTTTTAATTCTATACATATCAATTTTGAAAAGTTACAAAATTATTCATGATCAAATATACAAGGTCATGTATTTCTTTGAAATTATCCCCCCCATCCTCCCTCCAGTTGGCTTGCAGAATCCAGAGTAAGGCCTTGATTGCAATGTACATTTACAAAGGTCTTTGAACAAGTTTCATATCTTTGACCTTAATTCTTATAGACAATTACACAATACTCCTGTTCTTAGACAAAAACCCCATTTTACCAACAAGCTTTCGAATAGTCGAGCGTGCTGTCATGTGACAGCTCTTGTTGTATATTCTGTTAGAGATTTATTTAATGAACAAAAAGACCCATTACATACAGTTAGATCCCTACCAGAAATTTACATTTTATTAACTTTCATAAAATTTTGTTATTTCTCCCCTTTAATATGAAAGTAATTAAAACGTTGAGTATTTCTTTTTTATTTCAATATAATTTCTACTTTTACATTTGATTTGGATGGATATACAAATATTTTAACATTCTGAACCAAAATCCAAGTTTTAAAACTCTAGCTTCTGAATTCATGTATTTCCAATTATATTCTTTCATTTTTATCTAGCAAGAATTTCTAAAATTACAGTTCATGATAAATTTATGTAAGTTATGTAAGCAGAAGCTACGTTTTTATGATTTGTATACTTTAAGGCATTGTGTTACTCTTTTTCCAGGAGGTGATGACAGCACAAAACTCACACAGTCGATTGGCAACAATGTACAAAAGATATCCCAAAATGGTAAATGTTTTTGTTTGTTTTACTATTATATGACCGTCGACGCGCGAAAATGTACCTTCGGACATTTGTTACGTTATTCAACAATAATTGATAAATAAACCCATAAAATTCACATTTTTGTCACCCTCTTTAAATGCAAAACCAATGTTAAAAACTGATAGCCACTATATTTTCCTCAAAAGAAACATACTATTGGCTTCAAAATCATCCAGGACTATTACTATGGCAACAGCGATTTGAAATGATTCTTTTTATTATTTTGGCTATACCCTATAAAAAAAGGCATATCGTTGAAAGAAGACATGAAATAGTTCACCAGATATGATATATATTGAAAGAGTTTTTCCAGGAAGCGGACTCAAGAGTGACTCGATAAGCTACAAGCTTTCTTCGCAATCGAGCTAAAATAAATAAGTATAAACTAAACTAATATTTTACAATACCATAGAGAACTTTAGTGCCATGTTGATTAGAACATACATTGCAAGCGGTATAATGAATATTAATTACTTCCAGTGATAGCTCTACTTTGTGTCTATCATACTGGTGTTTATTTGAGCTATCTCAAAAAGAAACTTTTATCAAAAAAAAATAAGGTTGCCTGGTAGCTTATTTATCAGATTTTTATGTACATCCAAACCATAGCCTGTGATGAAAAGCTAAATGCAGATTTATTATTTAAATGACCAGAGGGAATTTTTCCCAGGAAACTTTTGTTTGCTAAGCTGAGCAGAGTATTGTCTATCATACTGGTGTTTATTTGAGCTATCTCAAAAGAAACTTTTATCAGAAAAATTAAGGTTGCCTGGTAGCTTATTTATCAGATTTTTATGTACATCCAAACCATAGCCTGTGATGAAAAGCAAAATGCAGATTCATTATTTAAATGATCAGAGGGAATTCTCCCTAGGAAACTTTTGTTTGCTAAGCTTGAAACCTTCAGACAGAATTGAATTACTTGCTACATCATCTATGGTTTTTACCTTAAAGTTTTTTGGACCTTAAATGGCTGGTGACAAATGTATCTATATAAATGTTTAATTACAGTTAAACAGTTGGAGAAGGCTGTGCAGCAGATTGGGACCCCACAGGACTCTGAAGAGACCCGGGATAGAGTGTAAGTATCTTCATTTACGTGTCACCTTCCCTCATCCAACATAGTTTAAATATCTATTATTATATATCTTCAATTCAGCATCTTGTAAAACACTGCATTTAGTAATTAATGGAAGTCTTTTTTCAGGGAAAACACTGGATCTTAGCTATATGCTAGTTACTCATTAATGTCCAAAGTTGTGAGTATGACTTTATCTTTCAGTCATCAGATTACACATTCCACAAACCAGCTGGCAAAAGAAACAAACAAAGACATGCAGACCTTGGCCCACCTTCCAGTCCCAGCCAATGCACAGCAAGCGGTAGGTTGTAGTACAAAGATGCTGTCCCTTGCATAATTGTCAGCCATCCTGAAATTAAACAGTGCACACAGTACTGCCTTGTTTTAAGAAATTATACCATTTAAAAAATATATGTGTAGAAGTCTTGCATAGTTACACATTCAATACAAAAAATGTTTTACATCATTTGTACTATCCTACCACTGAAATTTGACAGTGACGTCACAATTTGTTTACAATTTTATACTCCAGCAAGAAAAGATAGGTATATTCCACTTGATCAATGCAGAACTATAGTTTTATGTTAATTTTAAATGTCAATATCAGTTTAAATTTTTCTTTTTATATATTTTACTTTTGTTTTATGTGAAATTATCTGTGTAATGAAACATTTTTTGTGGTATTCCTTTAAAGATAAAACCTGAAAATAAACAGCAATATGTTCTTAAAAAATAAAATCCAGTAAATACCTGTGATGGGATTCGAACCTGCACCATTTGTGCAGAAACACAGATTGGTGAACCTTTACCACGACACTACATCTACTGACTGACCGGCAGTATCAAAACATAAGTGTTATCGAATCAAATGTTGAATATATTGACTTATCAAAGATTTGTAAGCAAATACTGTCTTGATTTAGAGGTAGGACAGTAAAACTTGTTTAGGATACTTTAAATCTTGTTTTTATTTATCCCCCCGCCGAAGGCGAAGGGGATATTAGAAATGCCCTTCGTCCGTCCGTCCGTCCGTCCGTGCGTCCGTCCCAATTTTGTCCGGAGCATAACTCCAAAAGTACTTGAGGGATTTTCTTCAAACTTCATACACTGACAGAGCACATTGGGAGGAAGTGCAGTGTGTAAGAACAATAACTCTACTTTGCCTACTTTTAGAGTTATTCCCCTTTTATCAGATTTACTTGAAAAACTTTGTCCGGAGCATAACTCCAAAAGTACTTGAGGGATTTTCTTCAAACTTAATACACTGACATAGCACATTGGTAGGAAGTGCAGTGTGCAAGAACAATAACTCTACCTTGCCTACTTTTAGAGTTATTCCCCTTTATCAGATTTACTCTAAAAGTTTTGTCCGGAGCATAACTCCAAAAGTACTTGAGGGATTTACTTCAAACTTAATACACTGACATAGCACATTGGTAGGAAGTGCAGTGTGCAAGAACAATAACTCTACCTTGCCTACTTTTAGAGTTATTCCCCTTTATCAGATTTACTTGTCCGAAGCATAACTCCAAAAGTACTTGAGGGATTTTCTTCAAACTTAATACACTGACATAGCACATTGGTAGGAAGTGCAGTGTGCAAGAACAATAACTCTACCTTGCCTACTTTTAGAGTTATTCCCCTTTATCAGATTTACTTGTCCGAAGCATAACTCCAAAAGTACTTGAGGGATTTTCTTCAAACTTAATACACTGACATAGCACATTGGTAGGAAGTGCAGTGTGCAAGAACAATAACTCTACCTTGCCTACTTTTAGAGTTATTCCCCTTTATCAGATTTACTTGTCCGAAGCATAACTCCAAAAGTACTTGAGGGATTTTCTTCAAACTTAATACACTGACATAGCACATTGGTAGGAAGTGAAGTGTGCAAGAACAACAACTCTACATTGCCTACTTTTAGAGTTATTCCCCTTTATCAGATTTACTTTAAAAGTTTTGTCCAGAGCATAACTCCAAAAGTACTTGAGGGATTTTCTTCGAACATAATACACTGACATAGCACATTGGTAGGAAGTGCAGTGTGCAAGAACAATAACTCTACCTTGCCTACTTTTAGAGTTATTCCCCTTTATCAGATTTACTTGAAAAACTTTGTCCGGAGCATAACTCCAAAAGTACTTAAGGGATTTTCTTCAAACATAATACACTGACATAGCACATTGGTAGGAAGCGCAGTGTGCAAGAACAATAACTCTACCTTGTCTACTTTTAGTCAAATAGAAAAATATCATACCTATACTGATAATGAACATTAATATAATTTTGCAAACCTTCTCTTCATTGCCTTATTCTTTTTCCACTTACTTGAAAACTGTACTCAGCATGACCATAACTATACGGCTTTATAAGGATTTCCTCTCGCCAAGTAAAATGTACAAAAGTACAACCTTCAGGTAACCTTTTCCTGGCGGGGGGATTAACCATGTGTAACATGGCTCTTGTTAATTTTTGCAATACATACATGTGGTCATAGATGGATGCTTTTATGACTCATGTTCTAGAGAATGGTTTCCAGACAAGACTGCATATACATAAAGTTTCAATAATATTTTCACACTTGAATTTACAAAAATCACAAGACGTCAGAACACTTTGAGTGAAGAACGTTGACATTATAAATGCAACAGTACAGTCATGTAGATAAGAAATATTTCTTCATAAATTTCTACATTTTAACTATTCCAGAGGCAATTAAAGATGCAGCGGGAACGACTCACAGAACAGTTCAGTGATGTTCTGAAAAATTTCCAGACAGTTCAGAGAACAGCTGCAGAGAAAGAGCGAGCCAGCATTTCACGTGCTAGAGCGGCGTCTAGTTCCAACTACGTAAGATTTTCATTCTGTTAATTACATTCCTTAAAAGTTTTGTTGTACAATTTTGTCTTCTTTACATATTAACTTACTAGATGAGTGTGCATTGCTTTTTTTTATAGGGATTATGTTGTTTTTTGGTACACTGAACTGAAAGATATGAATAAGCATGCTTAAAAACAGTTCTGTTGATGTTGTCTCACAGGAGAGTTTAACTTTGGCATTTCATATATAAGACTAACTTAATATTGGATGATAGAAACAATACAATTCTACATTGTATGATTATTTCTTTATTGAAAAACTACAAACATACACAGAGGATTTCCCCTTACAGCACAGATACCAAGGGCATGATTTTGATTACATGTGCCAATAGGTCAATAGTTATTGTTCTATATTGGTCATTTATTTGCCACTTTAGTTAATGCTTCTAAGCGTTTGAAATAGCATGTACATTGGTGTTTCCGTAAATCAGAAAATAATTGATTCCAAATTTTATGAACGAAGCAACAATGCAGTTTTGTTTTGTCCTTTACTCAACATACTTCAAACATAAATTTATATAGAGACACCGTCGTGGTCCATTAATAGATTTTTCGGTAAGTAAGTATAGTCTTTGTTTCTTCTGGCAGTCAGATCTTTACTGGGTTCTGCAGCTGTTAAGTTGCCTTTTAAAATTGATTTCCATCCTATTTTACAGTTCTATCATCTGTTTGATAAGTTTGATCATCTTTTCTATTGCAAAGACTTCAGCTCAACTGGCACAAAGTGCCAGTGTTTGCTGTTGTGATCGGTTGATGTCCGTTTTTGTTGTTGTCATTCATTGCTTCCAGCAACATCTCCTCCTTAATCAGCGGGCCAATTAAATTTCAACAAAACTTTATAGTCCTCTACCAAAATTGCTCAAATCATGTCACTCCGCTGCACATAATGATACTAGAGCTAAAAAGAGAAAAATCTCTGAATGACATCTCATAAAAGACTAGTCCGAATTTGAAATAATTTCACATAAATTTTCGTCATGTTGCCATTTACCAAAAGTGCTCAGTTCCACTCCGTTGCACAAGATGGCTGCAAGTGCTAAAAATAGAAAAATCTTAACATCTCCTAAATGGCTGATCTGATTTTGACATTTATAGAACAAGGGCTAAAAATAGGAAAAATGAAACTGTTCGGATTTTGAAGGGATTTCACACACTTGTTCCTCAGGTGACCCTCGTTCAAAACGTATCACTCCATTGCACAAGATTGTCGCCAGAGCTAAAAATTAAATAATATTTAAACAGCTAGTCGGTTTTGTAAAATAGTTCCACACAATGTTCCTTGGGGGACCCTTTGGAGCAATGGTGCTCATGTGAGCGATATAGGGCATCATGACCCTGTTGTAAGAATGCAGTTAAAAGTCTTGTGTATCTGTCATTGAATAATACAGTGTATTTGATACATAAATTCATTCTATGAATGTCTTGAGCACCTCGCGTTATAGCCACATTTATATTATAATTTTCCAGAGCAAACTAGATGTTTGTTTTCAATTACACAACAATATTGTATGTAGATAATACACTGGTTACAGTCCTATTTTCGGGATCTTGTATCATATATTTTTTTATAATTCCCACACTAGTTACCAAATCTTTATGAATTTTAACCTCAGCTAATTTCGGATGGTCATGCCACTGAAGAGTTTGTTTACTTTTAGAAATAGAAAATTATCCAACTGTGGCAGATATGAGGCCCGACAATGAGGTCACCAAGGGAGGTAATTTTTAGCTCGACTATTCGGAGAATATGGAGAGCTATTACAGTCACTTGTGCGTCGGCGTTGGCGTTGCTTCTTTGGTTAAAGTTTTGCCTGCTAAGTACTATCATGCACATATCTCAGTTACCACTTATGATATTGACTTGAAACTTTGTTAATGTCTTTAGGGGTGTCATACAATCAAGGCAGATAACTCTTGAAAACATTTAGTACAAATTATGGCCCTTGTTTGACTTTGAAAATTTGGTTAAAGTTTTGCCTGCTAGGTACTATCATGCACATATCTCAGTAACCACTTATGATATTGACTTGAAACTTTGTTCTTGCCTTTAGGGCTGTCATACAATCAAGGCAGATAACTCTTGAAAACATTTAGTACAAATTATGGCCCTTGTTTGACTTTGAAAATTTGGTTAAAGTTTTGCCTGCTAGGTACTATCATGCACATATCTCAGTAACCACTTATGATATTGACTTGAAACTTTGTTCATGTCTTTAGGGTGTCATACAATCAAGGCAGATAACTCTTGAAATCATTTAGTGCAAATTATGGCCCTTGTTTGACTTTGAAAATTTGGTAAAGTTTTGCATGCAAGGTACTATCATGCACATATCACAGTAACCACTTATGGTAGTTATATCAAACCTTGCAATAGTGTTCAGGGTAAATTTTGTATCAAACAATTAATTTCCTAAAAATTAAATCAATAGTTATAGATTTTGACTTTTTTTATGATTCAACTTTCCTAGTTTATACTTAATAGTTAGCAGAATTTTGTTTTGCTATTATACTGATAAAAGTTTTGTTTTATTAGCAAACACCCACAATAGTCGAGCATGCTGTCTTATGGACAGCTCTTGTTACAATCAAGAGTACCCTAATTTCTGAGTTGTCTGCTTGTTTCGTCCTCTTTATCCTAAGTCTTTTAAAATTCTAAACTAAAATAGTAAAGCAGCAGGTATTCTGTAATTTGCAGACTTCAGATAAATTGATCTTCTGGGTTCAGTTGCTTCTAAAAGCCAATACTGTGATGACACTGTTTTTGAAAGAAAGAAATTAGGACAGTGTACAGATAGTTTCATTCTCCTTCTGTAAGGGAAATTCTCCCATTTTCGTTGAGCGATTATTGTTGGCTTGGTTGAAATCAAATGTCTGAAAAATTGACAACAGACGATACTCAATAATTACAAAATTAAGCGTTTAAAACAGTGTCCAAATTAAAGGTTCCGGAACTAAAGGACTGTAACCAGACGCGGGAGCTTTATCATTTCTTCAACTTCTAAACTTCTTAACGTCTGTACATGTTATAGAAAATACTTGCATGGGCTGAAATTGAAAGGGTTAATTGGGAAAATGGGGGAAAGGGCTATTTATTTTACAATCACACGGATTCAGTGTATATCACTTGCCAATATGTGGCACACACAAAATCATGTAAATATACCTCACTTTTGGGGAGATAAACAATTTAATATTACCTGACCTTAAAGTAATAAACATATTTGTTGCAAAAAAATCTTACTTTTTCCCCTTTTTAGCTCACCTGAGCTGGCTCAGGGTGAGCTATTAGGATCGATGAATGTCCGTCGTCCGTCGGACGTCGTCCGTCCACATTAAGTTCGTTAACACTCTAGTGGTCACATTTTTAGCTCGACTTTTCTATGAAAAGGGGAGCTATCCTACTCGCCCCGGCGTCGGCGTTGGCGTCACACCTTGGTTAAGTTTTTCGTACCACCCCACTTTATTTCAGAAGTATTAGAGGTATGGCTTTGAAACTTACCATACTTGTTTACCATCATAACCTCCATCTACAGACAAGAGTACATAACTCTGTCAAGGTTTTTGACAGAATTATGGCCCTTTTTACTTAAAAAGTGTATTGAGCTTGGTTAAGTTTTTTGTACCACCTCACTTTATTTCAAAACCATTGGAGGTATTGCTTTGAAACTAACCATACTTGTTTACCATCACGACCTTCATCAACAGACAAGAGGACATAACTCTGTCAAGGTTTTTGACAGAATTATGCCCCTTTTTGACTTAGAAAATACATTGAATATGGGTAAAATCCACTTATTGCCTTAACCCTTTGAGATATTGCTTTGAAACTTTTAACGCTATTTCACATCATTACCCCCATCTGTACGCAAGAGAAGGTAACTCTGTCAGGGATTTGTTTTAAAAATTAAGGCCTTTTATCGACTTAGAATCTTGGTTAAGTTTTTCGTACCAGTCCACTTTTTGACTGAACTGTTTGAGATATTAATTTGAAAGTTGGAATATTTGTTTACTATCATGATCCAAAAACATGGGCAGGAGAAGGTAATTCTGTCAAGGATTTTATTTGAATTATGGCCCTTTTTGACTTAGAATTTCAGTTAAAATTTTCATTCTTGTCCACTTGTTGACTTAACCATTTGAGATATTACTTTGGAAGTTGGAGTTCTTATGTGCCATCATGAGACCTATCTGTAAGCAAGAGAAGATAACTCTGTGAAAATGTTTCTTGATTTGTACTTAGAAATTCCTAGTTAAAGTCTTGTGTGCCCTTAACTGTCAAAGTTTTGTTTTATAGGCAAGCACTAAAAAAGTCGAGCGCGCTGTCCTACTGACAGCTCTTGTTTCCTCAGTTGTCACGAAACTTGGTCAGGATGTTTGTCCCAGTAATTACTCGGACGAGTTCGAATATGGGTCATCTGGGGTCAAAAACTAGGTCACAGAGCCCAAAAATAGAAAAATCTTGTTAAGGCTCTAGAGGCTACTCTTTCAGTCCAAATATCCTGGCAATTTGTCAGAAAGGTTGTTTCTATGATTTCTAGCTCAAGTTTTAATATGGGTCACCTGGGGTCAAAAACTAGGTCACACAGCCCAAATATGGAAAAACCTTGTTAACACTCTAGAGGTAACATTTTCAGCCCAAATATCCTGGAAATTTGTCAGAAAGGTTGTTAAGTTGATTTCTAGCCCAAGTTCGAATATGGGTCATCTGGGGTCAAAAACTAGGTCACAGCCCAAATATGGAAAAACCTTGTTAACACTCTAGATGTTACATTTTCAGCCCAGATATCCTTGAAATTTGTCAGAAAGTGCAGATCATGATCAGACAGCAAAATAATGAAAGTGCAGATCATGATCAGACAGCTAAATTATGAAAGTGCAGATCATGATCAGACAGCTAAATAATGCATAGCAAACAGTGCAGATCATGATCAGACAGCAAAAAATAAAAAGCTGACAGTGCAGATCATGACCAGCCAACATACAATGAATAGCTTACAGTGCAGATCATGATCAGACAGCAAAAACATGAATAGCCAACAGTGCAGATCATGATCAGACAGCAAAATAATGAGGCCTAGAGCTTAGATATTCAGCATGTGGCAATAATTGACTCTCTACCAAGATTGTTCAAATCCTGACCTCAGGGTCAAAATTAACCCTGCCTAGGGGGGGGGGTCTTTTGATTTTACATAGGCTTATTAAGAGGATATCATGAGCCAAAGGTAAAAATTGATCCTTTCTGCTATTAATAACCTTTTTATTTTTGCCAATGGTAGACAGGTGAGCGATACAGGGCCATCATGGCCCTCTTGTTCCTTTAATTCAATACAGTTGAAGTAGAGGTAGAAATTTGATTAATATACATTTAAATCCAAAGGACATATATGCATAAACATTTGCAGCAGAACTTGGTCAAGATTTGTTCATTTTTTGAATACTTATACTGTTGAATACATTAGAAACAAAGTAAACATATTGGTGAATAATGAATTTCAAAGATTAAAGTCAAAGCCATTGTATAACACTTCATAATCAAGGGCATCTTTTAATCAGAAGCTAATATTGATCTTATTGTTCTTTTTTATTACAAACACCTTTGCATGACAATGATTTCTGTATTCTAAAAAGTATCCCCATTTGTTTTGTCAATACCGGTAAGTTGCCTGATTTTATTTAATGTATGCAGACACAATTGCATGTCCTAGCTTTCAAGAGATTATTCTAGTTTGCACCTTAATATGCCATGATACCTTAACTATGTCTCCCCTCATACTGGAAGAGATGTGGCATTCTTGCAATTGATGTCTATTTGTCAGTTGGTACAGCTGGCACAAAGCATGTCTCCTATGTCGTCTTGTACCATTTACAAATTTTGAAATAACTTTCACAAATGTTTGAAAAAAGTTAACACACACAAGATACTCCTGTTCTGAAGACTGTAGTGTAGTGACAGGGATGGATCAAGTGCTGAGTACTCTTAGTATTACTTATTAATAAGTCTTTCATGGTACTGAATACTTTTTAGCTCACCTGGCTATGCCAGGGTGAGCCAGGGTGAGCTTTTCTGATCGATGATTGTCCGTCATCCGTCAACATTTTGATTCAAATGACATCTCCTCTGAAACCTCTAGGCCAATGTTGATAAAACTATGCAGGAATGTTCCTTGCATGAAGCTCTACCAAAATTGTTAAAAAAAAATCCATTCCATGCAGAACTCTGGTTGCTATGGCAACAAATAGGAAAAACTTTAAAAATCTTCTTCTCTGAAACCACAAGGCCTAGAGCTTAGATATTTGGCATGTAGCATTGTCTAGTGGACCTCTACCAAGATTGTTCAAATTATGACCCCCGGATCAAAATTGACCCTGAGGGGGTGGTCACTTAGTTTTGCATAGGAATATATAGGAAAAACTTAAAAAATCTTCTTCTCTGAAACCACAAGGCCTAGAGCTTAGATATTTGGCATGTAGCATTGGCTAGTAGACCTCTACCAAGATTGTTCAAATTATGAGTCCTGGATCAAAATTGACCCCACACTGGGGGTCACTTAGTTTTACATAGGCTTATGTAGGAAAAACTTTAAAAATCTTCTTCTCTGAAACCACAAGGCCTAGAGCTTAGATATTTGGCATGTAGCATTGGCTAGTGGACCTCTACCAAGACTGTTCAAATTATGACCCCCGGATCAAAATTGACCCCGCACAGGGGGTCACTTAGTTTTACATAGGCTTATATAGTAAAAACTTTAAAAATAATCTTCTCTGAAACCACAAGGCCTAGAGCTTAGATATTTGGCATGTAGCATTGGCTAGTGGACCTCTACCAAGATTGTTCAAATTATGAACCCTGGGTCAAAATTGACCCCGCACCGGGGGTCACTTAGTTTTACATAGGCTTGCATAGGGAAAAATTTAAAAATCTTTTTCTCTGAAACCACAAGGCCTAGAGCTTAGATATTTGGCATGTAGCATTGGCTAGTAGACCTCTTCAAAGTTTGTTCAAATATGCCCCTGGGGTCAAAATTGACATTGCCCGGGGCGGGGGATCATTTGTTTTGCAAAGGCGTATATAGGAAAACTTATTTGGTATATAACATTATCTAGTGATCTTCCACCAGGCAAGTGGACTTGTACCAAGGGGAGCGATATAGGGCCATCTTGGCCCTCTTGTTTGCTTCAGTACTTCCAGAGTACAGCAGTATAAACATGTGCCAGCATAAACTTTTGTCAGAATTTATTAGTGTATTAGAAAACACACATAATGCCCAATACACAAGTTTTGTTCAAATTGGAACAACAAAATGTAACTACATGAGGAATTATTTAATGTCACAGATTTTGACTGTCAAGTACTTATGCTATGTAATACTGTGTGACTGTCAAACAAAATTCTATAAAAGAATATGGCCATGTAACTAAACTGCATTTGATTTTGTTTCTATTCTGTATCTTCCAAATACATGGACTGCATTCTATATAGCCTAAGCTTACACAATTGTTACCCCATGTGATGAGGATGTGGCATGCACAACACCCAGTCAGCTGCTTCCAAGGTCAAGTTAAAATTTAAGGGCTTGAACTCTGTACATTAGCATCATATTGCAATGTTTCCTGTTCGCTCTATATCTTTTAAGTGCATGGAACAATTTCAATATAACTTCACAGAATTGTTACCCATGTGATGGAGGTGTGTCATGCATAACATTACACTCAGCCACCTACTCGGGTTACGGTCACACTAAGGGCTCACAGCCCCTTCACATAGTGTTTTGTAGCAATATTTCATGTCCTCTCTGTAGCTCATTCATGCATGGACAATTATTACCCAGCAATCTCATTAAAATCATATCTTAATTTACGCTCCTCTACTTAAATTAGCAAAGCGAAGATACTGAGTCTGATTTTAATGAGATTGATTACCCAGCGCCATATGGATGTGTTGCAAACAACACCCAGACACTACTCCCAAGGTCAAGGTCAAACTCAGGTCTTAGACAATGGTTTTATATAGCTGTATCTATATTGCCACCTGTACATATAAAATCAAATAAACTGTGACATACATGTCCTCCTGGGCATTTTCATTGTTTTACCTTCACTTGTGTACACCCTTCTCTTTAAATTGCTCCAAACCGACAGGGGGCAATACCTCTTCAGCTTGTTTATCAATGACATGTTTTGTTTATTGTATTATGAGTACTAAGTATTCTAGGTATGGACTGAAAATTTCCGATAAGTACTTAAAAAAATGGTACTTGTACTCATTGTACTTGTTTACAAGTACCCCATTTCTGTGTAGCGGTCTTGGGTTTATGCCAAGGTCACACTAAGTGATCAGAGGTTATATGAATGCATTTTTTGTGACTCGGCATCTCCAAAATAGATTTGATATTTTTAAATATCTTTGTACAAGTATTTATCAGATTGAGAAGATTTGCAGGGCTTAAACTTACTCCTCTAAGTTCAAGGTCAGAGTAATTATTTGATGTCAACAGCGTTTTGAGGGGAGACATATGTTTTTGTTAAGAAATTAAAGAAACCTCTTTAGTTTGTGGTTGATAATGGCAAATGTAATCAATGTGAATAAAACCCGGGTTAAGGATTGTTTAGTTCCAATATTCAGTAACTTGTTAAATAATCTAACACATTTTCTAAGTTTAAATATTACACAAATAACAATGAAAATAGTTTGATATTCATAAACTTGATGACTTGTAAATTCTTAGCATTAATCAACTGAAAAATATTGAGATCTACATAAACAAGTTGCATAGATTGTAATGCATTAATTTAAGATAAGTACATATTAATATTCATACCTCCTGGAATCAGCTTGTCTGTCTGTCTGCCTTTAGACATAATGTTGTGAACGCAACTCCTCCCACAGTTTTGCATCAGAAGCTTTCTTGCTTGGCACAGTTACGACACATGATGTTCAGATATGCTGAAAACTGAAAAATTGTTGATGTCAAAAATATTGTCAGAGTTGGGCCATTAGGTTTTTTTCTCCAGAATTTGCTATATGGTTAACACAATCCCTGTGGACCCAACTCCTACAGTTGACATGCAGATGTGCATGAAGTGAAAAGTTTGTTTATGGTCTCA
>JAFMSR010000005.1:38651039-39003539 GCA_022818135.1 Saxidomus purpurata
CAACTGAGAATAATAAGCTAAATGCAAAATGTTCTCTTTTATTAACCCATTTAAAAAGTAAGAAAATGAATTCGTTTTTATTTCTTTTTTATTCTGTGAAGTACTTGGTAAAACAGGGTTGTTATAGGATTTGTTTATTAATGTTTATATGAACGTGTTTTTCATGAATTCGCTTAGAACTGCATATGCTTTTGTATTATGTTTGCTTACTTTTAAGTGTTAATCACTGTTGACATCTTATGGGAAAATAAAACTTAAATCTTGCTCAATTTTACACAAACTGAAATTATGCGCATGGGAAACGTTTCCAGTTTTTCTGTATGACAAATAGCACGAGTGACAGATGTTTGGCAGGCTTCCATTATTACTCAAAGAATTATGATTTTATGAAAATCAAGTTTTTGTTGAAATAAGACGTAAATATTTCTATAAAACAATGGGGCATTTTACAAGCATGAGAAAATCTGATCGTACAGGTATGCATCGTTTGCAAGATGCATAATGACGTTATACAGATTGCTCGGGGGATCTGTTACACCACCATAGGTTAATACAAATACAACGGCTTTTATCTTCTATTTATTTGGATTACATGACTCTCGTTTTTACTTCACGAACAGAGAGAGGAAAACAAAATGTTTTATACGATTAGTTTTACGACTTATTGTCAGCAAATTGTTGATAATTATTACATCTGTTTGTAAACTCGCTTTATTCTTATCTGCTTTCCTTTTTACAGAAAGGTGTGTTAAGTTTGCTACCAAATTTACACTTGGGCTGGGTCTTGTTCAAATAAAGTTGTCAAAACGAGAAAGATGTATGGAGCTGGCTACCAGATTTAGACGGCTTGTTCAAATATAGTTGTCAAAACGAGAAAGATTTGTAGAGTGGGCTACCAAATACTCTGAGGCTGGGTCTTGCTCATATAGAGTTGTCAAAACCATAATGATGTGAGCAGTTCACTACTTTTACTCTAAGGTTAGGTCATGTTCATATAGAGTTTTCAAAATAAGAATGGTGTATTTATTGAATAATGACTGTTTAAACCAAGAATGGTATGCGGAAGTTTCCTACTAAATTTCCTGTAAGGTTGAATCTTGTTCAAACAGAGTCACAGTCAAAATCTCAAAGGTGTGTAGAGTTAGCTAAATCTTGGTCTTGTTCAATTAGACGGTTAAAAAATCCTAATGATGTGTTGAGTTTGCTACCAAGTTTACTCTAAGGCTATGTTTTGTTCAGATAGGGCTGTCAACATCAGAAAAATGTGTGAAAATCGAAACCGAAATTTTTCTATAAGGGCTGGTCTAATCAAGAAGGATTATCAAAATCAAAAAGGTGTGTGGAGTTTCCTACCGAATGCCTACCGGTTGGGTTGTGTTCAAATACAGTAAACAGTTGCCAAATGAGAAAGATATTTGGAGTTCACTAGTAAGTTAATCTATGGTTGGGTCATGTCCAAATAGAATTTTCAAACCAGAATGGTGTGTGGTATACTCTTATATTCGGTCTTGTTCAAATAGGGTTGTCAGAATCAGAAAGGTGTATGGAGTTTGTTACCAAATGTACACTTAGGCTGGGTCTTGTTCAGATTGAGTTGTCAAAACCGGTAAGGTGCGTGGAAGGCACTCCGGCTTGATCTTGGTAAAAATAATTGTCAAAATCAGAAAGACGTATTGTGTGAGCTACCAAATTTATCCCAGGAAACACTATGTTTTAGGAAAAGGGTCGCCGAAATACACGTGTAGTTTAACTAAACAGCTCTTTTTCTCATTCGACAGCGCGGTGGCTCAGTTTTTTTAATAAGTACTTGTAGCCATGCGTCACTCCTTAATGTATACCCATTTTAGAGTTTAAATTGTAATATAGTCTAAATACAATAAACAAAGATATCAAACAAATGATCTCGAGTCAAAATTAAAAAACCCCCCCCAAAAAAAAAGGGTTTTTTAATGGGAAAAAAAAAAAAAAAAAAAAAAAAAAAAAAAAAAAAAAAAAAAAAACCCCCCCCCCAAAAAAAAAACCCGACCAAAAAAGTCGGTAATGTATCAAAAGTTAATTGTACAGGACACATATTTCGCCAATGACAAAGTTCTGTCTCAAATGTGCCCAGATACCATCGAGTTTTTAACTTCAAATTAAAATCTTTTTAGACTGCCAATCTTGTTTTTAAATTAACCATATTTACGTGACCAATACCTTCAAATTCAATATGTTGTAACGAACAAGGTGTCGCAGTGAGATATAAAGACTTCAGACGAGTGGGTCAAAGATAGGGTAGAAGGGGTTCTGTTGGCTACCAGTGTGAAAGAGTAAGATCAAACTGATCGAAAGAAATCTAGATTCCTGTCACCCTTATCGCCTTTTAAATGGATATTTTACTGCTCGTGCAAAATTGCATAACACTTAAAATGCAATAAACGCAAAAATAATACCAGCGTATAACACTCAAGTATATTATGTTGTTTTCTCTTTTGCTCGTAAATACGAACAAAAAGATGTCGAATCTATGGTTTTGGAGCAGGCTGAAATTTGATGATTGCTGCGCTGTATTACATCAAAGATAACGATCTATGTAATCATTGTTTATGAAAACATTTTATCCTGCATGTCAGGTCCCGGCCCACCCGGCCCTTAATAAATAACAGAATTAATGCAGGCATACGATACTACGTGAATCGGAACACTTATGATTTGTAAAACGGCAGTGACATAGAGAGATAACGAGTAGGGGATATATTCAATTCAATTCAATTCATCCAAAAAGCCCAGTGTGTACAACTATTTCACAATAGGACAGAGGACAACCCTCGAATTTTCCGGCATTGATAAAAGGAACACTTCTTTTAGTTCCGCAAGCATCTTAATTTTATTGTATATGAATTTTAACTTTTGACAATATTAAAAAGATACCCGGTACCGGAAGATTAGGTTTCCCGTTTCATGGAACCATCTCCCGACGCTTTGCCGAGTTTGAACTGCGTTTCAATTAAAAATTGCGGCTCCAAAAGTAGATATTTTTTAAAGCATTTAAATTGTTTCTTTTATATACCGTATTTACAGGAATTTAACAAGCGACGGCAGGTCACATAAATCAGGCTACTAGTATATAATGACTGAGAAATCCTTTTGTAATACCATTGTAGTCATTACATAAATTTAAGTTCAAACGACTTTGTAGTTTAATTTACAACATGATTTTGACTGCGCAAAAATATATGTAAGATAAATCATGTAATAAATAATAAAATTTGAAAAAGAATGAATTCATTCTTCTGTTTTGATAAATAAAAGGTACACTATAAAAAATTTGACACTCGTTACAACTTCTGAATCAGCTGATACTGTTTACAGCAAAGTATATAAAGAGTGGCTTTTAAAACATACATATAAAAATAAATTTAATTCAGTTTTTAATGGTTAAACAAAAATAAATAAATACTTACGAGAAAGCTGTATTTGTCTTGACAAAATCAGATTAAAATCCTTCAACAATAACCACACTATGAATATCAAAATGTTTAAAATATATGTTTTATCCATAATTTCACGGTATCTATACCACTGTTTGAAAATAAAAGTCTCAAAATTTGCAGTCACTAGAATTTCGAATAAAAACTGAGACAAAATGACATCTGGTGATCCGAATCAAGCTCAAGTACTTTGAACCAATTAGAGTTTCCTCCTCGTTATTCCAAATCTGTGCAGGCAACACTTGAAATCAACATGCACTAGCTATAGAAACTTATCAGTGGGGAACAGGGGAGAATGGCTGTATTTAGAGGAGGACACATTCAGCAACAATCTTTCATTCACAGTGTATATCCGGATGCAGTTACAGAACAGGGATTGTTGAAATAACCGCACAATGTATCACACAGTCTCAACTTTATTGGTGTTTCGAAACTTTTTAGTCAAACTCGCGTATAACTCGAACTGTTTTATCCAGTGAACGTTTTTAAGCTGACTACTTTAACTCAAGCCAATATATGTATTAATCTTAGTTCTGAAAAGTGTAATAGAAATGATATTCGAATATTCGTTATCAACATATGATATATTTCGATTGTATTCGAATATTCGTTAAAGCAAAAACCCTTTTCTATGATGAAATAACCACGACCAAAATCTTTTTATGAAACACAAATTCTGTTTATTAGTATAATCTCCAGCAACTTGTTACATTTGAGAAAAGCTCATTTAATTAACTTGGAAAATCTGAAAATGTCGAACCGGACTGATTACTAATGCCAGTTGAAATTCTATACAAATTTTCAACAATGTTTGATTGCACATTTTAGCTTATCCGAGCTGAACTTAAAAAGAATTAAGCTTGTAAGTTAAACACTGTACTTCTTTAATATAATAAAGACAAGTTGTCCGCCACGGTAATGAGTTTAATCATCTTGAATGGCTGAAGAAAGTAACTACTAGAGAGAGAGAGAGAGAAAAAACACCCACGCTGCCTGTTTTCCTATCAGCTTCTTTGTTTACAATAACTTTATCTCGGTTTTTCATCAGCTTCTATTAATGAAGTAACATGTCAAAAAAGTAGATGAAAACCAGCGAACTTATACATGTCAGAGGCCACAAATATTTGGAAGTGATGACCTTAATGAGTAGGTAATAGTTGAGTCAGCTGTACCATAAGGGTATCTGATATAAGCTGATGAGAGATTTCTAGCCAACTTATGTTAAACTGACTGGAAAATACAAAATATAATCAAATGGAAATGGTGGTGTTTATGACGACAACAACAACATAGTGCATGCGGACATATAAACACATACGTGGCCCATAAACTGTGCCTACATTTTACATTTAAACCACCTAATAAGAGCACTGTTATGGAATAAAGCTATAATAAATATGACTGCATGATGCGAATACACCAGATCTATTAGTTTTTTATTTGGTTCGGCACCAGTGTCCTAAATACTTTTTGGCAGCAAAACTTCTTAATATAAATACTTCGTCTTCGTATAACTGACATATTATTTTTGCCAAAGATGTTTAGACTATGCGACTAGGGTTCGAGCCATACATTAGTGATGGCTATACATTTAAGGCATCAGAAATGTTGGTACATTTAGTTACCCAAATGCTTACTCAGTTTTCGTCGTGAGTATCTAAAATTACTTAACTCGAACTTTCCAGTGTCCAGGGGCTTGATTATTAGAAGTAAAAGTAGTGTGCACCAATCGGTGTTTAACCAAATCGTATTGGTGTAAGTGACATTGACAAAGCAGGATCACCGACACTGAAGTCGTATGTCTGTTGTAATATTAAAAATCTCATACCAAATTATTTCAGGCTGATTTTAACGAAATGGTTTCTGGTTTATTAGTCGTTTGTGAGTCCGGGTCTGAAAAAACTTTTTAAGACTAACGTTCATAAAGCTCCTTGGGTTTTCGATCCATACATATATGTACTTTCTATGGTAAGCTTTTTAGAATTTGTCTGTGGCTGGTGAACGAATGTCACTATGTACAATGATAGAACAAAATTCTAAATTGTACCCCTGTGCCTCTGTAAATTTTTTGCAGCCTGTTATCAAATGAAAAATAGGTCTTTTTATTATTTTCTTCATTTTAATTAACGTTTGATTTACGAGGTATATCCTCTGAATGATTTCGGAGACATTTGCTTGATGCATATCTACATGTTTATATGACAATTTTTTCACCACAGGTGATGGCAACGATTTATCTTTATTTTATCATTCGTTAAATCTTGTAATAACCACAGAAAAATGGTTTATCTCCCAGAATTTTGCAAATATTGTGCTCATGTTTCTCGCCTAGAACAAATAAAAACTCCGTAATTGTTTCGTTATAAAAACATAACTTTACCCGCCTACCTGCAGAGTGGGAGGATCCCAGAGTGAATGATTTCTGCCAGAAAAAATACATATCAAAATTTGTCTATGTCTGTATGCTATTTATAAAGTCTAAACTTTAACAAATTACATAAACTTGTTTGAACTTTTGTGCCACGTAGGGTGGTTTTAAATGTTTTCTATGAAAAATGCGTAACAACTGATATTAACATGATATAATTAAAGAATGCTCCAAAAAGCAGACCAAACATATGTTACATGAAAGTAGAATAGCTTTATTATGCAGTTACATCTGACAGGATCCATGGACATACCATACTGGACCCACACAGCCTATGGCAAGATAGCATTTAATAATAGTTTATAATAATGTCCTACAGATTCTAGCGAGAAATCATTTTAGTTAAATTGCAAGTTGAATTCTCTCAGCTTATGTTATTAGCTTTCATGTTCGAACCAATCGTTCATGAGACGTTTCATTACTTGTGCCCATGAGTTTAGTGTCACTTTTACTAACTGAAAAAAACTCTTTATGTGAGGAGACACTGACTTGCTCCATTTTACTAAATCACTAAGATCAATATCTTTGTTTCTTCCCCACAAAAAAGGAGAAATTTGAGGTGCTTTCACAGCTGCAAACACTCGCGCCAACGAAGGTTTCAGTATGCGCCATCTCCATGTATAATTCTTGTCGGGAAGGGCGTAGTACAATAGATTTCAAGTAGGAGTTACATATACCCATACAACAAAAGACCCTAGAAGCATAAGTGCGGATATCTCTGAAGTATATGCTATGTACAAAAAAAATAGAGATATTTCTTTAATGTCAATATCATCCAAACTCTCAAATAAATTTTAGTTTAAAGAAACTATTAATGCACTTTGACAGGGCGTACACTACTGGTGATATTTTGACGTTTAAGTGTCTGTACAATCTCACTTCTCTCAATGAACATGATGAATGTTATATATCGTATTTAATTCTTGCACATCATCACCGCATGCAAGCATATCAGATATAACTTTTAAAAAGCTAGCATGATGTGCTGCGTAATCTATTCTAAGGGGGAGACATCTTCAGTGCTCTGTAGTCCTGGTACATGGTAAATGGTTACAGTAGTTATAATCTGCATTCTCTTGTGAACATCTATTAGCACTATCCAGATTCAAACATAGACAAAACCATTTGAGAACTTTAGTAGGGTGAAGCTAGTTTACTGGAATTACCTCGGTTTTCCTTTTAGTTAGGTGTATTTCTTAATTTGTATTTTATTTTTATGAAATATGAAAGGTGAAAACGTTTTCCAAAACCAAAGTAAAAAGTGGTGTATAAAAAGAGTAGGCAAAATGTAAACTTAAATTTCGCAGAAACAGAACAAAAAAATCATGTCGTCAAGAATCTTATTGAACAGACGTTTTCCAGGAAAATGATGATACATATTTACCATGCACTAGGACATTACAAAAGATTCTTTGAATGCAGTTTAGATTATCCGAAAAGCTATCAAAAACTTTGCCAATGAAACCTTTATCAAAGTTTTTGTCCGTCAAAGTATTTCAAAGAACTTTGACCATTTCACTTACACATATCTTAGTATTTTACTGTACCCTTTAAAAAAGTTGCTGAATGAAAATCATGTCGTTATATCTTGTGAATTCTCAATACCCTTACTGTTAATAACACATGGACGTTTCCTCGTAAACCAGTCTCTCTGTCATAGTTCTGACCTCTGTTCTCCACACTGACACTGGAGTGCTGAACTGCCTTGTAATTTTAACAAGGTACCAAAAATGAATCTAAAAATACCCTATTATGAATTAATCTAAATGATATGAATTCATCCAAATAAAACCCTATCATGAATTCATGATAGGGTTTTATTTAGGTTATTTTTTAAATTTTGTTAAAATTACAGGGCAGTTCAATATTCTTGTGTCAGTGGTTCTGTAATATAATTTTAGCTTTGTAAAAGAAAATACAGATAGATATTTCTTCAATGTCAATATCATCCAAACTCGCAAATAAATTTTAGTTTAAAGAAACTATATTATGCACTTTGACGGGGTGTACACTATGGAACAGTTTTGGTGCAAAAATTATATTGAGCCTTCTGACATCCCATCTTGCATTGTTACGTGTGTATTTGTCCATCTGATATTACATGTTTCTTTTTGATAATGTTCTATGCTTAAAACTGGAGAAATGATTACACCTTTCTGAGAGATGAATTGTTGTATTCTACATTATTTCATATATCAGTGTTCTGTGTTTGCTGTTAAACTGAACTTATATTTAAAGATGATTGAGTAAACAGTCAAAATTAAGTTGAACAACCTTATTGCACTGTTTGGCTGTCATTCATACCCTCGTCATAACATTTTATAAATGATACAGGATCGAAATGTATTTCTTCATATCTGCGTTTTTCATTCTTGAAATGTATGATTTTAACGTCTTTTAACATATTAGCAAACTGCTAAAATAGACCAATATAGCTACGTTATAGCTGGTGGGGAGATATATTGTTTTTGCCATGTCTGTCTGTCTGCCCGTCAATCCGCCTGTCTGTCCGGCAAAATAGTGTAGTGGTTGGGCCCTTCGGCAGTCTGTTACCGCAAGAATTTAGGGGTCTGTGCGGTGACGTCATCCAGTGTGGCAGAGGATTGGCGCTCTCTTGGAATCGGGCAGCCATCTTGCAGGGCACTCCAGCAACCCAGATATACGTATAATCGAATGACCCGAGCAAATGGCATAGGTATCAGGTAAAAGTCCCTTGTTTGGAATCCCCTTGAGCTGCATTAGGTTTCAGAGTGGAAACAACACTGTTGGCAGCGCCTAATTGTGCCCACTTGCGACGCTCATCCATCAAATCGCTACCAGAGCGTTGGGAAGAAGTAGGTCAAGAGGGATCTCCGGACATACCAGTTCGAGGCTTCAGTAGCCTCCTGGTATCGACAGGGAGGAGGAGAGGTGGGTGGTTGCTGCCTCGCCGGTATTAGGCTTGACGGAGGCCCACCCCTTCCTCTACCTTGCATCCTCGCCGGGACCAATCCACCGAGACCTCTCTGCTTGGAACTCTGCCCTGGAAACAGGGTACGACTAGAGTGTCTGACCAAAAGTTTATTGTATTATTACACGGTAGTTATTGTTTATACATTCATCCAGGCATTTATATCATTATGGCAGAAGAGGGAGCTGCTGGTAAGAATCTAGCACCAATAAGGATAAACTATGCTTCTGTAGAAGGGTTGCAGGGTATCCCTGGGATTGGGAGAAAGATGGCAAAGGCCATAGTGGCTGTGTGCATTGGGGGCGGAAATATCACCCCAGATGTGCTGGCAACCATTTCCAGGAGGAAGTACTCGTCGAAGGAACTGTCTAACATTGATTTTGAACCCAAGCGGTGACAGTTCCGGAGATGAGGGGGAGGATCCATTGGTGGCCATGGCAAAGAAATCAAGTGAGGCCAAAGCAAGGTCAGATTTTGATGAAGGTGTTATGAAAACTGAACCAGTCACACCGCTCATCGGGTTTAATCAGACTTTACCGACTGTTGCTGGTGCTAGGCCTAAGACTGTGCTGGGGGCTGATTACTGGACCCCTGCCGAGGGGCCGTTGGATAGTGACCGGGGCCCTACTCCAGTGCAGGTGGCCTGTGGTCAGGCCCTGGCCTAGGCGGGCGTGGACCGTGACCAGGCCCTTGCTCAGGTGTCGTTGGCTAGCAGTAGTGTTGTCCCAGGCCTTGATCCATCATCTAGTAATCTTACTAACTGGGGTGCCAACACCCGGATTATGGAGCCCATAGCTTCCCTACCTAAATTCTTGAACTTTGACGGGCGGGGTGACTGGAAAGGCTTTAGATTACAATTTCAGCGGTATGCCCTTGCCTTTGGTTTGTCAGAAGCAGATAAGCCGAACTGCTTGTGCTGGAACCTTAAGGGTAAGGCTTTAGATTTCCTTGCGATGGTAACAGAGGATAACCAGCCGTTGTCATTTGATGGGTTGATGGGGAGGCTCGAGGCTAGGTTTGGGGAACACGAGGACCCTGCCACGGGCCAGGCCACCTTTCAACAGGCTACTCAATTGCCGGATGAAACGCTGGAGGATTGGGCAGACCAAGTGCTCACTCTGGCGTCCCGTGCATTCAAGAAACTTCCGGTACAGTTTTGCACAGAGCAAGCTGTAAATCGCTTTCTTTAAGGTTTGCAACATAAAGAGGCAGGACACTATGTGTGCATGCGGGACCTGGATAACGTGCAAAGCGCTGGCAAGTATCAACAGATGCAGATGACTATGTATGTGAGAAGCAAAGGGGAAGGGTATGAAAGGCGACCGGAAGCGGTTGAGGTACCACCACTGGGGGTAAGCCAGGTCTCGGCCCATGGGTCTGTTTCCGATGAAGCAGATTTCACGGGGGCCTTGAGGCAGCTGGAGTCCAGGCTGGAGGTATGGCTGGAGAGGAAGATTGCGGTTGCCCTTGCGGGCCTGAAACTCCAAAGGGGGAGAACCGCCCTTTGGGACAGTCGGGCCCGAGAGGAGAGTATAGCAGAAGCCTCTGCTATCATTGCAGCGAGAAGGGGCATGTTAAAAGAGACTGCCCAAAGAGAAGAAGGGATTTGAACTAGAGAGTTCTCCATGGGGGTCTAAGTGGGGGACCACATAATCAGAGCAGAGGTTAACACTGCAGCTTAGGTCATAAGGTTATCAGTCCCTTGGTTACCAGCCCCCCAGGCTTAGAGCAGTAACACTGATAGCTGATGGAATGGTTATGGTTGTGTCCGGTTTTGTGACGGGTCTCTTTAACACAAAACTGGGAACCCACTGGTTTAGCGAGAACTTGTATGTGATCCCAGTTGAGCAATAACTGTTCTTGGGATGGAATATCTTGCTTCTCCGGGGTCAATCTGTTTTGGAAATGGGGCAAGGGGTCCCCATCAGTCATGTGTCTCCCTAACCCCACTGATAGGTTCAAGGTCATTAACAAGGGTTCGGAGATGAGAAAGGCCTTTGCAGTAGAACACTGCACTGAGTTATATTCCGAGCCAGCCAGCTGTTCAAGGGTAAACGAGCTTGGGGTAATAGATGACAGGAACAGGGGGTGGGAGTACGATGATGCAGATCGGCCATGGCGCGGCTTGAGGAAAGATGGGAGAAGTCCCTAGCCGAGGGATGTCAGGAAGTGATCACTGGACCTTTTGCTACTGGGCGATCGGAAATGATTGCAGGGTTGAGCGAAGGGTTAGGACGGACCATTCCAGTCTGAGGTGCTTGATGGGCTTTCGCGGGCCACAAGGTTGGCAGGAGATAATATAGTTTGAGGAGACTAGGTAGTAACTATCTCAAAGTATGGTGTTGTACACTGAATGAAACTGGAGAATCATGTTCTCGGGGTGCGCATCAAGGAGGTCACGAACACAATAATGGTGAAACATGCAGGGTCCAGCCTCCAGGTGCCGGATGTGCTGGGCAAGGTGTGTCATTTTGTGTTGGGGCACCAACGCGACCGGAGCGTCAACTTTGTGGGGATGGTTCGGGGAAGAAAGATGGTTCATTGCATTTTGGCCTAGTCCTCGCAAGTCTGGATGATGTGGTGTCTCAGCGGGGTCTGCATGGAGGTACCTGGCCAGCTCTTTCATGTAGGTCATGGGTCTTGTGTCCCTCGATGGCGCGCGACACATCATCCAGTGGGTATGGGTAGGACCACTTAAAACACTTTAAAAACAAATATTTTTTATATTAATCTATTTTAGTAAGAGTGACCTTGATATTTTTGGCTTAAAACACTTAAATAGCCAACATATTTTTTTAAACAAATTTATTTTTAGAAACAGTGATCTTGACCTTGACCCCCGATTCAACCTCAAGCTTCCTTTCCATGTAGGCTACATATACACCAAGATTCATTGCAATTGGTCACTGCCGGACAGACAGACAGACGGACGGACGGACGGACGGACAGACACGGCAAAAGGTGTAATCATTTCTCCAGTTCAAAACTGTTCCATGTACACTACTGGTGATATTTTGACGTTTAAGTGTCTGTACAATCTCACTTCTCTCAATGAACATGATGAAAGTTATATATCGTATTTAATTCTTGTACATCATCACCGCATGCAAGCATATTAGATATAACTTTAAAAAAGTAGCATGCGTCTATTTGCAAGCAATGTGCTGCGCAATCGACATCTTCAACATATTGTAGTCCTGGTGTATGGTAAATGGATCGTTTTCACATAACTTCAATATCTAACTTTAAGGTCAAGCAAACTTAATTTAAGTTATTACAAAGAACCTACTTTTAAAAAAAAAGTCGCATAAGGAATAAGTAACTGATTCAAACGCGAATAAGTAACAGAAGAGATACCGCCGGTGACACGAAAAATGTCGCGTTTGAATAAGAAATAAGTAACTGGTTCCTTATTCCTTATTTGACATTTTTTACGTATCCATATTATAGGAAACAGCGATTTCTTAAATACACTATCAATGTAGTTTAACTCTTGGAACACAGATTTATATGTATGTTATGTTTATGCTACTATTCTTTTATAAGTACAATCAACCCTGTGGTAAAGACAACCTCCGAATAGAGACCACCCTGCGAATAACGACCAGCAGGGAGATCACTATGCGGTATTTATATATAGTAGACACATCTGTGAATAATGACTACCTGCAAACAAAGACCACATTTTTAGCTCCCAACAGTAATCTTTGTGTATACACAATACCGTATTTAAGACGTATACGGAATCCCGTATTTCAAAATATACGTGATAATATACAGTATACTAACTAAGCATTCAAAAAGCGATGTTTTTTAGTCAACGGACTGCCGTATTTTCGCAATATGTATACGGTAACCAGTAACTTATTCCATATTCGACTTTTTACATTTTTTTTTTCAGTAAAAGCTTAAATTAGGCCGTGCCACTGGTCGTATCCCTTCTGTTATTTATTCGGCTTTTTCATATTATTTTTTTTTCAAAAGGGAATCTTTAAAATAGCTTAAATTAAGTTTGCTTGGCCTTAAAACAGTTAGATATTGGTAAGAATGACGACATTTTTCGTGTCAGCGACCGTATCTCCCCTGTTACTTATTCCTTATTCGACCTTTTCATTAAAAAAATGCTCTTTGTAAAATCTTAAATTAAGTTTGCCTGGCCTTAAAACAGTTAGATATTGGTATTGTGAAAGAATGACGACGACATTTTTCGTGACACCGACGGTATTACTTATGTAACTTATTCGCGTTTGAATAAGAAATAAGTAACCAGTTATTCATTCCTTATTCGATTAGAAGATCAAAATGCTCTTTGTAATATTTGTGTCACCGGCGGTATCTCTTATGCTACTTATTCGGGTTTGAATAAGGAATAAGGAATAAGTAACTGGTTATAGTAATATGGAACTTATTCGACTTCTTTTCTTTTTCAAAAATGTTCTTTATAATAGCGTTAATTAGATTTGCTTGGCTTTAAAACAGTTAGATCTTGGTATTGTGAAAGAATGGCGACGACATTTTTCGTGTCAGCGGCGGTATCACTTCTGTTACTTACTCGTTTTTTCTTTCAATTTAAAAAAATGCTCTTTGTAATACATTAAATTAAATTTGCTTTTCCCTAAAACCAGTTCGAAATTGGTAATGTGAAAGAATGAGGACGACATTTTTCGTGTCTCTGACCATATCTCTTCCGTTGCTTAGTCGGGTTTATATAAAGAATAAGTAACCAGTTACTTATTCCTTATTCGACTTTTTCATTTTTTCTTTTCTTCAAAAATGCTATTTGTAATAGCTTAAACTAAGTTTACTTGGCCTTAAACAGTTAGATATTGGTAATGTAAAAAAATGAGAAAGAATTTTTTTTTTTTGTGTTTTTTTTTTTTTTTTTTTTTTTCTTTATTCAACTTTTATAAAAAAAAAATTAAAAAAGCTCTTTGTAATAGCTTAAATTAAATTGATTGGCCTTAAAATAGTTAGATATCGGTAGTGTGAAAGAATGACGACGACTTTCGTGTCACCGGCTCTTCTGTTTCTTATGCGCGTTCGAAAAAGAAATAAAGAATAAGGAATAAGGAATAAGTAACCAACTTCGTAATCATTATTAATTGTGTTAATCTGTTTTTATTTTTTTTTAATTACAGGGCATTTCAATACTTCAGTGCAAGTGGTTCTGTAATATCATTTTAATGTTAGCAAAATCTTTAAAAGAGAATCTTTGACAAAGATTGTTAATGATGTAATGTAAGTTATAATTTGTAAGAGGTCGAATTATGTATCGAATAAACTTACACCAGTATCAAAATTCAATCTAGATTGTTCATGTTTGTTATCATAAAAGTTAGCGGGAAACTATTAATGACTCCATCCAATTTTGCTCTTTATCTAGAAAACTGTGTTTTCATCGGCATTTTCTAGCATTATCATCTTGTAGTCGTACTTCTGTAACATGCTAGGTGGTAAGAATACAGCCTTAGATAACCTCATTTATACTATCTTTATGGCCATGATAGACTAATATCATTTTGTCATTTTTGTAATAACAATGTAGATTTTCATTACTGCACTTGTCTATTCAAAAATGTTACGTTATCGATAGTGTAAAGATAATGTAGCCATATTTACATGTTTTGCCGCCCTGTTTTTCTATTTTAAAACTTCGGGCCCTGAACCATTGACTTCTGCAGATGTTATTATCTGCATGCATTAATTCTTGCAGTTTAGAATTGAGTCCTGCTGTGCGAAAACTAACGTTTTGACGTGTGCAGCAACTGTCAATAATAATAACAACAACAATAATAATAATAATAATAATACAAACTTTATTTTATGAAGGTAACATATAAGAAGACTTGATGATAAGTCAGTATGTAGTAATTTTTTTGTTTCCGTTGAGAAGCGAACTGTATAAATGGTTTCATACCTGAGTGGGCGGACGGATAGATACGGAACAGTACCTTTATACAGCTAGGTACACAGTATCACACTTTATTGCTTGAATCACAGATATGAACGGTACGTGCCACCCCTGTAGAATCTTATTTAGAACATAAAAATCCTCTTTTATTCGCTAGATATGGGTCGTATGTAACTGACATCAACTTTTTTTCATTCCTCTTTTCCAACCTTTTTTGTAAACTTGTTGAGGCATAATTCATGGTTCCTTACAAGTGCTCTGCTGATAACCACTGATTTCATTATAGTAGTCATGTCATTGAGATATTACACGATATCTTGTGATTTTTATGTAAATCAAGATTTAATTCAAAATTATCCATGACCAAAGGCAATGTCTGAAAAATCCTTGGTTTTCGTAAAAGTTCAGATAAATTATCAAATATAGCTTACCTTGGAATTCTACTTGGTATTTAAAGCTCAATTTTAACAACATATATGTACATATGTCTGATCGTGAACTGTCCGTCTATGTTGGCTTTCTGTATATAGACATGTATACATGTGTATGCATTTTAGATTTTTATTGTTTTTGTTCCGGACAATCCATAACGCCCCCATAAGCGTTTAGTTATTTTAGGTTTCGGGGTACATCGCGTTCCGTTCCAGAGACACCGTCTAGTTCTTTAACATGCCCACTGTGCAGCACCGATACCTCGGACCTCGGTTGTAGGTCTCATCCGAAAGCCCATAAGTTATGTTAGTGAAGGAGCGGGTGTCGAACCTGCGATCACTGGATTACAAGTCCAGCGTATTACCAACTGGACCACTAATCCGCTCCTTATCCGTAATGCCTGTGTGTCTGATCTTGCGCTTTTTGTATGTATTTTTATGTCTGATTTTGTCGCTTTCTGTACGTCTGTCTTAGGGTCTGAT
Organism: Saxidomus purpurata; assembly: GCA_022818135.1. Taxonomy (NCBI): domain Eukaryota; kingdom Metazoa; phylum Mollusca; class Bivalvia; order Venerida; family Veneridae; genus Saxidomus; species Saxidomus purpurata. The sequence continues at coordinate 38,666,713 of JAFMSR010000005.1, forward strand.
CATGCATGAGCTTTTTATGTGTATGTTTGTGTATGTCTTTGTGTATCTGTCCGTTAGCTTTATTAAATTGGCGTTCAGGTTGGACCACTGTCATAGTTCTGACATTTCATAACTGTCATATGTTCAAACAACTCTGAAATGTCAGCCTATAGAATAGTGAGATTATCTGTCTGTATCATGTCTGATCGCGCGCTTTTTGTATATGTCTGTATGTTGTTGTCATTGTTGTTGTATGAGTTTACCTAACCATCGTCCCTGTTGATTTATATCCTCCAAAAGATACCGCCAACTTTCTCATATAAAGAGGTCAGATCAGTAGCAAGGTTTGAACATATGACCCTCAATCAATGAGAGGTTACCTTGATTTCTAGTCAGCGATTCTAACCACTCGACCGCAGACTGGAATGACTGTCTATATGACTGATCATGCGATTTTAAGACCGCCTGCATGTCCATGTGTATGTCTGTCTGTCTGTCCGATCGTGCGGACTCTTGGTACAAGGAATAACCCTAAACTGTAACAATAGTGCTCGTGTCTATCAAGTCAAGTCAATTAAATATATGTATAAACGAAGTATAAATATGAAAAATAAAGTTCTCAGTTGTGAGGAAATCGTCCAAGTCAGCACTAATTTTTAGTGTTTTAATTAATACGTTTTGATTGTCTTATAGCCTCGGTCTATCCTCATGTGAAACTGCCAGGACAAACGCAGATACAAGGGAATCCGGGAACCACACCCTAGCTCTTTACGAATAGACCCTTTGGTTCTTTTACATGCCTTGTGCATAGCACCGATCTAATCAGTTCATCTCTTGATGGGCAGGAAATGCTGAAGGGCGTTTCTAAAATATCTAATGCCCCGGCCAGGAATCGAACCGGGGAACTCCAGATTGGTAGCCAAGAAAGTTAATCACTCCACTACCGCAACGCGACACCGCCCTGGGCCTCTCATATGCTTTAAGAAGTGTTTGGTGATTTTTGCAATTCAACATATATATTTTTGATACCTCGGCCTATATGTTTCAAAGCAAATTCCCTCTTTTCAATCAGAAATCATATTTATTTCTCTGTCGTCTGCCTATAAAACTATTCGGAATATGAAAGTTGTATCAATAGTATATTGTTGTATTTAGTCTATACCAGGGTATTAAAACTCCATTTGGCATGTTTCAATTTTAAAGTATTGATATTGTGTCAGAATAATGAATATCGATTTCAATAATTGTTTAAACTGCGATAAATATAAGTCTGCCAATATCCCGTAAGAGACCGAACAGTCACCGAAAACAACCGATGTTTTGCTTTAAAGCGTCTATGGAGATATTTAAATGGCGCCCTAACAACCAGGTAATATTTTCCTGGAGACAGTGTACTCTACGATATAACTGAAGGATATCCGAATATACGTTAAACTTAAAAGGTTGACTCTAATGAATCAGAACAGAAAAAAAATCAACTGATAAACATCTTTTAATCTGTCTGTTTATAAGACCTTTAACGGGTATCATCGATTTTGGAGATTCCTTTACATTAATTTTGTGTAGACTCGTTTTAAATGGATTACAGGTTAAATTAAACATTCTTTAAAACGGGAATTATATTTTGATATTCAAAATTATAAAATTCAAAAGGAAAAATGGGGTGCAAACAGTCGAAACAAGTGAGGGTTCAGCCGGTTGGGGCTTCTGAAATGATGGACGCTGGTATTGAAGCAGATATTAACGACAAACGACGCAAGGGAAAACACAGCAAGTTGCCGGACGATGGCACGGGAGATTCGGATAGGGGTGGATCTGCAGGGTCGAAAAAAAGTGATGATTCTGGACTCGGTGATCTAGGTGAATATAACCATGGTTTCATCACTGAAAATTCAAATCCAAGTAAAGTCAAAGAAGTAGAAGACAACTTCAACGAAAGAGAAGACCTAGGTAAGAAATTTCATACATATCACCAAAGACTACACATTCTTTCGGTGAGAGTTTAGGCTCCTAACTTCATCAATGTCGCCGGTACTCATCCGGACCATTAGAACTAGTAGACATTAACTTCCATTATCCTTTGAAGAACTTGTTTACCAATGATGGTGGCCAAACTTAAAAACTATGCCATGTGATGCCACGTAAACCTACATAAACCTACCTTTGTAATTGGCATGCATATACTTTATTACAGTATTGAATTTAATATCCAAATTGTGAATTTTTTTGTTACCCATATGCATGCTTAAACATACAAAACATACAAAAAATTCTGTAATATCTGTTGTTACACATGTAGCCTGACAAAATAAAGGATATTTTATTGAATTTTAATCAAGTTTGTAACAATAACAAAATCAAGAGTGATGATATATTTACATGTTTCACATGTGGTATTTTGCCTCCTTTAAAACGTCAGTGAAAATAACATTAATAGTAAAGAAATTAAAATTGGTCAAATGTAATCTCAATAGTTCTGTTAATACTTCGTTTGTTAAGTCCCTTTTCTCGCATTTTAATGTTGAATTGATTTCGAAATTGATTGTTAAGTGTTTGATTTGTAAGGTCAATTGAGTTGAAATACTCGAAACAAGAGGGTTTATATAGGAAAACAGTCGCACACGATAAGTAGGGGTCATATTTCATTTAATAATTTGTTGAAATATGCTTTTAATATAGTAAGAACTTACCACATGCAGAGACCATAAATTTTATCACTCGCAGAAGTTTCAAACTAAACGCTGAACGCTGTAACCGTTATTGCCCTCCGTCACGAACCGAGGGAAAAGGTGCAATCAGTATTTGAGTATATTTTAACATTTTAATTGCAGTACTAGACGATTGATAAATATATGAATTACCAACATTGACATTTATATTTCGTATATTTTGTTTTTGCAATGGTTTTGCGTCATTTCTCAGCATTTAAGGAGCTGGTGAAATGTTGTTGTTTTTTTTCTAATGGACTCGCTGGAAAGAATCAATTCGAAATATTTGAATATAATTTTTTCTTGCGCTGTATTTTGCCCTTTCTGCATTCATTATTTCTCTTTTCTTATCCTGTTTAAATAAAGCTTAAATTGATTAAACTCTAGCTTTTTTTAACGTTATTAGCTAATCTTAAATCAATAAATCTCGCCGACAGGATTATAGGTGTACAAGACGTTTAAAGATCTCTATAGATTTTTAGTGTGTCCGAGGCCTCTTTGAATTGTATTACATTAAAATTAACCTAATACAATAATATTTTCTAAATCCATGTGAACGATTTATGGTCAGTTTTTCGGCTAATCCGGATATAGATTAAGGGTTGTAGGTGTGCATTTACATTTTCTTAGCTTGTGTATCATTGATATACTACTTCTATGTATTGACATCTTCCACAACATAGAACAGTAGACGTGTCTGATAGTTTCGTTCGTTGTTGTTAAATACATTTTGTAGTTCTATTCATGACTGTGCATCGTGGATGAATAGTCAATTCATATGTTCAATGGCAGGAGACATTTTAAAACAGAAAGAAGACATAAAGAAGCATATATCCTTACTCCACGTCCGCACTTATTGACTTTGGCGACAGATTAAAATTCCATATAACTTCCACTGCGAAACAACAAACGCCTTACAAATTATTTATTTGTATTTTATAGATCTTGGTATTACCGGAACGGCTCTGCCGACCAGAAATAGCGCTAAAGACAAGGCCCGTCTGGAGGAGTCTATGATATTACAAAAACTCAGGGAGGAGGGCCTCATCTCAAAAACAAATGCTGAGAAGAAAAGCGGTGTTTCTTTCGAAATAGTAGAAATGAACCCCGCCGGTCATGGATCAAAGCTCCCTGCCCTACCGCCGCTGAAACTGGCTAAAATAGAGAAAAGAAGGAAAAAGAAAAGAGCATTGACGGAGGAAGAAATCCAACAGAAACTTGAGCGTGCGGAAGAAAGAAGAAAGGTAAGTAAAATGGGTTTGCTAATTAGCACAGATATTGTGACTCATCTCGCAAGTAGCTTTGGGTTACAAGTTTTTACAGGTGCATAATATTATTATTATAATGACTGTTGAAATATTTACACGTAAGTTTTTGTTGAAAATACCCTCGTTAATAGTGATTAAACCTCGTTATAAGCCCTATCTACTGAATACCGAAGAAGATTATAATGTGACATTGTCTGTCTTTCACAAAAATCATTTGAAACATATTAGTGAGAAATAATGCACAAAATGTCGTTCCGTCTGTTCTGTTTGCAATGAATTTTGTAACTTTCAAATTGACGCTATGATTCTGGGTTTCGAATTGCAGAGGAAAGAAAAGTCTCGCCTGGAAAAGATAAAGGATTTGGACAAGGCGGATCAAACAGCAGCCCTGTCATCATTCCAGGACTACCAGAAAAAGAAAGAAGAGCAGGCAACTCAGAAGATGGACTGTGTTTTAGACAATCGTGAACGTCGTCTGCGTGAAATTAAAGAAAAACAATTAGAACGCGAGCGAAGGCGCGAAGAAGTGCGCAAGCGCAAAAAGGAGCGCTTGGAAATGGGCATTACTGAGACACAGGAAGGAACTGGCGAAAATGTTCAAGACGCTTCTGAACTTTTAGAAAGACAAGAAACTCCAATGGTTCCAGAATGAGTTTAGATGAATTATTTATAGTTTTATAATTATTTAGAAGAAAGTGGTATGATTTTAATAGTATTTACTATCAAGGTGTGATAGAACTAGCGGGTTGCCTCAAAGGTGCTACAGTACAGCTTCAGTTAATCATTATAGATACTAGCTGGTTCAAAATCGCAACTGCACACATCCTTATACTGCGCAGTGCTCGGGCCACGCCTAGTAAAAACAAGGATTTGAACATGCATGGTTCGCATACATATAACTATGTTTGAAATATATGAGGTCTGTAGTAGAGTTTTGCCTTACAAATGGAATATTGGCAAACGCAAATTATGTAAATTTAAATTGTACATGACACTATTATATTTTAAATGCGAAAATCCACAAAAAAATGACACCCATTATGCTTTACTTATTGTTAGCGAGCAGGCCTGATCATGTCAATGATTGGACCGTTGTAATATTGACCTAGACTGATTGGTAGATATGGTCGATAGACAGTATTAATGTCATGCGAAAAAATGTTAATAACGCAAAAGTACTAACTTATATACTAAGTTGCAAAAGAAAGTGTGCACTTGGGTTTTTGTTGATTTTATATATATTTTTACCAGAAATATAATTATGATGTTTGGTATCGCAATTTAGAGCAATGTATGCTCAATTTCATATGCATTGATAGCACATTCAATAGACATTAAATAGTGTATAAATGCAGTGTGCATAATTTGAGACCAATACGTCAATCCAAATGGAGAAATTTTAAATAAAAAAGTGAACACTTTCTTTTTCAACTAGTATATGTAGAATGTCTCTTAAAACGAAATTTTAAGTTTTTGTTCGATATTTACCGACACACAGAGTATTTATTTATATACAGCAGTATTGTGTACAAAGCAGATACATATATATCTATATATAATAGAATTTAAGAGTTATAATAATATATCGGTTTAGTAGAATAGTAGATACAAACTTTAAGTATATTATGTAGAATAAGATATGTGTTCTCGCTAGATTTTACAATAATGGTAATTGAAATCAGATTTTATTCCATTCTGAAATAAATAATTTTGTCGCGGCAATAAATTGGCTATAAATATTTTAATGTTTGTCCCTCGTCAATAGTCAGTACTGTACTTATCGAAATATACCTATTATAAATGAAAGTATATTGATTAACGTTTGACTGTAGTCAATCTATTTGTAACCTGGGCTGAGAGCCAAATGTATGCATTACTATATGCTGTCTTAAAACTTACGTAGGTAAGCGGCATTTGTGTATTTAGGGATTAAGACATATCGTCGACAAATAAAGCAAATCAAGTAACACAAGCGTTAATAATCATGACACATTTTTTAGAATTTCATGTAATTTGACTTATTATTGAATGGTAACTGTTCAAATACTGTAGAAATGTCCTAAAAGTGAAATCTGGAACGACTTCAAGCAGCAAATGAGTTAGTATTAATAATTTATAAGTAAACCTAATTGATTTACGTATCCTGGGTAAATAAGCGGCAAGCTCAAAGCAAAAAGTGGTAATCGGACGTTGACCGCAAAGGTTAAAATCACTGTTTCCATCGCTAAATTAAATTATTCAGTGAAAATACCTTAAATGTATATAGGTCCGTTCCTGAACTAACAGGCAAAATTGATTGCATTTATAAATAAATCAGCGCTCAAGAATACAGTAGCTTTTGATCTCCAAAGAAGTATTATATTGATAAAGACACTTATAAGATAGACAATATAATATTAAAGGTTCTTAGAAAAGCCTACTTGTTAGAACAACAATACACTGGCTACTATATTAATCAGAAAGAAATTAAACCAAACATGCCTTAAAACATAATATTCATTAGCTTTACGGGTGTTAAGTTTCAAAATGAAATCTCGATATATTTATTTCGAAATTTCAGCAAAAGATTAATTAAATTCATAATTATTTTGGGATTATAAGACCCTTTAATGACCTGTTACTTATGTTTACACAAACAGAATATTTTTCAGTATTACATTTTGTCTTGCCTTATACAAGTGCACTTTAAGAAAATGTAGATTTACAATTGTGAACTAACACTTCGGAAGTTCAAAATTAAAATACATATCTCACACTAATAAGATATTTGTTATTAATACACCATTACGTTTTATCACTAACAGGTGTAAGAGAGTAGTTTACATGCACACATTGCGAGGATGAGCATTTTTTTTTACAGATATGTATGAAAATGTGTACATGTTTGACTTTATTTATTATTTAAATCATTATAATTTATCATATAAATGTTGTTTCATTTTGTGTACATATGTCCTGTTCTCTGTCCTATAGCTTTATACACTTGTTGGAATAAATGTATTTAAAGTTCTGTTAAAGATGCAAAATTATATTTGCTGTATTTGAGAGTCTACATATTTATCATATTAAATTATTTTATTTTTGTCAATTTGATTACAGTGTTTGTGTTTATATTTTCCCGGTCCATTCCAATAGAACTAATTCTACAAAGATGCGTTTGATTTATAAAGCATACTCATCATACGTGCTTACTTTTAAAGAAACTGTATATCTAAAAATAACAAAAAATCTTAAATCAAATCCAAATGAGTTTGCTCTGAGAACCAATATGTGTTTGTGCACCTCGCATGATTAAATATCCAATCTGGCTGACTTTGACGTCATTTTAAACCTTATGAGTATCTATAATACTCTTCCTGGACTCAAACCAGATGCGGAAGATGAAAATAAAAACAATCTCCGAAAGAGGCCGCATTTATCAGAACTATGAAACCACGTGTATGCAGATGGCTGGTATTTCAGTATGCACACAAAATTGTGGGTATGTAAGCATACCAACAGGCAAGATTTGCACTTACTATGGAAGGCAGAAATAGAAACCATCATACAGATATGAAAACTAAGAGTAAAACGAGGACTGTCACCAGGTAACCATTCTGACATACTCTAGAAGCTCCGGATGCCTATAATGCCACCAACTACCATCGCTTGCCAAAAGAACATACTTATTGATATCCGTGCACTGTGGAGTTCATGGTGATGAGATGGTGAAAAAATTAGCCAAACAATGTACTTAAGGCAACCAGCCTCTCACTAGAGTCACTGACGGTGATTATGTCTCTCACAAGAGCGAAGACGACAGCTTCATAGAGGACACAGCAGGCTTAATGCTGCTTGAATATGTGTGAAAAATGAAAGCTTTCCTCATCACAGAAACACGCATGTGGTTTGTAAGACCAAAAAGCAGAACATTTAATTCGTTTATGTTCCCTGTAAAGTTGCTCATACCGTACCATCCTGGATAAGAATTCAGTGTGTGACAAGAAGCAGGACCTCAATAAGACTTATTTCCTTCATTGCTGTGACTTGGTGACAATGTAGCCTGTACCTATCATTCTCGTTTAACATCTGTTTCTGGCACGCACAGTCATGGAAAAACACCAACTTTTATGAAAAATGGCAATCACACGGGGTAAAAATAGAGAATAAAATTTTGGAAATGATTGCAATAAACAACAGCAAAATAAAAATATATTGAGAGTCAGAATAACCTAAATTCACGTCAGGTGACTTGTACATTTACCGACTTCAGGTTTTAATTTCAGCTATTCTTTTCTTGACATATAGGAACAGTATAATGTTCTCACCATTTAAACTGGTATCAGTTAGTACAAAAGCATGCCATTGCGTAACCATTTTCTGACAAGATGTAATATGGCAGAAGAATTACATTAAATATGTCAAACTTTTGTTTGTGTTGACGACAATTATCGTAAAACTAGTCTGAAGCATTAATAAAATATATCCCCGCACATCGTGAAGCACAACACCACCCAACCAATACATTAATAAAATAAATTCACAACAAAACCATACACGAAGGAATCAATACCTCGACTAGTAGGAAAAGTAACAGACAAGGAACACCTGAATAAACCTGAAACATTACAAAAAAGACTTATTGCCGATAGTTGTCTGTTTCATCTGCAAGAACTGAAACACCTGCCTGGGGAAAACAGAGAGAAGACCAAGTCAGAGTTTTATTACACCTGAGAAATCTGTACTTTGTTAGATTAACTAAGGTCAACATAACTTCTTTTTCCAGAAAACCTGGTGCCATGAACTTAGTTTTTCACATAATGTGGACTTACCATCGAGTTGTTATGACCTACTTTCGTTTTTAGTGGCCTGGAGATATTAATGTTCTAATGATGCTGATGTATTTTATTTTGATGACCCGTGCATATTCGAAATTTAATCGATTATTTTACCGATTGAGTGGGACAGACTTTAGATGTTTACGCTGATAACTATATGCCAGATAAAAGTTTTTTTTTGCAAACCGTTGAAAGAAAAAAACCTGTCCGATTTAAGCATGTATTCATAAGTCTTTATCACAATGTTAAAGTGTATCATTTGAATCAGAATGTGCTATAAAATACTAACATTGAAGTTAAAAAGAGGCCCATAATGGCCAGCATCTCTGTAATGGACTGACTGGACAGTTTTGAGTAACTTCTGTGAAAATCTTTTTGAATGCTATACAGTAAAAGCTAACAGAGGTCACTGTTACCTGGAGCTTGTAAACCAATCATCCTATGAAGTTTCAAAACTGTTGTTGATAACTAATTCTCAACTGAATATTAAGAAAAATGATTTTCAAAGTTCGGATCACTGTGACCTTGACCCCAAAAACAATAAGGTCATCTACAGGTTGCTCGCAACTTTCATGAGAGTCAAATGAAAATTGTGAACTGTAGTGTTATCAAGGAGAAGCTAATGTAGGTTACTGTGACCTGGACGTTCGACCCACTGACATAATAAACAGTAGGGATCGTCTGCTCAGCAAGGCTAATCAACCTATGAAGTCTGAAGACCGTTGGTGATATAGATCTCAAGACACTGAGCAGTGAGCAAAAACGATTTTCAAAGTCATTTCACATATCATGTCAGCCAGCACTATAAACGCTGCATAATTATACAATGGTAATAGACGGTTTTTTCATGTACAAAAAAGAAAACTCATGGTGTATTTCGCTGACTTTTTATTCATATTTCCATTTACATTTATGTGTCAGAACATATACATTACGAATGACGGTAACTTGTATAACTCATGATTTTATAACACCTCCCAGTTTTAACAAATCAGTTTTGCACTTTAAAGAACAAACTAACATCAAATAACAGTATTCATTTAAACTAGCTTTAGGAGTAATATACAAGTACTATTATTAGCAAATAAACCAATTGATTTTGTCCAGTATCTTCATCCTCATCACAAATTTGTCTTATATTTACAAACACAACCTGTATACTAAATTTAGTCATTCATCTATTTCAACAGTAAGTAAGCTGACTATATCAATGTCTCTGCTTTTACTTTTCAACAAGAATTGGCTGAAATTAAATAAAGAAGAAAACTTGGTTTAATTTTTTTTTTCATGCACACTAATAATGTATAATTTAGTTCAAGTACATAATAAGCAGACATCATTTTGTACATCAGACAGGTTAGTCCTTGGATGTGCTGAACACTTTTGGCAATAGACACAATATTATGAAAACAGAACTTAAAACAGAACTTGTCTCTTTTTAATACTAAAATTACCATCAAAGATCACTTTTTCTGATTCAAAGCTGGAACATAAAACACTGCATGTTTATTTATTACCTGTCCAGATGACAAAGATGTTGTATTTGTGACGATTTAATACTTTGTATCTGCTGGTTCCCTATTTTTTAAAATACAATTAGTCCAAATTCTCTTACATGAGGGTACAAGTGTCGAATTAAAGAGAATACAAAATATGTGTGCTGGGCTAACAATGGAAATATATGTCTATACTAAACAGAGAGTAAGATCTTAACATGAGGTGCAAGAATTAGAATAATCTTGTTAACTGCTATGCTATAAACTTAAACATATATATGGAATGTAGTTTAAAAAACGAGCGCTAGTTAGTGAACATAAAATTGGAAGAGTTATGTAAAAGATAAACGCTCACCAACCCCATCCAGCCCTTTGATGTCTTTTGAGAAGGCGAGAAACACTGGTTTTTGAGGCATAATGGGATAATAAAACTGCCATAGCTTTCACAATCAACACAAAGCCAGTCTGAATATTACCCCCTATGAATACACATTAATGTGAACATAGTTTTTTTTTCTTTTTTAAACTGTGAAAAAAGCTACTTTGAAACAAAATCAGTATTTGACATGCTAATTCTATGTAGATATGGAGATTTAGCTAACTGGAGAATATGTCATTGTTGAATTAAATATATCAGTTCACAGACCTGTATTTCATACATGATCAGGACTGTATAACAAATCAACTTCAAAATTGGACATTTTCTATTAAGCAACTTTTAATAGCTATTTGAGTATGAGTTTGATCAATATGGTGCGAGTTTTTTAAGGATGAAAACTGAATGAAAAAAAATCCAAGGTGCAAAGTTGGAATTCCCCTATTTTTCAAGGCATTAATTTCTAATAGAAAGCTATGATGCATTATTAAATGGACCATTTTTGTGAAGGCTGTATAGAAAAGACTGTTAGAATGCACTGCTCACTAATGCCCTACAAATCCAACTAATTATCAACACAGACGAAGAACTGTCTTCATAAATACATGTGATATTATTGATTAAATTTCACAACTAGATTAAATTTCATGTCTTCTAGTGTTACCATACTTTCTATATAAAGATATTTTGGGGAAAAAACAACCCCATTTTATGTGCCATGTATAGTAACATATAATCACTGGTTTTGTTATGTCTAATCAAATGATTGCTCATGCAAATTTTAGTCTAGGTAAATAAAAGAAAAGATGTTGATGACAAACATCAACTAATCCCAAAAAGCCCAAACATAAGCATGGTTGAGCTAAAACTTTACACTTCTAATGACACACTATAGTATATAAATATTTCTTTCATGTAACATAAGTAAATCATTGCACATGGTAAGGGTACAGTTAAAATATACACTAAATACACTAACAAAATAACAACATACTACAGAAATATCTACAACACATGATGTACAGCGAAGAATGAATTTCAAAGGCTTTCTACATGGCAACACAGACTTAATATTAATGATTATGATGAAATAACATTGTTCTTTTTTTTTACCAAAATACATTGGTTCAATAAAAATTGTAGGCATTATGTTGCTAAGAGACTTGGATGAAGCTGACATGAATATTCCAATGAAGATGCTGGTGAATTTAATCAATTTTGCAAGGAAGTCTGAAAAGATGACCGATCTGAAAAGCTGACCTTGACGTTTTGCCAGGTTAAACCGAGAAACAACTCTATTAACTGGAGTTTACATTCTGTGTGAAAAATACCTTATTTTACCTGTCCAAAACGTTTTACAATACATCTTTTATATGAGTGATCATTCTCTATTACTAACATTTATGGAAATATTCATAACACATCCAACAGACTGAACTATGGACATAAGCATTCCATTCCCTCATTTACTACATGTTTTGAGAACTACAGATACATATACATGTATGTACTGTTATATAAAACAGTATGAAAGTACATAGACTATCATATCTCATTTTTTACACATACTAATACAATGGAGGATAGCACTTTTATATGTGTGTATGTAAATGTATGTAATTTACTGTAGACAGATACATGTAATTAAACATAAATCAATATTATAAGTAATAACAGTGCAAGACTGTAGCTGGTTTCTTTCACTGGTAACAAGATTGCATCTATATAATGGTACAACAACAATCTGTGTCATATAGAGCCGAGTTCTTTTTTTATTAATAGAAGCTGGGAATCTGCTTAAAAGATGACTTTTTACATGTGAATGTAATGTTTTTTATTATATAGCTCTTTAAGGTGCTCATAGCTGAAACACTAAAGGGACTTTTACACAAAAGCATGTAACAGTATCACACAACTGTTTTATAACAATATATGAAACAAGCCAAGATGACAAACTATGTAAAGCATTTGTCAAACAAAAGCACAGAGCGAGAGACTGACTACAGCCTATATTTAACCATTTGACAAGATTTGAAAGCAATAAGTTTTTATTTATGTATTTGGCAACATCAGAACTTTTTGTTAACCCATCACCTGTAGCAAGTGCCTCGCCTCCTAGACTTTGAAAATACGGAACTGATCTTTCACTTACTGGAAAAGCACTTTGCAAAGTATGAAAAACCCTGTATTTCCCAGTCAAAAACTTGTTAGCAAAGTAAGAAGCAACATGTTTGACACTGCTATAAAATATGGATTTTTTTCTGGAATATGTACATTCAGGTATGCAATCTATCTTATCATACACACCTGTACACTTGACATAACAGATATATAGGAATTTCAAACACAACAAATAAAAACCAACAATGATGTAACAGCTGCTGCTGGTAAAATTGTGTTTGTGTTTTCTACTTCTTGTTCTGCGATACCTCATTTTGAGTCTTTTCACACACAAATAATGCCATTAACTTTAAAATATCATAGCACAGAAGTCTAAGAGGCTACTTTCCTAAAACTTTAAACTGCAAAGATTCCTTCCTTAAAAAATGTCATCTTGCTTTTATCAATTCTTTTGGATCTTAGAAAACCCATGGAAAAAAAAATCTGTTCAGTTCAACATCACAAATAATGCTGCAACATACTCTGTCTAAAATGTTGCAAAATGTTTTAAATAAAATGCTATGTTATAACATGTACTGTTTATAATGTTGTTAATATAATATTTATCGCTATGTTATAACATCTACTATTCATAATGGTCTTAGTATGTTATGCCATTAATTGTGTCATGTTAAATTAGATACGCCTGATAATGGTTTTATTATGTTATAACTTTAATGGTGTAAATCTGCTACAATATTGCTATGAAATAAACTTTACTTAAATTGTAATAATATGTCATAACACTGAATGCTTATGAACGATGTATATCCATGCTTATAAACAATGTATATTCTGTTCCTCCAGAAACCAGCACTGCTATCCGGTGGAGACTGTTGTCGAGAAGTGGCCGAGACTGAGTCGCGTAGACTTCTATTTAGTCGCTAGCCAGATGATGAGAGCAATGATGATTATGATCACTGACAGGAATATCACAAGTATACAACGTTTCTTACGCGACCGAGACTGAAATATACATGTACATAAATTACATATCAATCAACAAGCAAAACACCAAATGGAAAAATCCTTTAAATATACATTTTTGTACCTTTAAAAGAATGCTCACCAAAAGATATACCTGATAATCTAATACTTATATGTATAAATATGGTCTGCTAATACAGTGAATATTAAATAGGATATGTGATAGGGATAATTTTAACGAGAGGTCCATGATGGCCCTATATTGCTCACCTGGGTATCATTGGCTGTTATACAAGGTCAAGAACAGGCTTGATAAGAGAATGATTGTTAAGTTTTCAACACTGTAACGGCTATGTGATTTTTGAAAATACATCAAAATCAAGGTCATCACTGAAAAAGGTGCGAAAAAACCCCATTGAACTCTCTAACAAAACTGTACATAGAGTTCAAATTGCATGACTGTAGCTTAACAAACAAGATACTAAAGGTCATCCTTGTTAAATACTGAATTTGTTTGCAAAACTGTTCACATGGTCCTAATTTTATTGCTGCAGCTTCAAATACAAGAAAGAAAGTCAATAGGTCAAGGTCATCCCAGGTAAGCATTAAAATGTATTTGCAGAAGAACACATGGTCCAAAGTTCATCACAGTTGCTTCAAAAATAAGAAAAAGAAGGTCAAAAGGGTGGGGGCCAATTTTGACACTGGGGAACAATTTGAACAAATTTGATAGAGGTTCACCAAACACTGCAACACACCAGATATATAAGGTCTGGGTATTTTGCTTTTGGAGATATGCTTTTAATGGATTTTCCTATTTGTGCCATAGCGCTGCATAGAATGCAATTCTTTTAACAACGTTGGTAGAGCTTCATGCAAGGAACATTCCTCCGAAGTTTAATCAACATTGGCCATTTGATTTCAGAGGAGAGGTAATTTGAAGGTGAACGACAAATGGTGAGTGATCCTAATAGTTCCCCCTGGCACTTTGCCAGGTCAGCTAAAAACTATATCCTTCCGACATTTAGTTTAACAATAAATTGTGAACTGATAATTTTAAACAATTCAAACATAAATTGTATAAATTGTGTTATCCTTACTGGATTTCACACAGAAAAAAAATAAAATAGTTATTTAAAGAAACTAACATGCAAAGATATTGATAACAAACAATTGAAAGAAGAAATGTGTATACCTGTTTGATACACTAGTTATTATTTGATACAGTTACAGCAATTATAATAGCAACTATTGCTAATATAACTAATAACACAACAATCAGACAACACTTTTTTCGTCTAGCTTTTGACTGAAAATGAAAAGAAAACAAAGAAGGTAATGAAACATAAGTGTGAATGTAACTATTTGCACAATAACTACACAATAACTAAAACTAGAGCTATCACTAAATGTGATTAATACCCCCAAAAGGATTGCTTTATAAACTGAAGAAGTTCGTAGTAACATAATACCTTGCAAACAAACTAAAAAGAGATATTGTTCTTAGAAGTTCCTCTCATTGTGCTTGACCATTGTATGAAGTTGTATTGAATTCCAACTTGTAGTTTTCGAAAAATGCTCCAGACAGGGAAAAGTAACAAAGGGCAATAACACTGTAATTAGTCAAGATGGAGTTATGGTTCCTGTGCACTGCACTCCCTCTCACTGTGCTTGACCATTGTATGAAGTTGTATTCAATTCCAACACGAAGTTTTCAAATTATGCCCCGGACAAGGAAAAGTAACAAAGGGTAATAACTCTGTAATGAGTCAAGATTGAGTTATGGTTCCTGTGCACTGCACTTCCTCTAAATGTACTTGACCATTGTATGAGGTTGTACTGAATTCCAACTAGTAGTTTTCAAGTTATGCCTGGACAAGGAAAAGTAACAAAGGGCAATAACTCAGTAAATATTCAAGATAGAGTTATAGTTATTGTACACTGCACTTCCTCTGAGTGTGCTTGATCATTGTATGAAGTTGTATTGAATTCCAACTAGTAGTTTTCCAGTTAGTTATGCTGCGGACAAGGAAAAGTAACAAAGGGCAATAACTCTGTAATTAGTGAAGATGGAGTTATAGTTCTTGTGCACTGCACTTCCTCTCAATGTGCTTGACCATTGTATGAAGTTGTATTGAATTCCAACTAGTAGTTTTCAAGTTATGCTCCGGACAAGGAAAATGCAACAGACCCCCCCACCCGACCCGACCGACCGACCGACCAACCACCGGGTGACTCCTATATACCCCCCTAAACTTCGTTTTGGGGGTATAATAATTTAATTATCACCGAATGTAACATAGAATCCAACAAAAATGCACCTTGTCAGAAGACATGGCTTCTCCAGTTACAGTATGCTTGTTTTAACCATTTGTAACATGTTAATTGGGACATTTGAGCAAAGATTCATGACAATTTTTGAAGAATGAAAAAGTTAAGGAGACAATGAGTGGACCCTGACTCGGTGGCATTGGCTCATAAGTTTTGCATGTTGTCTTGATGGTATGAAGTGTCATAACAACCCGTCAGAGGTTAATGATATACAGAGGACAGGCAAATTTAACATACTGATTGAAAAAGTGACTCCTTTATTATCCCCACCTAGATTTCAGGGGGTATAAATACATTCATAGTTGCAAACTCAAGGAACAGGTGAAGGATTCAACATAACACTTCAGACAAGAGCAAATTTTTTTTTCTATACAGCAGTGTAGATATTTGGTTCATACTGTTCATACTAAACAATGCACTTTCTAATGATTTTAAAGTAAGAAAAAAATGTCGTAATTTTTTTCTTTTTACACACGGGCTATGATGTTAACTAATTACCAGACTCATAAAACAGTTTTGTTCATTGCTTTAAAAAACAATGATTGTGTAGTAAAAGTAAATATAAAGGTGAAATACTAGTATCACAGAAATCTGCATTCAATAATGTGTTCACTTCGAGGTCAACTGGAAAGCTGACAGTAACATGCATTCTAGCATAAAATGTGCTGTTTTTGCCCATTTTGCCGGTGTTTTAACAGGAGAAAAAACGTGTGTTAACGGGGGAGATTCACCCCCGCTGTTATAACCCCGTTTTCATTTATGCGCAGTACGGGCCATTGTAAACAATGGACCCGTCTTCCAAGTCTTACATCATGTAACGGGGTCAACAGTGCCGGGCTTAAAAACCTGCTGGAACACTAAATATGACGTAAACAACACGGACGTTGTCCCACCCATTATTGAACGGCCTGACCCCGGATAGAGCGTTTCATTTTTATTTCTATGATTTTTTATGTTATTTATGCTAGAATAGCGCTAACGAACATTTATTTGTGTTATAGCACCTGCAGAAACCCTCGGGATATTTAGTGCCCCGCCCTAACCGGCCCCCTCGGCACCAACCATCCCTCGGGTTTCTGCAGATGTTATAACACGAAAAAACATGCGTTAACCCTACGGTAAAAATATCACACCATTAAAAGGCATGATGTTAAATAAGATAAGTTCAGTAAAATTTTATTTCATTCAAAGAGTCCAACTTACTTTCATTTCAAATAAAACAACCAACAACTTAGCACTTCAATTTCTGTTTGATTCCCAATTAATTTTAATATACTTTCTAGGAAAAACTCTACATTACATTTTCCACACATTCTTAATACTTAATATGCCATACAGTAAGACAGGGACTATGGGATAAATCACTGTTGCAATACATGTATCTTAGTCATTCATGATATGTTGTCATAAGGCTATCAATTAATAACTAAAAATTAAATGCATTGTTTAGGTCCCAGCTATATTCCTTCTGTCTGTCGGTAAAATGCTGAGCTTTCAAATTTTTTGTTGCATTTGAGCTAAACAGAATTGATCTAATCTTAACTAAGTGTGTTTATATAAGCAAAACTAAAAAAGACACTGACTTGATTTGAGCAAAAACTGAAACAGTAACATATATTTCAAATCTATTACCTGATAATTTTTGGCTGCACTCAGCTGTTTAGTACCATCTTCCACATGAATCTGTGCATGTTCTACATTGGCCTCTATGCTATCTGTATTTAGAGAAAAAATTACTCTGTTTAGTACATACCATTTTTGCATTTTAAGATAACACAAGGAAATAAGTCTTAATTTACAACAGGTCTTGCTGGTTGGATATTCTATGCTTGAAGTTTTCTTAATGTCACAGATTCAAATCTTCAAATTAGAAAAATATTGTACAAATGAACATGTTTATGAAACCAAGGCCAGATGGGTATCAATATAAGACTGAAACATCTGAAAGGACAGGACAAATGTTTACCATGTGGGTAACACAATATTGGACTTAAGAAATAATAAATGCCTCCCTGTATTTTATCGTTGAATAAAATATAGTCAGGAATTTGGATGTGTAGTAATTAAGTCACAAGTGCGTATCAAATCCAAATTGGAAGCGCTTGTTTACATATGTCACGTCATTTAAAGCACGTCATCCTTGGAAAGACGTGCTGTATTTTATCGCAAAATAAAATACAGGCTTTTCCTTATACCTTTATATAGGAAAAACAGTCGCTTGTGTTAGAATTGTACATCTTTAAACTTGGGGGGTACCAGTAAATGTTTTCAGGGCTGTTAAGTGAAAATTTATTGAACGAAAATCAAACAGTGCAGATCATGATCAGTGTGTAAGGACAGACAGGTTGATCATGATCTGCATTGTGTGCAAAGGCAATATCATTTGCCACAAGCACAGTATGGGTTAATGGTAGATGTTATTCCAGCTCAAAAGATATCACATTTTCAAATATTTAAACGGACACTCCCTGTAACTGATGTCAAACTAAATAACTTCAAAAACATAAATAAGAGAATATTCGTAAGTGTTATTAATTAACCTAAATGCTTAATATATACATTGCAGTTAGTATCAGTAAAATCAGTGATTAAAATATGTTGTAGTAGTGTAAACCATTCAACACTCTCTGTAAAGTTCTTGTTGTACAGCAAATGGGTGGATAGGGATTTATTACAAAAGGCCTCTATGTTGATTATTCATGCTAAAATAATATTTTTTTTATGTATGTTGTTCTATTTAATCTTTTATGTTCACTGAACACTTTATTTCTGTTTTGAGAAATAGAATAATGTGTTAGAAGTAGGGAGTGCCCCTTTAAACATGAAAATCAGTCCTCTTCTTGTTCCTTACAATATATACTACAAACTCTAAATGAGTTACTTATTGTAAAGGCCTAGCAATACCCTGAAACATTTAAAAACCTCAGTTTTGTGCCCTATATAATTTCAACCCATCCCTATCCTTACCCCCTAAGGAATATGTGCAAATGTCATCTCTTGAAAACCTTGTTGTAGTTGTATGGGTTTAAACATTTTACAGGCAGGCACTTTTTCAAACTAATGTAACCATTGTTCCTGGGATGAACCAATACTAGATCCCACTGCCAACTTTCTCATATAAAGCGACATGGTCGGTTACACAGCTCAAACCAATGACTCTCAATCTACAGGAGGTAACAGTGATTTCAAGTCACTGATAGTGAACCTGAAAAAACTTTAAAATACCTCTATTACCAAAATACTAGCCAATATACTTCCATTCCATTGGTTTGTACATACCTAAAACCTCTCCTTGTTCATGTACCAGCATGCCCAAGTCTTTAAAGATCTGATTTACATCCATGATGTCACTCTAGAAAATGAAATAAAATTTGCAGAGTATGAAGACAGTAAGGATTTTATTTCTACCTTTCTTTTTCCTTATATCTAAAAATCTTTAATTTCAAAAGCAGCTTCATTTGCATTTTATATATACCCAGAAATGAAACTGTACTGCTATGAAAAAACGTTATAAAATGTCTGTACAAGTAGATAAGGCATATATATCATATATGACTAACATAACAAAGTAGGAGAAATATGACAATTGAATCACTGTATGTCACAGACCTCTAGTTGTTTTATGGCAGATTCCCTTTCATGTATCATTTCCAGATCAACATCATTTTCCATCTGTAGAATCTGTGCTGTCTGAGAATATCTGAAATACAGTTCTTACATGTTTAACCACTTAAGCATATGTGAATCCATACACATTTTAAACACTGTAAAATACTTTGCTGTTTAGTACTTTTGCAGACTTTCAGCATTAACAAACAAGTGTTCCAAGCTTTCTTCTTATCAATATGAACCTGAACCTCATCAAGTGATTAAAACATTTTCAACTTAAAGCTCATTCAGGTCAAATCAACAAAACTGACCTGTACACAGGTTATTCCAACAACCAAGCAACCTGTTTTGGTCAGTTTATATAATGGCTGTAAACAACCATCTGCTTTCAATTAATGCTGTGACATTGCTACCTCTATTGTGAAAAGAAGCATCACATTAAATTAGTCAAAACACTTTAATTTATCAAAGTATGCACTATTATGTTAAGTACTAACCCTGGTTTTGAAAACTGGTCATCTTGGGGCTCATCACCAAACCCAGACTGAAAAATAAAATTGTTCTTTAATCAAACTACCTGGTACCTAAACAGAAAGGCCACCTATATTTAAAGTACTATATAGCATATCCTAAAAAAAATTAAGGGCCATAACTCTGACATTATTTGAGACATAAACAAACTTTTCACTTCATGCACATCTGCATGTCAACTGTAGGAGGAGTTGGGTCCACAGGGATTGTGTTAACTATACATGTATGTACCATATAGCAAATTCTAGAGAAAAAAACCTAATGACCCAACTCTGCCAATATTTCTGACATCAACAATTTTTCAGTTTCCAGCATATCTGAACATCATGTGTCGTAACTGTGCCAAGCAAGAAAGCTTCTGATGCAAAACTGTGGGAGGAGTTGCGTTCACAACATTATGCCTAAAGGCAGACAGAAAGACAAGCTGATTCCAGGAGGTATGAACATTTATATGTACTTACTTAAATTTATGCATTACAATATATGCAACTTATTTATGTAGATCTCAATATTTTTCAGTTGATTAATGCTAAGAATTTACAAGTCATCAAGATTATGAATATCAAACTATTTTCATTGTCATGCGTGTAATATTTAAACTTAGAAAATGTGTTAAATTATTTAACAAGTTACCAAATATTGGAACAAAACAATCCTTAACCAGGGTTTTATTCACATTGATTACATTTGCCATTATCAACCACAAACTAAAGAGGTTTCTTTAATTTCTTAACAAAAACATATGTCTCCCCTCAAAACGCTGTTGACATCAAATAATTACTTTGACCTTGAACTTAGAGGAGTAAGTTTAAGCCCTGCAAATCTTCTCAATATGATAAATACTTGTACAAAGATATTTAAAAATATCAAATCTATTTTGGAGATGCCGAGTGACAAAAAATGCATTCACACAACCTCTGATCACTTAGTGTGACCTTGGCATAAACCAAAGACCGCTACACAGGAATGGGGTACTTGTAAACAAGTAAATTGAGTACAAGTACCATTTTTTTAAGTACTTATCGGAAATTTTCAGTCCATACCTAGAATACTCAGTACTCATAATTATCTTTAACACAATAAACAAAACATGTCATTGATAAACAAGTTGAAGAGGTATTGCCCCCTGCCGATTTGGAGCAATTTAAAGAGAAGGGTGTACACAGGTATGGTGAAGTGAAGGTAAAACAATGAAAATGCCCAGGAGGACATGTATGTCACAGTTTATTTGATTTTATATGTACAGGTGGCAATATAGATACAGCATTATAAAACCATTGTCTTAGACCTGAGTTTGACCTTGACCTTGGGAGTAGTGTCTGGGTGTTGTTCGCAACATCCATATGGCGCTGGGTAATCAATCTCATTAAAATCAGACTCAGTATCTTCGCTTTGCTAATTTAAGTAGAGGAGCGTAAATTAAGATATGATTTTAATGAGATTGCTGGGCAATAATTGTCCATGCATGAATGAGCTACAGAGAGGACATGAAATATTGCTACAAAACACTATGTGAAGGGGCTGTGAGCCCTTAGTGTGACCTTAATCCGAGTAGGTGGCTGACTGTAATGTTATGCATGACACACCTCCATCACATGGGTAACAATCCTGTGAAGTTATATTGAAATTGTTCCATGCACTTAAAAGATATAGAGCGAACAGGAAACATTGCAATATGATGCTAACGTACAGAGTTCAAGCCCTTAAATTTGACCTTGACCTTGGAAGCAGCTGACTGGGTGTTGTGCATGCCACATCCTCATCACATGGGGTAACAATTGTGTAAGCTTAGGCTATATAGAATGCAGTACATTTATTTGGAAGATACAGACTAGAAACAAAATCGCATGCAGTTTAGTTACATGGCTATATTCTGTTAAAGAATTTTGTTTGTCAGTCACATACATGTAGTATTACATAGTATAAGTACTTGACAGTCAAAATCTGTGACATTAAATAATTCCTCATGTAGTTACATTTTGTCGTTCCAATTTGAACTAAACTTGTGTATTTGGCATTTTGTGTGTTTTCTAATACACTTATAAATTCTGACAAATGTTTATGCTGGCACATGTCTATACTGCTCAGTGCTGTACTCTGAAAGTACTGAAGCAAAAACAGTATTCAGTACCATGAAAGACTTATTAATATGTAATACTTAGAGTACTGAGCACTTGACCCATCCCTGTCACTACACTACAGTCTTCAGAACAAGAGCATCTTGTGTGTGTTAACTTTTTTCAAACGTTTGTGCAAAGTTATTTCAAAATTTGTAAATGGTACAAGACGAAATAGGAGACATGCTTTGTGCCAGCCGTACCAACTGACAAATAGACATCAATTGCAAGAATGCCACATCTCTTCCAGTATGAGGGGAGACATAGTCAAGGTATCAAGGTATATTATTATATTACTATCAAGGAATAATCTCTTGAAAGCTAGGACATGCAATTGTGTCTGCATACATTAAATAAAATCAGGCAACTTACCGGTATTGACAAAACAAATGGGGATACTTTTTAGAATACAGAAATTATTGTCATGCAAAGGTGTTTGTAATAAAAAAGAACAATAAGATCAATATTAGCTCCTGATTAAAAGATGCCCTTGATTATGAAGTCTTATACAATGGCTTTGACTTTAATCTTTTAAATTCATTATTCACTTGAAAAGACAACCTACCAATATGTTTACTTTGTTTCTAATGTAATCAACAGTATAAGTATTCAAAAAATGAACAAATCTTGACCAAGTTCTGCTGCAAATGTTTATGCATGTAAGTCCTTTTGATTTAAATGTATATTAATCAAATTTCTACCTCTACTTCAACTGTATTGAATTAAAGGAAAAATGGGAAAAAGTAAGATTTTTTTGAATTTGTGTGTGCCACATATTGGCAAATGATATAAACTGAATCTGTGTGATAATAAAATAAATAGCCCTTTCCCCCATCTTTCCAATTAACCCTTTCAATTTCAGCCCATGCAAGTATTTCCTATAACATGTACAGACTGATGTTAAGAAGTTTAGAAGTTGAAGAAATAATAAAGCTCCCGCGTCTGGTTACAGTCCTTTAGTTCGGGAACCTTTAATTCGGACACTGTTTTAAACGCTTAATTTTGTAATTATTGAGTATCTTCTGTTGTCAATTTTTCAGACATTTGATTTCAACCAAGCCAACAATAATTGCTGAACGAAAATGGGAGAATTTCCCTTACAGAAGGAGAATGAAACTATCTGTACACTGTCCTACTTTCTTTCTTTCAAAAACAGTGTTGGCTTTTAGAAGCAATTGAATCCAGAGGATCAATTTATTTGAAGTCTGCAAATTACAGAATACCTGCTGTTTTACTATTTTAGTTTAGAATTTTAAAAAATTTAGGATAAAGAGGACGAAACAAGCAGACAACTCAGTTAGAAATTAGGGTACTCTTGATTGTAAAAATTACTTCCTTTGGTGACCTAATTGTTGGGCCACTTATCTACCACAGCTGGATAATTTTCTATTTCTAAAAGTAAACAAACTCTTCAGTGGCATGACCATCCGAAATTAGTTGAGGTTAAAATTCATAAAGATTTGGTAACTAGTGTGTGAATTATAGAAAAATATATGATACAAGAGCCCGAAAATAGGACTGTAACCAGTGCATCATCTACATACAATATTGTTGTGTAATTGAAAACAAACATCTAATTTGCTCTGGAAAATTATAATATAAATGTGGCTATAACCCGAGGTGCTCAAGACATTTATAGAATGAATTTATGTATCAAATACATTGTAATATTCAATGACAGATAAACAAGACTTTTAACTGCATTCTTACAACAGGATCATGATGCCCTATATCGCTCACATGAGCACCATTGCTCCAAAGGGTCCCCCAAGGAACATTGTGTGGAACTATTTTAAAAACAGACTAGCTGTTTAAATATTATTTAATTTTTAGCTTTGGCGACAATCTTGTGCAATGGAGTGAAACGTTTTGAACGAGGGTCACCTGAAGAACAAGTGTGTGAAATCACTTCAAAATCCGAACAGTTTCATTTTTCCTATTTTTAACCTTATTCTATAAATGTCAAAATCATATCAGCCATTTAGGAGATGTTGTTTAAAATTCTCCTATTTTTAGCACTTGCAGCCATCTTGTGCAACGGAGTGGAACTGAGCACTTTTGGTAGATGGCAACATGACGAAAATTTGTGTGAAATTATTTCAAAATCGGACCAGTCTTTTATAAGATGTGATTCAGAGATTTTTCTATTTTTAGCTCTGGTATCATTATGTGCAGCGGAGTGACATGATTTGAGCAATTTTGGTAGAGGACTATAAAATTTTGTTGAAATTTAATTGGCCCGCTGATTAAGGAGGAGATGTTGCTGGAAGCAATGAATGACAACAAAAAAACCAGACATCAAACGGTCATAACAGCAAACACTGGCACTTTGTGCCAGTTGAGCTGAAGTCTTTGCAATAGAAAAGATGATCAAACTTATCAAACAGACGATAGAACTGTAAAATAGGATGGAAATCAATTTTAAAAGGCAACTTAACAGCTGCAGAACCCAGTAAAGATCTGACTGCCAGAAGAAACAAAGACTATACTTACTTACCGAAAAATCTATTAATGGACCACGACGGTGTCTCTATATAAATTTATGTTTGAAGTATGTTGAGTAAAGGACAAAACAAAACTGCGTTGTTGCTTCGTTCATAAAATTTGGAATCAATTATTTTTTGATTTACGGAAACACCAATGTACATGCTATTTCAAACGCTTAGAAGCATTAACTAAAGTGGCAAATAAATGACCAATATAAAACAATAACTATTGACCTATTGGCACATGTAATCAAAATCATGCCCTTGGTATCTGTGCTGTAAGGGGAAATCCTCTGAGTATGTTTGTAGTTTTTCAATAAAGAAATAATCATACAATGTAGAATTGTATTGTTTCTATCATCCAATATTAAGTTAAGTCTTATATATGAAATGCCAAAGTTAAACTCTCCTGTGAGACAACATCAACAGAACTGTTTTTAAGCATGCTTATTCATATCTTTCAGTTCAGTGTACCAAAAAACAACATAATCCCTATAAAAAAAAGCAATGCACACTCATCTAGTAAGTTAATATGTAAAGAAGACAAAATTGAACAACAAAATTTTTAAGGAATGTAATTAACAGAATGAAAATCTTACGTAGTTGGAACTAGAAGCCGCTCTAGCACGTGAAATGCTGGCTCGCTCTTTCTCTGCAGCTGTTCTCTGAACTGTCTGGAAATTTTTCAGAGCATCACTGAACTGTTCTGTGAGTCGTTCCCGCTGCATCTTTAATTGTCTCTGGAATAGTTAAAATATAAAAGTTAATGAAGAAATATTTCTTATCTACATGACTGTACTGTTGAATAATGTCAATGTTCTTCACTCAAAGTGTTCCGAGGTCTTGTGATTTTTGTAAATTCAAGTTTAAAAATATTATTGAAACTTTATGTATATGCAGTCATGTCTGAACACCATTCTCTAGAACATGAGTCACTAATGCATCCATCTATGACTACATGTATGTACTGCAAAAATTAATAAAAACAAGATTTAAAGTGTCCTACACTAGTTTTACTTCCTACCCCCAAATCAGGACAGTGACATAAATATTTGTTTACAAATCTTTGATAAGTCAATATATTCAACATTTGATTCGATAACACTTATGTTTTGATACTGCCGGTCAGTCAGTAGATATAGTGTCGTGGTAAAGGTTCACCAATATGTGTTTCTGCACAAATGGTGCAGGTTCGAATCCCATCACAGGTATTTATTGGATTTTATTTTTTAAGAACATATTGCTGTTTATTGTCAGGTTTTATCTATAAAGGAATACCACAAAAAATGTTTCATTACACAGATAATTTCACATAAAACAAAAGTAAAATATATAAAAAGAAAAATTTAAACTGATATTGACATTTCAAATTAACATAAAACTATAGTTCTGCATTGATCAAGTAGAATATACCTATCTTTTCTTGCTGGAGTATAAAATTGTAAACAAATTGTGACGTCACTGTCAAATTTCAGTGGTAGGATAGTACAAATGATGTATAACATTTTTTGTATTGAATGTGTAACTATGCAAGACTTCTACACATATATTTTTTTAATGGTATAATTTCTTAAAACAAGGCAGTACTGTGTGCACTGTTTAATTTCAGGATGGCTGACAATTATGCAAGGGACAGCATCTTTGTACTACAACCTACCGCTTGCTGTGTATTGGCTGGGACTGGAAGGTGGGCCAAGGTCTGCATGTCTTTGTTTGTTTCTTTTGCCAGCTGGTTTGTGGAATGTGTAATCTGATGACTGAAAGATAAAGTCATACTCACAACTTTGGAGATTAATCAGTAACTAGCATATAGCTAAGATCCAGTGTTTTCCCTGAAAAAGGCTTCCATTAATTACTAAATGCAGTATTTTACAAGATGTTGAATTGAAGATATATAATAATAGATATTTAAACTATGTTGGATGAGGGAAGGTGACACGTAAATGAAGATACTTACACTCTATCCCGGGTCTCTTCAGAGTCCTGTGGGGTCCCAATCTGCTGCACAGCCTTCTCCAACTGTTTAACTGTAATTAAACATTTATATAGATACATTTGTCACCAGCCATTTAAGGTCCAGAAACCATAGATGATGTAGCAAGTAATTCATTTCTGTCTGAAGGTTTCAAGCTTAGCAAACAAAAGTTTCCTAGGGAGAATTCCCTCTGATCATTTAAATAATGAATCTGCATTTTGCTTTTCATCACAGGCTATGGTTTGGATGTACATAAAAATCTGATAAATAAGCTACCAGGCAACCTTAATTTTTCTGATAAAAGTTTCTTTTTGAGATAGCTCAAATAAACACCAGTATGATAGACAATACTCTGCTCAGCTTAGCAAACAAAAGTTTCCTGGGAAGAATTCCCTCTGGTCATTTAAATAATAAATCTGCATTTTGCTTTTCATCACAGGCTATGGTTTGGATGTACATAAAAATCTGATAAATAAGCTACCAGGCAACCTTAATTTTTTTGATAAAAGTTTCTTTTTGAGATAGCTCAAATAAACACCAGTATGATAGACACAAAGTAGAGCTATCACTGGAAGTAATTAATATTCATTATGCCGCTTGCAATGTATGTTCTAATCAACATGGCACTGAAGTTCTCTATGGTATTGTAAAATATTAGTTTAGTTTATACTAATTTATTTTAGCTCGATTGTGAAGAAAGCTTGTAGCTTATCGAATCACTCTCGAGTCCACTTCCTGGAAAAACCAGTACTGGTGTCTTATGAGGAAGTACGGTCGTGACCCCAGTGGGGCTTGAACCAGCAACCTCCAGGATGAGTGGCCGTTACCTCTACACCACCACTCCCTTGTAGTCTGTAGCACTGTTATACTTACTATACAGGGATAGTTTAATTATACTTTTGACTAATACTGTAGTACTCCATAATATGTAAACTTAAATGTATTATGTATTTGTGTAATGCAGTATATAGCACTCAGCCACTTTAGCCCTTATATTTAAAGGTATTTCTTATTTTAGTAATAGCAAGCCCCTTGTGTGCACTGAACTAGAACCTCTTTCTGCTTTTTGAAAGTGGATAATGCCCGGATGCTACCTAGTATGGTCACATTCCATCTATTACTTCATGAGAAGATGTCTAAAATAATGATTTTCTTTTTTCAGTGGCGACGGACTCCTGTATGCACTGCACAGGAACACTTTCCTGTTTTTTGAAAGGACAATGCTAGGCTGCTATAAAACAAATTTGATGACATTCAATCCATTGGTTCATTAGTTTAAACAGCGGCCCCTTCATGCAATGGACCAAAACCATTTCCTATTTTTTGAAAGGGGCCAATGCAAGGATTCTATAGATAAAGTTTGGTACAGATCTAACAGGAATTTTTCTGAGTAAAACTTGACTTTGTGTAAGATGGGACAGGACAAATGAGACAAGGTGCGTGATTCAAAATCTTTTACTATTTCTTATAATAATATAATAGTAAAACAAACAAAAACATTTACCATTTTGGGATATCTTTTGTACATTGTTGCCAATTGACTGTGTGAGTTTTGTGCTGTCATCACCTCCTGGAAAAAGAGTAACACAATGCCTTAAAGTATACAAATCATAAAAACGTAGCTTCTGCTTACATAACTTACATAAATTTATCATGAACTGTAATTTTAAAAATTCTTGCTAGATAAAAATGAAAGAATATAATTGGAAATAAATGAATTCAGAAGCTA
Source organism: Saxidomus purpurata (assembly GCA_022818135.1). NCBI lineage: Eukaryota > Metazoa > Mollusca > Bivalvia > Venerida > Veneridae > Saxidomus > Saxidomus purpurata. The sequence continues at coordinate 38,695,222 of JAFMSR010000005.1, forward strand.
CAGTTTTAAAACTTGCATTTTGGTTCAGAATGTTAAAACATTTGTATATCTATCCAAATCAAATGTAAAAGTAGAAATTATATTGAAATAAAAAAGAAATACTCAACGTTTTAATTACTTTCATATTAAAGGGGAGAAATAACAAAATTTTATAAAAGTTAAAGTGACATTATGCTCATCTTACTGCACATAGTGTATTTTTGGTGACAGTTTTATAAAAGCAATTTTCGGTAGCTCTGCATTTAAATGTGTTAAACTAATGATAATGCCGTATTAATATTTGAAGTTGGTGCTTTAGAAATTAAAGAAATGGACTAATAAAATAATAATTCCTTCCTTGGCAGTGATCTCCCTTGTGTTATTAGTGTTGCTCGGCAGTGGCAGGGAAGCAACTTCTAACATGCATTTGTTTATTTGTTAAATTGACTCTCCCAGTCAAAGCAGGAAAAGTAATATTTGGAAAGTTATTATTTCGTACTGGTAGCAGGAAAAGTTTGTTGCATTGGGTCAAAAGTTATTATTTCCTCTACCCTTTTCACACACACCTATTTCAGCTGGAATTTTACTTTAAAAAAATGTGCATAATGTCACGTTAATAAAATGTAAATTTCTGGTAGGGATCTAACTGTATGTAATGGGTCTTTTTGTTCATTAAATAAATCTCTAACAGAATATGCAAAAAGTAAAATTTGTCATAAAATGTTGCTTAAAAGTAACTGACCACCTTTAAAAGCAAGTTAGGAATTTTTTGGTACAAATAAAGATTATTTATGGCAGTAAGACTTCTTTCTTGTTAATATGACTTTAAATTAAGTTTAATATTAGGTAAGGTTACAAATGTGTTTCAATATTCCATTTCTTATAAAGTTTTATTCTTATATATAATTCAATTTTCATATAACCCACGACAATGTCAGTCATGTAACATGTATATATACATTATGAACCTGTGTATTTTGAACTAGGGAAACTCAAAAATTTTGAAATGTTGACCTTGTGTTTTGTGTGAAATGTTAAAGTTACCTGTAGACCCACTGTCTTGGTATGAAGAGAACTGGTCAAACGAACCTCTACCATAACTTGCCATTCTGAGTTTTTAATCCACAAAACTTTTCTGTCTTAATGATTAATCTGAAACAATAATATGAAGCAATCCTTGTTAATATTATATTATGCCCAAAATGACTGAAGAATTGCTCTCCAAGTCCAACCAGGACCCAATTTTAGTCCAAAGTATATAAATGAATATATTTATACTAACTGTTCCATTTTTATGCTAGAAGGTTCTTTCTCATTTTTGATGGCAATGGATGTTTCACTTAATGGTTCATGATTTAGTGCTGTTAAACTTACAGCCCAAGATTCTCAAATTCTAAAGTGGGACGTTAGTATTAGAATTTAGTTTAATGCACATTGATTTTCTATAACAAAGTATGTATAGACAAGGGAACCAACTCCAAGGACAGACAAAAGTCGAGGTACTGATTTCTACAAGTGAAGAGAGTCTTAGACGCAATGGACACGGTCAAAAACTACGTAAACCATTTTAAGCGAATCACCGTGATAATTTTTCAGTGATATAAACTTACTAAGTCGGTGACCAATCATTGCTGCCTAGACTTCTAGTTTAGACAAGAAGTGGTAGCGATTTCTACGAGTGAATTGCGTCTTAGAAGCAATGTACATTATTAAAAAGGCAGTGGCCCCCGAGTCTAGAGTTACGGAAGTTCCGTATCTCTAGCAAAACCCTAAGAGGAAAGGCTAGAGTTACGGAAGTTTATAAAGGTATATGTATGTTGCTTTAAATATCCATGATAATGTATTGTAAACTTAAATATTTCACCTGTAATAGTGAATAAACCGATCTGTCGGCAAATGCAGCGACTTCATAGCCGCCATTTTGGTAATACATAAATATCGGAAATATCATTGTTATCTTCGTCTTTACTTGTGCGTTCCATTGCAGTTGGACAATTATATCACATGTTGTGCAAAGCATGATAGAAGTAAAGTAAAATGTGTTGTTTTTGTATTTAATTGTCCGACTACATTTAAGCCATGCCACGAGAAGGCACTCAAATCGTGACAAAAAGGAAAGATCGAAAGAACAGCTGTTAAATTTAAAAATTAATCTTAATTTTTTGGGGGGGGGTTACGTTTTTCGTACTCTTAGAATTCTAATGTTCTTCTTTTCTTTATCTTACTTTTGTTTAATTAATGTTCTTTGTAAACAGAACACGTAAATATGTGCAAGAATATACAACATGACAATGATAGTTCCGATATTAGCAACATATTAAATTATAACCAAAATGGCGCCTGTGAAATTGTACATACAACAGATCAGTTTATTCACGAATAGTGGTAAAATATTTAAGTTTACAATACATTATCATGCATATATTAAAGCAATATGCATACCTTTATAAACTTCCGTAACTCTAGCCTTTCCTCTTAGGGTTTTGCTAGAGATACGGAACTTCCGTAACTCTAGACTCGGAGGCTACATAAATCGTTTAAAAGCAAATCGCTGTGATAATTTTTACAATGCTATAAATTAACTTACCAAGTCTGCGACCAATCATTGCTACCTCAACTTTTTGTCAAACAGACCTTTGAGTCGGTTTCCTTGTCTAGTATATACTTTGTTACAAAATCAAATGTAATTCGCCCCTTTGGTCAAGTGGACTTGTAATGACTCACAAGTCAGAAGAGAATTGTTCAACTTTTAAATATGTTCCAGTTAAATGTACATGATGTATATGTTTAAGTAAAATCAACTTTTCAACAGATCTGTGTTTTGCCAGTAACATTAAGAACCTAGCTAGCACTGTGAAGAAAACAAAGGAAAAATTACAGATAAATTTGTGTTAATTTTTCAAAACATCGAAATAGTCACAGACATAACTCTAATATAAATTGCTAATATAAATTGGTTTAATTGAATTGTACTATAAATTAATGCAGTCAAAATTATACCTACTTATATATACTTGAAAATACAACTGTTAAAACTAAAAGCACACGAATCTTCTGGTTTACATCCTCCTACATATAATGAAGACGGCCATGTTATGACGTCATTACATAGATATCGTACGAATACAAATTATGATTCACTGTCGTCTCAATGTGACGCATTCCTATACTTGGGTAGTATACAGTGTAACCCAACGTCCTACACATTATCAGCCTACTGTGGTAAGTAAAGCTAGAAATGGAAGTATTTAGAAAGGGTTTTACTTAAACCAAGCATAAAAATGTTGTGGCCAAATTAACATGTTACCCGTAACCCGACGGTACTTACTGAAAATGATTTTCTCAGTTCCCTATTTTCAAGCTAAACTCAATGCAAATGAGCCGACAGTATCATTTTTCATGACCCAGCCAGTATCCCGCACATGAAGTGGGCGAAAGTCTGAACAGGGTCCGTATACATGTACAAGGTCTTTCAAACAGTATGGTCTAGAAACGCCCTCTATAAACGTTTAAGGGAATGCATGTATTGTATTATGGATCACTTTGTTGGTCAAATTGATTGGTAAAATATCGAGATATACGTAGACCAAAAGTTTCAATATTTTCTTTCTTTTTCCAAAATTACAGGTACCCGGATGTTTGTCACGTCATCCGAGGCAGCTTATTTATTATATACCTATAAATACTCTGCCAAAAATACAGCCCCTATTCAACAATCAAGTACAGTCTGACAGAAAATAAATCGTATTGTATGTACGTGAAATACAAATAGCGCGGCATAATTTGTAAGAGCGCATTCAATTGGCCCTAAACTGCACATGACGTTACTAACGTCGCTTTTGACTGGGTCGTTACTATTTGTTTATACGATGACGTCAATAAATTGAAGTCGCCACTATACGTATATTTCGCGCTAAAAAGTTTGTTTTTCTTAAATTTTATGCTTAGCATATCATTTTAATTTAGTTTATCGCGCAGACAAGTCTCAAATGGTATATAATAAAAGGGTTATAAGTATAGTAATGTGATCCATAAGCCGGATTGGCTCTCGTCGAGGTCGGATCAAACTCGTGCTACGCACTCGTATGATCCGACGCACGACTCGAGCAAATCCGGCATGCTGGATCACGTTACTATACTAATAACCCTATTGTATCGTATTACGCTCGTTTCCGGACCATGCTATTTGAAAGACATTGACATGTATTACAACAGTACCATTGGCAATTTCTTGAATGGAAATAATGATAATAATATCTTAATGATCTGAATTTGATTCATATGAAAAATTGCAAAAGCATGAGACTAATTTTTAACCGTTTAAATGCTTCATATACCGGTTCAAAAGAAAAAATATGTTTATGAAACGAATATATTTTACTGAATTCTAGAACTATACAATGATAATTTATATAAATTTTCATCATATTATATACAAGACCCGTATGTTTTATTAATAATACTATTATCATTCACGTAATTTTAAAGTTTGTAAAATGTTTAAAAAAACCTATTTATGTTTTTTTTCTCTTTTTCAATCACTTGGACAGAGACATATTTTATACATGTCTAAATTGAAACAGTGGTTTTCAATATTCTTTGACCCCAGCGCCAATTGACTTCATTTGATAGGAAGGTGAAAATGTCATTTTATGAAGTAGTGTAGAAAGGGAATGTCTTGAAGATACACTTCTGTTTGCACAATACAGATGCAGTCTAAATTCGCGTATGTTTTGTCTTTTAAAGCTTTCCGAAGAAATGAATTTGTTTTTAAATTTTGTTTCCTCCTTTAACAGTGTAACTTTTAGTGTGAAAAAATGTATATAAAGAAATCATTGATATGTGGCAGACTTTTAAATTGGAAATGACCCAAACTTAGTAAAGGATGACATTTAAAGTTGTCTACATTTAAAAAAAACATCGTGTCTTTCCCATGCCCCAATAACAATTGATTTGCCGTGCACGCATGTTCTTGAATTCCATGTCCATCATTAAATTTTTCATAAGGTATTTGTTGACATGAACAAACAAAATACACAATACCTAAATTTTACCTAAATTAGTAACATTTCAACTTTAACATCTCCCTTAGGCCAGTGAATAATCTAGCCGTGCGTCCTGCGTCATAGACGCACAAAAACTGCAAAGGACGCAAAGATTTGAAATATGTGCGTCCTTTAGGACGCAAGCACGTGAAAAGTGAGACTTGGGTATATGCTCGCGGCAGTTTGTTTAAAAGAATATCGTCCACGAACTTGCGTTTCCTGCGAGTATTTAGAAGAATTTTCACATGAAATCGTTAAAAAACCGCGGCACTTGCGGGTGTTAAATCGCGGTACTTAGAGTGGTGTTTGAGACAACTAACAGGACTTTAAATTAGAATTATTTTTCGTGAAAAATTGTATACACGTATTTTTTTTACTTTTGTACATTTATCAAATTCGAAAATATTTGCCGACCAACGTACATTTGTATAGCTTGATATAGTGCATAACCAAAATAAAACTTACTCATATTATACATTGTCTATTCCAAACTAGTTTTTATAATCCAAAATAATCAGACCCGTCAAAATATTCGGTCTTTTTAATGCCACGTGCTTCGCTCGGATCAAACGAAACTCGGCGTCGGCATACGTGCTTTGATCTCGTAACACCTGCGGCTTTATGAGTAAAAGAAGTTCGTTGTAGAAATTATTTTATTCGACAAAGTTAATTCTTTAAAATAAATATATTGTAGAAGAAAATTGTTACTTAGAAAAAATCGGCTTGAAGCGCCGCGATTTTGTTATAAACATAACGTTTATTTTAAGTAAAGAATAGTTGGAACTTATTAATGTTAATTAAGTCAATTGAAAATACTTTTCGCATTCACAAATTATCAAACGTTACTCAATCAGTGGTGTCACATAGCTCGAAATTTCAAAATTGACGTTGTTAGTTTGTCATCCTTTATGAATGCTCGTATTTTTCACACCTGAGTGACAAATGCTAATTGGAGAATAAACCTCGACTAATTACAGCAGAGTTTTTAACGGAAATAAATATTTAAAATCTACGTAAAAGGTAATTAATATTTTCAGTAACTCAATACTTTAAGAAACAATTATATTTGAAAAAAAACAAAAAAACAACATATCACAGCGGCGATTCGCAACGAAAATAATTCGGCGGGGATGTCCGATTCTATTTTCTGACTTTTTCGGAAAGGGACTCATTGTTTCATTGCTGGGACTCATTGTTTTGAAAAATGTGCGTCCAAGGGACCCATATAAATCAAAACCTAGATTATTCACTGCTTAGGCTATAAATAATCTAGGTTAAAAAAACAACGATATATTGATTTTTCCAGTTTACACGTGACTGGTTTTATGGCCCCGTAAACCACACACGCTCGCAAATATCGATAAAAGATGGGTAACTCTGTAGACACCGTGATGACACATGAAATTTGACTTAATTCCCTTGATTTTTGTGATATCGGTAGTGGTCATTATAGTTCCCCATGCTTCATTTTCCAAACCAGGACGGATAATATCAAATTTCTTACAAGAGAAAAAAACATATTTGCAAAGCGCCAAAGGGAATATTTCATTCGATTCAGTATATTTTGTCATTTTTTTACCCACAAAAGTACTTTAATGTTTATATCCATTTTTCACCCACTATAGTACAGAAGCAACACACTTATAATTAACAGAGTCACGGAATGGGGTTAAAACTACTTAAAACCAAAAATAATTCCAACATCCAAATCTTGAACTGATAAAAAGTAAATCCAGCTTTTGTAATAAACTGCTTCTAATCATAATAATGACAGTATATAGTAGAAATATAAATGTGTCCACAGCTGACAATGTGCATTCGTGTTCTAGAAAGACATGTACGAAAGTCTTTACTTAAGGTCACGTCACTTTCATATTTTGTCAAGAATTTGTCAGTCCCTTCTAGCTTCTAGTTTATTGTCACTTATTTCTTACCCTTATGTGGACATTTAGATGAAAGTACAAGTGCGGACACCTTAATTAATGCTATTTTTTCTCAAACTGACGGTTGACTTTACACAAGTTTAAAGTTCTTCATGACACACTTGATGATATATTCAGCCAAGTCTTATTTAAAATACAATGTTATTTGAAATTTTTAGATAATTACACAGAGTTTATACAGGCTCTATCAATACTGTTATTTTCTTATATGGTTGTTTTAGAGTCAGTTGGCCCTATCCATTGTGATGGATCAGGGTCCATATATTGCATATACGTAATATACGGACCCTGGATGAATAAATCATTATTAAAAGATCGTGAAACTTTATTACAAAACTTTTACGTGTCAGCTGTCGACAATGAGCTTACATTCTACTTGCCGTCAGTACTTCCGGTGCTTTGATTGGAACTTGTTTTTAATGGCGACGACGCGAGTCTCAATATAGTACATATATAACAGATACGGTGCTTAGCATAACAAAAACTCAAATAAGAACTTTCCGTCTTCAAATTATATAAAATAGAACTATCATGATTAAACTGGCAATAAACTGAATTAATGCGCAACACGACAAAAGAGCCCTTAATGGTAAAATAATGTGTAACTTTTGAACTATCAGCGATACACGTCCCATATACTAGAATGCCATCAAAATTTTAATGACAAAAATAGTTATGAATATTTATTGACTGAAAAGGCTCTTGCTAAAATTCGATTTTTTTAAATAAAAGCTATTAAAAGCTTGAAGGAGAACAGATTCTGAGATATACAAAAATGCATGGCTTATGAAAATCGTTCGATCTGGGCGGAGTAACGGTTATTAACAATTTTGCTAATTATCACAATTATGAATAAATTATGCAAATGAGCTAAATGCTTGTATTTTAGCCTGAAATTAAGATATTTTGAAAATAAAGACATCGTTGGAAAGCTGAATTTCTCTTGTTTTAAAATACAATGGGTTCATTAGAATTAGAAGTAACCTTAACAGATTCGATTCTTTTCACTTCTCTCGTTTTAAAATACAATGGGTTCATTAGAATTAGAAGTAACCTTAACAGATTCGATTCTTTTCACCTAATCAATGTTCATTAGAAATCCTGACATAAAAAATTCGATGGTATTCATAAATGATACATCGATTTAAACTGTAGCATATTTGCTTCAAAAGATATGGCATATTTGACCCATAAGGTCCCTTTTGTCACGTTGCGCATCTAATTTATTACTACGATAAAACCCCTTTACCGTGTTCAGTTACACTTGGCATGGTTCCCGATAAACTACAGACAGAAATTGAACGAGGAATTTTGTTGGTTCCGTGATTTTTATCTTGTATTCTCATAGTTAACACGTACAGGTTTTGACTTACAGAATAAATCGTGGTCAAGTTACTTGATACACATTTATGACAAAGTAAAGTAAAGCCTAAATACCGATACGAATGTGGGAATAGGAATAAAATACGCAGCTTGTGACATATCAAGAAGTGACCGCTGCACGCAGCCCCATATATCTAAACAAGTCAAATGTTTGAACGCCGCCAAATGGAGTGGGGGTTGCGATAATTAGTAATGTTGGATTTAATGTATGGTGATTAACCAAACCTAATCTTTTTGCACTCTAATTTTGTATATGGCTGACCATTTGTTAATGTTTAATGCTAAAAAAGATGATTCTACGTCAAGTCTATAGGCATTGTTTCCTCTGTATGGAAATTGGCTGCTGTCACATTATTGAATTATCAAATCATTGAAATAATAATATCTTTTTTTATTTTCCTAAGTATAGAATTCTAACATATAAGTTTGCTTCAATTTATATTATTCTTGTACGAAAGACGGCGGCGTGTAACGAATGTGTTGGGAATAATTGAATTTTGTTTTTATTCTTACAACGCAGTACGTTAATCCTGTATTTGCATTTTAATAATTTATAAGTCACTGAACATGCCTACAAATGACTTCATATTTGTTTGCCCGTGATGTTGAATTTATGTATTAATTAAATGTAGCTGATACATTGCGCCCGGTCAAACATCTATTTATAAGCACGGATTGTCAGGTATAGATCTACTTTTATATTTTTTAATTTTTTTTGAAGGATCTGCAAGTTTCATGTATACATTTAATTCTATTATAGTATGCCCAGCCAGTGTGTAATTGTGTTAGCATTATTTCAATATTTTAAAATTTCACGATACGGCGTTAATAACATCAGGTGATTATGTATGTCCGTCATTCAATTTCTTAGCTGAAAGTGGAATTATGCACATTTTTTGCAAGTCAAAATCCAGCTGAAATAGGTGTGTGTAAAAGGGTAGAGGAAATAATAGCTTATAACCTAATACACCAAATTCTTCCTGCTACCAGTACGAAATAATAACATTCCAAATATCACTTTTCCTATTTTTAATGGGAGAGTCAATTAAAAAAGAAGAAGAACTGCATGCAGGAGTTGCTTACCTTCCACTGCCGAAATATCTAGTAACAACAACATTAACGCAAAGGAAGGAACTATTATTCTATTGATCCATTTTTTTTCGAAAGCACTTACTTCAACTACTAATGTGGCATTATCATTAGTTTAACACATTTAAATGCACAGCAACCTAAAATTGCTTTTATAAAACTGTCACCACAATACACTATGTTCAGTAAGATGCGCATAATGTCTCCTTAAGAATTCTGTCACCGTGTGCTGAAAAAATACTTGCATAGTCTATCCAAAAATATTAACCGCCTACTAGTGTATCTGTTTTGTAGACTCTTTAGAAGCATTTATATCTTCCGACTATCAAGGACAACGTCTGAAAGCTAAGAAATGGAGAGTACGGCCAAACCGGATAGAATCATCGAGGAGATTGGAGGCTGTGGCCGTTTTCAGATACGCATGAGTGTCATTGTACACGTGATTAAATCGATCGTCTGCTTCAGCGTCCTCTCGACTGTTATTCTAACTGCAACGCCGCCTTGGAGATGTACCGATGACGTCGTTCTTCAAAATTCTACGTCATGCATTACGATGAGAAATGAGACTGAAGTTAACATATGTCCGAAGAAAACGTGCACTGTAGCGAACGGAACAAAATGTTCGAGGTTTGCCTTCGGTGGAACGCTCCGTACGGTAGTCAGTGAGGCAAGTAGGCATACGTTGTTTGTTTTACACGTGCTCTGTACTCTTTATACACATCTTTAGCGTTTTATTAGGTGCCAGATGTTACTAGGCAGTAACACTTTTAAGTAGGCCTACCCGTCCACTGTGAACAAATTAATAAATTTTTCTATAGCGCTTCTGCGGAAAAAACTAGAAAGACATTTGCGTTTGATTTGTTGTGTGGTTTAAATAACCTCCCGAGCTAGACAATATCAGCTTGATTTGTTGTGTGGATCCGTGCTTGACAATTTCAGTTTGATGTGTTGTTGGTTCGAGATTACGTTCCGTGCTTGACAATTTCAGTTTGATTTGTTGTTGGTTCGAGATTACGTCCCGTGCTTGACAATTTCAGTTTGATTTGTTGTTGGTTCGAGATTACGTCCCGTGCTTGACAATTTCAGTTTGATTTGTTGTTGGTTCGAGATTACGTCCCGTGCTTGACAATTTTAGTTTGATTTGTTGTGTGGTTTAAATAACGTTCCGAGCTTGACAAAGTCAATTTGATTTGTTGTTAGGTCGAAATTACGTTCCGTGCTTGACAATTTCAGTTTGAATTGTTGTTGGTTCGAGATTACGTCCCGTGCTTGACAATTTCAGTTTGATTTGTTGTTGGTTCAAGATTACGTATACCGTGCTTTGACAATTTTAGTTTGATTTGTTGTTAGGTCGAGATTACGTCCTGTGCTTAACAAGTTCAGTTTAATTTGTTGTGTCGTTTAAATAACGTTCCGAGCTTGACAATTTCAGTTTGATTTGTTGTTAGGTCGAGATTAGGTTCCGTGCTTGACAATTTCAGTTTGATTTGTTTGGTCGAGATTACGTCCCATACTTGACAATTTCAGTTTGATTTGTTGTTGGTTCGATATTACGTCCCGTGCTTGACAATTTGAGTTTCAGCTTGACAAAGTCAATTTGATTTGTTATTAGGTCGAGGTTATGTCCCGAACTTGACCATTTCAATTTGATCTTTTATTGTTGTGGTCGAGAATACATACCGAGTTTGATCATTTCAGTTTGATTTGTTGTGTGGCCGAGATTACATCCCAAGTTTGATCATGACCATGCAGTTAGCTGGACTACTTGCTGGTAACATACTGGCTGGACAGCTGGCGGATCTAATCGGACGCAAACCTCCATTCATGACATCAATTATTATTATCTCAGTCTCCAACTTTGTTGGGTTCTTCTCTGTTAACTGGGTGATGTTTGCAATTTCGAGGATTTTCGTCGGGATCGGCTCAGGATTTTTTCTGACGACACAATACAGTCTTCTGTCTGAATTCTCTCTAGCGAAATGGCGTGTTTGGATCGTGGGATTTCCGTCCTGGCCTATAGAGGGATGTGTATTTGCATTGTGTGCCTGGTTGATACAAGACTGGAAGTATATGCAACTACTGATAAGCCTTATGGGTGTTCCTTGCTTGTTAGCTTGGTTGTAAGTCGTTTTTTACAGATACTTATATATTGACTTGTAATGCTTGTATATTAAATTTTATGGATAATTTCAATACTATATCAAATGATCAATCGGTATTACAGTTAATGCTTTATCAAAATACATTTCATTTGTAATTTATGATTGCAACTTTAAGCCTTCCGGTCGAATCAGAAGAACAATCATGTAACCCAAATATATACGATGCATCTACATTCATATATATTATTTGACAGCCACATATCTGTGCAGCCGATATTATTGTATCCGAAGTAATCAGTTTACAATAAGTGCTTCGAAGAAGCAACCTCTATCTCTGAGGCATAATTGCCCGCCCCGCCCCGCCCCGCCCCGCCCCGCCCCAACCCACCTGTGACTGCTTAACACATGTTCAACCAAATATTTTTTCAGTGTAATTCCTGAAAGCTTCCGTTGGTATGTAGGGCATGACAAACCTGAAAAAGCTTTGGATGTTATCAATAAAGTGGCGAAGTATAACAAACGTCATGAAATTGACGTTGAACACCTCATGAAGAAACCGGAAGTGAAAAGGGACAGAAAGTACACAGTCATTGACTTGTTCAAATCAAAAGAACTAGTACGGAACACTATTCTGTCCGTCTTTAACTGGTATGTTTCGGATTGTTACAGTAATTTGACTACATTGTAAAAACAATGAATTTGATTACCTTATACGTGTATAGTTTACCGGTAGATTTAACAAGAAACATGGACAGCGGTGAATCCTGTTGATGGTATCGAGTCTGGATATAACAACATGAGGCTCCAGTCATGAACGGGAGCCGAAACATGCACTTTGTCATGAGAGGTACCGGGACCCGAAACATGCACTTTGTCATGAGAAGAACCGGATATTAAAAGGATAAATATATATATACACACGTAGTTTATAACTGTAGCCACGAGCTTGGCGTTTAAATGGCGTAGGTAGGACAGAGCCTGCCAATGATCGTTGCTTTCATATTTAAGTTCCCTGGATAAAGAGCTTGCTTTGGAACTTTCAAAATACGACCTTTCTTCAGGCTCTATGTGCTAGTATTCAGAGAAGAATTCTGGCCAAAGAATATTCGGACATAGGACACACTACTACTACTACTGTTACTATTACTGCTACTGCTACTGCTACTACTGCTACTGCTGCTGCTGTTGCTGCTGCTGCTCCCCTTCCACGAATTCCACCTCTTCCTCCTCATCACCGTAATCATCGGCTTCATACGGGTCGTCGAGTCTCCAAAACACTTGCTGTTAGAACATCCGATATTTTGTGCTGTAACGTCAATGATATGTACTGAAAGTGCACCAATTCATGGACACAAATCTTTTTTTTTCTTTACGCCAAATTGTAACAAACTCTTCTTCGTTAAACATTACGTTTTCCGTGTCTTTGAACTATGATGATAAAAAATGAACAGTGTATAGACCTCTGATGTTATCTTTGAGTATGGTAAAGATGTCTCCCGATTTAAAAAGTCAGTTGCTCTGATGATTCGCTGAACAGTCTTCTTTTTCTTTTAGGATGGGTCTTGGCCTGGTTTCCTATGGTATCAAATATGGTATCCAAGCTCTCTCGGGCAACATTTTCTTCAACTTCTTTCTATTTAACCTTGTTGGGATACCGTCGAAAGGGATTGCTCTGTGGCTACAAAACAGGTATGTTTCAAAACGTATCTTGCTGTGATGAGCACATCAAACATACAAAACTGGATTAGCAGGTTTCTTTTAATCGTTTTAGAAAAAATGTTGACGTAACGTCAGGCGATTCTAGATTGTTTTTAAAAACGTAGGAATATTTCGATGTGACATTATTGTGGAATCGTATACCCTGTATACTGTTCTTAATATCGACTATATCGACTATAAAAATGAGAGACTGCCCTTATAAGGATGAAATTTGATTTTTATACATGCCCCATTTAGATTCGGGAGAAGAATAACTGCGATACTGTGTTACTCGACAGTGGCTGTTAGTGGGTTAACTGTTGGCATTGTTCAGACTGTCGGTAAGATTTTACAATGTATGTACCTTCTAATGTTTTTGTATATGGCTCTGTGTAGTACCGCTGGCTTGTGAATAGGTTAAAGGTATGACTTCTCCACGCAACGCTCACCTTAAATTGGAATTATGCGCATTTTTTCAAGTAAAAATCCAGCTGAAATAGGTGTGTGTACAAAAGGGTAGGGGCAACAATAGCTTTTAACCCAATACACAAAACTCTTCCCGCTACCAGTATTAAATAATAACTTTCCAAATAGTGATTTTCTTATTTTCATTGGGAGTCTTTTTAGGAAAAAAAACAACTGCATGAAGGAGTTGCTTCCCTTCCACTGCCGATATCTCTACCAACAACAACAACGACACAATCAACTATCATTTTATCAGTCCGATTTTTTTATTTCTAAAGCACCAACTTCAAATACTAATGCGGCATTATCATTAATTTAACGCATTTCAATGCACAGCAACCAAAAATTGCTTTTATAAAACTGTCACCAAAATACACTATGTTCAGTAAGATGCGCATAATGTCACTTTAAGGAACTATTATAGTAGTTAATATTCATCCTACATTTATGTCACACGGAGGACTAAATACCGTGACAAGAAATGTCATGTGGCAGAAAAAGTGTCACAGCCAGGGCCAATACACGCCACAAATTTACTATAGGTTTGTATAGGAGCGCTGTCATTAACTCGCGATAACATTTTAACTAATAAAGTTATTTTAAAATCACAAACGGGATGATAAAATATAACATTTCCCCTTTTTAATGAATATTGTTTTATTTTTCTGAGACTTTATTTGTTTGGTCTTTTTTTAACTTAAAAACTCTACCCGTCGTTTTACTATATAATATATAGTAAAACGCCCAAAATGTCACAATTTTAAGTGAAAATTTTGCAGCTTATCTTCAATTTGTTCAAAAACTATAACACTTATTTTAAAATCACAAACGGGATTGAATAAAACAATCATTCTCCATTTAAGTGATATATTTTATATAAAAATAAAGAAAGAAGAGAATGGTCTTTTTTTAAGGTTTTGTTGAACAGGTATATAATTTCATTTTTACGATCGGAGCTCGGTTGCTTCCGTAATGCTGGCCGAACACTTCCGAATGATTGATCTAACTGCTTCAGGCCATCGATAAGTTTTATGGCCGGACATTACGTAACATTTACCATGATCTTTAAAACGTTGTATATTGGGTTTTGTTTTACATTAAAATGCAAACTGGGTTAGAATCTTCAGTTTTTTGTTCATAAAAAGGCAAAACCTTTCATTGAAACCGGATCCATGAAACTTTCAGAATAATTATCAATAATATTATTTAGCTTTTGATGTTAATTTGCAACACATAAAAGATTCACTATGCATGCATTTTTATTTCGAAAAACTTGCACGGGTACTTTATATTTTGTTTTACATTTCTCTTTGTCTCGAGTGAAAGGCAAGAATTCGCTCCGCTGAAATTGGTTCATTTTATAGGTGTCAACATAGAGTTTCTTCCAGACCAAAGCTAGTTTTCATAATACACAGGTCAAAACCAGGTAGTCTTATTACTCGTATCTTTTGTCTTTCATTTCTTCCCGAAGAAATAAGCTGATTATTACATTAACAAAAAGAGAAGAAAAAAGAAACACGCAAGGTTTGATCTGTGTGCAGAGTATTAAATGACAAAATCTGTAAAATGTAACAGGTATTATTCTACTGCAGAAATGGAAAGTTTTTTTTCCTACAATAAATCCTTATTTCTTCTAAAATGTTAATTATATTTTCAAGCCATGTGATGAAAAATCACATACTTTTTAAGGCATTCAACATCAAGCGTTTACTAGAGTATGTAAAATCTATTTGATATTCTGAAAGGAAACTGTTCTATTTCTCAAATTAAAAAAGCCTACCGAAATCAAATGTCAGTCTTTATCAGATCAGGAATAACACTGATTAGGAATTTAAGATCGCAAAATAAAACAAGTTGACTTACTATTTACCGGGGACATGTAGGTCCATCTATTTACGTTTCTAAAGCACACCATACTTTTGCAACAGACTTGCCGTGTGCGTCTGTACTTGAAAATAACAGGTCTACAATTTTAAACAATTCTCAAGAGCAAACGTTACGCACGTGTAAAGGGATTAGCCGATCATGAAAAATCAAGTGCACACTAGATTCATTCTCATTATTATGTCAAAATTCACGAATTTTGTAGCTTTTGGATTATTCTGTGACTATTTTTATGACTGATGATGTGACTGTAATGAAATAGTGCTCACTACTAGTTAAAACATTACTATTATTATTATTATTAATTGCAAGTAATGTGAATGATAATGCTGAATTTTCTTTATCTTCTGGTAGAAATGATAAAAATTAAAACATAAGATTTTCACAAAAGTTACGCGTCAAGTTCAATATCTCCCTTAGGCAATATTCCAGTACAATCAATAATCAATGATTTATGACCCTGACCGTTATTTACGGATATTACCGAACCGTAGTTGTTTCCGTAAACTCCTAATCCCCAAAACTTATCGATTGCCTGCTGATATACGCTTGACACTTTTTCTGCCGTATGGTAATGTAGTATTATAATATGGTTTTGTTGAGAAGAAACTATTTGAGATTTCTGCACATGTTACGAATAATTAATCATCTGTATACTGCAGAGGCTCCCAACCGTGATGCTCTCACTAATGGTTTCGCACTGCTGGCCAACATTGGTATCACTACAGCATGGGGCCCGGTACAGACTATGACCATCGAACTCTACCCTACAGTAGTCAGGTAGGGGTCAACAATCGGGGGGGGGGGGGGGGTGTAATAATATACATGTATTTATATTGCATTCGTACAGTACTTTCTTTTAATTAACTCCGACGTGAAAGTGATTTTTCCTCATATTGAAAATATTTATGGACTTATTTTCAGTCGTTAATCAATATGTTCTTTTTCATCTCATCACCACTCTTAAGAACAATGTATACGTAGCGAAAGCTTGCTTCTGCGATGATAATTGAACCCATCTGCGGGACAACCAATGATAAGAAGTGCAACCAGTATATATATCCAGACTGGGATTTGAATCCATAATTTTGGCTTACCCGAATAACACTATATACTGTATCATTAATTATTAAAGCGTGTTCCACAATTAATACAATGACTTAAACATAAAGGAATTTATATGATTTTTCGGCATCAGGTCAGCCATAGAGTGGCAGTTTATATTTAACATTTATTAAATATATCAATCTAAAGCTACACTTATTCACAGTCTATTTTGATCGATTCATTTCATAGAAGTAGAGATCGATAAAATTATATATTGTAATATTTCCCTCTAGAAATATTGGATTTGGAACGTTGAGTGTAATGGGAAGAATTGGAGCTATGGTGGGACCTCAGCTAGTTTATTTGGTAATTAGTGTTCACATTGTTTTGACGCAGCCGTTTTAAGCTCTCTTTTGACCGGAAGTTTAGAACTCTTCAACCGCCAATGAAATGACGTGATGTATGTGATGTATTACATTTTTTGAAATGAGAAATTTACGCTGTAAGGCATCTTCTAATTTTATAATACCGGTGCATGGAACAACCGAAAAAGACTGAATAAGGACCGAAAACAGTTTATGCAAACCGAAATCAACTTTTCTTTTTCAAAAGATTATGTATAATTTATTATTCAAGTTTTAGATAACTGAAAGAGTTTGTAAATAGTGAATAGTCAATCAGTACTAGCGATATAATATTATCTTTTGAAAAAAACAAGTTGTTTTCGGTCGGCAGTATTTGTTTTTCGGTGTTTTTTTTGGTCAATTTACTTGATTTGTAATTACGATATTTACAAATGTCTTCATTTAACCACGGACCTAAATAGGCCCATGTTTTTCTAATACTTAAACTGTAAATTAGATATATTATCTAACAATCGCTTTCATATACTAAAAATTGCGCCGACTATCTTTTTAAAAGGAAGTTCTTGTTCAAACAAAGTATTTTTTACATCATTTTCGTTTTAAAAATCTACTCTTTCGGCGCAAAATTCTCCATAATTTATTTTACATATATAAGATCTATCAAACTTAAACAGAAAATTCAAAAAATGGCAAAAGTAAAATTTAATGTTTAATTCAATATAAAAAGTCGACTTGTCAGTCCGTCCTTCCCCATTTCTTTGTCCGGAGTATTAAATTAACTGCAAAACAATTACAGGAAATTTCTTGAAAGTCCATGAAATGAAAGAGAACAACTGTCGAAGAACAATTACTTTACCTTGCTTTCTTATTATCACTCTTTGTTACATTTTCTTGTCCGGAGCTAAACAGGAAATTAAATTGCATTACTGAGAGAGGACATTAAGAACCATAACCAGGTTTACTTTTAAATTATCTCCCTTTATTGACTTTTTTTGTCCGGGGCATAGCTGCAAACATATAAAAGGATTTTACTTGAAACTTCACACAGTGATAGAGCTTAATAAAAGGAAATGCAGTGTACAAGAATCATGACTCTACCTTTCCCGATTTTTTTAATCCACCCCTCACGGACCTATATATAATGTGTATATAGGTCCGTGGCCCCCTTTGTGATATTTTCTTGTACCGTGCATGAGTCTTACAGTACTGAAGAAAAGTTTATGAAATTGCGTACAGTGAGAGATGCCTTTAAAGGAATTATAGAATGTGCAATGCTCAAAAATGCCAATTTTTTAAGTAAGCGCCTTTATTACAAGTTCTTATATTACCTTATTTTTATTATTTCCCTTTATTGAATTTTCTTGTCCGGAGCATAACTGCCAAACTTAAAAAAAAACTTGAAATTTCATAAGGTTATAGAGCATACTAAGAGGAAGTGCATCATTAGAGAACCATGACATTTCTTTGTCTTATTTTGTTACATTTTCTTGTCCGGAGCACAACAGTAACTTTATTGAATTTGTATACAGTGAGAGAGGACAATAAAGGGAAGTGCATTGTCAAAGAACAATATCCCTACCTTGCCTATTTTCATTAAACCTTTTGTTACATTTTCTTGTCCGGAGCATAACTCAAATTGCATACAATGAAAGAGGACAGTGCAGTGTCCAAGAACCATACCCATATAGTGCCTTATTTTAGCTCACCTGAGAACGAAGTGCTAAGGTGATATATTGAGATCGCCTTTTGTCTGTCCTATGTCGTCTGTCCACACTTAATCTTGTGTATGCAATAGAGGTTTCATTTTTCACTGGATCTTCATGAAACTTAGTCAGTATGATTGCCTTTATGGTATCTAGGTCGACATTGAATATGGGTAATATAGGGTCAAAAACTAGTTCACGGGGTCAAATAATAGAAGATCTTGTGTATGCTATAGAGGTTGCATTTTTCATTGTATGTTCATGAAACGTGGTCAGTATGATTGCCTTGATAAAACTTAGGTCGAGTTAAATATTGGCCATATTGGGCAAAAAACTAGATCACCCGGTCAAATCATAGAAAAACTATGTGTATGCTAAAGAAGTTGCATTTTTCATTGGATCTTCATGAGACTTGGCCAGTATAATTGTCTTGATAATATCTAGGTCAGGTTCGAAAATTGGTCATTTAGGGTAAAAACTAGGTTACCCGGTCAAATTATAGAAAAACCTTGTGTATGCTATATAGAGATTACATTTTTCATTGTATTTTCATGAAACCTGATCAGTAAAATTGACTTGATAAAATAAAGGTCGACTTAGAACATGGGTTATCTAGGGTCAAACAGCAGGTCACGGGGTCAAATCATTGAAAAACCTTGTGTATGCAATAGAGGTTGTATATTTCATTGGATCTTCATGAAACTTGGCCAGTATGATTATCTTGATGAAATCTAAGGTCGAACTTGGGTCATATAAGGTCAAAAACTAGGTCACGGGGTAAAATTGTAGAAAAACCATGTGTATGCAATAGCGGTTACATTTTTCATTCTATCTTCATGAAACTTTGTCAGTATGATTGTCTTGATGAAATTTAGGTCGAGTATGAATATGGGTAATCTGAGGTTGAAACTTGGCCAGTGGTCATCCTGTAAAAACCTTGCGGAAGCCATACAGGTGACATTTACAACCCAATCATAATGTAAATTTGTCAAAAGTTTCGCCTTGTCAAGGTCAAACAAAATGTATGTGGTTATGATATACATTTGAAGTCTGGTCACATATTGTCATAAGTCGCAGGTGCGCGATATAAGGCAATATTGGCCCTCTTGTTTTAATTGACTCTCTTTATTGAGTTCTCTTTTCCGGAGCATAGCTGCAAAAATATCAAAGAGAATTACTTGACCCTTCATACAGTGATAGAACGCAATGCGAGGCAAGGTAGTGTACAAGAACCATTACTCTACCATAATTGGTTTAATTATTCCCCTTTCTTACATTTTCTTGCCCGGAGCAAAACTCATAAGGTGCCGAAGAAAATTGGTTCAAATTGCGTACAGCGAGAGAGGATTTTTATTTAATCTATTTTCAGTTGTTGTAAATTTGAAAATACCATATAAATTATTATCTGCAAATGATTTTGAAATGTTTGTTTGATGTTGTTTAATCACTTTTTGTCCGTGACCATGTAGTTTGCTTTCTCGACAATGTTGATATAAACTGAAATGATTACATAGTACAAAAACAATGTACTCAGATAATTGTCCGTTTTGTTCGCTGTTCAAGTGTGATTCTGATATTTCGAAACCGATAAATTAAATTATTTTCCAACAGAACACATACACGCACGCGCACACGCACACGCACGCACGCATAAGCACGCACGCAAGCACAAGCATGCAAAGCATCGTACCAGAAGCAAATGATCAACCACATTCACAGGGTTTGCCCGGTTCTGCTAAACAGTTTAACTTTTGGTATTTTGAAGGATGCGCATGTGCCCGGTTTGTTGTACTATGTTTGTGGAGCTGTGTCGGTGATATGCGTAATTGGTACATTTCAACTTCCGGAAACAATGGACGCCGATCTTAGTGACAAGATCGGACAAACCAATGGGAAAATTCTAAAGGAGAACGAGGTCCAGAATGGTGTGGTCTGACGGAAGCGATTTCTTTTCGATATATATATCGATTACAAATGAGTCACAGACGATAATTAAGCAATATGAAATACTCAGACGTAAAAGTGAATATGTATAAGCAGTGTAGAATTTGAAACACAGTATATCTATATATTGACTACCGACTAATTAGCGGAAAGAAAAACTACGTCATAGGGTATGAATGCCGGCTAACTACATGTCTCAGACAGTGTCTGACTTGTCCGTTTGTTATCACAAACACTTAAATTGATTTTGATATTAATTGGGATCGTAGCCAGGTCTATGTCTTAATTGTGAATCGTTTACCTCAATTGTAGGATGTGGACAATGTGATATATTTATCTCACATATTGCGCTCCAATCGCAGGGGAGCTTAAGTGATCTACTGTCTGTCCACATTAACATCGAGAACACCTTAAATCAATAAATATTGATGAATTGTAAGTCTATTTCGAAACTTGGTTACATGGAGCAAAAAGCTACGTCCTTTGATAAATACATGAAAAAAATACTAAGAACACTCAGAACCAATTTTGTACCCAATCATCATTAAGTTTTAGTTAGAATGTTTGTTTTAATAAAATAGTATGGAAGCTGATCAAAATGTTTGTCATAATTAACTCTACTGAGTAAGTGGAGTATAAACTTCAGGTCATCCCTGCCAAATCAAAAAAAAAAAAAAACACTTTGAGAACATATTGGTGGTCATATTTTATACCTAATCATCCTACAACTCGATGTCTTCATGATTTCTATGTCAATCTCGAAAACGAGCCACTGGGCAAAACACTGTGTCACCATATTGAATCATAGTAAAACACTGCGGGCACCATATAGCTTACAGTTTTGAACCAAATCATTCCGAGAGTTAGTTAGAACGTTTTCGAGATATACTCTAAGTTAGAAAATCTTATTACATAGAGCCAATAACTAGGTCAAATTAAATCCCTGTGAACACGTTTGAAGTCATAATTCGCCTGATCATCATGAACATTGGTCAGATTGTTTGTCTTAACGAACTCAAGGTCAAATTATTTGGATCTGAATTACACGAATGGCAAAAACTAGGCCACGAGGTGAAATAAAAGATCAATACCCTAGTAGCCCCTGTATCCTATGTTTATCATGTAGTTCTGATATACGGTGCAAATGTTCTATGTTGATTCAGTTGAGCAATATAGAGCTACCTCTACTCTAAATATTTTTCAAAACTCCAAGCGCCTAGATTGTGAGCTACGTGATGTTTGCACGCTATTGGAATTTTTCAACATTCGACGATATCGGGCAGACTAGCTCGACATTCGGCATTCGTTTAAGCATTCGCGGATGTCGAGCAGCCCAGCTCGACGTTCGATATTCATTTGCGAATGTAAAGCAGATAAGCTCGATATTTGACATTGATTTTCAGCATATCAGCTCGATGCTTCACATTCATTCAGGCCAGCTCGAAAGTCTTCAGTCATTAGCGCAGACCAGCTCGATATCTGACAATCAGTCGCGAATGTCGAGCAGACAAGCTTAACGTTCGGTAATTCATTTGCGAATGTCGGAAACACCAGCTTGATGTTCAACATTCATTCAGCTGTTCTTTTCAACTTTCAAAAATACATGTAATGAACGTGGAGCTAATCTGCTCGACATTCACGATAAGTTATGTCGAAACATTCTGCTCAACATTCCAGAAAGCTGAATGTCGTGCGGGCATGCTTGGCATTCGCGAATGTCGAATGTTGAATTCGAGTATCTTGCAAACTTAAAGTTTCAAGTTTAAAGTTTCAAAGTTTATTTTACAATATATTCAAGAAGAGAGCTAGCCTGTATTTCAATAAACGAAATTATGGTCTGATGACATCATAGTCTTTCTACTAAGTTTGCTCCGTAACAGTCATCCAGACGCATTTTTGTTTGAAAATTCGATCTAAATAACAAATCGATGCCTATATACTTAAAGTGTGCACTCTAGCACTACAAATTATGGTAACTTCCCGGAATATGGTCGATTTCTTTTGAAGATTATATGAGGGTGAATACGAATGTGTTACTTGTCGCGTGGAATGGAACGCATTTTATGATTCGGATGAATAATTAAGACTACAATATTACGTTATGACACAGCTGTATGCGTTTAAACGCACTAGAACTACTAGTATGGAGATCGTTTGCCACCCTTCAGTCGTGCCATCAGACTGTCTACATTTCAGCAGTCTCACCGCTTGTACAGTCAATACGTATGGAAAGTTAATTACCGCCACATGAGACAAATATACTATAGATTATCATATATAGAACTGGTTCCTTGAGGAAGCAAAACTGAAAGTTGGTGCAAATGTTAATGCTTACAGACTCGTATTTCCGTTCATCGATCCTTGAAAACCAAAGATCATGTTCAAGTTTTGGTCAGAACAGGCAGGTTAAAACAGAAGTTTTGCCATTGATTTTAAGTGAATAAGCTACTTGCTATCCCGTAATATAACATTCTTCATCTTAAGATCCGTGTTTCGTCGGCTTCCGCCTTCTATATATGGTAGATACGAGTGAATATAGAACTCAGCTTGCTATTGTATCGGTGAAAGAAACAGTCCTGGTCTCTTTGATAAATTATGTCAGTGACAGGTTCTTGATAACTATCACCAGCATGCTCCAGTCAGTGACAGGTTCTTGATAACTATCACCAGCATGCTCCAAAGTCAGTGACAGGCTTTTGATAACTATCACCAGCATGCTCAGTTCAGTGACAGGTTCTTGGTGACTATCACCAGCATGCTCCAGTCAGTGACAGGCTCTTGATAACTATCACCAGCATGCTCCAAAGTCAGTGACAGGCTCTTGATAACTATCACCAGCATGCTCCAAAGTCAGTGACAGGCTCTTGATAACTATCACCAGCATGCTCCAAAGTCAGTGACAGGCTCTAGATAACTATCACCAGCATGCTCCAAAGTCAGTGACAGGCTCTTGATAACTATCACCAGCATGCTCCAAAGTCAGTGACAGGCTCTTGGTGACTATCACCAGCATGCTCCAGTCAGTGACAGCCTCTTGATAACTACATGTATCAACAGCATGCTCCAAAGTCAGTGACAGGCTCTTGATAACTATCACCAGCATGCTCCAAAGTAAGTGACAGGCTTTTGATAACTATCACCAGCATGCCCAAGTCAGTGACAGGTTCTTGGTGACTATCACAAGCATGCTCCAAAGTCAGTGACAGGTTCTTGATAAACTATCACCAACATGCTCATAAGTCAGTGACAGGCTCTTGATAACTATCACCAGCATGCTTCAGTCAGTGACAGGTTCTTGATAACTATCACCAGCATGCTCCAATCAGTGACAGGCTCTTGATAACTATCACTAGCATGCTCCAAAGTCAGTGACAGGTTCTTGATAACTATCACCAGCATGCTCCGAAGTCAGTGACAGGCTGTTGATAACTATCACCAGCATGCCCAAGTCAGTGACAAGTTCTTGGTGACTATCACAAGCATGTTCCAAAGTCAGTGACAGGCTCTTGATAACTATCACCAGCATGCCAAAGTCAGTGACAAGTTCTTGGTGACTATCACAAGCATGCTCCAAAGTCAGTGACAGGTTCTTGATAAACTATCACCAGCATGCTCATAAGCCAGTGACAGGCTCTTCATAACTATCACCAGCATGCTCCAAAGTCAGTGACAGGCTCTTGGTAACTATCACCAGCATGCTCCAGTCAGTGACAGGCTCTTGATAACTATGACTATGATGCTCCAAAGTCAGTGACAGGCTCTTGATAACTATCACAAGCATGCTCCCGTCAGTGACAGGCTCTTGATAACTATCATCAGCATGCTCCAGTCAGTGACAGGCTCTTGATAACTATCACCAGCATGCTGAAAAGACAGTGACAGGCTCTTGATAACTATCACAAGCATGCTCCAGTCAGTGACAGGCTCTTGATAACTATCATCAGCATGCTCCAGTCAGTGACAGGCTCTTGATAACTATCACCAGCATGCTCCAAAGTCAGTGACAGGCTCTTGATAACTATAACAAACATGATCCAGTCAGTGACAGGCTCTTGTGACTATCACCAGCACGCTACAGTCAGTGACAGGCTCTTGATAACTATCACCAGCATGCTCAAAAGACAGTGACAGGCTCTTGATAACTATCACAAGCACGCTCCAGTCAGTGACAGGCTCTTGTGACTATCACCAGCACGCTACAGTCAGTGACAGGCTCTTGATAACTATCACCAGCATGCTCAAAAGACAGTGACAGGCTCTTGATAACTATCACAAGCATGCTCCAGTCAGTGACAGGCTCTTGATAACTATCATCAGCATGCTCCAGTCAGTGACAGGCTCTTGATAACTATCACCAGCATGCTCCAAAGTCAGTGACAGGCTCTTGATAACTATAACAAACATGATCCAGTCAGTGACAGGCTCTTGTGACTATCACCAGCACGCTACAGTCAGTGACAGGCTCTTGATAGCTATCACCAGCATGCTCAAAAGACAGTGACAGGCTCTTGATAACTATCACAAGCACGCTCCAGTCAGTGACAGGCTCTTGTGACTATCACCAGCACGCTACAGTCAGTGACAGGCTCTTGATAACTATCACCAGCATGCTCAAAAGACAGTGACAGGCTCTTGATAACTATCACAAGCATGCTCCAGTCAGTGACAGGCTCTTGATAACTATCATCAGCATGCTCCAGTCAGTGACAGGCTCTTGATAACTATCACCAGCATGCTCCAAAGTCAGTGACAGGCTCTTGATAACTATAACAAACATGATCCAGTCAGTGACAGGCTCTTGTGACTATCACCAGCACGCTACAGTCAGTGACAGGCTCTTGATAGCTATCACAAGCATGCTCCAGTCAGTGACAGGTTCTTCATAACTATCACCAGCATGCTCCAAAGTCAGTGACAGGCTCTTGATAACTATCACAAGCATGCTCCAGTCAGTGACAGTCTCTTGATAACTATCACCAGCATGCTCCAGTCAGTGACAGGCTCTTGATAACTATCACCAGCATGCCCAAGTCAGTGACAGGCTCTTGATAACTATCACAAGCATGCTCCAGTCAGTGACAGGCTCTTGATAACTATCACCAGCATGCTCCAAAGTCAGTGACAGGCTCTTGATAACTATAACAAGCATGCTCCAGTCAGTGACATGCTCTTGTGACTATCAGCAGCACGCTCCAGTCAGTGACAGGCTCTTGATAACTATCACCAGCATGCTCCAGTCAGTGACAGGCTCTTGATAACTATCACCAGCATGCTCCAAAGTCAGTGACAGGCTCTTGATAACTATCACCAGCATGCTCCAAAGTCAGTGACAGGCTCTTGATAACTATCACCAGCATGCCCAAGTCAGTGACAGGTTCTTGGTGACTATCACAAGCATGCTCCAAAGTCAGTGACAGGTTCTTGATAAACTATCACCAGCATGCTCATAAGTCAGTGACAGGCTCTTGATAACTATCACCAGCATGCTCCAAAGTCTGTGACAGGCTCTTGATAACTATCACAAGCATGCTCCAAAGTCAGTGACAGGCTCTTGATAACTATCACCAGCATGCTCCAGTCAGTGACAGGCTCTTGATAACTATCACCAGCATGCCAAAGTCAGTGACAGGTTCTTGGTGACTATCACAAGCATGCTCCAAAGTCTGTGACAGGCTCTTGATAACTATCACAAGCATGCTCCAAAGTCAGTGACAGGCTCTTGATAACTATCACCAGCATGCTCCAAAGTCTGTGACAGGCTCTTGATAACTATCACCAGCATGCCAAAGTCAGTGACAGGTTCTTGGTGACTATCACAAGCATGCTCCAAAGCCAGTGACAGGCTCTTGATAACTATCACAAGCATGCTCCAGTCAGTGACAGGCTCTTGATAACTATCACCAGCATGCCAAAGTCAGTGACAGGTTCTTGGTGACTATCACAAGCATGCTCCAAAGTCTGTGACAGGCTCTTGATAACTATCACAAGCATGCTCCAAAGTCAGTGACAGGCTCTTGATAACTATCACCAGCATGCTCCAGTCAGTGATAGGCTCTTGATAACTATCACCAGCATGCCAAAGTCAGTGACAGGTTCTTGGTGACTATCACAAGCATGCTCCAAAGCCAGTGACAGGCTCTTGATAACTATCACAAGCATGCTCCAGTCAGTGACAGGCTCTTGATAACTATCATCAGCATGCTCCAGTCAGTGAAAGGCTCTTGATAACTATCACAAGCATGCTCCAAAGTCAGTGACAGGCTCTTGATAACTATAACAAGCATGCTCCAGTCAGTGACAAGGCTCTTGATAACTATCACCAGCATGCTCCAGTCAGTGACATGCTCTTGATAACTATCAGCAGCATGCTCCAGTCTGTGACAGAATCTTGATAACTATCACCAGCATGCTCCAGTCAGTGACAGGCTCTTGATAACTATCATCAGCATGCTCCAGTCAGTGACAGGCTCTTGATAACTATCACCAGCATGCTCCAAAGACAGTGACAGGCTCTTGATAACTATCACAAACATGCTCCAGTCAGTGACAGGCTCTTGATAACTATCACCAGCATGCTCCAGTTAGTGACAGGTTCTCGATGACTATCACCAGCATGCTCCAAAGTCAGTGACAGGCTCTTGATAACTATCACCAGCATGCTCAAAAGTCAGTGACAGGCTCTTGATAACTATCACAAGCACGCTCCAGTCAGTGACAGGCTCTTGATAACTATCACCAGCATGCTCCAAAGGTTGTAACTATCACAAACATGCTCCAAAGTTAGTGACAGGCTCTTGATAACTATCACCAGCATGCTCCAAAGTCAGTGTCAAGCTCTTGATAACTATCACCAGCATGCTCCAAAGTCAGTGACAGGCTCTTGATAACTGTCACCAGCATGCTCCTGGGACAGTGACAGGTTCTTGATAACTATCACCAGCATGCTCCTGGGTCAGTGACAGGCTCTTGATAACTATCACCAGCATGCTCCAAAGTCTGTGACAGGTTCTTGATAACTATCACCAGCATGCTCCAAAGTCAGTGACAGGCTCTTGATAACTATCACCAGCATGCTCCAGTCAGTGACAGGTTCTTGATAACTATCACCAGCATGCTCCAAAGTCAGTGACAGGCTCTTGATAACTATCACCAGCATGCTCCAGTCAGTGACAGGCTCTTGATATCTATCACCAGCATGCTCCAGTCAGTGACAGGCTCTTGATAAATATCACCAGCATGCTCCAGTCAGTGACAGGCTCTTGATAACTATCACCAGCATGCTCCTGGGTCAGTGACAGGCTCTTGATAACTATCACCAGAATGCTCAAGTCAGTGACAGGCTCTTGATAACTTTCACCAGCATGCTCCAAAGTCAAATGTGATTTCCATATCTATTCACAATAGATGCACATAAGGTCAGGAAAAAACAACAATAGAGATGTAAATTTTTATTTCGCTTGCGATGCAATGCCGTATGTAACAGTGTAATAACAAATAACGCAAATTAATGAACAAAAATAAAAACATTGGACCGGACATTTCCAGCTCTCAGAGTAAAATGAACACATAAACTGTTTTTACGATACATTTATAACACTTGCATTTTGGAACACTTAGCTTTACATTTCACATGTCGTCTACAGATGACATAGAACAAACAGTATGCAACAATAATGATATGCAAAACCTGCGAAAAGTAAGGCCCATCAACTTTCCAAGTACTCTTACATATTAATAAATATTTAGGACAACTTTCATAGTCCATCAACAATACAGATCCGCATTGACTGACGTTTACTGGAGTTCACAGTTAGGCTACACGTACATTTACATTGTATAACGTGCACTGTTAAACTACCTAACCAACTTATAATCCGGAAAGCACTCCTTTTTTCTGAAAAATGTCAACAAATCAAAACGGATACTGTAGCCGCCATGACAAAAATAGGAATGAGCAAGTTAAATGTACATGCATATAATGACATAGCAGAATAAGGGGACCATATCACAATACAGTGGCACGTGAAACAATTAGTTGAGCAATATTTGTCTGCCTTTAACTCACTTGTTACATGATACAACAGTTATTTTACTAGATCCGTCTCTTTCACTCAATGTGCTTCATAATCATTGTTTTTACGAAACACGTACAAAATGTAATAAATGGACTGAATCAGAAGAAAGGGATAAATATGTTAACAAGCTAAACACGAGTGACGTTCTGTAACGAAATCGTCCACCCCACCTTCGCCCAGAAAGTTTGGCATTTACAAAATGAAAGTAAATAAGAGTTATTACAAAACATTGAGATGCAATCTCATAATATTAAAGTGTTGCAGCAAATTTTCGAGTGATCAAATTTCTGTTTCGGAGATAATTTCCACGAGTTATATGATAAATGTACAAATACAACACGATACTAATGAATGCGGTTATCTCGCTATATTATCTTACAATCGATTTGTTAAATGTTTAAATGCATAATAAAAACCCCATTGTAAAACGTATTGTACTAAATTTAACATTAATATAATAGATCTAATTTTAACGTTGATCTCATTTCATAGTAAAATTCTAACATTACTTGTCACATGTATACAATTAGTACTCGGTACTAATAGAGGTCCCGTTTACGATTGCAACATATGTTTTTTTTTTGTAGATTTCTTTATCCCCATGCATAGGTGGAGCTAACATCAGTATTCATTTCTACCCTTTTCATTTGCAGTCGTTTTCTTCACCGTTTAAATTGATCGTTTACAAGTTTTTACCGGACAGTAAGCAAAAACTAACATGAGGACCAGCATGGCACTGTATCGCTCATCCGAGTCAACAGAAGTCAACTGTGACTGATGACAATTCTTTCTTGGATAAAATGCGGTGTACAGAGTATTAACAAATGTCCAAGTGACTTATTTTTTTACCCATATAAACAATTCACTGAACTGATCAAGGTTTTATTAGGAAAAAAAACATTCTGACAGTTTTATGATGATTGGGTAACAAATGTGGCAATTAGAGTCCTCGCAAGGGTTTCCTCGGTGACCTAGTATTTCAACAAATGTGACCCAGTTTTAAGTTTAACCTAGATATATATTCATCCAGAAAAACATATTTATACCTTTTCATGGTGATTGGATATAACATGTGACCTTTAACTTGTTGACAAGGGGTTTCTATCACTTGAGTTGCTTACCTCGTCTTTGACTCCATGTGTAAAAGTTTTAATCTCCACCTAGAATGCATCAAGACAAACCTTCTTACCACATAGCATGCTAATTGGATATAAAATATGGCATCATAAATAATAAAATCGTAAGTCTATAATTTGACCTCGTAACCTAGTTTTAGACCCTATGTGGACCAGTTTCGAACCGAACCTTCATTTTACTCACACTTGACTTCATCACGATAAATATCACTGCCATCATGATGAGTATTTGTGAAACGTGGTCTTAAGAATCCAGCACATGAAAGGAGTCGTATTGGCAGTCTGATTCGGTAGAGACTATAAACATGCCAGTTCGCTCGCGGCTTCAAGAACTTTGCATGGAAAGGACTAAAAGGCATACGACCGACAACAAGCAATCACAACAAGTCATCTTGAACACTGTGCTCACGTGAGCTAAAATCCAACAACACACCAGTAGTTATCAACACACCTTGCATGGTGAGTCCGACATGTGATGTTATCTCAACATGCTGGTAAATTTCTTCAATCACAGCTAGCATTTACACTAACAATACCCAAACCGGAAATCTATGATGTTATCAAAAATATCAGAATTCGATGTTGCCGTAAAAATCTATCATTCTTTGCTTGGTGGCTGTCCTACTGTCTGAAGTTTCATCACGTGGTTGTATATCTTAAGAGCAGGACCTAGTTTAAGGGCCAGCCCCTGCAGGACATCTGACCTTTTCAGTAATAACAGTGACTGGCCATCAATTTCCTGAAAATACAATGAGTCACGGAATTATAGATCATCTTTAACAATTGATCTTTACTGAAACAATAGTTTGAGTATGAAGCAGTAAGGACGCTAAAATAACGAAGATATCACACGTGGGTTTACGACGGGATATACAAACTATTATTTCACTTGTTTAGGGTTAAAACATTTTGAAAAGCAAGATGTTTAACTTTTCATTGGGGGACAGTATGGCTTTGCTTAAGAGTAACTACCATTTTGAAATTGTATGGCTTTTTCTCTAAGTTTTTATACCGTGTGTGAAATTGTGTGGCTTTTTCCCTAAGTTTTTATACCCGTGTGCGAACAGTATTTACGTTTTGGCAATAAATTATAAATTTTTAATATGACAAGGTATCTGTGATGTTTAAAATAAAAAAATTAAATGAACTTTTTGCATAAGACTGAGTACTCGACTATTGTGATAGTTTAAATAGAGAACTAAGCAATTTAATCAACATGGCATAATTTTGTCAAAATTGAATGAAGACATAATTTGGGCTGGCTCTTTGGACATTGTTATTCACCTCAAACACTTTGTAAAGTTTCAGTTCATTCTGCGCATTAGTTTGAATATTTAACCTGGTATTTTAAGTCCAAATAGAGGCATATTTTGTGAAACTTTATGCAAGAGTTCTGGAAATTGATGCGTTTATCTTGTTGCCTGACCCCGTGTAAGTTTCAATTTCTTATTTCATGCAAAACTTTAACCACAAACTTTGAATGGTTTTCGTCAAAATCAATGCACGGCGGCATATATGGTTTG
This sequence comes from Saxidomus purpurata, assembly GCA_022818135.1. Taxonomy (NCBI): domain Eukaryota; kingdom Metazoa; phylum Mollusca; class Bivalvia; order Venerida; family Veneridae; genus Saxidomus; species Saxidomus purpurata. Next base: position 38,726,603 of record JAFMSR010000005.1, read on the forward strand.
ATGCTATGACCCTATTTATTGACTCAAAAGACCTGTGTAAGTTTTACAATATCTGCAATACGTTTAGAGATATAGCAACTTGCATCTAAAGATAACCAGGAGTTTCAAGGGCTAAAATATTACTTAAATTCAGTCAAGAGCATACTAACTTCATGGTTTGATACCCCTGAAAACTGCAATGAACTTACTCCCTAACTCTAAACAGATATTCGCGCAAAAAAAGATAACTGCAAAGAGACACTGATATCGAAAAGGTGATTCAAACACTTAATTAAGTTAGAATCAAGATCCGTGGGGCCCTTTCTCTAACTCCCTGTCATTCACAACTTTCAGAAAACAATCTAATAAGAACTAGAATGTATAGCTTGCTTCAAATTTTGTGTTGTAAATAGAGAACTTTAATGATATCTAATGAAATATACATGAATAAACAAGATGTAACATATAAAACTCTCTATGGAATGTCATTTAGAACTCATAAAACATTGAAGCTGCTCTGCAGGATTTTAATTTTGTCATTTACAACATTTAATTAGATCTAGCATGTGAAATTTAGAAAAAAATAACATTTGAATTTTGAATTGAATACGTTTAAGAACAAGATATTTTCATTATTACATTGGATTATATGTATATTGGAATATCAGTGTATACATGTATACATTTTAATGTGTGTAATGGTGGTAAACACATTGCTTTGTTGTATTATGCTTATTGGAATACCTGTGCTTTAAACGCATCTGCGGAGTCACTGAAGCCTTTCTCATTAAAGAAGTCCACCACATCTTTGATGGACCAATCGGATGCGTTGGGATATAGCTCGTGTTGGATCTCAACATACCTGAAGTAACAAGTTCAAGCATTGGTTGGAACAAAATCAATAACTGACCAAAACCATCAATGTTTCCAGCAACCCATCAGCAACCCTAGGATTTAATGATTGCCCAAGAAAAAATGTTCTTCTATCACTTTAAAATATTCGTATGTTTATTCGGTGTATTCGGTGTCCATTTGTTACGAACATAAACTACGTGAAAGCACTTGTGTTTTTTTGCTATTTTGAACGAACTCTGAGTTAGCATTTGATTGGAAATGTAAGGCATCCTATTACCCTGGTTTCATAAAGTATTTACATATAATTCATAATCTAATGTTGATTCAGTTTTCCCGTAGTGTTGAGTTCTGCAAAATTTAACAATAAAACCGACTAAGATAGTGAAGTATCAGATGTATTAGATAAACTGAATATACAGATTTCCTTCCAGACCAACTGTCATTAACTTTGTTTCCTTTTGTAAAAATGTACTTACCCATTCTTTCCTTGAGCACTTATGGACGACTCTGAAATATAAATAAGACAACAGTTACCAAAGATCAGTATATTGTAGACCACCCACGTCGCTTATTTCTGTCCGCTGCCGTTTAACAGCTGACGTATTTCATGGGACACGGGTTCCACAATCATTCGCGTGACGTTTGCCTTTAAAATCTCTCGAAATTTTAAACGTGATGATAAACTCATTTGTAAAACCTTCATTACTTGAAGTCGTGCAATGAAAGGCATTCGGACTTTGATAATCTAACAGTACATGAACAGAGATACTAAACTGAATATTATGTAGATTTCAGACCAGCTGTGCAAATTCCAACGTCTTACCGGAGTCTGTGGATTTCACGGTACTGTCTATAACATTTACATAACTATTTTCTTCTATGTCATCTATGTTTACACCGTCATTTACGCATTCACTGCAAACCCATTTACCTGAAATATTGAGCAGTTTGAGCAATTATTAAGGTCTCGTTTAAACCCCTCCTTCAGACGATGAGTGCTTAAAAATCAGAGCACTTTAACATCTTACCGCTTCTCCATCGCCCATCCTGATAAACAGAGAGGTGTTTTTGATAATATATTCTAACAGGAGTGGCTGTGTTTCCTATATAAACACACTGTATACGGAAAATGATGAACGGTATTTTATTTTACGATAAAATACAGCACGTTAATCCAAAGACCGTGAAATGACGCCATGACGTGACGTATGTAAACAAGCGCGTCCAATCAAATTTCGCGTTATAGTTACAATGATGTATTGCTACCAATGAAAGTATAGGTCGCGTTAGTTTTCAAAGAAAATGGCTTGTTAGAATCAAAATAAAAATATGTGTTGATATTTTATCGTTAAATGAAATACAGCCACACGTTCGAATGCGAAAAATTAAATCACAGGTGCTGTACGCACTCGTGATTTAATAACTACCCATTCGAACTCGTGACTGCATTTTATTTAACGACAAAATACAGGACACATTTATTATTCCTTAAAAAGTGTGTTACACTATCACTGACTATCGCTTTTCAGAATTTTAGACATCTTTAAACTTTCGTTGAAAATCGAAATATTAACTGTTCAGTCCAAACTGAAAGAAGAAGGAACCTATTTTATAGATTTAACAGCTGCTAGTTCTACAAGCGGGCAGATACAAGAAAATTTCCGCAAAGACAGATGGTTCAAAGTGCAAGTACCGTGATTTTATTTCAGAACAAACTGCTTGCAGATCATTCATTCACAATTTGTAGGATTTGGCTTATTTCTAGATTATGGCGGTACGAAAATTAACATTTTTTAAAATATCTTTCCTGGGCAACGATTATATCCATATCTAACATGACGGCACTGCACTTCTCTGGTTCGAATCTTTCTTGAAGCTTTATACAATGCATCAAAAAAATTCCGACTTGAAAATTTTGGACATACATACGTGTACTTGATTAAGGAATAACTATGTCAAAATGAGCTCAAGAGTTTAACGATACTAAAAATGAATCTTTATAGACAAATCTTTGCTAATGAGGAAAAAATGTTCAAATTGGACTTCTGCATTTCAGTACAAATAGTCGAGTGTTATTCAAAGTGATTTTGGTATTTCCAGTCACTCCACTTTTTCTCTCAAGTTAAGCCTTACCTTGAGGTTTCTCGTCTACTTCAGGAATATGACACATCATGTGGTAACCCTTGTCACAAGCATCACAGAATAGCATCGAGTCCTGAAACAACAACAACAACAAGTTTACAAGAAATAAACAATAAATTACAGTCTTCCACATACAGAAAATTCAAAATGCCTCCTAACTTTATGTAAACTTGGCATTCTGCACGCTAAATACATTAATGCGAGAGACAAGCAGACTCCGAGCTCGCATATAACATGGTAATTATATTGTTTATGGATCCTACAGTGTCACTGTCACATCCGTGTACGACGTCGGGAAAGACTGAATTAATTAAATGCTGAATGAAATGAGCATGGTCAAAGACGTCTAAAATCGACCAGAAAGGCAGACAGGCGCATGTAATTGATAAATCATGACTTTTCTACTCACAGCTTCCCCTGGGTCCGCGCAAATACAGCACGTTTTACAATCGATACATTGCCAAGCTGTGTTCCGTGCACGTGCTGCAAGTTCAGGCGCGTAATTCATACACGACGGATGTGCTGAAACGAAATGAAACAGGCATTTAGAATACAATCGGAAACTGATTCAGCTTATTAAAAGAGTTAAAAGTAACTTTCATCTTTATATGTGCAATTTTTCGAACAATTTGAACATAGTAGTTGAAAACATAGTACCAAGCAATAAACTGTCCGACTGGCGTACCATTATGTTTTTGACATGTTGTGCGAGTCAAAGGCGACCTTAGTAAATATAATACATGCTATAACCTGGGCTTGTACATGACCGTATTATCTATATACTAACATTAAACACACAGAAGAATACATACTCGTAACTCTTGTTAAAATAACATTGACATTCTATATTCATATAATGATCCGCCCAGAACGCGTGTAATTGCAATTTCATTCATGTACAATGCATATAGTTTTTCATATTTTATGTGAAGTATTATAGAAACTATATAAATTTAAACATTTCATTACCTTTTGCATTACAATCTTTACAAAAAAGCAATTCTTCTGGTTGTCCTTGCTTATTTCGGTTGTTACTATGCCGGCAAAAATCGCACAGGTGTGGTGGCATGACGGGCACCGGGGCTGACTCGGGTTCCTCTGGTTTCGTTGCTGTTTGGTGGGCTACATTCAAACTCGCATTTCGAAACTTTTTAATTGGCAGCTGAAGAAACAAGATTTTGAAAATCAGGTTTCTGAAAAATCCCTAGACAGAATTTGAAACAGTAATTAAACTATTGAAAATAAAGCGAGCATAGCTATTTAAATAATGTCTCAACATATAAGAAGCTTGGCGGGAACGATGACGTGCACAGGGCCTGTCGTGTCTTGCTTCACACGGAAGTTTGAAATGAAGTATAACATTAATTAGCGAAAGCCGTCTGCACAAACCTTTCATATTAGAATGCGATCATCTTTTTTGAGACTCCTTTACACAGTTATCGCTGCAATCTTGTTTATAAGAATACTTACATGAATATGCAAAAGCATGAGGCATTTTGAACTGTTGAATTATTATCAACAAAACCCTTGCATAATAAACAAGGCTTACGAAGAGGTGTCGCACCAAATATGAAGGTCGCTTGGTTCAATAGGTGGCTAAAGTTGGCCACGGCTTACGTTAACCCCTCATCCGACGCGAAGGTCAAAATGGTTGCAAGAAACAATACATAGGGTAAGACAAACGAGGAAATTAAATAGAAAAACGACAAAAGAAATCAGAAAAATTAAACGACTGTAAAATTATAACAGTTACAACTTACTTTTTAACTGCATTTAATGCGGATACCTTGCATACCTTGCTTGTCTTTTTTATCAAAAGAAGTACATACTTATATAGGTTAACAAGCTCTCTAAATTTAGATATACCGTAATCAAAAATGTAGGCCGTTGGTTTCGATTTCATCTACGTACTTTTAATTTCGGAGGACGACCTCTTTTCGCAACAAGGCTCATTGATTTCTGCAATACAGGTTTCGATGTCCCCTGTGTGTTCGGTGTATCAGCAACTAAGCCAATCGGTGTCGTCTGCTCTTTGTTATCTTCTCGGAAAGGCACGTAATTTCCGTTCTCTAGGCAAGATAGTCTGCCGGCGTCAACTTCCCGTTGCACCGCCCAGTGAACAGGATATGGCCCAATGTCTTCCTGATTTTCTTTTAACCACTTTTCAATTTCTTTGGCACTGACACCATCGTTATCCCCCTCAATCTCTACAGGTTCTGCGTCCACCGTATCATCATCATCATCATCATCAACATCACCATCATCATCACTCGAACCATCATTTCCCAGATGACCCCGCTCTTTAAGTATGTTGTTTACTGCCTCATTGATTTTAAAACTGGCCAAGTTAGAATTCAGTACATTTGACACATAGCTACGTTTTCTTGATTTTGTCGCATTTCTATAGCTTGTTCCACGTTTATAAACGACCTTAATCACGATCCCCTTATCGACCAATTTTTCAAGATGCGCTTCCGTTTCTTTGCGCCCCATTCCATGTTTTCGCTCAACAAAGTGAGTAATTCGCTCCAGATCCGGACGTGCCTTCCTCTTTCTTAATTGATCTATGATGTCCAAAATCCACATTTTGTGCGTATCAGTTGTTTCCGAAGTCATACCTCCTGTTATTCCAAATTTTGTGAATTAACAAAAAGATGAAACCGACAAAATTACAGATTTTATATGTCCTACAAACACTTCCCGTTTTATAAACATTGACACGACTTATAAAATCACGCATGCGGAGACGCACCGCAATGCATTATGGGCCGAGTTATCGCATTCCAGTGAGCGAGCAATGTTAACTGTGTCACGCTACTCTGTCCTTTATCGTTTTATACGCAACTTTTAAGCGCCGTTAGATTTCCAATTGAGGCAGAAAATCCAATTTCTCTCTTTGTCGTATTTTCATATTATTCCAATCTTATTTATAAATCACAAATGACTTAAGAAAAGGAAGCCTTCGCAAGTTTAACGTAATTTACAGCGTGTTCTCTACATATAGATCGCAATACAATATTCGTTATCCGATGTGTTTACACACGCTGATAGTGTGTTCAACATTAATACTTAACAGTTTTCTAGAGCGCAGTAGTTTGTACATTATATACTACAGCTTGATCAATAGAGCTTAGCTTATCGAATATTCGTGCATGAACAATTTATTTTTCAATTCAAACAACAAAAATTAAAGTGTACGGCATATGCATATATAAATCCCTTTGATATTCTTTATTAAGCAAAAGAAAAGCATTTGAAAATCATATGTGATAAATATTTTCAAATAAAGGACTTTCATAGTCTTCCATTCGCAGTTTTCATATTTCAAGAGTTCAAAATGCGGATAAAAATAAAGAAAAAATATAGATAATATCGCGACGACAATCTTGAGAACGAAATTATTATTTCAAACTCATGCAGTTATGCAACCGAAAACATTATGTATATTCTGATTTTCTGTTCTTTTGTAAACATGCGATGCCGACGCTTTTTGTTACCCCAGCCTCCGAGAAAAAAATCTGGTACTTGAGTATAAGACTAAGTTATATGCTCAAGAGAAATAAATGATGCCAAATTAATGCATCTGGTTGGAATAACATCTCTAGCCTAACATAAACGTTTCATAATACACGTAGTATGTTTGTATACTTGAATGTACGTGTACTGCAATGTACTGACAAAATATAATTGGTTATGAATGAAATAAGCGCACTGCGTGACTTGAATAAAATAGCCCGAAGTCAGTCAAGGTTGTTAACATAATGAAGACTTTACTGTCTGATCAACTAGAGTTTTCTCCCTCTAAACGGTACTGTAAATTTTAGGTTAACATATCTCACATGTACTGGCCAAGCCGGTGTCTATGACTATATCCCGTTTTAGACATCCTATGATATATTACTAATAAATTACCGTTGAATGGACGTTTCCAGATGGAATCACACTCGAAGAGAGAGAGAGGCAATGATGGGAATTATTTGTGTCTTGTCTAAGGACACTACCGACATTGCGATGGTAGGGGTCGAACCCGGGGCCCTTGATGTTTTTATTGTTGTTAGCTGTATTTTATAAAACAGTTCAAACAGAAGAATAATCATCAGTTATGAGAAAAAACTGAAAACTAATGACCGAGGACTAGCTATGATGTCATTTTCAAAGAAACTGTCATTTTTATAGCTATCTGTCCTAAGTTTAAATGAAAAGCTGCGGGTATGTTAAAAAGTGAATGTCCAACTGTGGTATATGAACAGTTCTGTCTTTTTTATAGTACTGATAATTCTGATTCGTAAGTTGGGTGAAATTGGGTAGTCTTCTTTGGCTTGGGGTTTGGATTGACTCCATTGTTGTTTTTTTTTTAGGTCTGCATGTAAAATGTTCTCATTATGTCAAGTTTATGCGGAACCTGAACGACGAAATACAGCAAATGTAAGTCTTAAATCCTAAAGTAGGTTGAAACCTATTGATTCAAAGTCAAAGGTCGCAGTAAAGCTGCTAATAACAAAACTTACAAAGTGGCATGATGTTATTGCATCAAGTAGAATGTCAGTAAGGCGATAATTATAAAATATTACCGACCGTAGTTGCAAAAATAACCATTTTCAATAAGAAATAAACCGAATGGAGAAGTTGGTCGTTTACACTAGAAAGCACTGTAGAAGGCTATAGATACTGTATAACGAATTTACTGACTTTATTCTAGGACAGGGATAGCTGTTGTAGCCTGTGCTTTCATTCGTTCATATCATTAATACTGTTGTCTAAACTGCTTGATCGGTTTAACCAAATATCGATATGCTTGGATCTGAAGTTGTTGAAAACAGCTAGTGGTTGCTCATCGCACACGCCTGAAAACTAGCTTGTGACTGAACACCGCAGACACCTGGATACCAGCTTGTGGCTGCACATTGCAGACGACGTCAGGAAACCAACTTGTATCTGCACATCGCAGACGACGTCTGGAAACCATATTAGTTTCTTATACGAGCACGAGGTTCAGATCGAAATATCCGTCACTTCGGGTAACTGTTTCGCGGGAACGAGGCTCTCTGTCGACCGCGAAGGGGACGGATATGGGGATGTAACCAAGATCATGGAGACTTTTTCCTAGCACTTGAAATAGTTTAAAAACAACTTATGCATGTTAATATAAAATCAAACGTCCTTTAATGCTTGGGAAGTGGTCATTGCAAGTAATTAACGTATCACACGGGTGGGGGTGTATGGATTTTCCAGCACTGGTAAAGACTGACGTCCTCTGGACAACCAACTTGTATCTGCACATCGCAAACGACGTCTGGACACCAACTTGTATCTGCACATCGCAAACGACGTCTGGAAATCAACTTTTATCCTGTCACTTGCAGCATTATCGGCCCTATAACAGGGTGCCGGATAAGGCAGTTGGCCACGTGACTTGTATGTGATTGCTGGACTACTTGTAATAATTGAAAGAAAATAATCTTGCGGCTTGTTTTCCACCCAAAAGCAATTTAACGTACAGTATGATTGCAGTCATATAATATATAATTTCCGTTAAACTGGTCCCATTTCGATTTTATTACGTCATCAGTTCAAGTCTACGTCACCGAGACAGTAATGTTTTGGTAGCCATTATTTGTATACAGAGTGTATTTAATTGAAAGATGTCTTTGTTTCAGTTAATTACTTCGGCTAATTCATGTGACACAAATAAGGATAAACAGCGTTTTATTAGAGAAGGACTTCACTTTATTTTAGTAAGACAAGTGAAATAGTGCATAAACAGGATAGAAAATGACATTTGTTTTCAGATTTTCCTCCGATCTGGCGGTATTTATTTCGTCATTCCAGGGGGTGAATTTGTACATTGAATGTCAGCAGCAGTTAGTTGCAGAAAGAAACACTACTAATTTGAAGAGTACTTATTAGACTAGTGTCAGTGATAGTTTTCATTTTCAAAAAACTGCGATTCAGTCATTCATGGAAAAGGAGCTTGATCGACTGAAATGAGAATTATGAGATCTTACATGTATGTTCGTAACCTGTTTTGTCTGGGAACAAACAAAGGTAGCATCAATATAAGTTTTAAGGTCTTTGAATTTTCTTTTTTTTCTGAAAAACGTGTGCAGTGCTAACAACCGTCGTTGAGAAAATCGAAACGGTTGCACGGCGGACATTTTGTTTTGAATGTAAACAAAGTTTACACAATCAGAAAAGGCTAAAACGACGAGGCTCCAAATGAGGGATTGCTCACGGTGTACACGGGCTCGTATACAGGCTCTTGAACAATCAGAATCTATAAAATTTCTCTGCGGTATTATAAAATGAGATATTTCTTCGTTATGCACATTAATTCTGACATAAATAAAACCGGAAATGAGAACTACTTTTGTCTGCGTGTGTCCAGTCCGCATATTGTTTACTACTGTTAAAGGTAGTTTCACAATAAGACCAAATTTTCAAGGTGTGTTTTTAATGTGAGAAAGAATGACAGGATAAATAGAATAATAGATTGGTAGCGTGGAAAGGACACAGCACTATTTCTTGGAGATTTAAACTTCTCAAAACTGACATGGGACTCCGAACACACTCCTTCTTTCAAACCAGGCTGCGGCACCAGTACAAAGTCTGATCAGTTCCTGGAGATCTTGGAATATCACAGCATCACATAGATGGTTAGCGAAAATACTAGAAACCAAAGTATACTTGACCATTTCCTAACCTCAAACCATACTCTTGTTAACAAAGTTGAAATAATCCCAGGTATCTCTGACCATGATGTCATTTCTACAATAGCCAATGTAAGGCCAGCTATTCTTAAAGAAAAGCCCAGAATCTGTCACATCTATAATAAATCAAATTGGCCAGTAGGACTATATGCAAACCTCAAGCCAAGAAATAACACAACAATCAGACCCTCTTTCAGTTGAGGACCTATGGGTAACTGAAGTAACTGAAGCTGGAATATCAAAATATGTACCATTGAAAAGAATTGGAACCAAAAAGTGTCTACCCTGGGTAACAAAAGGAATAAAAAAGTTAACTCATAAAAGAGACCACCTGTATCAAAAAGCAAAGAAAAACAAAATGAAATCTAATCATGAACAATGGAGTAAATTCAAGAAAATAAAAGATCTCATTAAAACAAAAATAAAAAAATCCTACAATTCCTACCTAGAAAACATTCTTGACATTGCTGATAATGATGGCACTGACACACAAAGTAAATTCTCTACTAAAAAACTAAACACATTAATAAAAAACTCTAAGCAAGACTCCCAAAATGTTTCCCCACTTATATATAAAATAACAGGCATTCTTAAATCAAATAATACTGACAAGGCTAACATACTAAAACATCAGTTTCAATAAGTGTTCTCAGGAACATCACCGTTATCTTTGAAACAAAAATGAATCCAGAAATTAAGATATTTCAACCCTATACAATACTATTATACCATCAGATGCATGACATCTTTATCAGCAAATCCGGTGTTGTTAAACTTCTTGTCAACTTCAAAGCCAACAAAGCAGCGGGCCCAGAACAGATCAGACCGTGTTGAACGAGCTGAAGCATGAAATTGCAGATATCATAGCCGTTCTCTTTCAGAAATCTTTGTCATCAGGTATTATTCCCCGTCAGTGGACAAGGGCCAACGTGTGTCCAATATATAAAAAAGTGACACCATGCAGTGACCCAGCTAATTATCGGCTTATCTCCCTCACCTGTATTCTCTGTAAAACTCTCGAGCACATCATTGCTTCTAATCTATCTTCACACTTAACACTTTTAACATAATTTATGACCTTCAACATGGATTCAGGGAGAGGCGTTCTTGCGAAACTCAATCGCTTCTGGTAAACAAACAGACATTATTCTTTTGGATTTCAGTAAGGCATTTGACAAGGTTAACCACCTCAAGCTTCTGTACACTCTTCAAGAATATGGCGTCTCTCCACAAATTCTCAACTGGATACGCTCCTTTCTGATTGGTCGAAGCCAGACTGTTGTCCTAGACGGTGATTGTTCCACAGAAGTTCCTGTTACTTCTGGGGTCTCTCAAGGCTCCGTTCTTGGGCCCCTCTGCTTCCTAATCTACACCAACCAGCTTCCTTCTTCTGTTTCTAAATCCCAAGTTCGACTCTTTGCAGATGACACTGCGGTATACCTCACCATCAACTCAAAAGTAAAAGAACTGGCATACAAGTCCCTTGTCCGGCCACAGGTAGAATATGCTTCTACCATCTGGTGCCCTTATACAAAAACCAATATCAATAAGACCAGAGGCGTGCAATACCGTGGGTAAAACGTAACTATTCCTCTCTCTCTCTCTCTCTCTCTCTCTCCTGGCTCCCTCCAGAGTTACAGCCATGCAGGGTGACCTGGGATGGCGGTCCCTGCAGCACAGGAGATTCGACTCCAGGCTCATTATGTTCTACAAAATATATCACAACATCGTAGCAATCAGACTTCCAACCTACGTACAAACACCTATCAGATTCACCAGGCACATGCACCCACTGTCCCTTAGGCAGATACAGGTTACCTCTGATTTCCACAAGTACTCATTTTTCCCGCGTAGTATCACGCTTTTGAACCAACTCCCATGTAACATTGCTACTCTGCCTAACCTTGGCCAGTTCAAGTAGGCTGTGGTAAATACTCAGTATTAGTCAGATGATCAATGTTTTTATCTTTTAATTCTATTTCTTTTCTCAATTATGCTAACATTTTAACCTTTGACTTGATACTTTCTTCTAAGTCTCACTTTAACCTGACAAAACTTACTGCTAAGTTTTTTTTATCATTTCACTATATACTAACCTTTCCGACGTGCACTTTAGTCCTGCCTATAACACTCGCGAGAGGGGTTGGCATTTTCCAGAGATAGATAGATAGGATGGAGAAAGTTTATCTGGCTCGGCTCCGGAATTCATCGAGTTCGCCTTCGGCTCACCCGATAAATTCCTCCGCCTTGCCAGATAGCGTATCTGCACATCGCAGACCAGACGTCTGCAAACCAACTTGTATCTGCACTTCGCAGACGCTTGGAAATCAGCTTGTGACCGCACGTCACAACCGCCTGGATACCATTTTGCTCAAAGATAGAATTTCACCGGATAGTATATAATCTTGGTGTTTTGACATGGCAAAACTTGAACATGGCCGAAAATAACTTCAATCACAACACTAGGTAGATACAAATTTTATTTAACAATTTAAGTAGTAAAATGTATTTACTACTATATGAAAAGGATTCAAATTATACCCTGCTCCGCAGGCGACAAATACAAAAAATGCTGAATTTACAAACAAATCTGAAGTAATGAATTAGTTACAAATCAAAGACAATGATGAAAAAAAACACCAAATATATTCATTCTTATCTTTCATATAAACACATTTACAATAAAACTAGATCATAGGTAAAGTTTAGATAAAGGAAAGTCCATAGGTAAGTTAGGCATTGTAAGTAGAATACACTGTAGTCGAAACAGTAACAGAATTCATCATCATTTCAAAACTGTATTCTTAAGAGAACGTACACGTAAACATTTGATGCAAAAGTAGTATATAACCTAAAATAGTTAGGCAACTATTTTAATATAAGTTTGCTATTTTCTGTAACCGAATGCCACAAAAAGACATCTTTGATACTTTTTGGTTAAAAATCCAGTTTTTTTCAGATAAAGCTTCGTTTTTGAAGATATTTCTGTGCATTTCAACAGGAAGAAACGAACAACATGGTAAAATGAAAATTGCTAAAAATGGTTTGTTCCCAGTATATTATGTAGAACTGTATGGTGTCTTTCAAAAATAACTTTTAAACTATACTTCAAAGACAACACAAGTAGCAATTAAAGGTATGAAATGTAACCAAAACGTCTTTGAATTCCCTGTGACACTCTAACGTTGGTTCCGTCTAATATTAAAGTTTCTATCATTGAATTCAGACTTCCTACATGCAAGTCTCTGACTAGAATCCTGTCACACTGTTTCCAATTTTCATTGAAAAGAACTGTAAATGGTTGTTTTATTTTTTCACATGAAGTATTTACAACATTGAGACATCAATACAGTACTGTTGACTTTGGTAGAAGATACTGCTCCATTTAGAACCATACGATTTACTTAGGTTTAAGAAGGTACACTTCCTCGATGAATGATGTGATGTTCCAGGACTCTTGCCATTTTGTGAAGGCATCTTTCACGTCTATCTTCTCTATGTTACAGTATTTCTCTGAAAAAAAGTCAGACCGACTAAACAAAGAATATATATACAAACAATGCCCATTGAATCAAATGGTAATTAAATAGTTATTGGACACATGTGACCTACGAGCTTACCGAAATAGATGTACGTATAAACTTCTTTTTATTAAAGGAGCAGTAAAAGTTGCACTCCCTACATCTAGCAGATTATATTCTCCAAACGTAAATAATGTGTTCAGTGAAAGTACATAATGTATCTTAAACTGCCTCATTCATATTAGCACAAGTAATCAACGTAGAGACCTTATGTTATAAACCACTACCCTACCCACCGCCCCCCCACATTAATTATACAACAACAACTTCACATATATCAATGAATGTTTAAGGGAGTTCCTCTTTAACAACAATTTGATATGTATAACCAGTCCACCAATCATCAGGAGCCATATTCCAGTAGCACCCTTTTCACACCCTTAAATAACACAAACTCCAAACACTATATTGTGCTAACTATAAGCAGACTCCTGGTCAGTTTGATCCCTATTTGAAACTGTTTCAAAACTTACCAAAAGAACAGGCAACATCATCAGCAGTACAGTTAAACGGTGGACCTGAAGGAAAGGAAAATATCGCTAAATTACGTGTCTTTAATGAGATGATATTAAAGACCTACAGTACACGTGTACTGACAAAATCAGAGGAAGAAATGTGAGAGAAAACTTGTGTAGAAATATAAGCCTATAGTTTGCAACACACAAATGTATTTTCAGTGTCATGCAGTGCAAGTATTTTGAATAAAATAATGAAATAAACAAAACAATATGAAACGTTTGAGTACCTCCAAAGTTTTCGTTGTCAACTAGGAAACAGTCCAGCAGGTACCTGCCATCTGGTTTCAGAAGGCTCTTCATCACATTTGCGTAGCTAAAACATAAACAAAATTATAAAAGGGACTGAAAAGCGCCATCCTAAAATGGCCGTTTCAGAAAATCAAGCGCACGCACACCTGGAAACTTGTGTAAAATCATAATGATTCTGGCAAGAAATCGTATGTGTTGCTGTCACAATCACGTGACATGTAAAGTCATTTAGTACTTAAATTTCTTCTAGCAGATTTGAGTAGATACCGATGCCAAGCCGCCAATTCTGCTCTCAAGTTTTTTCCGTTTTGTCCGAACAGAGTTAAAACGTGGTTTCATTCATAACATACCCTTCCACATTGTTCTGCTGTGTATGTTTGCTATTCGACAATTTTGCTATTTAGTATATAAGAAGTGTTGTAGTCTTTGTAAGTGTAAAAGGAAGAAATTCGATATATAAGAGAACAGTACCGCATTCTGTCTTTCACTGGTAAAGCAACGAAACCACCTCGGTCCCAAATTGAGTCAAATTTACCACACAGCTTGCTGTAATTGAAGGACACAAAGTTATTGAAGTGTAAATTATTTATAGTCAAAATAAGAAGGAAGTTACACTCCAAAAAAAAAGATTACATTAAGTGCCGGACTACCGCGAACGTGACTGATGTTGTCTAAAGTATGCGCACCAACTCGGTTATCACAACCTTTTAATTGAACTGTAGCATCACGCAAATTCACAATTTGCCCGAGAGAATGCACAAGTCACAATTTACGTTACACCAACGGGCAAAATGCATGCAAAACCAGATTTCAAACAAGATTCAAGTTATATAAGTTAAAAGTTGGTACGAGGATGTATACCAGTATATCATGAGGTAGCCAACCCTGTCATTGATCATAAGCTAAAACGAATTAAATAATGCATAGAAACGTTAGATTACAATTGACAGAAACTTAAAACATACCTTGACAGATCGAAACAGTCGCATCTGTAGAGTCTAATTGATTTTCCGTCTGTAGCCTGAAAACAAAGTAAAATTATACGTTCTAAATGAGTTAACTTTAACAAGTTTAACATTAAATCGTCTATTTTGGGGCGGGGTTTGGGGTCGGAGTATTGAATACCAATGGGGTCAGGGGTATAAGACTATACCGTTAAAGAAATAACCTGTCTGGTACCTTGCATTACCAGAGGATCCGGGAGGATCAATGTGTATGATAGTTTTGAAAAGGGCTTATACTAAAATAAACTAAGACTACCGTTAAGTTTAAATCTTTTATGATTTTGTTTGTTTTATATTCTTTTGCAGTTACTAAAATACTAAAAAATAGAAATGACTGTAGTAACTATGATTATCACAGAACGCGATAAAAAACAAAAACAAATAAACGCCCCTTCTCACAAGAAATTAAGTGATCTCTAAGTTTGATCTTGACCTTGAACAAATATGACACTTTGATCTTGGCCGGTGGCAAAGTTGGAACATAGATACTGCAAGTTGAGTCTATAAAGTGATTACTTTAACGAAATATGGCATCATGACCTCTGTTCGTTAGTGTTAACTAGGACCTTCGTATCTTGATAAGATAACATTTTGACCTACGATTTTTTAATGAAAATCCTTCAAGTGGTTTAAAAGATTTGGAATATTAAAACCAATGACCCCTAAGTAATACCATCATTGAGGCGGTGGGGTTGGAATTTAGGTTCAGCGAGAATCCTGCGAAACTTAATTTGAGGGTTATCGAACAAAATTTAATGATGAATGCGCACAGTGTTTCTGGTATTTTAATATCATATTTTGTACTGTATCAAATTAATAGATTTGATAAACAATTGAAGCTATGCACATGGACAGTCTCAGGGGGCATTTGCATCAGATATTCTCGAACGATACATATAGAGCAGTTAGCCCTTCTTGTTTCAAGCAGCCAATGTTTCAGAACATATAGGGTGGTAGCTAAACATGGGTCCCCTACACATACGTGGTTGACGTGCAGTTCACAACGCAAAAAACC
Source organism: Saxidomus purpurata (assembly GCA_022818135.1). Classification (NCBI taxonomy): domain Eukaryota; kingdom Metazoa; phylum Mollusca; class Bivalvia; order Venerida; family Veneridae; genus Saxidomus; species Saxidomus purpurata. The sequence goes on from JAFMSR010000005.1 coordinate 38,742,653, forward strand.
AAATTAGACTACTTTTTGCAAACTTTGATATAGACTTTTTTTCCTTTTACTTTAAATAACCCTTAAGATGGTTAGATATGACAAGATGTCATATTATATACACCAAATTTGCATAACGAAATTGACTTGCGGGCTAGGCATAAAAAAGACACGTTTTCCCATTCAAACTGTCATTGAAGAAACTGCCAGAATCAGTTTTGTGCAGTTTCCCTATGATTTGCATTTGTAACGTTTTTTCCAAATATTCAGAATGAAAGATTTATCAGCAAAAATTAAACTCTTATAAGTAGTCCACGCACGAGACTGACATATAGATATTATGATATTCCCATGTCAAAATATGCTTTTTAACATGGCGAAATTGTAGGAACAAAACAACAGACTACACCAATTGAACACAACAAATTTATTCTTAAGACACGAACTGTGACAGCTATTTAACTGAGCTAATTAAAATCAAATTAATAACTCCCCTTTTTTTTACTGAAATGATTTATGATTTACGTCACTTGATTAATTGGAAAATCTATTGAATGGTTCTCTCTGAATTAGCTCATCTGTGTTAAACTGGCATCTATCCACCTACATGCTTTAGGTCCTTGCTGTTCCCTAACCTATATCAGACCATTCGGTAGTATAAAGACTAAGTTTTATAATTTGCTGATTGGTCATTTATATTGCAAATATGAAGTCGTTAACTCGAACATTACCTTATATAGAACTCCGTCAACACCGCTCAGTTTTTCAGTCATGTAAGGAATATTGTGTTCCTCAAAGAACTGTTTACAAGCCGTGTCCACGCACTCGTTACCAGTCACTTCATGCCCCTGCTCTAACAGCCTGTAATTGAAATGTCTACAATTAAAACTTTCACAAATCGCTGACGTGAAACTGTAACCTCTTACCGACTCACGGGTTCGAGCCATGTTAGAACGACTATGTCTCTGTATGTGAAAAAGTTGGCAGTTTCTTACGGGCTACAGGGGTCTAGTACTGGTTTGATTGTATCAACTGCTCGCCTGTATAAATGACCGAAGTATGGTTGAAACGGGCGGTAAATATATACAACAACAACACACTGAAGTAAAATGGCAATGTGTATCCATGTAGCCCTGAAGAAAATAATTGTTGCTAGGTTAATTCTAAGTATTTATATTCCCTTTTTCTTGATTACGTGTTGTTTAATATAGTACAGAACAGAACAGATAATTTATTTAGTCGTAACAATAATGATACAACAGCATAGAAACAACAAAAGGTGAAAACACATCTACACAATAGTACAGTACAATCACACGAGAGTGTTAGTAGTGTCGATTTTAGATATCTTGTCTTTTTTAAAAGCTTTTAAGGTAACTTGCCCCGGAACAAAATGGAGACCAGTGAAAACATGATGTGTCACTAAAATGTAGTCTGGTGGTCTTTTGACATAATACACAATCAAATTACTGTTATATAAGCTTTTAGAACCTGTATTAGTGTGTTTTGTTGCAAATATTGTTAAAACATGTCATTTCAGTTCTTAGGTTACTTACATGAAAAATATCCAATTTTTGTGCAAGTTTCCTGACAAAGTCAAATGATGAAATTATTCAAACTGGCACTTGTTTATTAGTTCAATGTCTCCTCCAGATGCTCGACCATAGAAATAGTTGAGCAGTTCTTTCAATCTTACACATCAACAGTTTATAACACATCACTAAATTGTGAAGTCCACATGCTTGAGTTATGGTTTAAGGTAGAGCGCTATTGCCTTTGGTGGGTGGATGCATGCTTTTTTTCAATTTTTATTTTTCCCTTTAATGTATACTGTGTTTGTTTTGGTCGGGATGTCATAATATTGTAGTATACTGACACCAATAATTCATGTAAAGAGAACTATAAATCAGTGAATTATCATAAAGAACGGATACATTTTGCAACATATTCTTGCTAGTTGACGAACAAAGACTCTGTGACATATTCAGTGGAAATAAAGAAACTAAAACAAGTATATTGCAACTTTATACAGCAAACGTCTATTTTCCGTTTTCAATAATTCAACAAATTTAAACATACTTGGCCTCTGACTATAATACCTTGGTATATATTTTATTCTTAGTTCTTTAAAGGCATCACATTCAAGAATAAAATGAAGCTCATCTTCTTGTGTAAGTTTATCACAATGTTCACACAGCCTGTTTTGCCGTTCAATATTCATGTGACGAATTCAATATTTAAACAATGTGAAGACAATGTAATTTTCGATAGTACATGTCTGTGTTTATAGTTATCAATTTTTACCAAATAAGGCGATAGCTCAAAACAGTCTTTCAGTTCCTTGAACAACAGTAAACTATGGCTATTTTCAATGCGCCTTTGTCATTCGCTGATAAAATTAACAATTAATCTTGTTTTCAGTAATAGTACAAAACAGTTAACATTAACGGAAGTTGGAAACAACTACACTTCCCCAAAACCCAACTGATTTAATATATGTATGTGTTTTATTTGCTTCGCCATATCCTCTAAGGTCATTTGGCCAACAGGGTTTATCAAACAAATTGAATAGTTATGTGAACATTCTATCAGCAATCAAATTTCTTATCAGACCTTTTCTAACGCTTTTCATGGAAATGCTGAACAAAAAGCGGAAACAAAGGGTAAAATACTCTCAGATTTTGTTTTACTATTCCCATAGTTTTTCTTTAATCTCGAATAACTTTACAAAATCTTGATACGCAATCTGAGATATAGCTTTGAAAAGCGATAAAGTCAATGCTATTTTTTTGTCATTAAAATTAATGGCAAAAGAAGTTTTACAACATGTTTTAACGCTCTGGTACAATGCATGCATGCACCGTGGGTGACAAGCAGGGATGTGAATTTAATGACACTTAACTATGTTAGCGAGGTAAATAATTAGACAAGATTCTCAAGTCATCATGACAAATAGTTTTGCACAATATCTGTGATAATTTTAAAACATTTTTTCTTCTCGTCTTATTTACTTTCCGAATGTTGGGCCAAGTACATTTACCCCCTGTGAGGCAGCTACTGTTGTTGGTGTTTGTACTTGAATGCGACTGAAAATGAACTCGGGGTGATTAAAACATAAAAATAAATAAGGCCGTACTCTTCTTCAAATATTTGAAGGCTGAAATGACATTAAATCTTTCCACGGAATGTGATATCAATTTAACACTGTCCTTTATAGAAAATCACGAAAATGTGCAAAATTATTTATTAAAGTATTAACCGGTAATACCACCAATAAATATACTTATTTACAAGTTATAAAGAGATTAGGCTAAAGCTTATCATCCACAGATGAAAGGACAAATGAATGTTTATGGATAAATAAATTTCAAACGTTGACATTTTGAATACAGGATGATGTTTGCAGTTTTTACTCCCATCGTACCCTTTGATGGAGAAAAACCAAAATCCATAGAGGTATGGTAAAGCGTACAAAGGTCTACACGTCTCTCTCTCTGTGTCTCTCTCTGTCTCTCTGTCTCTCTGTCTCTCTCTGTCATCCTGTTAAATGTCTTGGGAACGAGCTGTTTTTTCTAACCGGTTACAAAAAAATAAGTGATAAACTAAAAAAACAAAACCCCAGTTTGTTATGTTACCCTTATCTTTATTTCCTATGAGTTATTAATACAAGCAGTATTACACAGAGATTACTTTTGTGTTGCGAAAACAAAAGGTGATTGGATGATATATGAAGTAGCAATGTATACCTTCGACCAAAATTCAAACTTTTTTGTGACGACTATATAATTCGAATCAATCACACCAGAGCAAAAACTGCTATGTTACACCGGATACCCTTTCGAATACAGCCACTAGGGGAGCTGTATTCAGTGCACATTAACGAATACAGCTCCCTTGGTATAGCGGAGCTGTATTCGAAGCAAAGCATATGCAAATTCGAATAAAGCTCACTATGTTTGCTTTATAAGAATATATAAAGAATAATGATCCCTATGTTAAAAATGTCCACAGATAGAAATTAGGAACCATAATTGCCGAAAAACATCTAACACATGTTCAATATACTGCATGTTACATCTATTCCGTCCGTCTATTTGTCCCACTATCTGTCTATTGTCCTACCGTCTGTTGTCTTATCTGTCCGTCTGTCAGGCCGTACACCCTGATGTGTATGAGCTTCATTCCGTCAACATTTTTTTGCCCTATGTGCTATCGTTATATGAAAACAATGATGGTTTATTGAAAGAAAATTGTTCTTCAATATCAGCAAAAAAGTAATTAAACTTCAAATTTTCATTCAACTGTCCGCCCAACACGTGCGGACAAAAAGACAGACATCCCAGGGCTAAGTACTGCATCCTGAATAGCGGTTTGGATCCTTGTTATTCTATGATAAATTCTTTGCCGCGATTTGTATAAACGAATGATACGTCTTTGTTGCATCGAGTCACTGGGGGGCTCTATCCGAAAAAAAGGTACAAGAACCCCGAATACAGCTCCCATTAGATTAGTTGAGCTGTATTCGTTGAAGCGCACCGAATACAGTTCCCCGGGGAGCTGTATTCGTTAATGTGCACCGAATACAGCTCACTGCGGAGCTGTATTTGAAAGGAGCTGTATCCGGTGTTACACTGCTATACAGGTTTTATTTTTAGATATGTTACTTGTATGATCATGACAATATTTGAAAATACTTCAAAGAGCAACACAGAATAATGTTACTGAGGCAAACTTGAACTTTTATATCGGACTGTATGAGTGATAAATATGTTACCTTGGATTGTTGCATTAACTAAACACGGAGTCAAAAGTTATTTTTGACTGTATTTTAGTTGTTTACACAACCGGGAAGTCGACACGGCTTAGTTTAAAAGCTGTTTTAGGAATGTTCTTTGAAATGTTCACACAGCTATTTGACCCTTAAGTTAATGTGAGCCTGTGCGTGATCACCTATTGGTCTGACAAGTGAGCCATAAAGACATACATAAGTTTTGATTTCCGTACGTTCTTTTTGACAGTCATGGTCAATGTACGTTCAGTCAAAACATATATCGTGTCTCTATTTATTGTTTTAAAGTAATTGTAAAATTTCAGATGCTTGACAAACATATAAAATATATGATATAAATAAATCGTAAACACTACCGAAAACACTTACCATTTCATATCTAGTGATTTACCACAAAGCGGTACGAACACTGACTGTCTATTCTTTCCTTGTGTCAATTTCTGGATATGTTTCTGCAGCATTCTAGAAAATACAAGTATTTTAATAAGTCTCAAGGTTGTAATTATGTAACAGAGTTTGATATAAAGACGTCCTTGTTGAATTAAGGAGCGTATTTACAAAAAAAACCCAGCATGTTTCATTTATAAGAACTTCCCACTAATAGACCACTTTTCAAAAGTCCCCTAGGTGGTCTTTATTGTGGAGTTTTACTGTATATTGTAAGTTCCAGCTACTTATCAGCCTGAAGCGTTGACGTTGATGATGAATTTTATGTTGTTTACCATTACCTCTAATACATGTATGTTTGTGATTTTTTTCCAATCTTATTTGCTTAAGACCACAGTGTTAATAAGTATTTGATATATAACCTTCGTTATATAAAGGCATTATTACTAAACTATCATTATTGTTTTTCTTCTTATTATGATCATTGCTTTTTCTTTGCTTTTGATATTCGCTGTTCTATGTGAGTTAGCGAACATGACAATTTTCTACCTCATAATCAAACATAAATTTGATAAAAATGTGTCCTGTAAGTTGAACAAGTTGACACCGGTTGACGCACTTTTGTGGTTATATAAGTAAAGTGATCGGACATTCCCTTACACTAACAAATAACATGTGACATACAAGACAAATTACTATAAACTTGGGAATTGAATAAATTCAAAAGAAAACGTAACGTTTTGAGAGAATTTTACAGTTTTGTCTTGTAAATTGATACAAAGGAAGAAGAAGTTTAATTAAATTTCTCACGGTTCTCATTCTTAGGCTAAACAGTAAGCAACATATTGAGGGCGGGATTGGTTTGCAGATGCGGCCTTCTATAGAAAACACGTATCTTCCCCTACATTCGTTTAACGCAAGAACGGACAAACCGTGTTCTTCGGCTTGAACCCGTTTCCACTATTTTTTAAGTTAATTTGCTCCTGTTGGACTAAGTTGTTTAATGACATAATCACCGCATCTACGGCGATAGAATGATCACTGCTTTCTTCAGCGGACTATCCTTATTATTTTTAGCAGAAACTTGTACTTTTATGATATTGGTATGATAACTTTGAAGTATTTACGATACAAAAGCCAGCTGATCAAGTGCTGTGCTGGCACAGCGTTTCCCGTCAATGAATGATTATTGCATGAAATTTTGATACATTGTTATACCTTCTGGGACCTTCATCATTCATTTGTTCAGGTCGGAAATATAAATTCAGATGAATCATTATTTCCTGAAAGCTACTATAGTACGACAACAGAAAGTATCGAATTCTTTATGTGCTGCCATTCTATTAGCTGTCGCAATGCCGGTGGTCGATTAAACCTGAACATGCTTTGGTAACTTGAGACAATAACTACTTACGGATGTACAACGGGCATGTGAAACTTTGTTTGATCCAGTGACCAACGATAGTCCCAGTCTTGAACTGTCATGTTGCTGACGTTCTCATAGTCTCCGAACTGATTCAGCAGTCTGCTCCCGTTCCCGTTCATAATTACTGCAAGTAAAGAACTCGTCTAGATCATCAATGTATTACAGAATATGGCCCGTGAAACAATAATCATTGCGTATTTACTGCCAATAAAGAAATGACCATGACATTTATGATGCTGATGATTATGATGGAAGTGATGACGCTTATCTCTATCATTGTTATAATAAATATATAATAATAATAATAATAATAATAATAATTATTATTATTATTATTACTATTATTATTATTATTGATACATACTAGTATGATTGATTAAAACATCAACTCATTATGATGAAACCTTATTTGATCGATGTTGTATAAATACACTGCGATGTCTGTTTGTAAATATTTAATACCAGTTTCATCGATTGAACGGTGAGTTGTTCAAGCTAGTTTCTTCCATATGAATATTAATTCCTCTAAAAGCTCATTATATCCGGCTGAATTAAATAGCACGTATATCATAATGACAGGTCCTTGAAGAACCGTGTCTACATAGTGTATAACCTTTAAGCACATTTTCAATGATTCGCTAAACAACTTTTCAAATAACTTTCTTCTCTTAATTGGGGATATTGAAAGTTCAGGTATGGATATGAATTAATACTTAGGACATAACAAATTTTGCCTAGTCATCATGATGATACGGAAATAACGTTATTTTTAACTATACATATGATAAATATATAACAAAATGTAAATGACTTTCTACGCATTTGCTGATATCGATCCAAATTATATATATATAAAAGATTGAAACATTTTGATGCATTGGGTATTCAGTCATACATTACAGCTAACGCACTTCCTTGTCAAACGAATTGCGCCCATGGACTTTATGATTTATGATCATTTAATATGCTTTATAATATGATTTTAAAGCAAACGACCGACTTTTTTAGATAGAGTGCAAAGTTCAGAATATAGTTATGTTCTATCAGGGCGGTACGTTTTATTAATGAGGTCCCAATTTTATTTTCCGTTATGTGACATTCGTAAAGGCACATGGTCGGCAGTAATCTGTACATATTAACACCCTATTCCTTTGATCTTGCGTGCCACTACTGCATTATGCATAAAAGAAGGACTGCTAACAAGCCGAAACAATATAATAATTACGATCACTTACTAGCACACGATCAAACATTCAAACACTATCACGGTCCTGTATATGACTTCTTTTTAAAATTTGCCTCGTCATCATGACACAGCATTTATCATTTTTGTTTATTATCCACTGAGGAATTGTCCGACCGAACACTAAATTATGTCATATACGATAAACGATCATTTGACTATAGTATGGTGGCATATTTATGCCGTAACAAAACCATGGGAAGAAGGCTAATTAATTCGTGTTAACCATATAATCATCGCAAAAGATATCTTGATTTATAGTTAACTTTCATGATAAATGGTTATTAAGTAACATACGTAGTGGTAACTGAAATGATAACTAGTTAATCACTTATTACATATGTTATTTATTATGTGACTCTTTAAGGTAATGTGTAACGCAACTATCATCTATAGTTAACATGTTAATGTTTGATAACTGACAACACGAACTTTATCTACCAGTAGATAACCACATTTATGTAACATACTTAGTGGCAACTAAAGTCATAACTACATGTAGTACAGCCACTTAGGTTACTTATTGCATGTCAACGAAAATATTATCTAGTTAGCTTGTTAATGGTAAGCATTTTTAGACTTAAATAAGTAAACCGGTGGCAGTTCTGGGCACTACCAATGTCATAATTTCTGTTAAGATATTTATCTAACGGTAATTCTTTTAAGAACGTTACCTATATAACCAGATATATATAGCGCTACAATTATGTGGTTAACTCGAATAAAGTGATTGAATTACGGCAGCAATATGCCACCATAGATACGTTATCTAGAAATAAATAATAAAATTTATTTTATACTCGCACTAACTTGTATGTGTTGTTACACATTATGAAAGAGTCATTATGCTTACAACTTTGCAGAATATTGGAGTTGTAACATAGACAGGCTGTGGTTAAAAGGTCAGTATCCATAAAAAGTTTTTGCTTAAATATAGATCGTTTCGTAAGCTGATCTTTCCATACTAGTGCCTGGAGTAGGAGATGTTTGGGACGGTTGTCGGACGGCCAACACACAGATAAACAATTTATAAAAGGATTTTAGCGTTACTACGTTCCTAAAAACCCTAGGCAACTCCAACGACACAGTATATTTATATGCTAAATGTTTTGTTCTTTTCTTTCTTATGTAAATTTTTGTCGTATTCTAACCTGTATCTCTTTACATAAAACAAAACTTTTATTGATTATATTTGCTGAAACTTTTTGAACATGCAAGGATTTTTGACCAACCAACGAAAACGAAATGCTATTCAGACATATTTTAATGCAATGGACGCCTAATAAAGGTATTCTCGGATACATAAAAAGATTTCTATAACATCAAGTATCGAATCGAATGTCGCATTTTCCCCTTCTTTATATTTAAAGTCTAAAAACAGGTGCGTGATGTTAGCGCGCGCAAGGGATTACGAGTAACTTCTTTTACGTTATGGTTTCATTGATTTTTGGAAGTTCTAAAAACAACCCTTTAAACGTACATCAACCCAAGCTGTAACGGTTGTTGGTTGCTGCTGAGTAAGAGACAAAACATTTTGACATGTTTCCAGTGCGTACATTTTCATTATCCGAACTGAAATCACGTTCGGCGTGCAATAACCACTTCCGATTTGAAATAAACATCAGCACAGGAAAATTTCTACATGTATCTTGAAAACTTTTTAACATTTACTTTTTTGTGTTTGTGTACCAACTGTGCCCGTGGGTAGGATGTCTGATTTAACTGAAGTTATCAAATTCTGACTGATAAAAGTTTATCCAGACTTAACCCTGGCTGTTTAGTACACTTTGAGCACTGTATAATTGCACTCACAACATTATTGTTAATTAACTGCAAGTTTAATTTTAAATCTGTCACCTGATCCAAAGTTTGAGAGAACTGTTCACCAGTTTTCATTTCAATGACGTCAGTCTTCAACTTATGTTCACATTTTAACGTCTTGGATTTGAGCAGTTCAATATCTTGGAGTTAAGCATTTCAAATTCCAGAATTTCTCAAAATACATGAGTTAACATTTTCAAGTCTTATGTAATAATTTCAGTATCTCACTTGGAGTTGAACAATTCAATACTTCATTTGGAGTTTAAACTTTCAGAATTGCTTGCTTAAATGCCAACACAACTGCCTAACCAGTACTTTCAGTGCTTTGATTTTTCTTTCGAATTTACAATTTGTGCTCTAAAAGTCATGCCTATGTCATTTAAGCAGACTTTTTGGCAAAGAATATTTGGACCTTGGCGAAAAAAAACACTGACCTGGGTTAACATTTTTACAGGAATCTTTCTTCGGGCTTTATTCCATCTGGAATGAGTTTCGAGAGCAATTTGCCAAAAAAAACTTATTAGTCTTGCAAAGCCTTTAATAATACATTTTATTTTGCATCTGTTGTGAAAATAAAATTACGAAATGGTTCCAAGACTGATGACCGGAAGTGACGTTGTTCGAGATAAGACTTTTGGCAACAACTTCTGCAAAATATTCTGCCAGTACTTGTACATGTCGTTCCTTGTGACAGTCAATATTTTGTATGCCTGTTCAAAAGAATATTTAAGCAAATGTGGTCACATAAGTATAATTTTGTTAAAATAAGGTTTCTTTAAATAGAAATATGCATAGTCACCTTGTTCTTGTTTTGTGTGGGAAATTGAAATGTTATGACCCTCTTGTCGTCTGGAGAAATAAAATTATTGTAAACTCACCTTGAATGGTTAATTGATCAATATAATGAGAGAAAAAAACGAGATATCATTTGAAAAAAATATAATTTTAAGTACCGAATCTGTATTTAACGGAACACCTAAAACTGAAGGTGGTTGTGTGTTAGATGATACAGCTATTATATAAATACTTTATTGAAGGTGCATGGACCTTTCGACAAAAGAATAAATATAACTTAGTTAACAAACATGTTGAATATACGTAAATTCGACAAATCCATGTTGCAGTTGTCATGATGTACTGATTTGAGTATGCATTGCACCTTTAGACTTCAGTGAGTATTAATAATGTAACAAGTCTTAAGACCAAATCAAGTACGACATGCCGGTATTTTATATCTTTGGAAGTCATCTACGAGACATTCACTCTAATTTATGGCGAATTATACTTATTTAATTGGGGCTGTTAAACTACATAAATCATTTACAAATAAAAAGTCAAATACTAAGATTTTTACGAACTGAGAATGTACTCTAACAGGGCACTTCCCATTCTTCAAATGATATTGGCTGAAATTAGAGAAACATTGAAAACAAGTGGATGTTTAAATAATTATGTTTGATGTAGCTCTTATATGAAGAAAGATTAGGAAATATTAAACGTGAGTCTTTTGACACTTCAAACCTTCTCAAATATTTGTTTATTCAATATTTATTGACGAAAATGTGACCGAAACATGTTCAATTACCCTTCAGCAATGACGCAGCATTTTAATGTCCGTTGGTCTCGGTAGACATGTTTTCATGCGCTGGCATCACCATGGCAAAATACTCCACCCGAAATATGTAAAAGGTCGAAAGACATTTCAAAATGTGTACTTATTAAATGCACAATCATTGTTTTTTGTTTATTAAGACCATACTAAGAACTTAACAGTTGATAAAATCTATCCGTTGCTGTGCTGTTCAATTTGTTATAACAGAAGTAACAGTTTTTGATCTTCTTTTAATTTTTGATGTTTTATTTTTTATAGTTGACAAACTATTGAAAATAAAACTATGCTTTTTGTTCAATTGATTTTACCCGGCCATGATTCAGCAATAATGTGGTCTTTAAAATCATCAGTCAAAATACACTGCTACTTTGAAATCAAAACTATTTTCTCCCCTTTTTGACAACATTCAAACGGTGTAATCCTTTATGTAAATCGCGAATAATTAGGAAAATGACAACTTATCAATTAAAAAACCGTATAATATCACGTCTCCCGTATTCATATTTCTAAAATAATGTCCGATGTGGGTACAGTTTCAGTTAATAGATATTTCAAGCCATTACATTGCAGAAATATGCCCTAAAGGCCTTCTTGTAAATGACACTACACTAGTGGAGTTAACAGACGGTTTGTCATTTATTTAAGATATATTTGACGTATGCACAAAACTGCATGTTTTTGACATTTATTTACAGTTATACATTAAAGATAATACCATAAATGATATAGGCAGTTTTTGTTATCATTTAGTACTAGTGTCAGATAAGTGGTCGAGTTCAAGAACTCCCAATAAATCACGTTTTTGAAGGAGACATTACTACTAGTACTTGCCTCACACGAGACCAGACATAGTTTAGATAGATCAGACATAGTCTAGATAGATCAGATATAGTCTAGATATGACAGAAAGTTCATGTAAGCTCTAACGTACCAAAACTGTCCTCTTATGCGATGACGAATACCTTTCCTGTATTCTCTTCCCGTTTTGCGGCGGGGGATAAAAACCAAAAGGAAATGGTTCCAGTGCAACCTTTAGTGGCTTGAGTGAACTTTTAGGGTGCATACTATCTTTTTAAAGAAAATGTCAGTTTCGCTTTCGCTTTAAAGGTAATAAGACAAATAGAGAAATGATTATAATAAAGTTTCGCGGATTCTTGTTTATTACACTGGGAGTGCAATTTATACGAAAGTTTACGGAGCATATTAATATTATCTTTTTAACCATAACAGACTGATTAAACGTATGTGTTATATTTCTTTCAACTTGAAAAAAATGTGAAATGACACTTTTAATATATCAAGAAATACATTTTCTCTTTGATACATATGCAAGATATGAAATTGTCGTGATGTAAAATGCATGCATGAAGTACAGTAATGTTAGAGCATTCAAGTGTCATGAGTAAGAGGTATTTATCTTCAGAAACCAAAAGCTGATGTTATAACATAAGTAGATTTTAGACAACGATAACCGTAATATGTTTTTGACATCAATAACACTACATGTACATGTCAATGAGGTGAGCTGCCAGTTGCCAGTTGTCGGTTGGTAATTCAATGCCGATTCATTTGGCAACTGGGCAACTGGCAGCCGACTTGACATAGGTGTTGCCTATTTCTCTTTAATACCAAGTTGTTAATCCTCGCGAATTGGCAACTGGCAGCCAGATGCCAATTCGATTTTTATGTAAAAATCTGAATAAAAGGTAAATTGACAACTGGCAACAGGCAACCAACTTTATATACAAAATGCCAATTCAACTTCACTTGCAAATAGCAAATTCGTTTAACCTCGCAAATTTGCAACTGGCAGTCAGATGCCAATTCGATTTTTATGTAAAATTCTCATTAAAAGGTGAATTGGCAACTGGCAACTAGAAATTCACTTCATACTTAAGAAGCCAGTTCAACTTTCACTTGCAAAAAGCCAATTCGTTTAACCTCACGAATTGGCAACTGGTCGCCAGGCGCCAATTCGACTTGTGTCTATAATTGTAAATAATCAAAGGACTGAATACATGAGGATCGATTGTCTCTGAACAACACAGACTGTACACATACATGTGTAAATATCAGGACAACCCTTACACGAGTAAAGTTATAAACAAACTGGAGACACACCTGTCCACAAATTTTGACCTTTAACCATATGTATAAACTTTACTTTTGAGATAGGAACCCATGTGGTTACCTTTTGCATTCAGTGACTATGTTCAACTACCCTATGAAGTATCATAGCTGTGAATGGTACAAAGTGGATTTTAACAAAACTTTGCACAACTTTTATTGTCATTTACCCATAAGGTTGATTGTATTGTGACAATTTATTGATTCGGGTTTAACGTCGCACTCATCAGGTAAGGTCATATGGCAACTTTCAGCTTTCATTGAGGAGGAAGATCCTGGTGCTAATTCGGGCATTATTTCAGTCACGGGCGGGCACCTGGGTAGAACTTAGATAGCTTCCAGACATAATACAATTCTATCCAAGTAGGGCACGAACCTACAGCGGTGAGGGACAAGTGATCTTCAGTCGGTGACCTTAACCACTCGGTCACAGAGGCCATTGTGTGTTGCCAAGCAACTGTCTGAAGTTGTTTCAAGGCTTTAATGGTTACCGAGAAAGTGAATTTTAAGGAGGTTAAACCAAATTTAAGACGACACTGCCGACTGACGTCTAGAACGTTAAGACAACGGCTCTTCTGTTTTTCATAGAAATATATATATTGTATCACAAGTACTTGTAGCTAACATTAACTACCCCGATGAGTGCTTACTAGGGCTCTAACAAATACTCGTTCAGAATGATCGGATTTTGAAGGTCGCAGTAAAAAATGCCACTACCAGGATGAGAACCGACGACTCCGATGCCCTAACCCTACGCCACAGCGCCTGTCCAAAACGGGAATCAATACCGTAGTTAAAGTGTGGAGGCATTTGAATACCAGCATTCGATAACGGACAGGATCATATCCGAACGGAAGGAAACCTGTATCGTTGCAGCCCTAGTTACTCTCAGTTTACTTAAAGCGATGCAGACAAGAACAGAACAGTTGAGTAACTAAATGTAGTCGATATCAGTCTTGATTTCATATACAGTGCCACACAATTATTTACAAGAACCCTTCCTGCTTACGGTGCTAATACTGTAATGACAATGTTGGTGAAAGAAGAAAAAGATAAACGGTACCTTTTGAGCTTGCAGTAAGGAGCAAAAAAATCGGACCGCCTTCCCAGTACTTGCCTGGTTGAAATAAATTCCTATCCTAAATTGTGGGCAAATACTGAACAGTGAGCAAGATTAAAGAAGACACAGAGTAAATTAATAACTTAACAAGAAAAAAACAGTGATACAAAGTATCACAGCGAGCCCACAAACAAAACTAACACGTAAATATTCTAGAAATTGTTAAGAACTCTTTATTTTTCATTACCATTATCCTTATAAGTTTGACATGGATGAAGCTTTCTATGATTATTTGTCTTAACACATTTAAAGATGGATTAAAGGCTTAAAATAATAAGTAAAACAGAAGAAATCAAAGGACTGAAAGTGCTGGAGGATCGATTGTCTCTGAACAACACAGTCTGCACACATACATGTGTAAATATCAGGACAACATAGACTGTACACATACATGTGTGAATATCAGGACAACCCTTGCACGAGTAAAGTTATAAACTGGAGACACAACTGTCCACAAATTTTGACCTTTCACCATTTGTGTAAACTTTACTTTTGAGATAGGAACCCATGTGCTTACATTATGTCATTCAGTGACTATGTTCAACTACCCTATGAAGTATTAAGCTGTGAATCGTAACTGAGAAATGGATTTTTACAAAACTGAACTGAAAATTTATGGTTTGAACAACTTTAAATGTCATTCAAAAGTTATGGGATATGCCCATAAGGTTGATTGTATTGTGCGAATTAATTCGGATTTAACGTCGCACCCAACAGCTAAGGTCATATTGCAACTTCCGGCTTTCATGGAGGAGGAAGACCCTGTATCAGAATTTGCATGTGATACATCACAAAATGGTGGGTAATCAAAGGGTTGGCAAGACAACAGGTGTTTCTCTTTGGATGCTTTCCATTTTGTCACTGCATCTCAAAAGTCAAATTTGTCCACAAAGCGAATTTTTCATAAGTGCATTCAACCATAGACATTAAACTTGGATATTATTTGGCACACTTAAACCCCTTTCAATAGTGACAGTCTGATAGAAATGACTACAAAATGATCATTTAAATCACTCAGAAAGACGTTTTTGTTTCCCCTATTAAGTTTCGTTGACCATCTCTTGTTGTGCGTCTACGATCTATGATGACGGTATCATAGGAATCAACACACACAAAAACGCAATGGTACAAAATGCGGGTCGATCCGAAATCAGACGACAACGACGACGCAATAGGGTCAAAATTAGACATATCCCATACCGGAAGCGTATTTTATCAACAATTTATCTTGCATTTCGAAGCGTTTTGAGAGGTTTTGAAATGTTGTTTTTGTAGTAATTTGATCATACACATTTTAATTGCGTCATAGAAGACGCTCTTTGCTATTTCTGTTGCGTCATTGACAAAATGAGTGCGTCAAAACCGCAGAAAACGCGCTCTTGCGAAAACACTGAATCCGGTAGGAAAATAGTTCTATACAGAACAGATACCTCGTTGATTTAAGTTACAAATTATAAAAAAATATATAATATAAAATATAATATTATGTTATTCTGTAATGTTTTGATATTATTTAGATCTGTTACTAAATGATTTTTAAAACAGAGGACAGTAATATAAAACTACTTTTCGGTCGTATTCGACAAAAATTTGTGTTAAGAGTTCGGCCGTAAGGGTCTGAAATACTCTGTTAACTTTGGATACGATTGAATAAATTCAATCGATCCAAAAAGTAAAACAAAATGTTGGATTTATTTGGTTTCGAACTCACGTCCTTTACAGTATGTCAACGCGTAATCAAATGCTGACGCATCTACTGATTACGCCATGGCCGCCGCTTATTATATAAGGGACGAGTTTATATCTATTTTTCTGTCCAAGTCTTCCGAACTAATATTATGCTATTCTGGAATGTTTTGAAATTATTAAGATCTATTACTTTAATTTTGAAAACTAAAGACGGTATAATGCCTAGAAACTGTATATATGGAACTACTTGTTTGTATGAGTAGGAAGTTGGCAAGTTGGCGTAGCAGTAGCAAAATCGTAAAGTTGGCAGTAGCAGTAGCTGGCAGTAGCATTAGCAAAAACGTGAAGTTGGCAGTAGCAGTAGTTGGCAGTAGCAGTAGCAAAATCGTAAAGTTGGCAGTAGCAGTAGCTGGCAGTAGCAGTAGCAAAAACGTGAAGTTGGCAGTAGCAGTAGCTGGCAGTAGCAGTAGCAGTAGCAAAATCGTAAAGTTGGCAGTATCAGTAGCTGGCAGTAGCAGTAGCAAAAACGTGAAGTTGGCAGTAGCAGTAGTTGGCAGTAGCAGTAGAAAAATGTGAAGTTGGCAGTAGCAGTAGCTGGCAGTAGCAGTAGCAAAAACGTGAAGTTGGCAGTAGCAGTAGCTGGCAGTAGCAGTAGCTGGCAGTAGCAGTAGCAAAATCGTGAAGCTGGCAGTAGAATCAAGGTCATTGTTACTAAAAATAGATTTTTGAATTTTGAAATTAATTTAAGCAAAAAAATAATTTCGGGTTCAAGGTCAAGGTCAGTTACAAAAAAAATTTTTTTTTTTCAAATTTTTTTTTCCTAAAAAATTTGGGGGTCAAGGTCAAAAAATCTATTTTTAGTAACAATGACCTTGATCTTGACCCCCCCCCATTTTTTTTTGTTGAAACAATTCAAAAATCCAAAAAAAAAAATTGAAAACAATCTATTTTTAGTAACAGTGACCTTGACCCTGAAAATTTTTGGTTTAAATTAATCTAAAACTAAAAAAAATAATATTTTAAAAAAAATCTATTTTTAGTAACAATGACCTTGGTTCAACCCCCCTCCCCCCGTCACTCCCACCCCTTGAGCCCTTTCGAAAAACATGTTCCTAGGCCCATGCGTTCTTGAGTTATCATCATTTGCTACTGCTACTGCCAGCTACTGCTACTGCCAACTTCACGTTTTTGCTACTGCTACTGCCTGCTACTGCCAACTTCACGTTTTGGCTAATGCTACTGCCAGCTACTGCTACTGCCAACTTTACGTTTTTGCTACTGCTACTCCCAGCTGCTGCTACTGCCAACCTCACGTTTTCGTCTGCCAGCACGCTACGCCAACTTCACGTTTTCCTACTGCTACTGCCAGCTACGCTACTGCCAACTTCACGTTTTTCTACTGCTACGCCAGCTACTGCACTGCCAACTCACGATTTGCTAATGCTACTGCCAGCTACTGCTACTGCCAACTTCACGTTTTTGCTACTGCTACTGCCAGCTACTGCTACTGCCAACTTCACGTACATGTTGATTACCAGTTGCCAATTCAATCTTTAATCATAATTTAACAGAAAAAGTCGTGAGGTTAAACGAATTGGCATGATTTTTACGATCGATCCAAAAAGTGAATTTGCAACTGGCAACTTGCAGCCAGATGCCAATTCGTTTAACCTCGCGACTTTTTCTGTTAATTTATGATTAAAGATTGAATTGGCAACTGGTAATCAACTTCATACTTCAGATGCCAATTCAGCTTCATTTGTAAATAGCGAATTCGTTCAACCTCACGAATTGGCAGCTGGCAGCCAGATGCCAAATTGTCTTGTGTCTATAAGTGTGAATACAAAGTGAATTGGAAACAGGCTATTTGCAAGTGAAGTTGAATTGGCATCTGGTGTACGAAGTTGGTTGCCAGTTGCCAAATTACATTTAATGCAGATTTTATATATAAAAACGAATTTGCATCTGGCTGGCAGTTGCCAGTTGCCAATTCAGGAGGTTTAACAGGTTAATATTTGCAAGTGAAGATGAATTGGCAAGAACAGTGTGAAGTTAGCTGCACGTTGTCAATTGCCAATCGAATTGGCATTGAATTGGCAACCAGCAATTGGCAGAAAACTTAACGGACATTTCATGTACATGTTATTTGATAGCGGTTAACGAGTCAGAATTTGAATAGTTAATGAAGTTGTTCACGATTAAAAAGTGCAGAACATATAGATGTTTGCCATTTGCTTTGCACGTGAAATCATCTAAAATAAAGTCTTTGATACGGCTGTCCTATTAAAACATATATAGCGACACAAGCAAAATACAAAAAACTGTAATAACATACTAATAATTATTTCACACCGTATGAACTGTAACCGATAGCCTTTAAGCATTTGTACCATGTGACAATTCTTGGACACGCTGAACGTATCTTTGTTCAGATACATATTTAGACGCGCTTGGAATCATATAACGGGACTCACGTGAAACATGTCTTGACTCCAAGCGCATGTGGGCAAGACACAAATAATTCAACACTCTCATCGAGGTTGGTTCCATCCGGAGTACGTTTCGAGAGCGATTAATCTAAGTTTTAAGAACTTGTTAAGCAATAGAGAATAAATGAATAAGTAATATAAATAAGAAAAGGTACATAAGAAATTCAGCAATTTGCAGTAGATTTGTACCATTAACAGGGCTTGATGGCGGCAAAGGGAGGGAATTTGTAAGAAACAAATGGGCAGATAATCACAATATAGAAGTAAAATGTTAGGGCCGAATGTGAGTCTAGATACATGAATTCTATAATTTATTGGAAACTGATATTCGACAGGTTAAATTTGTTAACAAAAATCCTTTAAAAGAACTAAATTGACTTTCATAATTGCGCTACAAGGTCTTGATAATTGTTTACTTATCAATAATAAACACAATTTTCAGTACATTAAACTTGTTCACAGTCGCAAATGATGTAAAATACGTGTGTATATAGCCTTCTATATGAACCATGTTGAATCGTTCAGACTGAATAGGATCATACCTTGCAATTATTTTTACGCCCCGAGTTACTGAGACGGAACTTCGTATCTTTGCCTGATGTACATCAGCGCAGAAATAAACAATGTGATATTTGGAAGCGCCGTATGATACAGAGGATGGTCGTCATCCTCACAAGCCACCAATTAGTTTACAATCAGTTAATTTAGACCGTGGCCACAGCAAACCTTTCTTTCGGCGCGGACACTGGTCAGAGTTCCAGGGACCAGTCATCGACAATAGTTAAGTTGCATGCTCTTAATGTTTACTAGTTGGTTCTAACATGATCGTACAACAAATTCTCTCAACTTTTATTAATCTTTCTAGTGACACCATCCATAACAGAACAATCTCTTTTGAGAGAAAGAACCAGTAACTTTCATCACTGGTGCCCATTCACGGCTGGCCTGCGCAGCTTTAGAGGAGACGCCTTATGTGGCCAGTTCAAAAGTTGAACATATGACCTCTTGACTTTCAAGCATAAACCATAACCTCTAGACAACTGGTGCCCTGAACTGTATGATCTTAATCCTACAATTTATGTAAATTAGA
This sequence comes from Saxidomus purpurata, assembly GCA_022818135.1. Classification (NCBI taxonomy): domain Eukaryota; kingdom Metazoa; phylum Mollusca; class Bivalvia; order Venerida; family Veneridae; genus Saxidomus; species Saxidomus purpurata. The sequence continues at coordinate 38,762,425 of JAFMSR010000005.1, forward strand.
CAAGTTTGACTAAAATTAAGAAAAACCATTAGTTCTTCATATACACATAAGTAAGCTATCAAATTTATTACCATTTTAATTAGTTATAAAGATCTTAACTCTTGTCAGTATATGTGATACAATCATCTCTTATTCAACCGTAATAGCACAAAATCATAAAGTTATTACTGATTTTAATAGGGTATGAAATTTAACACTTAATCTTGCAAAAAAAGATGTTTTGTACAAAATTTATTCAAGCAACTGTAGAATAGAAATTGCTTCGTCACGACACGAAGTGGTAAGAAAAACTTACAGGAACTGAAGTTTTACTTAAATTTCTCGAACAAATCCATTTCACAACAAGTTTAAATTTAACATGTAATTGCAAATGGCTATTTAGTACCGGTCCTGTTGTTCATGTACATGTACATATATTGCCTGTTTCACTGATTCATAAATAAAATAAATGAAAAAATATCGATTTATAAATATCATTATTGAAAAAAAAAAATCATATTAGAAAGTTATAAAATGTTAATCAAGTGTACTAACTGAATACAAAACAAATAGTTAACTTACAGGATGTTTTTGAAGTACTACACATCATGTATGTCCTGCTTGTTTAGCTAACTACCTGTGGCTCACTACGATTAATATAATATCGACAAACTATCTACTTCGTACAGATGAGAAGATGCAACAAACTGCACTTTTATATATTCATTCATAAAATTATGTACGCATGCGCAGTCAGTGTTACTAATATAGTAAGATTTGATATGACAGTATATAAAAGCAAGGGAATGGTGGGTAACGATAGGACGGATTTGACCACGGGATACAAGATGTCTCACATAACCGCGTACATAATAATATTCTTTCTTTAACATTAAATGCGACCTTTTGTAAGTTTTCCTCCAAAATAGAGGTAGGGACAAGTTCAGTTAAATGTTTCTGTCATTAAATTAAGCTTTAATGAATAAACCAAGTAAATCATTTGGAGTCATGAAATCGTTATGGTAACACTCCTATCAATTTTGTGGTCTAAACTGTATTGTAAAGTCACTGTTTCCTTTCACTTGACAATTTTTAATGCTTCAAATTCATGATTAAATTGTAATTTTAACAATCTATGGGATGTTAACCGCGAGTCCGAAATCGAACCTGTCATAAACACGTCTGTGAACAGTGAACGTTTATCGTACCGTTTGGTGGAATACATTAAAAGTTATATTGCTGTTGCCATCATAATGATTAGCTAAAAGACATTAATCAGTTATTTATACAGACAGATTAGTTAATATTGCTATATATGTAGTTATAAGTAAAATAAAAGAAAGCCAGAAAGATGACATATTTAATATAGTGTGGACATTTAGACTGTCTGTGGTTATAATTTTATGTCTATTCAATACAGAAAATTGAAACTTGAATGCATCCATTCTGTTATATAGGTGTATTTTCATTCATATATTTTCCAATAAGAGAACTCTCTGCAAATAGCTCATTTCTTGCATGTTTTCAAAGCTTCTACATGTACTATGTTTTAAGCCTCGTTCTAGTCTTAATCCAATACGGACAATATAACTTTAAGTAGCGTAAGGTATAGACTGGCATTCAGTCCTGACAATTACTCTTTCTTACTCAGTTAACCCCCTTTGGTGCCAAAAATGTACAGATGATCCAGCCCTGTCAATAGATATGGGCGAGAAAATATTCTGCTTAAATAATGAAAATATATTGTAAATGAGGTCAATCGACGTGAAAATAGCGAAAAGGACACCAAATACGACAGATCCTCTCTTTGAGAAATAGACATTTTTAATATGCCGGTCTTAAATTTGTTGGTGTCTTCATAGACACACTTATTGGCTGAATTATAGTCAAGGGCTGGTATACGGTTACATAGACGCGACGTGTATGTTACACCCAGCTTTATTGAGTAACTTCCGCACATATGGCCTTCAGTGATTGATTTACTGCTGAAATGAATCGGACTCCATTTAGAGCTCCTACCATTGAACTCGACACATCTGCCTCGAAGACCAGACGAGTGAAGATCATGACTGATCAGCACAACAGTGAAGTCTCCCGATGCTCAACAATGACATCCGTAAAAACCTACACTGGAAAATGAATAGTTGCGGTATCTATACTAAATAGGTGTAAGGGTTTTGTGTCTAGTTGTGAGTCGGAATATAGGTAGCCGCTTACAACATACACTTTTGTAATAGTTTAAGTTTATTTAAAATAAGCAGCGAAAAAAATATTGTGGGGTTTTCAGCGGGAAAGTTTTACGTCATTCTAATAGTTTGCGGCATTCGGGCCAAAGAGTCCGCTGTACATACTAAATTGCCTATAACAGTCTAAAATTACGCCATCATGAATAAGAACATCTAGGAAATGTCGGGAAAATCAAAACGATGTATAAATACATTTTCAATAACTTAATAATCTACAGCGATGAAACGAGACTACCCCACAGACACAGTAAACTTTTACAGGAAACTGCGAAACCCGGAATGATATCACCGAAAATAACCTATTCATGACAGAACTGAACATTATTTCACAAACGTGAAGTAACAAAAAAAAATGAATTTATGAGACTAGAGGAGTTATCCACCTCTTTTCAGTCAGTTGCTCATCTATCCATAATACATTAATTCTGAAAACACTAGACATAATGCTCAGTAACGGTAAGGTCGGCAGATTTACCTCCCTTATCTTAACTATTTATCAGTCAACATCCAGCAGTGAAAAATAATGAATAAAGGTAAAGCGTCTGTTTGTTATCAAGGCCTTTTCTCCTGCTCTCAGGTTGAAAATTTAAAACATTTATTTACTAAGAAAAACTACGATTGGCTATATTGAATAATATGAAAAAGGCAGTAAAGCATAACTTAATAAAACGTAATTGTGTATGGGAGATAACTTCAACCTTGCGTGCGATATGTTGGTACGAGTTACCTCTCTTAGTATACAACCGTGCGTGCATTTTTCTTCCTGTATGAATAAATCTTGAATCTTGTCCAGGTTACTTTTAGCAGGAGAACTATTGTATTCAACAGCACCAGTGTGTTTCTCACTTTGAATGGGATGGGGTCGGGTAGGGGTTCGTATCTTTAAGAGAATAATACGCGCGTGAATGGCTAATATTTCATTCAAACACGGTTAAGTTTTTCAAAATGTTATAAGTAAAATGATCATACCTTCATGTATATTATGTACAGTGTTGTTTATGATTATGCCGAACATGAGTACGAAACAGAACAGAACAGATACTTTATTAAGACGTGTACATAGTACATCGCCTATAACACATAACGTTCACAATAAAAGAAAAATGAATTTTCACTAAATACCTATGTAAACAGTTACTGTCCAAATTGATAGGTGAAAGAGTAAATTTTAGAAATAAACTCGGAAGGTTTTCTTTTATGAAATAAACCATTGAAGTAAGAAATATCTGATTTGACATGTTTTAAATGTTATGTGTAATTAACCATTTGAAGGAATTTTATGGGTAACTGTTACTATCTTTTTCTGTTTTATATTTAACTTGTGTTGTAATTTAAAAATGACAACGAACTTATCAGAAAATTCTCTCTGGAGAACATCAATATCGGCTATTAGCAAACCTCTGCAAGAATGTTGGAGTCAAGTCCAGGTGTACTTATTCGTCCTAGTTCCTTCATGGTTTTTACGAAGTCGCAACTTTCTTATTTGACATAGTATAATGTCAGTTGAGTTATTGTAATTGTTTTCAGGATTCAATTAAATATTCGTACGTATGTTTACCTACAGTCGCACTTCAGCGCCTTTTAGGCTTCCGCCAGTATAATTGTTGGAAATTGCTAGATGTAATGTACTAACTAAATATTACATTGGCACACTCTTTCTGAATATAAGAAAATGTTTATCTTAAGCCATGGGATCGTCTGCGGACGTACATTGTATTATTTACGTTGAAAGGAACAGTTTCGATAGTGTCACTAAATACGGACAAACATGTGAATTCTAGTTCCAAGTAGCGTTAAAGTCTGTCAGAGAGCTCATCTTCGTTTGTGTTATAACCAGTCAAACGATCTGATCAGTCGAAAACGAGCGAATTCCCGTTGATTTGTATTTTCCGGATGTCGACAAGAAAGAAAGGAGTCGCCCGCAGTCGGGTTTTGTGTACTGATGAAAATATATTGAACACATTTTCACAGTTTTGGGGGATTATGGAGGTTATGATAGTACTGACTTCGCATGTCCTCATTTGATGAATATCTGTAATAGAAAAATAACACGGGAATGCAATTGTGTAAACGGAATGTATTCTATTTTGACATTTGCAGTCACTGTACATGAAAATCATACAATTTATTTCTATTTAGGTCACTGGGGTGGCTCACATTCACAGACAAAACAGATCTTTGTCAATCTCGATAGCAAAGTACAAACGTTGGTTTTCTTTTAGTGATTTACCACTTATGTAGCACCAAGTCTCGTGCTAGATGTGGTTTGAATTGTTCAAACACCCCTAGGACAGGGCCTAAACTTATGTAGCACCAAGTCTCGTGCTAGATGTGGTTTGAATTGTTCAAACACCCCTAGGACAGGGCCTAAACTTTGCACTATTAACATACATAAATCAGGGCATAAAGTTTTTAAAAAATTAGATATATATAGCCCTGGGCAGGGCCTGAAAATAACTATTTTGATACAAATACTCTAGGACAGGGCCTGAAAATTACTATTAGATACATGCACCCAAAAACAGGGCCTGTTTCGACAGCCTGATTGACAATTTTGATAGGGGACACTTACTCTATGCTACATGCCAAATATCTAGGATCTGTGCCTTGCTATTTTTGGCATGAAGATTTAATTGTTCTGCCTTTTATTGCCACGACAGGGCTCTGCAAGGAACGGAATACTGCGGACAAATGTTTAGAAGCACCGATTCAGACGTGCATAAATTACTATTCATCTACAAACTTAGTAATTCTGAAGTGTTTTAAGAGCTTTAGATTGAACTGGGTAAGCAGTAATTGTCAGAAGCAGTATTTCTTCTTAGTGTAACAGGTAATTTTGACGAAAGCACAAATCTATAGCATCTTTCTAAAGAATGAGCAAATATCTCAAATTAAAGTTGACTTATTTTTGTGAAATTTTACTACATATACATGTACTGCAGTTTGCAAGAAGTATTACACTCGGCTGGGTCGGTTTTTAAGGGCTCCCCATACAGTATGTATCTAACACATATGTGTACCTGTCAAAAAGTCCTGTGTATCTAAGAGCATGTGAATACCAGAAATCCTGCATAGAATTATCGTGTAGACCCATACCACCTAAGAACCTTGGCATAATTTGTGATCCGCATGGTGTGTGCTGCCGAAGCCTCCTGTTTAAATCTACTGCAACAGTGTCATTAATCGGCATTTGGTTGTAGTAGCGTAGACAAGGATCACTTCCGGATTTACGTAGTTCTTTGCGCCACTTGGCTCTTCTGTTTTGAAACCATACCTTGAAAACAATCGGTAAATCATTATTTAGGCTGTGTTTCCGAGTACATACAACTTCTCCGCAATCTCCCGCCTCACAAAGTTTTGCAAATGTTAGTCTTTTTCATTTGAAATCTTCAATAACATGTTAGTTCACATGAACATTTACTTAAAATTATGGAACGCCATTACCGTCTTATCATGACTTGTTTGCTTATATGCTGTACATATTTCATTATATGCAGTAGCTCTTTTATTATATGCAGTAGATATTTAATTATATGTGTGGTAGATAGTTCATTATGTGTGGTACAAGTTACTATAAATGCTGTACTTTCACAATAATTCCTCGTGTGAAACTTCCGGATTCGTTATAATCCGGCAATATACGGTATCGTTCGGAAATATCCTAACCATCTCATCATAACGACAAAACTACCGCATATGATGAAAATACTACAGTATATGATGAAAATACTACCGCATATAATGCTGGAAGCACAGCATACAAGAAAATCGCATGTACAGCACATAATGCGAGAACCACAGCGTATATAAACGAAAGTACAACAAATAATGTTATTTGCACTGCATATAAGGATAAAAGCACCACACATAATGGACTCAGTCACTACCACATATATTGCATTTTGCACATCATATAATGTTAAAAGCACCACGTATAACGTTATCTTCTACACACAATAACAAATCTACTGCATATATTGGTGTTTGTGCCACACAAATTTCAAATGCACTGCATATAAAGACAGTACCACAACATATAAGAAGAGTACCACAACATATAAGAAGAGTTGTACTACATATAACAAAAAAGTACAGCATATATAGTAATTGTACCACTCATAATGACCTATCTACCTTATTTAATTAAATATCTACCTTATATAATGAAAGATCTACTGCATAAAATGAAATATGTAACGCATATAAGCAAACAGGTCATGAAAAGACGGTCATGGCGTTCCATATAAAATATTTAGCTTTGTCATATATATGGAACGCCTTTACTGTCTTATTATGTTGTATTGTATTATACGCAGTACATTTCCATGTATACGAGGTACATTTTCTTTGACATGGTCTGCACTTTAGATTGGGTACTTTTTAGTGATATGCGGTGCTTTTCTTTTTATATATGGTGGTAACCATTATATGTTGTACAAACGACGTTATATGCAGTACAAACGCTTATATGCAGTCAGTTTTTCGATCATGGGTGGTATTTTGATTATATGCGTAGTTGTACCTTTTATACGTTGTATGTTGATTAATAGATGTGGTAGATGTTTAAATGTATGAAGTGCGTTCGTTTCATTGTATACGTGGTGATTATTACTTTCAAGATAATAAATCTATGTGTGATGCATATGTCAATTACATGGTGTTAACAACTTTGTATGTAGTAAATACTTTCTAATTATGTTTGTTGCAAACAACTATATAAGCTGTACATTCGGCTTTATGCATATGATGATGATACTTGAAAACGTCTCTAAAATACTCGGCGGAAATTACCGAGCGGTCTAAGAAAAACTGGCTATGACACCGTACGTTAACATCGGTAGCGCTTGCATGTACCTCAAAGTAGTGAAGATATTGAGCAAAACCGATTTTCTATCTTCAGTAATGATGACCTTGACCTTGTACAGACCGGCACAAAAAGCAATCGTAAAGCGAGCTCTTCAAATGTTCTTACTAAATATCAAGTAGTTACTGAGATATGGACTTAAACGTATGCCTAAGTCGAAAATAAAGAACCATTTTGCTTTTTTATAGTTATATAGTTGATAAAGTTATCTAAACTTGATTATTGACTAGGTGTGATGACTGGGAAACCTTGTATAAAGTTTAAATGCATCACAAGTATTATTGAGATATGGACTTTAAAGCTGCTCGCTCTAAGATTTTGGCGCAAAAATAAAGTTCTTCAAACTGAATGAAAATCATTTTTAGAAGAAAAGTCTATAAAAGGTTCAAGTTCAAATTCCTGTATGCTATCTGTAGATACGCTCCAATTGGAAAGCATTTCCGCTTTTGAATTCCAATTAAACATATACTGCGGTAAAGGTGCCGACACCAACTTATTCAATCGTTTTTGCATCCTACCTAGAATTTACTTGTGTTATTCATTCTAGCCCCCCCTTTTAGTTTTATGTTCTATATATTAGTATATCTTGTTGAAAATTTAATGTTCTCAACGACACTGTGAGCGAGCAGCTTTATGTAGTTGCATGCAAAACTTTAACGAGAATTTCTTAGTCGAAAAAGAGGGCCATACTTTGCATTTATACAAGATAAACTTGATTATTTGTTCTAATGCAATATCCAAGTATTTAATGGATATGGACTCGGTAGTGCTACTTACGCACGTCATGGTTGATGACGTGACTGCTATTTATAGTGATATCGATCTGTTTTACTCGGTATTTTCCGGAAAAATAATTACGGAGAATGCCGGAAAGTATGATCATCGTAATGAAAGATGCACCGCATATAATGCTGTATACACCTGTATATAGTAGAATGGACCGAACATGTCAATTGTACTGCTATAATGTTGTTTGTTTGCATATGACGTTGTTTGCACACCATATAATGGTTATTCACTGTTTTCAAGTGTTTGCAATGCAATTATTAAAAACCACCATATGTAACGGAAAAGGCACTGTGTATCATGAAGAATGTACCATGTCAAATGAAATATGTACCTTGTATACTGAAAATGGACTGCGTATAATACAATACACTCTGTTTACATATATATATTATACTATATCTTACCTGTACTCGAGCTTCACAAAGATTAATCTTGCTGGCAAGTTCCTCGCGGACAAATATATCCGGATAGTGAGTTCTTGCAAAGAGTTCTTCGAGTGCAGTCAACTGGCAAGGTGTAAACGAAGTTCGCTGTCTTCTCTGTAAGAAAATGAGTTTTATTATATATCTATTTCATATAGCCAATCGTGAACGTTCATTTGCAACACTTGACCGTACAATATAATATCATATTGGACCCACGTGCGTACAAAATGTATTGTTTCCATATTTGGACGGTACAACAGCCATATGTTTAACAAACGAAACGCGTGAAAATGATCCGAATGAAAATCGGGTGAAGTAGGCGCTCTATGTACAGAGCGTTTTTGTCGTTTGAGGGTAAAAGTGCAAGTCATGACAATGCTGTCAGATTTGGATATATTCACAAAATTAATCGCTGGTGTCTTTTATTGAAAGAACTACCAGGAAAAGTCACCTTCCACCGATGGTCAACTCTTTACAACGGTCTCTTTGATTTCCCCAATGCATTTTCTTCAATAATTTACCTCCAACTAACTTTCACCTCCAAACTCCAGCCAATATAGAATATAAAGGTTATTTAGGGCCTAACATTGTTCTGAATAATATAAATGTGCACTCGTACTAAGCTGATGAAAATACAGTAAGACAGAAACACACTATTCAGTCAATCATTTTTAATTTAAACAAAAATAAAATAGATATAGAATAAAAAGGTTATTTAATATTGTAATGTACAATACGAGATATATTTGGACTCGTATCCAGCTGAGAAAACCATATTGGACTCGCCTAGCGGCTCGTCCAGTTTGGTTTTCTCAGCTGGGTACTCGTCCAAATAAATCTCCGTATTGTACAGTACAATGTTAAATAACCTAAAAGTATTAAACAGCCGACTTATAAACTAAAAGAAACGGCAAAATTTAGTTGGTTTTTAGGAAACATGTGTCTGCTTGCACAAATTCAACCATGTCTTTTGCCATTTCTTGACACCCACTATCTGAGAGTATGTAGATCCTTTTATTTGGATTAAAAGTGATGATCCAAGGAGTTTTTTTAGCTTCTATCAATTAATACAATCGAAAAGTGTTATAATGGGAGATTATTCATTCAATCATGGTACACTACTATATATATATATATTAAAAGATAAAAACACAGTCCATGAACTGTATTTTTATCTTTTAATATATTTAACTTTTTCCGGCACATGTTTTTGTATTTTTCACGTATATATATATACATTTGTATAAGTAATTAAATAAAAATGACTTGATATGGCTTTAAAATAATGATTTAATTAACTAAATTAACTGTGCTACGCGTTTCATACAATTCATCAGGCACAATTGTAGTGAATGACGTTTTAAAGCCACAGTTAATTTAGTTAATTAAATCATTGTTTTAAAGCCATATCAAGTCATTTTTATTTAATTACTTATATATATTGCCTTTTCCGGCATTTGAAGGGTTTTAAACCTTAGGACTATATATATATATATATTATACAATGTTCCAGAGAGCTTCTCTGTCTGTACGTTTGCCTGAATGTTGATCAATGGTAATGTTACACTTTGTTCAGCTGTAATCTACATTTCATGTAAGAATGAATTATTTTCTCAGCATATACTTTTTTGCGGGATCCATTCTCATCAATATTGACCAAATAGAAAAGAATCTGCATGTTTTTTTAAGCAGCCAACTTGTTTCTCTATATAATTATGGATAGATCTTCAAAATAAGGGAAACATCGCAAGACATGAAAGAAGTTGGATATTGCACTTCAGCGATTTTATATAGAAAACAGAAGAGACACAGCATGTATAGGATTTGAACCTACTGAAAGGCGATTATGCTGAACGTGTGCCGGTTTACGCCGGAAACCGGCTAGGTATTCGTTTCACCGGCTCACCGGCACACCCGTGATCAGCTAGGCGGCGAACAAACAAAAATGTTTTAAAGTATGTATTTTCGAAAAAATCAGGTCAGAAAAAATTAAAATTGATTGAATTTTTAAAGAGATTACTGTTGTGCTTTTTTCTGAAACGATAGACAAATTTATTTCCGGGTATACCGGTTTAGCCCTAAATTATTGAAAATTATCTGGTTTGTAAGGCCAGTTTTTATTAAAAGTTGCAGTAAGCAAGCAAGCAAGCAAGTAAGTTTTCTTATCTCTGAATTAATTTTATTGATATATTGTAACATTATTAAAAAAGTGTTAAGTTACTATACTGCATTTCTATACAATGATACAAACTTACATATATAATGTAATCATTTTACTATTTATGAATTTTAAAATGTCCTTCAGTCTTTTATTCAAAATAGTGGTCACTTTTTAAAAAGTTAGGTTCTTGACGCTCTGACCTAGGTAAAGTTATTTAGTACCCAGCCATCTCAAACAACACCTCCCCAGAATCACAACCCACCTAAAAAGACACTTTTTTCCCGTTCCGCCAATTATATATTGAACATATTTCTTTAACAACCACAGTTCTGTGCCCCCCTATGGTGTTTGGTCCTGAGAGGTTGCAATGTATATTGGTAAACAATTGTCTTTAAGGTTTTTTTAAAAAAAATTATGTACATTTTACAGTTTAGACACTTGCTAATTTAAGAACTTGTAGCATGACTCTATATCAAATATTTTGATTCTTTATTGTATAAATCAGTGCACTGTTGGCATATCTTAGTTCGGGCACGAGTGTGGACGGTTTTGTTAGTTACTTTGTATCATATGTTATTTAGATTTTTGACTTGGTATATGAGGATATATTACCCACCTAGATAGGTATGACCCGAGCCGTTAGACTGTATTTGATGTGACTAAGTGTTTACTTTATCTTAAGTCAAAAAGGCAAACCTGTCTAGAATGGTTAGTGATAAACTGTTGCAGATTTAACTTTCGAGGTGTATCGTCCGGTTCTACTGTTCTCTGGTCGCTGGACTTCTCTTCTCTCTCTTTTGTTTCTGTTGCTAAAATGTCAGGAAGTTAATTTTGATCACGTGATTTTACAGGCATGTTACCTGTTACTTCATTATAATTAAGCTAAATGTATATACATCAGTGATAAAACCTGACTGTACTTGTCACTCCTTGAAAAACAAATATGACTGAACTGAAGTATCTCCTACCATGACTAAAGTCTATTTAAGCTGGCCTTAATTATCACTAAGAATGCTCTTATATAGAATCATGAGCATGAATTTACTGAAATATGATGATAGAATTGCATTTAATTTTAAATGGAAGTGCTACAAATAGAAGCTAATTAACATCCAAACTGATCATGTGACTTTTAAATGGCATATATATAGCTGCCTTTATTACCCTGTCAGCCCGGTTAGCTCAATCGGTAGAGCACGAGACTTGTAATATCGGGGTAGCGGGGCTGACCAACTAAAATTACGAATAGTCTTTCGGATGAGACTAAAACCGAGGCCCCATGTATAGGTGCTATACACCTGGCATGTTTAAGAACCAGGGGTGTCTCTGGAATTGGAACGCTTTCTGTATCTTGCACTATCCTCCGAAACCTAAAATAACTAACCTCTTCTGGGGTTGTTGGTCATATGGGAAACCGGTGCCAACGATAAAGCCCTAATATACGATACGTATCACAGTTTGGATATACACAAAATCAGTGAAAATCTTTTTTGACGATCATTGTAAAAAACCTGAGAATCGACACTTTCTGTAAGGTATATTTTAATTTCACACTGCTCAGTAAGAGAAATGACTTGGCATAACTGATTATTTACATATTTTCAAACTATCTCCTATATTTTCGGCATTGTTCTTGATATTTACTAAATAATGAAATACTGAAGGTTTATATTACTTTAATTTCAATAAAAATTCCGCGGAATCCTCCGAAAGCCATATTTTTGGAATTGAACTAATTAGAACGATTACGGAACCTCTAATAAGTGAAAAACACTTTTCATGCGAAAATATTTTTGCTACACATTTTTTTTTAGAATCAAAGGGCTCAACGGAAGAGTTTGACAGCAAATACTCATTCTTTGATACCTGTATAATTTTCAATGTCCAAGTTTTTGAAAATGATTTTCAAATGATTGGAAAGGAAGCCAATGTAAATCAAAATTATGATTAATGATTCAAGGCAGAATAATTATATGATTGTTTATGCATACATTGAATTATTAAGTAAAATAGATATGTGATTGTACTTCAATTTAAAAGATCTTAACGGGTTTTATGTTAAAAACCATGATGCTAATAAATTGAGCAGAGCAATAAAATAACATAGATATTGAGTTATTCACCATTTATAAACTTGTCTTAAAACTAATCCAGCTAATACATATTAAAAAGTAATATAAAAAATAAGCAAATAAATACCAGGTAAAAGCAAATCCATTTTGTTTTCAAATGAATTGAATAAATTCTTCGTTCCAAAAGCAAGACAAGATGTGAATTGTGATTTCAGTGAAGTTAATTTTGAAGGAAATTGTGTAACCTATCCAAGGTATCATTGACTATAGAAATAATATAACTTGTTAAATGTTTCCCAGAACTAATAAGTCACCTGAGAAGGGACAACATTAAAGCCGTTTGCATCCCTATTTCCACATCATTTCTAGTTGACAAGAAGATTATTACAAACGCATTTTACTGAATTGACACTATTAGAGAAAACAAATATTCAATTTAGCGTCTTGTTGAAGAACCAAGGGTGTTAGATAACTATTAATTTCATGTATAATAGATAAAAAAAGAAGTTGATTCTCGCAACTGTTGTAATTAAACGTGTCAGATAATAATTTCGTGAATTCTGGAAGGCATGAAAGGGTTTTGGAAAATGATATCAACATTTAAACTCAAACACCCTTTGAAAACATATACATTTCAATTAGTAAAAAGCTATAAAGGGGACAATATAAACACGCTATTGAGATTGGTGGAATTTTATACTTCACGAAACAATAAATAACGAATAAATATGACATACTGGCAAACAAAGCGACATGAATAACTGATTACTAAAATATAAATGTATTGCGAATAAAATTAGAAAAAAAAAATTAACAAATAAGAAAGAAGCTGAATTGTTACAATTTCAGTAGGTGGCCAATTATGGTGGATTTAATATTTTGTTGCGTAACTATCATGACACATGTACATAATTGTAAAACGTACGTATACTTCCGGTAAGAATGTGTTTGCCTGATTTTCCAACATTTTGATATGAGAGCATCCTGCATTATCTTCCCTTTGATTCTGTATTATATTTATGTCTAGGGAATGATACGAATGTCCGTGTAAAATCAACGGTCTTAATTCATGTTACTATTAAACTTTATAAACTCGGTGCTTCAAGAAGTGTTTTACTTACTTGCTGGAAAGTGATAATGAAAGTCGAAGAAGCACATAAAACTACACTTTCCCTTGAAGTCTACATGCAAGTTTAATCGCCCATAGCTAGTCTATATCCCTGAAAAAAATGTCGATAGCATATCAAATGCTGAATATATCAGCCGAACGTAAGCTTAGCGTATTATTAGGAGAGCACTTCCTTCGGTCGAAAGAATTGAAAGGATGTGTCCGACTCTGCAAGTTTCTTTGTATGTAAAAAGACTTTCTTTAGCGGCTACATAATATAAGGGATTATTAGTGCTATATCGTAAGGCTAACCTAACCGCCTGTCACAGGTTTAAGAAGGGAGTCAGGTAAGCACAGTTATAACACCGAATAAAGAAACCACGAGGCAAAGTGGTTCGAGCACCAATGTACGCTGGAAACGCGTGTGTGGTCTGCAAGCTCGCACACACATCTTTTGGCTACCGGCATTTTTATACAGTTTTGCTAAATAATCATGCATAATCTTTGGACAAAACTGATTGGGTATTGCAGTCAGTTGAAACAAAATTCCCTATATTTTCAAATTTTGTTAGGTACCAGTATGCATGGGAGTCATACTGGTGTCTTCACCAGGGTAGAAATGCCACGGTCGGCTGGGACTATAACCAATAAAAACAATAAAACAATAAAAAAAAAAGAAAGCACGATGCAGGGATATAAATTCCTTGCATAAAGTCGGTTCAATAACAATAATGAAATCTAGCACCGTTTTTAATTAAGACCGAAGGTGAGAAATACTTCACGCTGAATTGCTAACATTAGATCAAATTGCACCCACATCACCAGCTAATATTTCAAATCTTAAAACTACATTATTACGAAATTTTTCGACTCCAAATGGTGATATCGAAATAGAATTTTAATATCACCAAGTAAAGGTTAAATAATAATTTGATTTTCTCCCATTTCTGAATAGAAGCTGTCTGTATTTTTGAAATTAATTTTCTAAGCAATAGCGACAGAGAAACAATAAGGAATTGTGAGCATAATTCTAGTTAGCGTACATAAGAATGAATGAACACTAACCTATACTTAAATCAAGCAAATAATTGAATGTAAACAAATGATATATTGTACATGTTAGAGGATTTGACACATGTTATGATTATAGAATAACCGGAACCATTCCCTGCAAATGTCATCCAAACCATTATTATTATAATCATCATACTCATCTTCATAATCTTCGTCATCATTATTTCGGTTGTGATATTGGATTATTTATCGTTGCCAGAACCGCCGCAAAAACAATCAGCATCAGAAACAACACCTACTTTGATAGAATCATTTGCTGGATCATCATCATTATCATCCGCTATACACCGCTATAATAATAATAATAATAATAATAATAATAATAATAATAAAAATCATCATCATCATCATCATCATCATCATCAACAACATCAACAACAAAAACAAAAACAACAACAACTCTATCACCATCACTTTCATCATCAGCAGCATCATCTCCACTACCACCACCATGATTATCATGAACATCATCACCTAGATTATCCTCATTATTTCAGTCATAATTATGCATCAGCATTATACTAGTCCGGATTCGTCATAATGGTGCTGTCAGTTAAACTCTCTCATTCACCATGACCTCTTCGACGTTGATAAATATGGTCTCTTAAAGTTCCTTTTTTTTCATTATCAGTAACCTGATTGTATAGGTATTTTGAAAAAAAGCTATGTGTATTTTGATGCACCGTACCTTGACGTTCTTGCCAGTCTACTATCCAGCTTCAAATGTTGTATTGGATCATTGCCAAATCTTCGTTCATTAAAGTTGACAAGACAAATTTTGATGCAAAGCATCAAAGGCGCTGCGCATGTTTTTGAAACATGATTTAAAGGAATCAGTGTCATTTTAGAATATCAGTAAACAACCTATCAACGGGAAAAACCAAATACATTATGTTATATGTAACTGTTATCATAATAAGTAAAAAAACCACATTTACTACAGTTTAACCAAAAAATAAACGAATCATAAAACAACCTTCCGTATAATGGTACGATAACGCCCATTAAACAAGGCTACAGCTCGTGGTCAGTAGACGCTTTTCGACGCAGACGAAACCCACGTGATTTATTTTGTCTTTACTATTGGTCAGTTGTTAGCGATGCTTTACATAACTTTCATTGAGACCCCATGTATCGCATAGTTAGGTGAACGGTCTTATTTATAATGCCTACATTTTACTTTAGTATGTAGTAATTAAAATGGGTTTTCATTAATTATTCACGTTGACAACATATGTATTTAAACTTCAAAATGTTTAGAGAAAGCAAAACAACTATCGAGACGTTTTTTCTGAACTTTGATGAATCTGGCCGTAGGGTCCGTAAACAAAGCAATAAAAAAACCGTAACCTTCAAGTTTGTGGAAAAGTTATTAAATATCCTACGAATATGTCAAAAGTTTTGAATTAACGGTCGAAGACGTATGCATCTGGTATAGTATTGTTTGTAATCAGTTAATACTATTTATTTATTCATTATAGGTAGTTTGTTCAAACATTATACGTAGTTTTTAATTACAATAATAATGTTGGCTGCTCCCTATTCGATTATGCAACCCCATGGTACAAAATTAAAACCTATTCAATACTGGCACTGTGCTTCCGCACAGCGCCAATAAAATGTCTTGCTGTATGTAGGGGTCAGTTGTTTTTAGAATCGAAGCAATATTACACGGCCTATGGACGACATATAGGATTTACTACACTGAAACAAAATCAGGAAATACATGAATCGGAAGGATACCGGCTACTGATGGTAAAAGTTTACTTTTTGAAATAGTGAAACATGTGTTGCATTATCTGCATTTCTTGGTGCATAAAGTGTGCAATAGATTGGTATCGGTCCTGAGAGTCATTATCTTGTGTCTTTTCTGGAATGTGTAAGTCTGCCAGTATGTATTGTATAACACTTTTGCCATGGCATTTAACTTGTGTTATGGGTCTTTGAACAGAACATCTCTATATCATTTTAAGATGCTTACGAGTGTTGCTTTGGATATTACCGCATCTAACAAGTCTGGCTGGCCATTTCTCACCTGCAGAATAAAACTTTCTGAGTTTAAGTCTACTGGGCAAAGTCCAGAAGAGCTTATGCCATGGTGATTTGTCCGTCGTCCGTCTGTCACTCTGTCCAAAACCTACCTTGATATCACTCTGTAGGGGACATCTTTTCATTTGACTGTCATAAAACTTGCTCAGAAGGTTGTCTGTAATCTGAAGATGATCGCTATTGTTTTTGGGGTCAGTGGATCAAAGGTCAAGGTCACAATGACCTCCATTTATCTTTGCCTTGATAACATTCTACTTGTAACAGTTTTACTTTGACTTTTATTGCACTTTTAATTTACTTTGATTAGAATGTTGCATGCAGCATGTAGATGATCCCTACTGTTTTTCGACTCAGTGGGTCAAAGGTTAAGGTCACAGTGATCCGAGCTTTGAAAATCATTTCCGCTCAATATTTTGAGATCTCATTTTGAACTTGTCTTGAAACTTTATCACGAGGATGATTGTTCAATGGGTCAATGTCAAGGTCACAGTGACTTCTGTTAGCTCTTCCTTGATAACATTCCAACATATTTTCACAAAACTTATTTAAAACAGTTGAGTCAGTCCAGCAGAGCGATACTTGCCCTTTGATTTGATTTGATGAGAATTTTATCAAGGTCCGTCCCAAAGAGCATGTATGTTAGTTTAATATAGGGATGAGACCCCGGCATGTCTCCCGTCATGCCTTAAAGACAAAATTTTGAGCCAAAAAATAGGAGAAATTTACTTGACTGCAATTTCCAGCCAGTATAGCCGAAGGTTGAATTTGATTGGTTGCCAAAGAGTAGGCCAGTCACGGCGACCAATGAGATCTAAGTGTGATTGACCTAGTTTGTATGTCTGGATCGTGGTAGCCTAACATTTTTTAGAGAATTTTGATACTTGCCCTTTTTTGGGCCTGTTGTTATATTATATTATTTAAAGACATCTACATTATCAAAGTGGTAATACACTCGTGCAAAAAAAGGTTTTGAGTGTTGACAAAGACGGCGTGTGTTGCTGCACTGGATAGCCTCGCCACCAGGCTAGATTATAGTATATTTTCATTATTCAAACAGAATATTTTCTGATCCATATCTACTGACAGGGCTTGATCATCTTACATTTTTGGCAGCAAAGGGAGTTAATTAAGTAAGAAATAGTAAATGTAAGGACTGAATGCCAGTCTACTGCACTGGGCAATGACCCGGTGTAGTGGTGAATGGCTTTATACAACATGACCCTATAAAATCATATAGTATAAGACTCCTAACAGTATCATCTAATAAAGCTTTATGAAAATCAAATGAAAAATTAAACCTCACGGTAGAGTGTTAAAAATATCTTGCAGAAACTGATGAAGTGGGAAATATTTTTATACTAGGTCAGGTAGACACAAAACACGTACCACAGACAATGCATGTAACGTGTTTATCGTGCTTATATATGATTTTGAAGTCGCATACTTATTTCATACAATGACGTGGTTCCTGATATATAACTACATGTATAAAAGTTCGCCACTTGGATTTGATTTGATTTGATGAGAATTTTATCAAGGTCCGTCCCAAAGAGCATGTATGTTAGCTTAAGATCGGGATGAGACCCCGGCATGTCTCCCGTCATGCCTAAAAGACAAAATTTTGAGCCAAAAAATAGGAGAAATTTACCTGACTGCAATTTCCAGTCAGTATCAGCTAGCTTTCCTGGTGAGATATCCGAGAACAGTCGACAGCAAGCACTCTGGTGGTAGTGATTAACTCAGGCCTCGGCCACGGCCGCATCACATACAAGGCCTACTGGTGTCTCTCTGCTTAACCGTACGAACGCCCCATTACGGGTGCTTAAGGCACCGGGTGCCATTTCGTACGTTTCAGCACAGTGCCGAAATCGGGTCGGTGAACCCTCATCCGGCACTGCTGAGAGACAGTCAGTACTCAGTCTGAACCAGTGGTCACAGCCAAAACGAGTCGTCTGTGCCCATCAGCCCAGCACTGAAGCTCATCCTCAAGAGGCCCCATCACACAGCAGGTTCACTGGTAGTCTTCTCCCGACAGAAGTTCGCTGTCTATATAACAGTGACCGAGACGAGTTTCTCAAGAGACGAAGCATGCATGTCTCCCACATGCTGAGAACCCCTCACGATCACTGCCGAGAGACTGGGGTGAATTCCGGTCAAGGTTCACCCAGGCGGCCAAAACACACAACTAGGCGTGTCCTAGCTCCACCAGTGTGAGTGGGCCTACTATCAAAAATAGGTTAGTAGGTCACCACTCACTCCAGAGTTCCCTTTCCTTGGTGGGCCTACTAACAAGCTCAAGCTCAATCTTGTCAGCAAGCACACCACCCATTCCAGGTTTCCCGCTACATGATGCGATCTCAAGTATCCGAGCTGCCCCACACATGATGCGACTCTGTAGCCTAATCAATGAGAATAGGGGTACCAGCCCCTGCCCTCAGGCTTCCCAGAGCACAAGCTGTCAGTCGCTTAATCGTCCTTCTCCCCAGTTCCACTGGCTAAAGAGAAATTTAGAGTCCCAAAAGTAGGTCACCCACGCGGCCAATTCCGACCTAGATGTGAGTGACCCTGTCCGAACGTGGCAAGAAAGGTTGCCTCCCCCCAGCACAAACACTGTAAGGAGGGGATTTTGTCTGTAGATCCGCCTGTCGCGAGTGATGTTCCCCTGTCACCCGGCATACGTCACCGGCACACAGGGATTCTTGAAGTGCAGAGGTGGACATCTAATCTCGGAGGTCTTCTTCTGTGGTGTGCGTTCAAACAACAAACGGCTCTTGTTAGAGTCACCCCCTCGTCGTTAGCCAGGGCCCCGACAGTCAAGCAAAAGTCGAGACCCAGTGCCTGCTCCGCGACGTGCACGCCACGAGGGGCAGAGAGCAGAAAAGTTCGCCACTTCACGGACTTATACATATATAGGTGATCACACGTGGCAAACTCCTGAAATGTTACAGTAACAATTATATAATATCTCACCAGAGAACTCCGCATCTTGATAAATGACTTTACAGTCATAATACTAATTAATTGCTGACCACATGTTGTAATCAGCAATCAGAGGAATAAGCCATGGTTTATTATAACTGTTAGTTCTCGCTTTTACTAGACCCTATAAAATAGACTGGAAATAGTGCATAAAACATAAACATATATTTCATCAGACTAGGAACTAGTCATAGTGTGCACACAGTTTCTGTAGATCCTTGCCCCTTGTAGTAATAGGGGATCATCGGATGGCAAGGGAGCTGGTAGTGTTACATTGAGAAGTAAGTGTTTCATATATAATTTAGTAAACAGGAAGTCATAATAAACAATTTTCAGTATATCGTGTTATTAAAGTGATATTACCGTTCAAAGTGACCATCAAAATTTTAGATAAAACATTAATCAGTGATCTTTACTCCTAGAATGATAAACAGGAATAAGGAATTGCCAAGGTTATAAGCCAAAAATAACGATCTGTATAACAGTGTCATTCACATTTAATGTAGAAGAAATCTGTAAAAATCTTTTTTGACTATCCTAGTCAAAAATAAAAAATCCACCCTTTCGGTTATGTATTTGTCAATAACAGGAATAATTTGGTAAGCTGATTTCTTATATGTTTTAAAAGCATTCACTGTGTTTTGAGCATCATTCTTAACTATAAACCAATGTGACCATTTTGAAGGGTAATATAACTTAAGCCCTGCAATTATACGCATAAATGTAAAATTACAAGAACATGACATTTATTTATTTTTCTACAGGGCATGGTCTGAAAGTTAGAACTGTATATTTTGTTACTTGAAACCTTAAACCGGAAAAAAAGTTGCGCCCAACATGGGACTCGAACCCATGACCCTCAGATGTCTGAGTTTATTTCAGGCCTAAAAGTCTGATGCTCTACCGACTGAGCTAGCCGGGCACTTAGTGTACGCTAGTGAACATGAATCATTATATTTATACTATATTGTGGGCAGAAGATATTCATTAATTTACAATGTTGTACATGTTTATTTCAATTACTTAAGGACAATTTTAGTAAAAATACTTAGTAAATCATGTTATCTATAAATTCAATTCTATGGCCTTCTCTGCTAAACTATCTTGTTCGTTAAATCAATATTTTGCGATACTAAAAGCCAGTATTGTAACGTACCTGACCGGAAAGATTAGCTGTAAAGCGTTACAGAGAAGTCCTTCATGGTTTTATTTCCTTTAAGTTTTGACCGTTCCTATAGTTCAAAATCTTGTTTATAGGTCCGTGATATACTGTACTTTGCTACAGGCTTGTTACCGGACTGTTATAAACTAGATCTAGATCCACGGATTCACTATAATAATATTCATTATACATTAGACTAGTAAATGGTACATGGCAATAAAAAACATTTTTTTATTTCGTTTATTTGTTGTTTAGTAAGGTGGTGAATATCAATTTGGTAAAAATAATAATCCTTCCAAAATTGCAATCCCACCGCAGATCGACGCATCATACGTTGTCACTGTAGTCTTGAAGTCATGAACAGTTTATAAAAGCAGCTATTTCTGTCGTTTAACAACCAATGCCATTACAAAATTTCCATTACAAAAGTTCGCAATTTAAGAAAATTATAGCGAAAATTTGTATGAGAGGATATTTTAATAGATGTTTTTCTTTAAAGTTTTTTTTTCTTAAATTGTTTAAAGTACTGGCTGACCCTATGATTTCTCCCCGGGTGAACTTGCCAAACTCATGACAGGCGCTGGTAGAATAGACGAGAATACGGTTACCAGGCTCTAGCTCTTTTACGAATCAACCCATTGGTTCTTTTACGTGCCCAGTGTATAGCACCAATACACGTGAGACTACCTATGGGTTTTTAACCAGTTCATATCAAGATGAATGGAAAACACCGAAAAGCGTTTCTGAAATATCTGTGCCCGAATGGTAGTCCTGAGCGTTAACCACTCGACCACCGTGCCACCCTTTGTCTAATAGATACCCGCCAGCTTATTCGCCATCCAATTGGGAGTGTTTTTCGCTTTGTTTTTAAATTCAATGCTATACATGTATTCAGAAAGGTGCGCGATATTGTGTTTCAAAAGTACTTAACACAATACCAATTATATGCTTAATTACTTCTCAATTTTCAAATCGATTTTCCTGCTTTTACGTCACAATAAGATTTTTTTATATTTTGTCTAAACTCTGATATTATTAAAGTAAAAAGTTCTTTTCAGTGTGGTTTAGGAGGAATTTTGACAGCCCGACAGTTTACAAATATTACAATATTACAAGGTAAGATTCATTTAAATCATTTTTGGGGGACTTTTGATTGAAAGGCAATTACATTCTACTAATGTCTTTACACTGGCATGTAAACAGTTATCTTGATATTTCTCTCCAAATCTGTAGTTTAAAAGAGAGAAAGATAGCATTTTGAGTAGAAGAACGACTTAATACTAGATCTAGGTTATTCCAAAACGATGGTTATGGTTTAACCCAAATTTCAAGTTAATATAGATTTTGATCAAATGGCGCTAACACGTGGTAAACCCGGACAAGCAAACACTGAATACTTTGCTATACTAGAAAAATCATCAGCAGTAAATTTCATCATGGTTTTATTTAATATACAATGTAACTGTTTCCACCTATTGTCCGAACAATCTCCGTCTTCTCCTATCAAAAAGGATTATAACTGCTAAATAGCCACATAATAATATGTTGGGGATTCCATTTAACATGTTTAAAGTCCAATATTTTATCTTAAATCTGGCCATGGCTAGAAAGAAATGTTTCTCTTTTTTTTGCGCGCTAATAAACTTGACACGAAACGTTAACATTATATCAACATCAAGAATTGAGACGTCTTTGTCAGATACCAGTATGTGTGAATTTGATACTATAGCATGAATAGAATTAAGACGGTTACAAAAACCTCTGATTTTACTGCACCTGAACAGGGTCTGTAATATACGGACCCTGACCTGAAGAAGACGTACAATAAAGTCGAAACATGTTGTGCAAAACCGCGTTGTGGTTAATTTTATTTCTTAGTACAGTTTAACATGCTTCTGGAATACAACCCCAGATCACTTTTAAAAACATGTGGCAGAAAAAGTGTCACAGCCAGGGCCAATTTCTATAGGTTTATATAGGAGCGCTGTTATTGAAAAACAATTTAACTAAGTCATTTTAAAATTACAAACGGGATGAAAGATGCAGGTTTAAATTTCATGCTCAGTATGGGGCGAATGAAGCATTTTCGCGTAGAGCAACTTGCTCACAACTTGCTCACAACTTGCTCATAACTTGTTTATCTTTCTGTATTTCGTCAGCGTATATAGTATAGTTTGTATCCATTGGCGTTATTGGAAGTTAAGTAGTCTTTATTAACGATATCGAACGATAGAATATTTGATTAAGTCAACCATAGCTGCAATGTTAAACCCGTAAATGATTTATTAAAACCGTGTATATATTGTAAAGTGGTACTTTAGTGGACATTAATATCTAAATACGGCATTGGGAATCTTGTAATATAAATTCAAATTATTTAAGTAGTAAGGTTTAATCGTTGAGAAAAGATGAAAGAGGGAATAAGCAATTTGACAACCAGAAGGGATTCTAGGTCATCCGTTTCGAACGTTTGCACAAACACACAGGATTATTTAATTACCACAATGAAGTTGAGAGATCGCGTCTTAACAGCTAGGACTCCGGTGCAGGCTAACCATAGAAAAACTATAAGACAACTCAGATCTGCTCCTCCTTTTCAGAACCGAAACTTGGATAATTACCCTATGCCATTCAACAGAGAAGATGCTGTTAAGTCTGCACGTGGGCACCGAGCCGAAAAGCGGGAAAAGAACAACAAAATGACGAAAGAACGTGTTGATAGCGGTCTCATGCGAGAATATAGCAAACAAATGTTTGACTTTTCTGTAAATAATGTAAATAATTCGAATGGATATCGAAATGTTTATGAAAAGAGTAAACGGGTACCAAACAAAACTAGGACTGAACAGGGCCATTTAACGGCAGTAAGGACGAATGGCCCGACTCCCGAAGGTAGTATTCTCCACAACAGGAAACAGAAAGTGCTAAACTCTATAAGAATAAGACCCCAGATGGAATACGAGAATCAGTTTCATCACGAAAGAACTTATTCCAGGCTAAGTTTACAGCATACAATAAGCGATAAGAATCAACACTATCGCGTGCGAAGCGTTTCAGAAACCATCCGTCCTGTCTCTGTTGTAGGAAACGCTTCTATAGCTAATAGTGACGTCATTTTTGAGCCTATAGAACAACGTAGTGATGTGAATGGACTTTGTTGGACAGATACAGCGTGTCAAAGGCGGCTAACAATAGATACAGTCTTCTCAACTTACGAAGAAACTGAAAGTTTAGACGGTGTCTTTGGCAAGGACCCATTTGATGATATTGATGGAAGAAACAGTTTCGTTGTAGGAGATTTCAAACAGACTAATCACGTAGCGCGACCGCCGGTGTCTTCTTTATTACCACCGGATGTCGCGTGCAACCTACGTCTCGTGTCACTGGATGAGGAGAGCTCTTCAGAATCGGAGGAAGAAAAAGAGGAACCAGTTCCGGAAGTGAAGAAACCGGAGCCACCACCGCCACCACCCAAGGGTGCAGCTAGGTATAGTTACTTATGCTATTCAATTGTATGATGGTCATGCCAGTTATTCAGAAGTTCTCATACCTTTCTTGCAAAATATGTTTGCTATCTCTGTGTAGCATACCTAATCTAGCGTAAGTTTATTTGATAAACGTTATTGATAAAGAAGTTTTCTTCGACCTTAAATTTTAGTTTAATTGTACATGTACTTTCTTATACATTATGACAAAACATATTACGGTCAGCAGGTCAGTTATAATACGTTACCATTTAATCACTAAATAGGCTTTTAGTATTAACACTTAAAAAGTCTGTAATTTGTTAATATGCCAAAGAAGTTATGAACTATTACAAATCAATGTTTTAAAAACTACGTAAGGTACAAAATGTTACGATTGTGCGATAAAGTTAACAAATACTATCTTTGTGAAGTGTCCTTTATCACTTTATAATACAAGTTTAGCATGATAAGTTTGGATATTTGCTCCTCTAGCACAAAGATTACACGTTCAACTGCCTGATAAAAATCTTTCAATCATTTTTAATAGTCATTTATCACTGATATCAATTTCAAAACATTACAATGGTCATCTAAAGTCAGTTATTTTTGTAAATTTTGAAATAATCAAGCCATAACAAAATTTGTTTCTGTGAACTTCAGTCAGGTTAAGTATTTTAATTTAATAAGTACAAAGAGTTTAAACATTCAAAATAAAACGAACAATCACATTACACTGATTTGATTAGGAATCATATTGCCATTAGTTTAGAGATTCCTTAAGTATGCGAAATATCCTTTTGCCGATCGATGATACGGATGTTTCCATCATTTCCAAGAACAATAACTCTAACTTCTAACTTGCGAGTATTTCAACATCTTCTTATATCATTTCAGAAATACTTTTTTTATGCATCGTTTGCCGAAAGAAAATTGTATATAGGTTAACATGCGTAAATGGGCAGTTACTCCACATACCCTATAGTAATCACCACTGTTGCACGTGAAATAGTAAGTTATAAAGCAGATGCATCTGTATTAAGCAACCAACGGCTTTTAATGCTAGTATCACTTAGTTGACTGGTTAAGTAAGTGAACTGGGTTCAAAGTGTCTGTAAGAGAAGAGATAATTGAATAAGAATGTCGCACTTATAAAGGATAAGGTTAGAGACATCGTTTCTTCACCCTTCACTTTGCAGATTGGTTATTACTTTCAGACGATGCAAAGACGCAAATATACGATGGAATGACACGCTAATACGATGCGATGACACGGTAATAGGATGCAATGGAACGAAAATACGATTGTGAAGAACGATAATACGATGATGCCATATCTTAATTGGCATCATTTTCGCATCGTTCTATCTTATAATCGTCCAATCGTTTTATCGTAATTTCGCATCGGTTAACGTATTCCAGCATCGTTCTATCGTTTCACACATTTCGTGTTTTCATATAAATAATATTGTGTTACATATTTTACATCGTCCTATCAAGGCTTATTACGATCCTATTGTGTCATCTGTCCTTACACGTGTGTACATGATCTGTGCTAAAATCATCTAACAATAGCAAAACCATGTTAACAGTCTACAGGCTTTGCAAATTGTCATAAAACGTATTCAACATGTACATTATCTGTATAGAAAACTAGGTCATTAGGGGTCAAACCCTTAGATATTACAACAAATGACACGATAGTAGCAAACAGTATACAGAAAAGCTATACACAGGGCCTCTTATTTTGAAAATAATACAAATTGATGAAGGGTGCAATATGTTACTCTTATTGCAATTTTACAGTATATCACATACAATATAACTTCACGATAATTACTTGAGATAAATATCTTTTTTGAAACATTTGTGAAATAGACGTCTATCGCAGTTAACTATCTTATTTATCGCATGCTTTCAAAATTGTACAAAAACAGCTTAAAATGTGTAAACAATACTCGAATATTTAGCAATTGTAATGGTAAGATATATAGATCCTATTTTTTAAGTACTGATAAGAGTGTATGGGGGTGTTTAGGAGACAATCTGAAAATTTACGACTACTGTAACGGTTGGATTACATGTACTTTACTTTGAACTTTGTAACTCTTTTGTTTGCTTGAAAAAATCAAGACATTGAAACTGCAAAAAAAGAACATTTCCTTTACGTGAAATATAACTTGTAATTCTATTCAGTACTACCTCTTCTATACTTAGAATGACAGATTATATGTTTACATAATCTATGAAATTTATCAAAATCGAACTGCCTTTTATGAAAAACAGAGTCACATAATCTGATTTTATTGAAAGCGACTAAAGGCATATTTACCTATAACTCCTGCGTGTCTAAATTAAATAGATAACGTTAAACTGTTCCATTGAAAGTAAATGTTGCAGAGATGTAATTAAATCCGTATTCATTCATAAAATTGCTTCTTCTGTATGATTTGGAGTTTATGAAAACTCTAAAATGATTATGATTTATGTAGAAAATACATGTTTGTGCTTTATGGGGCTAAATGTTGAAAGTTCTAATCAAAATTCTTTAGATAAGAATGTACATTGTATGTCCCAAAAACAAATATTTTGATAGAAATAAATTTAATACAGTGTGCCCTTTCAGGAGCGAACACTATTGGAATTACAGAAATGTCTTTGTTGTAGAGAGGTGTTGTTCTTGAGAGGTGTTGTTGTAGAGAGGTGTTGTAGTAGAGAGGTGTTGTTGTAGAGAGGTGTTGTTCTTGAGAGGTGTTGTTGTAGAGAGGTGTTGTTGTAGAGAGGTGTTGTTCTGGAGAGGTGTTGTTGTAGAGAGGTGTTGTTGTAGAGAGATGTTGTTCTTGAGAGGTGCTGTTGTAGAGAGGTGTTGTTCTGGAGAGGTGATGTTGTAGAGAGGTGTTGTTCTGGAGAGGTGTTGTTGTAGAGAGGTGTTGTTCTGGAGAGGTGTTGTTGTAGAGAGGCGTTGTTGTAGAGAGGTGTTGTTCTGGAGAGGTTGATTCCTTATGTAATTGACGCAACGGGAAAGAAAATGTGTATCTTTTTAGGGAGTGTGTTTTTTTCTAGGGAAGGGTCAGTTAGGGGTAGGTTCGACTGTATATAGGGTTGAAAATTTGATGACAAATGTTCCAGATGCAGAAGGGATTTGAAAAAAGCAAATCTTTTCACACTATACTATGTTGCAAAAGAAAGTGTGCACTTAGGTTTTTGTTGATTTTATATATTAAATTTACCAGGAATATAATGATGTTTGGCATTAAAATTTAGAGCAATGGATGCTCAATTTTATGTGCATTGATAGCACATTAAATCGACAGTAAATAGTGTATAAATGTAGTGTTCGTAATTTGAGACCGATACGTTTATCAAAATGGAGATATTTAAAATAAAAAACCTGCACACTTTCTTTTGCAACTGAGTATATATATGTATAAATTTCTGAAATTTTGGTTAGTCTTGATCTGCATTGAAAGCGGATCAAAAATACCCTCACCGAGTGAGTGCTCGTCAACATGTTTCAGTGATTTAAATCGGGAATGGGGTACGTCAACGTATGGAAAATTGTTATATTTTATTTATCCTTATTTATTGCCCGTGTTTTATTTCAGAGGAAAGAAACATACCAAAATTACCATAATAGAAGAAGTGTAAGATAGAGTCTATATATACTAACATCTTCACGTAATATCTGACATGTACAAGTAGCAGTATACTTAACATAAAACACAAAATTGCAACATTTTTAGCAACTTTACAAAAAACGTTAAAAATATACTACAGTGAAGTCGTTTTCTGTTTTGGATTGCGTAGGTTGCACATGAGCAAAATTCTTTTCGAAAGGCATTGTTACAAAATAACCAATGCCTAATTTTATTTTAACTACGTCTCTGAAATTTTTGAGGATGATTTGCTAAAGATCTTTTTGTTAGAACATAACTGTTTCGAAGATCTTTTTTTTAAAAAGAGTTCTCATTTAAGCAAATTTTTAAAATGCCCTAATTTTTACTATGGAAATTTCCATGTTTCTGTAATTGGAATCCCTGTTTAATGCAGTTTGAACATGAAGATCGTTAACACAGAAATATCTTTATCTTTTTGATTAGCTGCAATG
The DNA here is from genome assembly GCA_022818135.1 of Saxidomus purpurata. Taxonomy (NCBI): domain Eukaryota; kingdom Metazoa; phylum Mollusca; class Bivalvia; order Venerida; family Veneridae; genus Saxidomus; species Saxidomus purpurata. The sequence goes on from JAFMSR010000005.1 coordinate 38,790,905, forward strand.
AACAGACCAAACAGTGTGAAGGAATACTGCTGTCATGTCGTCACCCTAATGCTATTTTTTCAGCCACTTTTACTATTCCCTTATCTATCTTTTAGTAACACGTATTAACAACTGAAGACAACCGAAGAAAATGCATCACATACTCTGTATTCACATTTTAAGATTGTCAACAAAAATCACTGTTTTGGTGACCTAATATCCAAAGAGTTTATTTTTCAGAAATAACCATTTTACAATTTATATTTGTTAAAAATCCAGTTTGATCTCGCTATCTAAATGCATAAAGAAGATCAATCTGGAAAAAATTGACACACTCTTTCAGAGTAGGGAATGCTCAAAGACCATAGAAACGATGTACAAGTTTGTATAAATGAGTGTAAATTTTATTTATAAGATCTGTTTTGCTTTGTTTAAAAAGCAAAAAAAACCTGACGGATAGACAGTTGGTAAAGGGTCCACTTTTTAGCTCAGCTAAGCACGAAGTGCTCAAAGGTGAGCTATTGTGTTCGCCTGGTGTCCGTCGTCTGTCTGTCGTCTGTCTGTCGTCTGTCCGTCTACACTTAATCTTGTGTATGCAATAGGGGCTGCAGTTTTCAATAGATCTTCATGAAACAGTATGACTGCCTTGATGAAATCTAGGTCGAGTTCGAATATGGGTCATCTGAGGTCAAAAACTAGGTCACGGGGTCAAATAATAGAAAAAACCTTGTGTATGCAATAGAGGTTGCATTTTCATTGGATTTTCATGAAACATGGTCAGTATGATTGCCTTGATGGTTTCTAGGTCGAGTTCAAACATGGGTCATCTATGGTCAAAAACTAGGTTACGGGGTCAAATCATAGAAAAACCTTTTTTATGCTATAAAGGTTGCATTTTTCATTGGATCTTCATGAAACTTGGTCAGTATGATTTCCTTAATAAGATCTAGGTCAAGATCGAACATGGGTCATCTAGGGTTAAAAACTAGGTCACCCGGTCTGCAATAGAGGTTGCATTTTTCACTGGATATTCATGAAACTTTGTCAGAATGATTGTCTTGATAAATTTTAGGTGAAGTATGAATATGGGTAAGCTGAGGTCAAAAACTAGGTCACTCGGTTAAAAACCTTGTGTATGCCATACAGGTGACATTTACAACTAAATCGTCATGTAAATTGGTCAAAAGGTGTGCCTTGTCAAGGTCATACATGATGTTTGTGTTAATGATATATAGTTTAGGGTTGAAGTTTGGTCACATATTGCCATACGTCACAGGTGAGCGATATAGGGCCATCTTGGCCCTCTTGTTCATATAATGTCAGACGGTCACGATAATCTATATCATCAAAATAACTATCATTAACGGATAAATGTACATGTATGTATGCTGCAATCTTCTTTCCCTTGACAAACTTCCCTTATGTACAAATGCATTGTTATTTTGTTTGGTGAAATGAGAAAGTATTTTGTACATTGAAACCTTAGCCAACAACTAAACATCAATCACGTGTAACATTTAGCTCATAATATTTCCTTAAACAGCCTGTAATTAACCATTATGACGAATGGTTTTCTTTGTTAAGAGATTGTAATACTTTCACATGACTTTAGATAGCGTTAAAGAAAATCGAACCAAATGAAAAGCAATATCCGTTTGTTAGTTAGTGTGTATGGTACGAACGAAATACAACTGTATTTCTCATGGATAATCAATATGAGGGTTGTTCGTAGATTTCTATGCGTAAAATTGCTACAATACATTTTAAATTTAAAATTACACAGGCAGAAAACAGTTTTAAATAATTGACTGTTGTCTTTAGAATTAAGAGTCCCAGGAGAACTTTAAATACTCATATATATAAAATAATGAATTTACAGATAATATAATGTTAAAACTGGTTTCTATACAATCCAAATAAACCATTCATGCATAGCGTTTTTCTTTCATATTTCTATCACTTCCTCAGTAAAATGCATTGTCAGAAAGCTTTTATACATATTTGCAATATCATTGAAAATATAATGCGCTCTACAAACAGCTTGTACTTTTTATTTAAAAGGCAATGTTACGAATGTTTTCTGTACAAATAACCGTCAATTTCCCTTGTTAGTTTAATATTTTATTCCCATATATAAACATGTATGCATGCACACACTATAACAATTACAAAATACTAATGGAAAAGGATAAGAATGAAAGACAAAATGTCTTTAAATTATCTCTCCTTACAAGAGTTCTTTGTACTAGAACAGTACAATTTTGAAGTAAATTCGGGGGTTCATTATATATAAATCTAATTAGGATGAAAACAAAAATTTATGAATTTCCTGGTTAGGCATTTTTCCTGGTAAAGTAAAACCACAATATTCTTCTTCAAAGTGCTCCTGGGACTTTCAGGACCTATCCTGTAAACTGTTGCTAGGTCCCGGGTCTCCCATATGGTCTCATTAGCCACATTTTTTATAACTAACTAGGTTCAAACAAAGACTACTTGAAAAACACAATGAAAAAAACAACACTAGCATTACTCACGCTATTATGAAGAAAGGTCCTAAAGTAACTGAAGTCAACTTTCACAGAGATACGATTTTGTTCGACATATAGTTGTTTCCTTAGGTTTTGTACAGTCCTTAACAATGGCTACAGTCTGCAAACTTATGAATCACCCTTATATTTTGAAAATATTATCATATGAAGAAAAGAATTCTGCTTCATTAATCTTAGGTAATCGGTAGCGTTATTATTCCTTCATTAATATTCAGTACATGTGAACCTGTATAAGTTTCAATAGAAGAATTATCATACATAGATGTACGGTGTATAAATTAGCAGCTTCAGAAATAGTTGTAGACATTTTTATAGTTTTAAGAAGTTTTTCGTTTATATACATATACATTTATACATATATGCACTATTATGATTGAATCTCAATCTCACGTTTCAAATCATAAACACAAAGTTCACATTTGAATGGGCTGATCTGAATGCGTAGCTATAATGTTTTAGGTCGTACATTGATAGTTGATACAAATTATTCATAATTTTAATGTATGATTGTCTCGCTTTCATATAACGACTAGATGTCTACACGAAGAAAGCATTACCTTTAACATAGTGAACTTTGTAAATTTTGTTCCTGTATGTTTAGGCGTAAAATTTAAGTATATTGTAGCTGAAACCTCAGTTACTTACAATCAAAGTTACAACGGAAACATACAAAGATAGCTATCACTATCATTCTGTTTCAGATAAGTTATTTTTCTCTCCGTTTAGGAAGAGCAAGGTCCAGGAGCCCGAACCGGAACCAGAGCCTGTTAAAGTAAAGCTTATACTTAAAGGTCCTCATTGTTGGGTTGATGACGCAACAATTACCAGCGAACAGTCTGACGATGAGAAAGAGGATAATCCAGATGGTATCATTGCAGCCCAATCTCCACAGCTAGACGGTAATACAGAAAAACAAAACAGTACACAGAAATTGGATAATGCATGTAAAACAAAAGCGTTAATGAAAAATATTAGTGGGGCAAACATAAACACTCGCAATAATACAAATCTGAAACAGACAAATCAACAAACAATGAAAGATGCGTTTGAAAAGGCACTCCAAAATGTGCAATCCAAACCTAATGGAGTAACAAACGTTAATACTGCAGACACTTTAGCAAATACGCAAATAGTAGAAAATGAAGTCATAACAAGAGAACAAGAGGAAATTTGTGAGGAAGATAAAAAAGATGAAGTAAAACTGCCAACATTTATCTGTCCAAGCTCAGAAAAGAAATCGCGTCAAGCGGCTTTGAAGGACTGGCTAGCACATACTTGCTTTGAAACGGGTCATAGAGGGGTTCCCATTGTGTGAAGTCTTGCCAACAGTCCTGCTTTTAGAATGACCTCGGGCAGTACATATTGTAAAGATGCATGTAAATGTATCGTGTATTCTTAGTAATTCTAAGTCAGATATTTCGACTTTCGACAAAATAATGATTTTATATCTACCATTGTAATTCTTATTATTGTCACACAATTTAGAAAAATGGTCATGCAGCAAAGGTATTCGTGAAAACATAGATAAAACTGTAGCAATTAAAACACAATTGCACATATTCAAAGTTTTAAATATTAAATCAAACTTTAGATATTTATGAATAAAGCCAGTGCATAAATACATGTAGTTCTAAGAAAGTTCTTGTGCCGCACTGTTATATTTGTATATATATATATGAATACTTGATACATTTTATTTTTCAACGCTGTAGACATGAATTAGATTGTATTGAAGTGATCTTCAGAAATAAATCTGTGTTGAATCAATCCCCATGGGCCTTCACAACCAGGCAGCATCCCTAATGCCCATTACCTCTCATCTCTGTTCAAAATATATTACGAAAGCAATGCGTTGCTATTAGCGTTCCTCTGTTTGATTATACTAAATCTAAGTAAGTGACTTTTTATATCATCATCATCATCTTTTTTTTCTCTCTATGTGAAGACTACCAACTGGAAAGCAAAGTTAGTTGTTTATATCTGAGCTGCACGGCTCGCGGTACTTTGGCGCCCTCAAACATTGATGCCGCTGCTCAAATTAGAGATGCCAAGACAAACATAATTACCGAGTCTAAACTGAATCATATTGTATTTGCAAACGACTAGATCTACACTAAACGACAGTGTTAGAGAAGTAATTTCTGGGTATTGAAAGTATCTGAGAATGGCTTGATGCACATAGTGTAAACAACCGTGGTATACATCCGCAGAATAAATGAGCAGAATTGGTAAGCCAGGGGATCATTAAGTTTTCCATCTCCTCTTCACCCTCCCCCTATCTTCTGTCACTGGAGGGGGGACTTACCTGACATCATCACTCGATACTGTCATTGTGGGGGGTGGGGCTGGGGGGTGCGGGGCTTACCTGGCAGCATCCGAACTACTTTCGTGTATTCAATTTGCACATAAACACTCACGGTTATTTCCGCGATATAGGTTTATATGTTGAATATAGCTAGATTTTCATTAACGTAAACTAAGGTCTCATCAGAAAGAAGAAACTTTCATAATTTTCAGGTAAATGTAACAGGAATTTCATTTTTAAAAATGGTTCGAATCTAAGGGGGCGTAATAACGACGGGTTAATTAATTGAACTTGACGTGTATTAGGAGAATTGCTGATACGGATTTGATCAATATGTGTTTGTTTCGTCACATTAACAAAGTACAGTTTTGGATGCGACCAAGCACATTATTTGTGTTAGAAATACACGTACAGTGGTTAATTCACGTGTGAACCTACCAAACTTCTGTGCACGGGGTTCCTTGCATCGGTCGGTTCCTACTTGTCAGGGACAACCCAGTCCTACACTGTAGGCCATGCAAGGTCCTTTAAAGGTCAACTATCACGTCCTTAAATCAATTAACAAATGCAGACCCTACATAAAACACACAGAAAGACAGTCAGGCTCGAATGTTTGATAATAAGACCAGATTACACCCTATATCTTTGCTCAACAAGTGGTTCAATGCTCCGCAGGTCAGTCTGAAGGACACATGGTTCTTCTTAACATCAAATAAGAAACAAGTAAATACTTGTCTGGGATGCGATAGTAATGATAATAAGTTACTGAACTAATGGTGAGTTAATCAGTTTATCATAGAGTAAACAAGACGACAGACTTTGGACCTGCATGTTTACGCAGCTAGACAGCTGATCTGGGTTAGCTGAGGACAAAAGCGGTTCATTATATATATGTTTTGGATGTTGGCAGGATAAAGTGTCCATGCAAGGTAGGTTTCACACGCTTCTGTTTCTTTAAAATGTTGTTTAACTGAAAACTGTAAAATAAAAAAAAACATGGAAGACAAAAATATTGTGTTAAAGGCATCTGTTGATTATGTAAATCTTTCTCGAACATTTTCCTTCAGTAACTATATCCGATTTATTTCGCAGGGAATATTAATTAAGGCTGTACATTTGGCCTATATTATAGATTACTGTTGGGGATAATCCGGTAAGATCGGATTGCTGAAGATATAAGCTAAATGACCAAGGGCCATATCTTAATTCCTCAATGCTGGGCCAAGGTTAATTCTTGGTGCGTGGCTAACCATAAATTAAACAGCCGAGTACGGACCTGAAATAGGTTTTTAAGAAGTTATTTATGGAAATTTTAATGATCGCCGGACAAATTACATGTAAAACCAGAGTGTCAATGTGAATCCACAATTCAGACTTGAATGTAAGACCCGATTCAATGTGTCAAAGTAAAAGGATGAAATGCATTTGTTGTACACTGAACTTATTTCAAATTGTAAACCAACTGTTCTAGAGCAAGTCAATGCGTTTTCTAACAACATGTATGTCAACTTGAACTCTGTAGACAAAAAAGATCATTAGAACAACTGAAAATGTTAAAAAAATATTTAAACTGTTTTACACTAATTGTGTCTAAATGAATAATCTAAACTTGATAAGCAGTATTTTATTATTGTCCTTGTATAGGCAGTTACATATCTAATTGCATTGACAATCTTTCAGACATTGTGAGCAAGTAGAATGTTAGAAACCTCACGACGGCTAGCCAAATGGCTGGCCGTCCTAATTGTTATTATGACACCGAATGCACATGCGCAGTCGTGTCAACTACCACCGAGATGGACTGTCAACGGGGAGTCACCCATGGAACAAACCCGCGGTGAGGTCACAGTGGTAGCGCTTCTTCAAGCAAGCTGACCCACGTGTCTTTGGCAAGCGTCCGGGTATGTATAAATGTGTACACTTTCTACAGTGTAGTACAGAATAGACCCATTGCTGTTTTATAGTTACTTTACTTTCGAATGCACGGGTCAAAGAGAATTAATATTGACTATTTTTAAACAAATAAAATTATGGGCCAACGATAGACAGCCTACTTTCTATTCTTAGGAAGAATATAATGTAACATAATTCAATTAATTTAAATTCAAAAAGAGACATTAAACAAGCCATATTAGCTATTGTAAATGTAGGTTGTTAATACAACTTTGTGTACATTGAGTAAAACCTTGATCTAAATATAATTATTTTTACAATGATATGAGATCTACAAATTCAAATACATTCATTTTCGCATAACGTATTAAATCAAAATTTGTTTATAACATAACTATCATAATTCACAACTGTAGTCAGAAATTAGATCTATTGATTCTTAACTAATTCATGTGAATGTATGTTTTACTAGATTGGAACACATCCGTGTACAATTGCTGGGACAGAACGTGGATGATATTCAGTTCATTATAATAAATTCTCGTCTGCAGCATTCGTTGGATAATGTAGGCGAGTTATCCCGCCGTGTAAACTTTCCAGTGTTCCAGGACACAAGCAGAAATAGGATTTGGGAACACCTAGATGGAAGCAAAGATGATCTGCTAATTTATGATAGGTGCGTCAGTATGATATTCTATTCTTTGTTTGGTTTTGCAAATATGTATGTCATATGACAAATTACCAACACGTGAAATCTGAGTTGATAAATTCTAATTTTGGTGTGAAACGCCACAACCATGTAATGGTTTCTTACCAAATAGAATAAGCTTATTATTGACTTCACCTACCATTTCAGGTGTGGCCACCTGACGCATCACATTCCATACCCTCTTAGTCTTCTGAATCGTCGAAACTTCCAGGATGCCCTCTGGGAAACCTACTTCCAGAATCCTTGTGATTGTGAACCAGATCAAACTGCAAACAGGCAATCTGGTTCTGGTTCTAGAACAGGGCAGATCAGTCAAGACCATGGATCAGAACAACACCAAGAAAGCCAAAGTCAGGGACAACATCATCATCACCATCGCCAGGATAATCAACAACAGCGTGATCGTCAACATCAACAGCATCATCAACATCACCATCATCATCATGATCACCAACAACACGAGTCTCGATCTGGTAGAATGCCTCGTCATGTTGTGCACCAACAAAATCAGCATAACGGTCAGAACCAAGATTTGCAAGAAAGTCATCACGAAGGTCCACATGTTACCCTACATACAAACAGATGGGCAGAAATACTTTCAAATCGCATTTCCAGATGCCTTTTCGAAGACCGATTATGCCATTTCTTGTATTCCAACCGTATCAGGTACCGCAGAAGACACGCTCGATTTGTAGACAACATGCTCCGCAGTCGATGAGAACAAAGATCTGATGTTCAAAGTCAATGCATGTGTCCAACATACGCGGATACAGAGTCATGTACTTGCACCAGAGCAACAGTTACATTCAATCGCCGAAGAGATCTTGACGTGCTGTACTGTGCATGCTCACAGCATGATCATCACCAATTGGATGCTTGTATTTGTAAGACTTGTCATAATTTTGTAGAAAGCACGAGCTGTCCTCCAGGTGAGCGTCAAACTTGACAGTGACAGACTGCCAATGACGGACAGTCTACTTGACAGTGACCGTCTGTTGGTTCCTGACAATGACATATATCAGACGGTCAGCCAAGCTGACAATGACCCACGTCTGTCGCCTGACAGCACACTTTAAACGGTCAAACTAACATACAATGACTAACAAACGCGTCTTGACAATGACAAGTATCTGAAAATGGCCAGTGGAGCTGACAATGACCTTCTGCAAGTTCTTGAGAGTGACAAGTCTCTGACAACGGTCAGACGAACTGACAATGACCGACAACGGTGTCTTGACAATGTCAGATTGCTGAAAACGGTCAAAATGCTTGACAGTGTCCAACGTCCGGATCCTGACATTGACAGATGGACGACATCGGCCACTCGAGCTGAAATTGTCAAACATCGGCACCCTGTGTCTGACAAAATTCTGACAACGGTGCTACCAGCTGACTTTGACCAGCCGCCGGGTCTTGACAGTGACGTGTGACAGGTAGTGACCAATCAGAATGACGATGACAAGCTGTTCATTCTTGACAGTGACAAGACTCAGGAAATGGTTTGTCTGCTTGACAGTGACATCCCTTCGGAAATGATTTGACGAGCTCACGATGACATGACTCCAATTAGAAGTAAGGTATATACATGTACTAGTTTACAATTCATTTTGATAAAGAAAAACATTTTGATTTTATATTTATTTGGAAGTAACTTAAAAAATAAACAATAAAGTTTGACCTGAAAGAACGGAAACGAAGAAAAAAATATGTAATGCCAAACATTGCTAGTTACAAAATTGCTTTCAAGCAAGCAAAGGTACTATGTATATAATACAATAAACAAAGCGATAGAGAACTGAAAGACTTCACACACAAATATGCCGGTTTACCCATAGAAGTTCTGATATTATGTATATGAATGAAGTTAGCAGCGTAAACCTAACGGTAGCTGCTAACAGAGTACCACATACAGCTAACATCGGACCTTGTAAGGTAAACTGTATCAATATCTGGAGACACGAGTTATCTTCTCCTTTCAATTTCCATGTTGTTTTTTTTTATTTTTTTTTTACATTGATTACAACGATATCACTGGACTGTGTAACAACTTAAGACATAGTTGATTGCCTCATATTGGCATGTGTTATGTTCGTATATTCTATGTGTTTGTTGGTGAACATATATGTAGTCGAAATTATCTTTAAAAAAAACTGTAGTTGCTAACTTGTGGTTTGAATGATGTTTCACATGAATCACGAGAAAGACTGTTATATGTAGATATTATTTTTGCTATGAATTAATAAATAAACTTGAATAGGATGATGCGCCTGATAAAATGCATGACATGCCTTTATAGAAATTCTATGACGATGTATTGAAAAACCATTTAATGGTGTAATACGTCCGAATCTACTTCAGTATGCATGCAATTTATCTAATTCATCATCAAAGTTTGCAATCATACTGTTGGTATTTACGTCGTTATTTCTATTCTGTGAATGGATTCCCCAAAGTTTATATTAACTGAAAACGAGTTGTAGAGTGGCTTTTCTTTTTGAGTTGGTTAATGCTAACTATCAAAGTATACACGAAAACTCGGTTTTTGCAACATTTTGTTTTTGAAACTAACCAGTTCCAAAAGAGAGTGTGCATTTTTCTGTGATTTTTATGACTCCTTTTCTTAAAGCCTATATATTTGTACATATTAAAATCTGTTTACGTCATATGGCGAGCATTTTAGATTTTGCCAGCGATGAAATACTCTGGTTATTGTACGATAACTGAACAATACGTTTGTTTTTGAAATATTTAAAATTAAGAATACAACCTTTCTTTTGGAACGAGTGCAATGACACAATGAGTTCCTTAATATGTCTGTTTTTGTCTTAGTACATCATGTCATTGACGATTAGATAAACCTCCAAGTAATAAGACTGAAGAAATTTGGATGGGATAACATAAGAACTAAAGTCGTTGTCGTAGGCTGAATGGCTAAGCAACTGTTTCTAGTGCAATAAGAGATCGATAACTCACTCGCCATCACTTTTTATATAAAAAAACATGTTTTGATAATATGTTACTTAGGCAACATGTATAATATTTTTCCTCAACTGCTTGCAACATATAACATTTAAGTTTCAACAAGATCTCTGTGTGCCGTTTTGGAAATCCATAACACATGCTATTTGTTGAGAACTGGCAACTTTTGCAAAACTTTGAAGGAATGTCATTTGTTTTATATACGACGGCTGGTACCACGTTAGAATGGTCCTCTCTTCATTAAGGTTCATCTTGTAAAAAACAATGCCAACGGAAAGATTTAAGTCGTAGTACATGTATATCAATATCTAAGACAAGGCAATCTAGATCTACTTCAACTACAATTTAAACAGATCTAGATCAAAACAACACAACTGTAGTGAAGATTTGTTCCATATAAATATACAAAAATACTGCTTGCCAAATAACTTTCCATCCCAAAGTTTTTTTAAAGAAATTTAGCCCGCGAGTCTCTACGCTACACATCTTTTCCGCCGAAACCATACCGTCCGACAGACAATGCTTTGTGAAATGAAGAGTACAGGGCCATAGGCGACTCGTTTCCTAGAGGTATCTGTAAGCGCTGAATACATGTTATTGCTTGTGGAAGTTCAGCTGATTTATTGGAACGGTTAAATTCTACTTCTAGAGGAATCTCTTCAACCGGAAGTGACGACATACCCGTAATGAAGTGGAACAGATGTGTCGCTTCAATATCTGCGGAATTGAAAAACTACGACTGAGAAAAAAGTACAAAAAGAAGGTGGTAAAAGTGAATGCAAGTTAAAAAGTTTGGAAATTTAGAAAATGTAATAGGAATATGTTTTAAATCTTTCATAATGAAGATGTAGGCCATGTGCTTTTCGTCTAGGTTTGTGTAAGGGATGTCCACCCGCTGCATTTAAGAACAATAACCTAGTCGATAAGGCCCATGTTGATAACGCGTAATAATATTACTCCGATGAATTAAAAAAGTGTGATAATACTAGATCTACAAATGAAATGCAAAACCAATTATTGAAAAACAACTACAACCTGTCATCATTTCCATACATGATGTGGTAAACTTCTTTGCATTTTCTTCAGTTTCATTCATAGCCTTGAGTTTGTTGAGCTCTACTTTCAAACGTGATTTCAGATATTCCGCGGTAGCCTTTTCTGCATTAGTATGAAGAAGAGCGTTATTTGCTTCTGGTATGTCGGTTGTTCGATCCAGAAATGACAAGGAATTCAAACCTTTCTTCAGCTGGTCCAGGGCAGAAGCACGTTTTCCGATCAGTTCCCATCTGAGCAATGTCTGGGTGAGTTGTAATCGATTTTCCATCTGTTTGTTAAAAGTTATGACATGTGAGCTGGTGAGTTATGTGGTTGTAAATCATGTTGTAAAAATACATAGTAAATAAATAGTTATAAAAAGCTTCGATTGTTTATAGTCCCGGCAGACCCTAGAATTTCTCCTCAGGTGAAACTGCGAAGATTACTGACTGTCGTAGGTTGAAGAGACAGATGCAGGTACAAGGGCATCCGGGGTACCAGACCCTAGGTCTTTACGAGTAGACCCGTTGGTTCTTTTACGTATCCGGTGTATAGCACCGATACACGCGAGACTGCTTCTGGCTGTCTATCCTGTTCATCTTTAGATGGATGGGGAACACTGAAAAACGTTTCTGAAATTTCTAGTACCCTGGCCGGGATTTCGAACCAGGTCGTTAACCACTCGACCACTGCGCTACCCCTGCTCCGATAATTGTGAACAGTCTATGTTGTATATTTAAATGAATTTGGCAATACAAACGTACCTTAAACATAAATAGTCATAATAATAGGCTATTGAATGTACTAAATTTGATAACTTAATACCGTAATCATTTGATATCTAGGCCAGCCACAGTTATCAATAAAACGCTCAGTGTCACTGTCAAGAGCTTCTTGAAGCTTTTCCTCGGTTTCGGCGTAATTTATCTGCAAACAAAATTTATAGCATGCATGTATACCTACATCTGCTTAGATATTTACAAACTTTTGAATGAACCCTTATAGTGCGTTCGTCAGATGAATTTAATTCTATCTTAGCCATGAGTGTCATTTGGCAGCACAGTCTGATCATAGTCTACACTTATAATTTCATCACCATCTGGACACTAATGACACAGTACAACTTGAAACATGGACTAAAACAGGTAAGAAATTTAGCAGCGTAACCGTTAACAATCAATTTTCTGTTTGAGTATCTACGTGCTAAGTGCTAAACTATGCTATAGTGAAATTTGATTTCCTATAGAAAATGACATATAAGCTTACACGCTTAATCAGTTGACGTAAAACAACATTGTACACAAGGCCAATACTCAGCTCCTGCTCGTACTCTCTGTCCCTTATATAGCTGACAACACAAGGGGCCAAATAAGGAAATCCTGGCCCACCGCTGAGTAGTGAAACCACCACGGCTTTGCCAAGAATTGTAAACAGCCCTCCTGTAATAGCTTTGTCGTTGTTAACTGGTAACAAATTCCGTCCTTGATCCTGGCCTTCGAACATGTCAATGTCTTTACGGAACAGTTCTTTAAAGAACAGCGTGAAAAATTCACGGGTTGGTCCGCCTTGTTATAAGAAAGGTGACTATATTAGAGTACATACAAAATCTCTGTGGGAGTTACTTCCCTTTGCGTAATACATTTTTTAAAGATTTAATTATCTACTTATTTTGTTCTTTTTATTATTCCTTTACAAGACGCTGTAGTTGGATTTATGCACTGAGCCGTGACTGCACGGTCACACCGTGAGTCAAAATACTACTATAACGGTATGCAATCAGTTACAACAGGAAGTTGAGGACAGAATCCGTCGACGCTCTACTTCTACTAGATCTCTAGTTAACTGTGTTCCATAATAAAACTCGAAACTTTGCTGTTACTTTACCCAGATCTGTAGTTTGCTCTTTGACTCCTTCTGTCGTCATGTGGATTTCTAGCGGACTGTATTCGCATCCGGGCATCTTGAAATATGGCAAGGCTGATCCAATTATTTCTGAGCGCGCAACAGTCAGGACATTTTTCGGTTTAGTTTGAAGCTTTCGAAGTTCATCGAGCACAGAAGACATATCAGTAACACCTGTTAGATGTGACGTAAATGATATGACGTCAGTCTAAACAGACTGGGTTGAAAAAGCGGCATTGGATGGCGGAGATAAGCACGACTTTTAATGTATTTGATGATTTCTCTTGCATATAATATTGCAACAAAAATGTCATTCAAGAATTGTTTATAGTAAGTGGATGTTGGATGTTCGAACTCAGGCCTGCGTCTGTTATAAAAGGCACATATTTTGTTCCTTCCGAAGAAATGAACATGAACATTCCTCAATGCGCCAATATATAACAGTTGCAATACTTACATTGCAAATTACCTATCGCCTTAAAAAAAACAATTGCAACAAGCAGTATACAGTATAGACATATTAGTAACACCTTTAAGATATCACGTACGACAGTCTAAGCGCTTTAAGAACGTAGATTTTACCATTGAACGTATGTAATAAAAGGGATAAATTGTCTTGATATGAGATCATTCTTTGTCTTTGCAAAAACTAAATGAATTCTTTCCATTTGCTCCACCCAAAAGACACTGGTTTTCAAACATTCCAGAAAAATACAGCGGTATTCCAGAACGCTACATTATGATTAGAAAATAATTTCGAGCAGACTTCAAGGAAACGTTTAATTGGATACAAATAGTCTTACCATGAGATTCCTTCTGTCTTCTGTGACTTTCTTCCTTGCCACCAGAGTTACCCATTCTACTACACTATATTTGCAACTGTCTACGCTTTACAGTACCGGTATATCCAAGACTGAAACCGCCTATACTGTTCTTAAATAAATCATAAACAAATTCAGGTAAATACACAATTTGTAAGTTAGGTCACGTAGCATTTCCTAAACAAAAAGTCTAAAATATAATATTCTCTCGATTTTATCGATCTTCCTTCTCAATCAGGAAGTAACTATAATACAATGTACATTTAAACTGCTTTGCATTGGTTTCTTAACAGGATATTGATAAAAATTTGGCAACTTCAGGTGATATATATGATAGCATAAAATTACCACAGACATAAATATTAGTGCGGTTAGAGCTGGAGTAAGTTAAACTCAAAACTTTCTATGAAGATTTAATTGTTTATTGTTCTTTAATTATGAGTTTCCGAGCGAATGTGAAAGCTGGTACTTCGGGGTCTGGCGAAAATGAAAGAAAGTTTGGGATCTTTGGGGTAAGTGTCATAATTCATCTATGATGTTAACAAACTGTTACACTGTTACACTTTCGTAGTTCAATATACAAATATATATGTTACGTGCTTTAAGAAATTTACAGCATATAAAAGTTTTCAATATCATCGAGGTATGGTGAATCAAATCATTAACAAATTACTTTATTTGATCTTGATTGTAAGTGTCTTATTTATCACTCTAAGTGCACTATAGTGGTTTTATGATTTTTTTTGTTTGACAGAAAGCGCTGAAGAGTGCATCAGACGTTTTGACGATTCCAATATGTCCAGGTAAAGGAAATAGAAAACTTCATTTCATTAACTCATTGTCATTTAACAAATTAATAATATGTAATCAAGAGTTCATTTTGCATTATGTTCTGTTTGGAAAGAGCTGTGTCGTTAAAAACGTTCTCTAAAAATTCAGCTTTTAAAGGTTCCCAGTTTAGTGGTTTATACTCTCCATGCCAAAGTCTACGTTAAACTTCACTCATCAGTCACATTTTGTAGTGCAGCCTTTTGATGGATTGTTCAATCAATTCTTTATACTTGCAAAAGTCAACTGTGAAAACAATTAGAAAATGTTGCGTACTTGAAGTTGGCAGTAAATATATTTTATGGTTGTACGGTGTAAGGATTTCAAACAAACGATTACTGTTTAAACATGTGTACGCAGTCCGCGATATACAATTTAGTTTACCATTCGCACAATAGTCATGAAGTTATAGGAACCACACGTGAGTGTAGCGTAGCTGGGACCCAAACAGTGAACGTTAGATAAATATAACCTAAATGACTATATATAGTAACTAGGGTATTTTTAACTGAAATACACTGTTAGGGTCCCAGGTACGCTACACTCACCTGCGATAGGAACCACATGTCGATTATATATATCGGCGAAATACCATTTACCTGTCATAATTTCCAGTTAAACCAGTCATGATCATATTTTGCATTATATTTACATTGTCACTTTATATGGCCATGCCAAATTTTAAGTATGGGGTTTCCCTTTAATACACGAAGGCGTCTATATCTAGCTGGAATGCTTTTGATTTTTCGGCGCATTCGTAGTGAGAAGTTTGGAACTCTTCAACCGCCAGTGAAATGACAAGTAGAATATATAACATTTTTTTAAATGAGAAATTTACGCTGTCAGGCACCTTCTGATTGAATAATACCGAATGAGAATAGACAATAAAATACTCTTGTCTTGCGTTTTCAGTCTTTCTTGCATGGGTTAATAATTTAAGTTCGTAAATGATTTATATCTCTATCAACATGATATGCTGTTACCTCCAAATTAATGTTAATTATAAGTGTATAACGGTCAATAATTCGAGTGGCATATAATTTATAAGAAAAACAAGGATAAAGTTGTTTTCCTGATACACATGTCGCGATAGATATTTAATTACTATTGGGGACAAAATTGACAACTGGCCAGTTAGCTCAGTCGGGAGAGTATTAGGTTTAGGGAAGGTACGTGGGTTCGGATTCCGGTGGTTCCTATTTTGCTCACCATGTCTTATTTGGCGCCCTTCCGACTATCTCTTTTAAAGGTAGTTCTTGTTTACATGCAAATCGGAAAACGAATAGTAGCCATAATTTATTTTGAATTGAATACAAACCGACAATAAAATTTAATTAAGAGTTGGCAGCACGAATTGTCTTCAAAAATAAGAAAAAATCGGAAACTGAACGTTATTTTATTTAAACATGAAAATAGTCGGAAATAAAAGTACTGAAAGTACTTAAAGGCGGTCGTGTGTGCACATTTTTCAAGCGGATAGCCTGGGCTTAAAGGAGAAAAACATTGTTTAGCAGAAACTGTTTTGCGGTTTGATAGCTCATTTCCGGTACGGTAGGTCCGGTGTTCGAAGCCTTAGGCCACATCCTGAAGTGGGTACAATGGTGTTACATGTACATCTCTCCGCGCAGTTTACAAAATATTTACTTACTGTTCATTAGTCACACACTAAGCCATAGATAATATCTTCACAACCAAATTAAAATATTTCTTACAAAATTAACCAAAATTATGCCTCAGTCGCGACACAATCTAATCGAAAATATTTGGCGAAACTTATTCATTTGACATCGGTGAATCACGTACGTATGATGCTCACTGTATTTTACAAACTATAACATAAATAATCTATTTACTATACTTACCATGAATTTTACTTGTTGGATACTCAAAATAAACAAGCGTATAAGCTTGATCAGTTTTTAAAAGTTTTCAAGTTGACCTGCGAGAAAAGAATTGTTTTGTTACCTGTCAAGTTTCTCACATAGTTGACTTCAACCGTTCGAACAAAGAGGTAGCCAGTGAGGTATAAAAACTGCTGAAGACTGTTCATGTGATAGGCTTTTGACTGAAAGGGATTATTATTCTTTCTTTACATAAAATTCAAATTTGCGTACAAGAATTTCTAATTTATACATCCACATGCATTTGCAAAAAGAAACATTTGCCAGATTGTATGAAATAAAATGAAGCCTTTTCTTGAAATGTGCATAATGTGTTCATTCGTCTTCGTCACCGCTCATAAATTCTAACCAATCTACACATTTTCGTCTATGCCATCCATTCATAACTAATCTGTCATAACTCTTTGAATAACTTTATTTTCATATAAATATATGCTTATTTGCTTTTAAAGTAATTTTGATTTAATTGTGTTTTGCGCCGTACTTCAAACTAAACTTTTAACCATCCATCCAGAACTAATCAATCATAACTCTTTGAATACCTTTATTTTCACATTATGCTAATTTGGTTTAAAGTAATATTGAATTAATTATGTTTTGCTTGTTTTGAGCAGGGTTTGAGCGGGGGGGTTGTAAGATGAGAATTTCCAGCACTGCTATAAACTGCATATATCCCGATGGAGAAAGACTGCAAATTGCTGAGGACATTTTCTGACGTCGTGTTTGACATCACACAGCAAATGTTATAAGGGATCTATAAAATAAAATAAAAATCACAATTTATTCAGTCATGCCTTCCGTTCCTTTATACGAATTTATTTTAGTTGATTACGAAGAAAGCTCCGTAGCATATTGAATCGCTCTCGAACACTCATTCCAAATGTCATCACGTTCGCGAGAGAGAGGCAGCGAGTTATTCATCACTGCTACCCATTTACATATGGGAAGGACTGAGGCAACGTGCATTGCCTAAGGACACACCTTGTGCTCGGATTCGAACCCGAGACCTCCAGTTCCGGAGGCGAACGTCCCAATCACTGAGCTACCGAGGCTGACCTTTCCGTGCGGTTTAAGACTGACAACTTTTTACTGCAATTTTCATATTATA
The DNA here is from genome assembly GCA_022818135.1 of Saxidomus purpurata. Lineage (NCBI taxonomy): Eukaryota > Metazoa > Mollusca > Bivalvia > Venerida > Veneridae > Saxidomus > Saxidomus purpurata. The sequence goes on from JAFMSR010000005.1 coordinate 38,808,914, forward strand.
ATGGAGAAGTAGACGGATGTTTGTTTTCCATAAACTGTTTTAGCGCATCTGAGTTCATTCAGATGAAGCTTTTAATATTGTCTTTCGTCCGTCCACAATTCTTATCATAAACCACTTTATGGAATATTATCAAACATGGCTAGAATAATCTTGTCATTAAGTTCTCTTCAATTTGTTAAAATAATATCGGTTGGACGCCAGAGCTAAAAATAGAAAAAACCTTTGAAAATTCTTCTTCTCTTACACAGGGTCGAGAGCTTAGATCTTTGGTGCGAGACATCGTCTAGTAGACCTCTACCACGTTTGTTCAATATTATATTGGCCCATCGCAGGTTGACTAATTTAACATAGACATATAGAGGAAAACCTTTAAAAGTCTTCTCCAAAACCACAATACATAGAGCTTAGATAGTTTGTGTAACATTTATGTAGACCTCTACCAAGTTTATCAAACCATGTCCATGTGGTCAAAATTGACCAAACTTAGGCGGCCACTGGTGTTAGATATTAAGTATCGTCATTGTCTAGAGGAACTCTACAAAGTTTGTTCAAATCTTGCCCCTGGCATCAATATTGGCTGTGAGGTAGGGTAACTTGTGAACTTTTATACGAAAACGTTTAAACGTCTTCTCCCCCAAAACCACAAGGCCTATAGCTTAGATATTTACTTTGAAGCATTATCTTGGTTACCGTTACCAAGTTTATTTAAATTATGCCCCAGAGTCAAATTTAACCTTACTCCGGGGGTCACTTGTTAAAGGAAAAACTTCCGATGAATTTCTATAGCAAGAAGCATTTAACATAGCAACAGCAGACTTCCTTAGCAACAAGTGACTCTCTTAGCAACCAGTGACCTCTTCAAGTAAACAATGACTTCCCTAGCAACAACTGACTTCCTAAGCAACACCTTAGTTTCATACAACCAGAGAAGTGCCCAAACAACCACTGATTCACTTAGCAACCATTGTCTTCCAAGAGTAACAAGTGACTTTCTTAGCAACCATTGACATCCTTAGCAACAAATTAATCCCATAGCAACAAGTGATTTCCCCTATCAACCAGTGTATTTAATAGCAACCACTGACTTCCTTAAGAACAAATTAGTCCTTCCTCTTTCAACAAGTGAGTTCCACTAGCAGCTAATGACTTCTTTAGCAACCGATATCAACTGACTTCCTTAGCAAACATTAAAGTGACATTATGCACATTTTTTTAAAGTAAAATTCCAGCTGAAATAGGTGTGTGTGAAAAGGGTAGAGGAAATAATAACTTTTGACCCAATACAACAAACTTTTCCTGCTACCAGTACGAAATAATAACTTTCCAAATATTACTTTTCCTATTTTGACTGGGAGAGTCAATTTAAGAAATAAACAAATGCATGTGGGAGTTGCTTCCCTTCCACTGCCGAGCAACACTAATAACACAAGGGAGATCACTGCCAAGGAAGGAATTATTATTTTATTAGTCCATTTCTTTAATTTCTAAAGCACCAACTTCAAATATTAATGCGGCATTATCATTAGTTTAACACATTTATATGCACACCTACCGAAAATTGCTTTTATAAAACTGTCACCAAAAATACACTATGTGCAGTAAGATGAGCATAATGTCACTTTAACTTCCTTAGCAACAACTAAGCCCTCTAGCAAACAGTGAGTCCTCATAACAACCAGCTTCCTCCTTAGCAACCGTTGGCATCCTTTTGCCACCAGTGACTTCCTTAGCAACCATTTACGTCCGTAGCAACTAGCAACAGCGGACTTCTTTGGCAGTCACTGTTTTTTCCGTAGTGAGCAGTGATTACCATTCACTGACGGCCTCTGGCATCTGGTGACTTTAAGCGACCAGTGACTTCTTTAGTAACTTATGATTTTACCCAACAACCAGTGACTTTCTTAGCCACTTCTGACTATTGCAACAAGTTACTTCCTTGGGTAAGTGCCATCGTTGTCAGGTGAGCGATAAAGAGTCACCATAGATCTTTTGATTAAGTTTTGTTTTTCATCTTGTTTATAATCACAGCAGGAATTGGTTTAATAGAGCCGTTAATGGTTAATAATATTGGGTATCTTTCAGATCTTGTTGCATACAGACTTAATCTTAGGCCTATACTCGACAAGGTCATCGGAGGCTCCCAGACTGTTACACACATGAAAATAAGCAGAGCTAAGATCTTCAAACAAGTCATGTCATTTTATAAAAGCTCAAGGTCAGACAAACATATACAGCTCATGATAACGTTTGAAACGGATGGGGTTGAAGAAGAGGCATTGGATGGTGGAGGTAAGCACACATGTTAACGTATTTAATATTTTCTCTTGCATGTATAATATTGCAACATAAAAATTGTCATTCAAAAATGTTTTAAAGTTAGCGGAGGTTGAATGTTCGAACTCGGGTTCACATTTCTCATTAAAGGCACACATTTTTCTCCTCCGAAGAAGGGGCCACGAATATTCCTCGATAAGCTGAAGAAACTCGTCACATTCGGCTTAATTTAATTTGGCATACATAACAGTTGCAATATTTACATTGCGAGTTACTTATCACTATCAAACAATCTTGGCAACATGTAGCATTATAGTTCTTATAATTTAAAAACTTCCTAAAGGAGTATCTACGTCTTCGGAATTTATTAGTTAAGTAATTTATCAGAAATGTATTCTGTGACAATTTCATTAGACATGACATTATAAAATTGTCCATGTTCATACTATAACTACAAACCAACCAGAGTGGGGTTTTTGCTCATATTTGTCAGAGCTGGCTACAAACCAACCAGAGTGTGGTTTTGCTCATATTTGTCAGAGCTGGCTACAAACCAACCAGAGTTGGGTTTTGCTCATATTTGTCAGAGCTGGCTACAAACCAACAAGAGTGGGGTTTTTGCTCATATTTGTCAGAGCTGGCTACGTTCGTCTTAATTTTTCAAATAAAAAAAATAAAAATGTGTATCTAATATTAAATTTATCAAAATGGTGTCTTCATCGTACAACAGTGTTGTCTTCTGTACATGTGTATCAACAATTTTGTAATGAAATTATCTTCCTTTTAAGGTGAGCTATTGTGATCGCTTGATGTCTATCGTGTGTCGTCTTATAGTCGTACATCCACACTTAACCTTGTGTATGCAAAAGATGCTGCATTTTTTTATTGGATTTTCGTGAAACTTTGGTAGAATCGGTGTCTTGATTAACTCCATGTCAGATTTTAACACAGGCTATTTCGAGTCAAAACTAAGTCACAAGGTCAAATCATAGAGAAACCCTGTGTATGCAGTAGAGGCTGCATTTGTCATCGGATATTCGTGAAACGTTGTTAGAATGAGTAAATTGATGAAATCTAAGTCTAGTTTGAAAATGGTTTATATTGATTCAAAAACTAGGTAAATCAGGTCAAATCATAGAAAAACGTGCAATTTATTAGATCTTCGCGAAACTTTGTCCGAATGAGTGTCTTGAGAGTCGAAAATGGATCATATTTAGTCAAAGACTAGCTCACCGTTGCAAATAAAAGGTAAACCTTGTTGACACTTTTGGGGCCACATTTGATCCCAATCATCGTGAAAATTGGTCAAAGAGATTATTTCTATGATCTCGAGGTCAGGTCCTAAACTGGGTCATATATGGTCCAAACGTTGGTCACAAGATCAAATCAAATCAAATGAAAATATTTTTAACACTCTAGAAGCCACAGTCATTTGATACCAAATTTGCATGTAAATTGGTCAGAATGTTTGTCTTGTGTTTTGAATCTGGGTCACCTACGGTCAATAGCTGGGTCACTATTGCAAAATACAATGTATCAGAATATTTACTTGAACAGCAATATCACTCAGATGAGCGTAATAGGGCTATCATGGTGCTCTTGTTTTTGAAACAGGTGTTCGTCGAGAATTCTACACCACATTTTTCAAAGAATGTTTAAAGGAAGCAAATATGTTCGTTGGTCGTCATAGGAGAAAAATGCCGTCAAACGACATGACCATGGTACAAAATGGATACTTCGAGGCACTCGGTAGGGCAATCGTGGCTTCCGTATTAAATGGAGATTGTGGGTTTCCTTACTTGGCCCCTGTGGTATTTTATTATTTAGTAGACGAGGACCCCAACCCGTACTTATCCCTGCAAGATGTGCCGGATCCGGACATTAAAAGCCTAGCGGAAAAAGTTGAGTATCCATTAAGATAATGATTATTTGCCATTGTAAGTCACACATCATCTTTTGTTTTAAGACCAATAATTACAAGGATAAAGCTAAGCCAAAGTCCTCTTGTATTCACTTACTGACTGTTTCTGGTATTCACAAACAGAATGTTGCTTTCAAAGCTGATATAAAATGCAAACTATAACGGCAAATGAACCGATGATTGTTTTACAACATTCAAAAGTCCTTTAAAAATGTACATGTAATATATATACATTTTGCATTGCTCTAGTTTTTGTAATAGTATTTTGTGTGTTTGATAGCTTAATGCAGCTAATTCATCTGATGAAATTTTGGCAATTGTGGACAGTGGAGAAGCAGCAGTGATTGATCATATTGGATGGCCCCCTGGACAGGCTTTTACGGTAAGCAATAGATCATTTAAATGGCTCCTAGGCCAGGCTTTCACGGTAAGCAAAATATCATTTTGGGATGATCCCCAGTCCAGGCTTTCACGCTAAGCAATGGAACATACTGGATGGCAGCCTTCCAGGCTCTTACGGTAGTCAATGGATCATATTTGATGGAAGCCAGTCCAGGCTTTCACGATAAGCAATGTATCATATTGGATGACCCCTAGTCCAGGCTTTCACGGTAGGCAATGAATCATATTTGATGGCAGCCAGTTCAAGCTTTCACGGTAAGCAATGAAACATATTGGATAGCCCCCAGTCAAGGCTTTTAACGATAGGCAATGGACCATATTTGATGACCCCAGTCCAGGCTTTAACGATAAGCAATGTATCATATTGGATGACTCCCCAGTCAGGGCTTTCACGGTAGGCAATGGATCATATTGGATGGCGGTCAGTCCAGGCTTTCACGGTAGGCAATGATCATATTGGGTGGCGGTCAGTCCAGGCTTTCATGATAGGCAATGATCATATTGGATGGCGGTCAGTCCAGGCTTTCACGGTAGGCAATGAACATATTGGGTGGCGGTCAGTCCAGGCTTTCACGGTAGGCAAAGGCAATGATCATATTGGATGGCGGTCAGTCCAGGCTTTCATCGTAGGGAATGATCATATTGGATGGCGGTCAGTCCAGGCTTTCATGGTAGGCAATGATCATATTGGATGGCGGTCAGTCCAGGCTTTCACGGTAGGCAATGATCATATTGGATGGCGGTCAGTCCAGGCTTTCACGGTAGGCAATGGAACATATTGGATGGCGGTCAGTCCAGGCTTTCATCGTAGGCAATGATCATATTGGATGGCGGTCAGTCCAGGCTTTCATGTTAGGCAATGATCATATTGGATGGCAGTCAGTCCAGGCTTTCACGGTAGACAATGATCATATTGGATGGCGGTCAGTCCAGGCTTTCACGGTAGGCAATGGAACATATTGGGTGGCGGTCAGTCCAGGCTTTAATGATAGGCAGTGATCATATTGGATGGCGGTCAGTCCAGGCTTTAATGGTAGGCAATGATCATATTGGATGGCGGTCAGTCCAGGCTTTCACGGTAGGCAATGGAACATATTGGGTGGCGGTCACTCCAGGCTTTCATGGTAGGCAATGATCATATTGGATGGCGGTCAGTCCAGGCTTTCATGGTAGGCAATGATCATATTGAATGGCAGTAAGTCCAGGCTTTCACGGTAGGCAATGATCATATTGGATGGCGGTCAGTCCAGGCTTTCATGGTAGGCAATGGAATATATTGGATGGCGGTCAGTCCAGGCTTTCGTGATAGGCAATGATCATATGATCATATTAGATGGCGGTCAGTCCAGGCTTTCATGGTAGGCAATGATCATATTGGATGGCAGCCAGTCCAGGCTTTCACGGTAGGCAATTCATCATATTGGGTGGCGGTCAGTCCAGGCTTTCACGGTAGGCAATGATCATATTGGATGGCAGTCAGTCCAGGCTTTCACGGTAGGCAATGATCATATTGGATGGCGGTCAGTCCAGGCTTTCACGGTAGGCAATGGAACATATTGAATGGCGGTCAGTCCAGGCTTTCATGATAGGCAATGATCATATTGAATGGCGGTCAGTCCAGGCTTTAATGGTAGGCACTGATCATATTGGATGGCAGTCAGTCCAGGCTTTCATGGTAGGCAATGATCATATTGAATGGCGGTCAGTCCAGGCTTTCACGGTAGGCAATGGATCATATTGGGTGGCGGTCAGTCCAGGCTTTAAAGATAGGCAATCATCATATTGGATGGCGGTCAGTCCAGGCTTTCATGGTAGGCAATGATCATATTTGATGGCGGTCAGTCCAGGCTTTCATGGTAGGCAATTCATCATATTGGATGGCAGCCAGTCCAGGCTTTCACGGTTGGCAATGGAACATATTGGGTGGCGGTCAGTCCAAGCTTTCACGGTAGGCAATGATCATATTGAATGGCGGTCAGTCCAGGCTTTCATGATAGGCAATGATCATATTGGATGGCGGTCAGTCCAGGCTTTCATGTTAGGCAATGATCATATTGGATGGCAGTCAGTCCAGGCTTTAATGGTAGGCAATGGATCATATTGAATGGCGGTCAGTCCAGGCTTTCATGGTAGGCAATTCATCATATTGGATGGCGGTCAGTCCAGGCTTTCATGGTAGGCAATGATCATATTGGGTGGCGGTCAGTCCAGGCTTTCACAGTATCCACGGTTTCACGGTAAGCAATGTATCATATTGAATGGCGGTCAGTCCAGGCTTTCACGGTAGGCAATGGAACATACTCTAAATAACAATTAAATGTGCATACACATTTTGCTTGCTATCTTTATTTCGAAGAAAGAAACCTCTCACAAAAATACAGCTCACAAGCCCAACAACTATTTTATCTACAGTACTTTACATGAGCTCATAACACTTTCTTGCATGCAGATATGTGAAAATTTGTCATAAGGTCTACGTAACAATACTTATTACCCAGATTTACGTATAACAGTTCACATTTCAAAAGTTTTGAGTTTAATTTGCCTTAGAAGTTTTCATTTTGAAATATTACCTTGACCTATCAGCAATTTCTTGACGTGCTGCTCTCTATATAAAATACATTCGAGCCTGTCTAAGCCAGCGATAGGATACAGCAAAGCTGGTCACCTTTATGTCTTATTCTGGTATATCCACTTTAAAACTGTCTGTTTGGGAAATGAAATAGTGTCTGCTAGTAAAAGTGCGTGAACCATCTAGGCGAAAACTGCAACATGTTTTACTGTAAGATTTGTCTATTTAGATGGAGAGCAAGGACGCACTTGTTCAGCAACTAGTGAGATGGAGCATCATAGATAAAAGGAAGACATCATTAGACAAGCTTAAACAAGGCCTCAATCATCTGGGTTTCCTTGAAGCCACAAAGAAAAATCCACTTTTGTTACCACTGCTAGTGTACTCTTCAGAGTATAAAGTGACGGCAGAATATGTCAGGAATAAAGTGATGTCGCAGATAGAAGGACTGAAGTGTAAATGTGATACGCAGAGGTCCAGCAAAACATTCATGATTGAATATCTGAAGGATTTTTCAGGTATAGGTTACCAGTTTCTGCTCGTGTTAAAGGGTAGTTTCATGAAAAATGAATATTTCTGAAATACCCCTCTAACCATCTTCTTGTGTCCGAGAAATGTTCTTCATTAAAGGTTCAATAATCAGCAGCTTTCAATTTTAACAAAGGTATGCGTTCAAGTTATTTTTAATAGAAAAGAATGAATTGATAACCGTAGATAAGAAAATACTTAAAATTCGCCATTTTTGTGTTTGGCATACTATAAAGAGAATTTGGATTTCGACACTTTAGTGCAGAGCTTAACATTTTCAATTTGCTCAGCTTTTCCCTGCGACTTTCTGATAAATAAAGGCGACTTAAAATACAAAGTCGTAGAAAGTGTTCATTTACTTTATTGACTGGCATCGTGTCGTTTTGAAATAGAGGCAACTGCATCTCGACGGTGTGAATTAGAGGAGTCTATAATATAGAGTAGTAGAAACTCTTCATCGACTGACATCGCGACGGGGCGAAATAGGAGGCAACGTAAGATATAGAGTTGTAGAAACTTTTCATTTATTTCATCAGAACGCCGTGATAGAAGCGACTTAAACATAGAGTTGAAGATACTGTTCATTTAATTCATTGATTGGCATCGCTAAAGTGTGAAATACAGGTGACTTACAATATAGGGTTGTAGAAACTGTTCATTTTATTCTTATTTTTGCAGACGAAGATGCTCGGGCATTGTTCCAGTTCATTACCGGTGCCGCTGATCCCCCAGTAGAAGAAGAGTCGCTACTGGTAGAATTCAACACATTCAATACAACCCAAAAGTTGCCCGAGGCAAACACGTGCAGTTCGAAGCTTTGGATTCCAGTAGGCAACTCCAACATCAGTGAATTTAAAAAATCGGTGAAAGGAGCATTAGAATATGCAAAGGAGGGCTTTGGAAATTCGTAAATGAAATCATATACAACGAGTCACTTAGGTAGATACTATTTCAGCTCGTAGATGTTGGAATCTTGTTGAAACTGTCTCTTGTATAGTATGACTGATCACTTTTTTTCGGCAGAAATTTAAGTAAAACAATTTCTGTGATAAAACTATGTATGTAATTGCCATGCCTGTTTTGCCTACGTGTATTATATTGTATTGGCTATGCACATATATTAAAAAATCCGCGGTGAAAGGAGCATTAGAATATGCAAAGGAGGGCTTTGGAAATTCGTAAATGAAATCATATACAACGAGTCACTTAGGTAGATACTATTTCAGCTCGTAGATGTTGGAATACTTGTTGAAACTGATCATCTTGTATAGTATGACTGATACACATTTTTATTCGGCAGAAATTTAAGTAAAACAAATTTCTGTGATAAAACTATGTATGTAATTGCCATGCCTGTTTTGTCTACGTGTATTATATTGTATTGGCTATGCATATATATGGCATTTTATGCCCCCCCCCTAAAAAGATAAGTTAGTCTCAGCAAATAAGTTTGTTTTGAAAAGCAAACTGTATCTCTTTGTAAGCTGCTTATTTGTCTTTCTTCTCAAGCCTTTCAAGCAAGTAGTATAGCCCTTTTCAAGGAATAAAGTATATCAGTCTGGTTGCACATACCGGTATATTTACATGTATTCTCAGTTATGTTGGGCAATAAACAGGAAAAGGTTAACAATCTTATTTAAAAAACTGACAAAAGTGGCAATTTTTACTTTTCCAAAAAATGAATGTAAGGCAACGTCAAAAGACTAGAGGGTCGATATGAAACAGCAGCCCTGCATTTAAAGTTTTGTTGTGTCCACTTGGGTTTTTGTCCTTGACGAATATCAATGACGAAGAAGCACTCCCACACATGTCATTCCTATGAGATTGGACGGGTCAGTGTGACAAGTCTTGTCACATCTTGACGATCGAGCCACAATTTCGAATCTGGAGCATGTGGTCGCCTCAGCTCAGTATGGTTTACACAGATTTTTACATCGCTTGCACTCTTTGCTCGCTTGGTCAAAATACTGAAAGAAATTATTTTAGTTGACATGATTACAAAGAAAGCGTTCGTACCTTATTGAATCGCTGTCGAAGACGCGGGTTGCATCAGGCGAGGCTGGGATTCGAAGCCTGGACTTTGCGTTCCTGCGGCAAACGCCCTTACCACTGAGATGTCCAGGACCACATATATAGGATAAAGGCTCTTGATAAGAAAATGATAGATACAGCATGGTATTCTGACGTTTTCTGATAGTGTTATATTTAATGAATTACCGGTATATTGGGTCAAGCCTTGTGACGCCCCGATGTTTACAAGAATCATTTTGATATGTAAAAGAAAGTTGAGAGTAATTAGCCGATTATTCGTTCCGAATAAACTTTAATTGTGGCAATTATTTCAGAAAACTTATACTTTTTGTAGAATATATGATAAAAAAGGTATAAAGGACCACAACTTTAGTAATACTAACCAACCTCACTGAAACTGGCGTGCACGTCGCGTAGCAGGCACATGCTTTCGTCAGGTACTTGACTTCGGTCTCTGTAGCTGTCGGGGGCCCAATGAAGTGGCTCTAGAAAAGTGTTGTATCCTCGCAGACGAAAAGAAGACCCTGAAAACCTGTGGAAGACTCGTTTGTCGATGACGTATACTAGGTGATGGGCGCTACTGCTTTTTCATGCTCGGTTAGCCCTCCTTATAACATCCATGCTTCGGGGTCCTTTTCAGGTCTTCATCCTTTCCTGCGCTTCATACAGTCTTTTTAAGTGTTAGGTCGTTCAGACCCATTCCGAATTGGCCACGTGAGTGATCTACTTTTAGACTCGGCATGAACCCTTTGCCAGTAAGAGCTGTTTGACTCGAGGATGGGGTACTGGAACGTGTGCTCTTGGAGGCCTTTGACTACGGGACTTGTACCCCACCCTTGACAAGACCATATTGCATGGTCGGGTCTTGGGGTTTCTCTACCACCAGAACATCGTCTTGGGATACCACTGCCAGGAGCACCACGTAGCATAAACCCTTTTTCGGTACCGACAGGCAGGAACGCAGTCCTACACTTAATGCAGGTAACTTTCTCCTTTTTGGCTCCAAACTTAACTTTAACGGCAATATGGGCGAGAATGTACATACAGCAATAGATTCGACCTTCTAAACTCAGATCAGTTCAGTTCACTGAAACTTGCAGGGCTGCGTTCTTTTGACGCATACAACTATTACATTGTTCTTATTTTTAAGTGATATTGTACACTGTAAAAAAGTATTAGAAAGACAGGACAAACAGGAAACTCCTAATGGTGTAACCAAACACGTGCTTCTCAAGATAAACGTATCACGTCAGTGTAAGAGTACACTTTCATTGCGTATAAATCCTTACACCAAAGAAATATGGCGGCAATAACTGGAGTAAATGGTCCGATGGCTCCCATAACATATTTTGTAATGTTAAATAGAAGTTTGTGTAAGATAAAGACTCAAGAAGGTCATAGCCAGTGATCATGTATTTAATTTGTTACAGGAACTACATATTTGATTTCTTTACAACATTCTGACGGGTTTCGTAGCTAGATATTCGCTCATTATTTCGCGAATGATAGCAACGTGTTCATGTATGATACATGGATGTATCCGTCTGTGTCATGCTACAATTTGAAACCATAACCATGTGTGTGGAATGCGGCATAAAATTAAGGCACATGCAAGTCATTTGCCAGTTGACTTGTGTAACGATACAGGACGCGGGAAGCAATACACCGACTTGAGTGTAGATTTTAGAAAATTTTGGGCAACGTTATTTTCGTGTCACTTACTCTATCCCAGTCGGTGTATCTGACCAACTTACACTTGTATGGATATACAAAACGCTAGATCAGGAGTATCTCTTCACAGATTCTGGAATAAAATTGCATTTCGGTGATTCTATACTCGTAAGCGGTGTAACTGAAATTTTGCAAGCTGGTGTACACTATATTTAGAATGATAACTACATACCTTATGAGTAGGAAGTTGGCAGTAGAAGTAGCTGACAGTAGCAGTAGCAGTAGCAAAAACGTGAAGTTGGCAGTAGCTGGCAGTAGCAGTAGCAAAATCGTGAAGTTGGCAGTAGCAGTAGCTGGCAGTAGCAGTAGCAAAATCGTGAAGTTGGCAGTAGCAGTAGCTGGCAGTAGCAGTAGCAAAATTGTGAAGTTGGCAGTAGCAGTAGCTGGCAGTAGCAGTAGCAAAAACGTGAAGTTGGCAGTAGCAGTAGCTGGCAGTAGCAGTAGCAAAATCGTGAAGTTGGCAGTAGCAGTAGCTGACAGTAGCAGTAGCAAAATCGTGAAGTTGGCAGTAGCAGTAGCTGGCAGTAGCAATAGCAGTAGCAAAATTGTGAAGTTGGCAGTAGCAGTAGCAGGCAGTAGCAGTAGCAAAAACGTGAAGTTGGCAGTAGCAGTAGTTAGCAGTAGCAGTAGCAAAAACGTGAAGTTGGCAGTAGCAGTAGCTGGCAGTAGCAGTAGCAAATGATAACTCAAGAACGATTGGGCCTAGGAACATTTTTTTCGAAAGGGCTCAGGGGGAGTGAGTGACAGGGGGGGGTATCAAGGTCATTGTTACTAAAAATAGATTTTTTTCATTTTTTTTTGTTTTAAATTAATTTAAGCAGAAAACAATTTCTGGGTCAAGGTCAAGATCATTGTTACTAAAAATAGATATTTTTTCTAATCTTTTTTTTTTTAGTTTTAAATTGTTTAAGCAAAAAAAAAAAAAAAATTGGGGGGTCAAGGTCAAGGTCATTGTTACTAAAATTATATTTTTTTCAAAGGTCAAAAAAAATATTTTACTACTGTCAGCTACTGCCAACTTCACGATTTTGCTACTGCTACTGTCAGCTACTGCTACTGCCAACTTCACGATTTTGCTACTGATACTGCCAGCTACTGCTACTGCCAACTTCACGTACATGGGTACCTTCAGGTCCATATTTCCGGGTTATTATAACATAATGATCCAAAATTAAAAATATTTATTGAAAGAATCTAACATAATATCACATTTTTCTTGCACTACAGTTCTGTGCTCAATCAACAAATTGAAAATTGAAAACAAATGAGAAAGGTTTTTATAACACACCTAACAACCAAGCAGTGTCGTAACCAAATATGTCCAAGAATTAAAAACTGTAACACTTTTTTCCCGTTCGGCATGTCTCACACAGGTCACTCCTGAGATTTTGACGGGTCAGTGTGATGACTCTTGTCACAACCGCACGATGGAGCCACCATCCCGCACTTGGAGCATGTGGCCTCCTCAACTCTGTATGGTTTACACATTGTGTTGCACCGCTTGCAGTCTTGACCGTTATACTGAAAGAGAGAAATGTGGTATGATGTGTTTTAACCATCGTTATTTTAAATATCCAGTCGTACTCAACCGGAATCTTCCATGTGAGCATTTTTTTCGGAGAATTGCTGGAAACATGTTAAATTAATAACATGTTTTTTTCTATGTTCAGAATTTGTGTACAAAACATTTACCTTTAGTAGAAAACAAACCAATTATATAACTGTAACCCACATGCATAATCGTTATGTACACTTGAATTCCGAAACAGACTTAGGCTATTTACTGTTTAGGTTCTTAGTGGAAAACCTTCCGGGAATTCTTACCCAAAATAAGTAATTTTGAATTCTAACCGCCGTCCCTTAAAAATAACATAGGCCTCTTTTGTAGTTAGGCACCATTTCTTCATGAATTTATATATGGTTAAAAGAATTGATATGTATCTAATGCCCTACTGATAACAGTGACAAAAATTGCTCTCTAGCCACCCTTGCTTAATCCCTTCAATAATGATTGTGCCCTACACCAACCATTGGAACATTTTCCATAGTGCAATAAAATCATGGTAAAATCTTTCTCATGTATCTAACACTCTTTTCAAGTACAATCACTTTGGTGTAAAAAAAATAGTTTGACACTTTGTTTTTAAACTAATGTAAATCAATTAAACAAACAATAATCATTATTGTATATAAACAAATAGTTCTTTTGTGCGCACTTGGGTATTGTCTGGCTGGTCTAAATATAGATAGTATGGGTGAATTTTAGGGAAATCAGACAGAAGGACAGGTACTACAAATAGAAACGAAATTTACCAAGTCGATATTGATCTTTAATAAAATGTAAACAGGTTTGTTCAGGGTCAGGAAACAATACGAATGTTTATTTCATTATTTCTCAAGAATTTGCCAATGTATATCATGTGTATACTCAGTTTTTACAGTCTATATAAACGAAACTTGAAAGTAAATGTATAAAATGACGGAACAGTTTTGAAACTTCTGTATGAAATAAAGCTTACTTGAATATTTGATAAAATAAACTTATTTTTTATCAAAAAAGTGCGGGCTCATTAAACTGCTTAAATAGCGCTTTATCCTACCTGAGTTTTCGCAAGCTGACAACTCTCGAAATCACCTTCCACTAGTATTTCAATACTTTGATTCATTTTTCCAACTCGATTTTATTTTAAAAAATCATAATCATATTACATTCCATTGCATAATCACTTCCATATTAACACAATGTTCTTTTTAAATACTTAAAGTTTTGACTAGTTTGAATATTGTTTTAAACAGGTGAAATACAGTATACAAACCTCCTTGCTAAATTTATCCTTGTAGTAAACCCTAGCACTTTCCCATTGGCTGCGACAGTGCTGACACTCAAAGAATCCGTACATTATTTTAACAGTCCACTTTTGTATTTCTAGTTAAAATGTATTTGAATATCCATTAGCGCGACATCTAATAGTCGTTATGTCATAATCAACACATTATATCTTATGGGATAAATGGGGATAATACCCGCCTAGATTAAAATTACCCGAGTATTGAAAAACAGTTTTATTACCCTTCCCTTTCTTAAATATTGAAAGATTCGGTTCACTTTTAGCTCGACTATTCGAAAAATAAGGAGGCTAATGCATTCACTCCGGCGTCGATGTCTGCGTTGGTTCAAGTTTTTTTTATAAAAGCTAATATCTTCTATACCCTCAATCATACTTGGCATACTTGTTTCTAAGGGCAATATAGACTCAGCAATTGATATATTTGGATAAATATGCCCCGTTTTGTATTTAGATTTTGTAAAACAAAACTTAACCATATTAACTATTTATTTGCCATTTCTCAATATTTGCTCATCAAACTTTCAAATTATGTTGCATATCACAACAGGGTTGTGATGCAGCCAAACTTTGGATCAAGATCACATTCGACAAAGTTATGCCCCTTTATGAACGTAGATTTTGTCAAAATAATTCTATAATTTTGCCATTTCTTAATATTTCTCCATCAAACTTTCAAATTATATTGCTTATGACAACATTGGCATGATGTACCCCTCTACCTCTCTTCTCCCCCAACCCCCTATCTCTACGCCCCACGCTACCTACCTCGACAAAAAATATCGAACTTAAATTTAACCTTCATTCTTACACAATAACACAATATATTTATTTTGGACAAAAACAAATTTTACTGACAAGACCTCGAATAGTTGAGCGTGCTGTCATGAGCTCTCGTTAATTCATGCCCTTATGCAATCTCATTAAAATCATTTTGTAGAGGAGCGTAAATTAGGATATGATTTTAATGAGATTGGCCCTTATGATACCTCAATGTCATTTAGTGACGTCACTAAATAACGTCACAAATCAGTACGTACTTATACATTGACGTACTGTAGCGACGGGATAGGCCTATGTCAAGTGTATGATATTACGAGGTTGATTCCTTCTGGTGCTAGTCTTGAGAGCGGTTAATAAAAGTTGTAAGAACGTTAATCAGTAAATAGTATAAATTAGCACAAATCAAATTGATACCTATATATGGATCATTGACTAATCAGAAGACCGGACATTTTATGCTGTTGTACAGTCCTATAATACCCTAAAACTTGATGCAATTTGGAAGAACTTTAACGTTAATGAAAAGCCTTCCGCAAAGATAACAGATTCAACCAAACCAAGACGGCCATGATGGCCCTATATCACTCACATGAGAATCATTGCTCCAAAAGACAAAAAGTAGGTCAAAAGTGACTGTTTAAGTTTAAGTAAAGAACGAACCACCTGGTCGTGGCCAATTTTAACCCAGGGGGTGATCTATACAAACTTGGTAAAGAGCCACTAGACAATTCCGTAAATCAACTATCATTTTTGACCCAAGGGGCATGATTTGAACAGTCTTGGTATAGGTATGGGTATAGTCCTATAACCCAAATATTTAAGCTCTGGTCCTTGTGGTTTTAAACTAGAGCATTTTTTATATAAATTCTAGTTAAAAAAAGTGACGCAAGGTGCGTATTTAATTTGCAGGGTCGTAGCTGCTTTTAGGCACATTAGGCCCGGGCCTACAGATTGTTTGGAAAATGAAAAAAAAAAATAAAACCGTCAAAAATGCAATAAAAACTGAGGGGTAGGGAAGTTATGAGTGTTGTGTACAGCAAATTCATCAGCTATGAAAAAATCTTGTATTTATGATAAAATTGCAAGTTTTTCAATCATATTTCGAAGTAAATCGAACAAGGTGATATCCAAGCTCAGTTTTTAAACACGGGACACGACTGATGGCCTTCCGTATCAGTTTAGCGACGCAAAAACGCTGAGAACGGCGTTTATTTTTGCGTATCCTTTTTATGTGCAGTTTCTTCTGCTTTTGGTATGGCCGACATTTGCGTATTTCGGTGTCAGAATTTTAATGTTTTTGACCTTGGTACCATAATCTCACTAGTATCGTACGTACATCTATCTGTTATGTTGTATTTTCGTTTTACATGTTTTTTTGTAGTTCTATTCTCGTTCTACCAGGATTTATTAGATTACCCTGGTTCTACGTTAGAATTTAACTCAATTTTAAAACGGTATCAATTACTTTGATTTGGATGTTTTAAAACGAAATATCTAAACGTCGAATCAACAATGTTTACCAGCTATATTAGATGATTTCATCTTTTTTTGTAAAGAGTAATAGTATTTCAACACTTAGAAGTTGTATTTGCTATTGATATTATATGTTTTATTTATGATATGTATTTCTAAACTTTATGAGGCTGATCCCCGTATGGACCTAGCTCTGAATAATACAATTTGAAGTTTGCCTGAATAACTTTGAGAAACAGCTTGAAAGATATCAACACTAATGGAAAAGCCATTACAATCAATTAATCAAATGGTCCGAAACCAGTCATAAAATGTTGTTTGCGATGTCATTTAACACCTGACTGACGGCGCTTTTTTGGAATGGTAGTTGCTTGGCAAGAAAATAAATAATTATCTACACCTGAAAATGATAAATTTGAATGAGATATTGCACGGTGAAAGTATTCATCGTCGTCAAACACATGTAAATATTTTATGACTTTTAATTTGCTCATTAAATTCATTTCTATAAATACATACCATGATTATGCAGTGAAATGACGGGCTTCAAATATATGTACCTTTACAGTATCTATCCCAGTTGTGGTTTTACAAGCACAGTATGAATCCCATGCATATCTGTACCTAACAAAATTTGAAAATTAAGGGAGATTTGTTGTACCTGACTGCAATACCCATTCCGTTTTGTCCAAAGTTGTGATGACAGTGGTTACTGTTTTCACTTGCTGCTTTCTCCTTCCGTCCGCCTGAAGCTTTATTTCAAGAATTAAATTAAACATTCGTGTAAAGAAAATCTTTTTTACCGTTACAAAAAATACAGTAATTATGGTCTTTTATTTTGTCGTCAAAATACGCACAGCATGTTAAAGGATATAGAATCTCTGGGGGTGGGGGCGGGGCATGCATTAAAATCCACTAGAAAACATATGCCTACAAATTGGTTTTGCCGAGCTACGCCCCTGATTTGGACCCTTTGGACATGATTTAGAAATGTTATTAGACAAAGTTATGCACCGAATATCTAAACTCTATGCCTTATTGGAGAATTTTAAAGTGTTTTCCTAGATACTTCTTTGTAAAATATGTGACCTCAAGGCAGGGTCAATTCTCACCCTTGAAACATGATTTGAACAAACTTCGTCTTGTGTGAAAAGCCGATGTCCTATTGCTAACAAGTCATTAGACATGAAAAACCGAAACGGATTTTATTATATAACAAACATTTGATAAGCCATTCTGTATACGAAAGCGCATAAACACCACAATTTTCTAGTTGCTACTTGCTAATTATTATATCATTTTCAGACATTCGTCTGTCATGAAGCAATCCGTGACAATAATTTCTCCCTAAAACGCTTCAAAATTTAACATTGGGCAATATTATTGAATCATAAAGCGTATTCAGTTGTATTATTCGCATGTTTATTTAAATATCGAGAGGTACAGAAAAATACCAGTCTTCGGGCGTAAATATCGTTCGTTGTTGTATAAAAAAAGCTGTTCTGACATTGCGAAATGATTTCTAAGTCTGACATTAATGTCTTAACAGTATTGCGCAATGTCTTAAATATAACCAGAAATGCGTGTACACGATATTAACGCCTGAAGTTTAATGCTTTTCTGTAACGCTCGAAATTCAAATAAACGTAGGAATAAAATTAATATGCACACTATTAATGTCTTATGATTTAATAATATTGCCCAATGTAACGATAGTATAATGTTATTAATTAATTGAATTCATATTAGCTTAGTTATTAGGCTGTAGACAGTCGTATTGGCATGAGGCCGCAGTATCATTCTCTGAAACCCAATAAGGTCAATATGAATTCAATTAATTAACGACAATTTTATTAATTAACTATATAATATTTTTGCAATATTATTATATTCTTGCAATATGTTTTTAAATCTTCCTAATCGATAGCTACGTAAAGAAAAAAGTTTGCATTTTGGCGAAATGTGGGAAACTAATGCTAGATTCGATGCAGTTGTTTCAAAATGGCGTCTAGAACTACAGAAATAGGAGTGCGTTTCATCAAACGTCCTAGGACGTGTCAAGAACCTCTGTCCGGTCTCTAAAAACCCGTTCTCTTCGAAATATCCGTCGTCTTCTCTCGTCAAAAACGCTATCAACGCAACCGTTGTGTGATAGTGTCCCACAAGGCATTTTACTTAAGACAAAATTTGCACCTAGGACAGTGTAGGACCGCTCCTATAGTTAGGAACTAAGGATCAAATTTAGACCCAGGAACTTTGATGAAGCGCACTCCTTGGTCCCATATTGGTCGGGCAAATAGCAAAATCTGATTGGCTAGATCTTGTATTATTCGAGTTTTTCCATATTGGCCGCGTATTTCTCGAATTGGCTGCATTTTTCCGTAATGGCCGTGTTTGGGTATTCATTGGCGAAGTTTCTATCATATTGCAAGAAAACAATTAGCCACTATCATGTCGTATATTATATAGTTAATTAATAAAACCCGACAAGAAAAAAAAAACAAAAAAAAAAAAAAAAAAAAAAAAAAAAAAAAAAAAAAAAAAAAAATTATTTTCATCCAATTCACAGACTACTATTATGTTATTTTTTTAAATGTGTCAGTCACACACTCAGTTGTTTCTTACTACATTGTAAGAGTGTTTTTTCGTGTTTAAGTTTATGTCTGCTTTAGTGCGCTTTGGTTGTCCAGTTTGTAATCTCGTCTGTGAATATATCAAAGTTTTGTTTTGTTCTCTCTGTCAAATTTATGTTTAATCAAGAATGTGGCTGTTTTTGTTGTTGCTAATTATTCACATGGATATCCAGACTGACATTTCTCGCGGAGCTCTGCCATATGGGGCTTGTTGGGGTCTGTGTGACGGGTTTTATCACACTCACACTTGCTTGCAACTTCGTCACAACGCGAGCATATTGTTTCTTCTACTCTGTATGGCTGGCATATAATTTGGCATCTTTTACATTCTTGTCCCCAGTACTATAAATGGAAAACATAAATATTTTAAGTACAATAAGAACAAATCATAGACTATTTGACCAACATATCTGCGAGGAAAGAAGCAAATCGGAAAGTCCTGGTACTTCAGAAAGAAGATAAACAAAACAACAGAAAGATGAGACGATGAAATCTCATTCTTTTGCTCAGGGACCCTTAAGGGTCTGTGCTCGGGATCTTAAACCTATTGCTTTACATATTCAGTTTTTAATAGTAAAATTAAATTTGATTTGTCTGCGTGTTTATTTCAGTTAATGATGTGGTGTACTTTTCAAGCGCAAGAAACAGGTATATAAAATGGTAGGACGGAAGTAAAAATATAATTAACACATTTGTCTGTCCTCTTTTTGGGTAAACTTTTGCGCTTTCCCATTCGCATTTACATTTCGGACACTCGAAGTATCCATACATTGTTATATTTCCGAGACAGATTTATACAGGTATATAACATTACATAACATTAATAATCCTCCTAAATCAGACAACTTTATCAAAGAAACTAGAAGTCCTTAGTTAGACCTATATCGCTTCATGATTGTAAACTTTCCCAAATAACAACAGTTTAGTGTGCATGGTATAGTTAAATCTCAGAATCGTCTGCTGAAAATCACTTGGCTTTTAATGCTACCTTTTGAAAAGAAAATGTCAATCTACCGTATAATAATTAAATGTCTGGCTGCTTTTCTTACTTTAAATTCATTCTTTGACAGAGGGAATATTGCTTTTTGAACAAAAAAAAACACTTAAATTAAAAGACTTACAAAAGAGAATTCAGATTATTAATTTTCTCACTTTAATGTAACCGTTTCTCAATTTACTAACATTTATAGGACATTTATAGGAGTCATCTCAAAATGTTAGAAAGATTATAATTAGTTTGTTGTTTCCCCCCCCCCC
The DNA here is from genome assembly GCA_022818135.1 of Saxidomus purpurata. Classification (NCBI taxonomy): domain Eukaryota; kingdom Metazoa; phylum Mollusca; class Bivalvia; order Venerida; family Veneridae; genus Saxidomus; species Saxidomus purpurata. Next base: position 38,829,365 of record JAFMSR010000005.1, read on the forward strand.
CAAAACCCCTTTTGGGGTTTCCTCACGTAGCACATGTACTAAGTTAAGCCTTTGAATATATCATTCTTTTCTTGAAAATTACTACAGTAACTGAACATTGTATTGTTTCATCTTACTTTACTATTCCTGGTCTTTCTGGGGTGACTTATAATCATTGAATCCTGATTTCAGATGCTCTGCAAAACTCCACAACTAAACATAAAACATTTCTCTGTTCTCTTTCACATGCCACAACAGGGTATGTTTTGAAAACGTTTGAAATAAAATCGTTTCTAAGGTAACGTAAATTGTTATGAAGTACTAGCAATATCAAATTTACACCCTGTAAAATTCAAAAACAAAATCAAAACCAAGCAAATATCAAGTCACTTGTTCGGGTGAGCTAAATCAATCTAATATCGTTTTTGGTTGTGTTACAAAACAGTCGGACTTTCTATTTGACTTCGTAGAAAACCAAAGGTCATAGCCACTGTTGTTCCAAGAACAACTTATTTGATTACAGTACAACATTCTGACGGGTTTCGTAACTAAACGTCACAGAAAGATTTTTCGTTCATAATTTCACGAATAATATCAACGTGTTCATTCATGATACATGGATGGGTCCGTCTGTGTCATGCTACAATTTGAGACCATAACCATATGCGTGGAATGCGGCATAGAATTAAGGCACATGCAAGTCTTTTGTCAGTTGACTTGTGTAACGATACACGACGCGGGAAGCAATACACCGGATTGAATGTAGGTGTGACATAATTTTAGGGCAAAGTTATTTCCGTGTTACTTACTCTATCCCAGTCGGTGTATCTGACCAACTTACACTCGTATGTATATACAAAACGCTAGATCGGGAGTATCTCTTCACGGATTCTGGAGTAAAATTGCATTTCGGTGATTCTATACTCACAAGCGGTGTAAATGACACGGTAACACCATTTTGCAAGCTGGTGTACACTACATTTAGAGAGAAACACTTATTCTTACAGTGCACTTTCAGGTCCATATTAATTATAATAATTATAAGAACAAAAAATCAAAAAATATTTATTGAAAAAATTCTAACATAATATCACATTTGTCTTGCACAATAGCTCTGTGCTCAATTAACAAATCAAAGATTGAAAACAAATAAGAAAGGTCTTTATAACACATCCAAGCAGTGTCGTAACTAGTGTATTTGTCCCATAGATTTGTCCAAGTATTAATAACTGTCACACTTGTTTCCCGATAGGCATTTCTCACAAAGGTCACTCCTGTGAGATTTGGACGGGTCAGTGTGACGAGTCTTGTCACAACCGCACGATCGAGCAACCATCCCGCACCTGGAGCATGTGGTCTCCTCAACTCTGTATGGTTGACACATTATGTTGCACTCCTTGCACTCCTGACCGTAATACTGAAAGAGAGAAATGCGGTATGATGTGTTTAACCATCCTAATTTTAAATATCCAGTCGTGCTCAACCGAAATCTTCCATGTGAACATTTTTTCCAGAGAAATGCTGGAAGTCAAATTAAAAACAGGTATGTTGTAAAATTGTGTAGAAGACATTTACCTTAAATAGAAAAACAAACCTACTATATTACTGTAACCCAAATGCATAATCGTCATGAACACTTTTTACTATTTAGGTTCTTATTGAAAAATCTTCCTTGAATTCTTACCCAAAATAAGTAATTTTGAATTCTAACCCCCGTCCATTAGAATGAACATAGGCATACTCTTTTGTAGATAGGAACCATGAATTCATGAATTTTGGATACCATCTGGTTTATATGGTAAGAATGGGTATATATCTAATGTCTTACTGAATGTGCCCTACAACAACCATTAAAACTTTTTATATAGTGCGATAACACATGGTAAAATCTTCAGGTCTGTAAAGTTGGCTCGGAGATCGTACATCGACATCAGATCTGCATTCCTTCGTCCCGCATATCTAGATCGGAGCTTGACATTAGATCTGCATTCAAAGAAAAGCATATATAGATCGTAGGTCAACATCACATCTGCATTCAACATCAGATCTGCATTCGCCAATGCAGACCTAGATCGTAGATCAACAACAGATCTTCATTCGCGAATGCAGACCTAGATCGTAGATCAACATCAGATCTGCATTCGCGAACGCAGATCTAGATCGTAGACAACATCAGACATCAGATCTGCAGTGGCGAATGCAGATATATCGTAGATCGACATTAGATCTGCATTCGAGAATGCAGACCTACACTGACATCAACATTAGATCTGCAATCGAAAAAGCAATCTAGATGTACTACCCAAATGCAGATCTACATCGTACATCAACATCAGATCTGCATTCGCAAATGCAGATCTAGATCGTACATCAATATCAGATCTGCATTTGATATTGGAGATCTAGATCGTAGATCAACATCAGATCTGCATTCGCCAATGCAGACCTAGATCGTAGATCAACATTGGATCAATTGCATAGAGGTCCGTGATTATCAAATGCAGATCTGATATTGATGTACGATCTAGATCTGCATTCTCGTTTGCAGATCTGATGTTGATCTACGATCTAGATCTGCATTTTCGATTGCAGATCTGATGTTGATGTACAATCTAGGTCTGTAATCTCGATAGCAGATCTGATTTCCATATACGATCTAGATTTGTTTTGTGATTGAGGATCTGATGTCGATCTACGATCTAGATCTGCATTCTCGATTGTAGAACTGATGTCGATCTACGATCTAGATCTGCATTTTCGATTGTAGAACTGATGTTGATGTACGATCTAGATCTACATTCGTGAATGCAGATCTGATGTTGATATATGATTTAGATCTACATTCGCGAATGCAGATCCAATGTCGATATACGATCTAGCTGCAGATCTGATGTTGATGTACGATCTAGATCTACATTCGCGAATGCAGATCCAATGTCAATATACGATCTAGATCTGCATTATCAAATGCAGAACTGATGTTAATGTACGATCTAGATCTTCATTCTCGATTGCAGATCTGATGTTGAGCTACGATCTAGATCTGCATTCGCGAATGAAGGTCTGATGTTGATGTACGATCTAGATTTGCTTTTTCGATTGCAGATTTGATGTTGATGTACGATCTAGGCCTGCATTTTCGATTGCAGATCTGATGTTGATATACGACCTAGATATACGCGACTGCAGATATAATGTCGATGTACGATCTAGATCTGCATTCTCGATTGCAGATCTGATGTAAATGTACGATTTAGATATGCATTCTCAGATGCAGATCTGATGTTGATGTACGACCTAGATCTGCATTCGCGAATGCAGATCTGATGTTGATCTACGATATAGGTATGCATTCGCGAATGAAAATCTGATGTTGATCTATGATGTAGGTCTGCATTGGCGAATGCAGATCTGATGTTGATCTACGATCTAGATCTGCTTTTCTTTGAATGCAGATCTTATGTCGATCTCCGATCTAGATATGCAGGACGCAGGAATGCAGATCATATGTCGATGTACGATATCCGAGCCAACTTCACAGACTTAAAATCTTCCTAATGTTCCTAAAACTTTTTTCATTTACAATCAGTTTGGTGTAGATAACAGTTTGACACTTTGTTTATAAACTAATGTAAATTAATTAAACAACCAATAATCAGTATATTACTTGAACACATAGTTATTTTGTGCGGAATGCGTATTGTCTGATTTAAATATAGATATGTTTTCGAAAATCAGCTCGAATGACGCGTACTGCAAATAGAAACGAATTACCAAGTCGGTCTACATTTAGACCATGATCTTTCATAAAATTTAGTGTTTGACCCCATTTGTCCACCAACCGAATCGCTCAGATTTTCAAATAAACGTCTTTCTTTTTTATTAAAACTACCTACTGAAATCACTTAATATTAGAGTTCGCTCTAAATAGAAAGCACTTTAGCTCCGCCAACAATCACGGACCTATATACACATAGGTCCGTGTCACAATACATGTCGGTGGCTATGTAAAAGGTGAAATGAGGTTAAACACTAAGTAAGTTAGAGTTTATTAAGTCAAATTTTAACAATTAAGAAACCCAAAGGGAACGAGCGGTAGCAATTTGACTTAATAAACTCTAACTTATACATAAACAGTCATGATTCAATACCAGTGTTTAGTTCATTTTTTTTTTCTAAAGAATTTGCCAATGTGAATCATATGAACGAAAAGTACAATCAGTATTTACAGTCTATATAAACGAAACTTGAAAGTAGATGACGAAACAGTTTTGAAATGTCTGTATGCAATCAAGATTACTTGAATATTTAATTAATTAAACTAAATTTTTATCAGAGAAGTGTGGGCTTATTAAACTGCTTAAATAGCGCCTTATCCTACTACATGTACCTGAGTCCCCAAGCTTACAACTCTCGAAACCACCGTCCACTAGTATTTCAATACTTTTATTCATTTTTGCCACTAGATGTTATTTTAAGAAATCATAATCGTATGACATTCTTTTACGTATCATCGCGTATCACATTTTTTTATAACAGGTTGTAATACAGTTAACAAACCTCCTTCTTAAATTTATTCTTGTAGTAAACCCTAGCACTTTCCCACTTGCTGTCACAGATCTCACACTCAAAGAATCCATACATTATTCCAACAGTCCACTTGAAATGTAAATGGAAACGCAAATTCGTGTTTTCTGACGATATATTCTTTATCTAATTTGTTGCGCAATTTATATCCATTTTCGGAAAATGGATAACGTGAAATCTGATACTCATTATGTTATAAACAATACAGTATATATTTTGTGATAAATGGGGATATATTACCCGCCTAGAAATTACCCGAGTACCGAAAAACAGTTTTAATATCCTTCCCTTTCTTAAAAATTGAAAGTTTCGGTTCATTTTTAGCTCGACTATTCGAAGAATAAGTAGGTTGTTGCACTCACCCCAGCGTCGGTGTCTACGTATTTTTATAAATGCTAATTCATTCTATACAATCAAACATATTTACTTCAAACAAGGCATACTTGTTTTGTAAGGGCAATATAGACTCAGCAAGACACATAACTCTGTCAACCATATTTGCTTAAATATGCCCCGTTTTGTACTAAGATTGTGTCCAAAAACCTTAACCGTAGCTATTTCTTTGCCATTTCTCAATATATCTTCATAAAACTTTCAAATTTTTTGTTTATGACAACAGGATTGTGATGCAGCCAAACTCCAAACCCCAAATCACATTTGTTAGTTATGCCCCTTTTTGTACTTAGATTTTGTCAAGATAATTCTATAATTTTGCCATTTCTTAATATTTCTTCATCAATCTTTCAAATTATATTGCGTATGACAACATGACCTTGATATTCCCCTCTACCCCTCCCCTACCTCTACGCCTCACGCTACCTAGGCCTACTCCGAAAAATATCGAATACAAATGTATAAGTTTCACATTTACACAATAACACATTATACACTTACGGGAATTTCTAACGCTACCTTTCAATATTTTGGAATATCTCAGAAACTATACCAGATATCTGAACCAAATTTTCACAACATGTTGACTGTTGTATTTCACAGTTAGTGAACTAATACATTATTTGGTGGTTGCGTTAATACCCATTTACTGCACGTGTAATGTACGCTACCCTCGAAATCGAAAGTCGCAAAAATGAACAACGCATTTCACAGGTTTAAATCGATATTTTAATATGTCATTCCATCTCAACATTGTTAAACTATAGTAAATTCATAAAATATTAAAAATAAAATCACAAATTCCTTTAAACAATGGCAACAATATCACAAAGGGCAAACCAAAAAAGCCTGCAAAATTTTCATATACAATTAGACCAACATTTTGAGCCCTTTGCTGTAGAGATATTCTAGCCATTTTCCTAACTCAAATTTCATTATGTATGAAATGGAGATTAAATTATTTATAATAACCTGTGTTCTAAAAAGTGATAGCGACCATCCACAAGTTTCACACGCAGAATTGTTTCAAGTAAATTATTACAGTAGTTTTAAAAATAATGAATAAAGATTAAAGGTAGCGTTGGAAGTTCCCTTAAGTGCATATATATTTTAGACAAAAACATTTGATACTATCATGGTTGATTTATGTAAGATTAAAGCGTTTTCGCCTGACGTTATTGTCAGAAGTCTTGAAAACAGTGTTTCATGTCCAATATCGCACAATAGCAAGTAGCGACAACAAACAAATGATAGCGTATATGTGTTTTCGTACATCTGGAAGAATTATAGAACAAACATAAATTATTTTCATCCAAATCACAGTCTACAATAATGTGTCATTCACACAGTTGTTTCTTACTACATTGTTATGGTGATTTTGTGTATAAAAGTTTATGCCTGCTTCAGTGCACTTTGGTTGTCCAGTTTAATCAAGAATGTGGCTGTTTTTGTTGTTGCTAATTATTCACACGGATCTCCAGACTGACATTTCTTACAGAGCTCTACCATATGGGGCTTGTTGGGGTCTGTGTGACGGGTTTTATCACACTCACACTTGCTTGCAACTTCGTCACAACGCGAGCATATTGTTTCTTCTACTCTGTATGGCTGGCATCTAATTTTGCATCTTTTACATTCTTGTCCCCAGTACTATAAATTGAAAACAGAAATATTTTAACTACAATAAAAACAAATCATAGAATGTTTAATCAGAATATCTGCGAGGAAAGCAGCAAATCGGAAAGCCCTGGTACTTCAGAAAGAAATCAAAACAACGGAAAGATGAGACGATGAAATATCATTCTTTTGCTCAGGGACTCTTAAGGGTCTGTGCTCAGGCTCTTAAATACCTGTATTCAGTTTTTAAAAGTAAAATTTGATTTTTCTGCGTGTGTATTTCAGTTAATGATGTACTTTTCAAGGGCAAGAACAGGTAAATGAAATGGTAGCACGGAATTAGAAATATAATTACCACATTTCTCTGTCCTCTTTTGAAGTAAACTTTTGCGCTTTCCCACTGGCATTTACATTTCGTACACTCGAAGTATCCGTACATTGTTATATTTCCGAGACCGATTTATACAGGTATATAGCATTAAATAACATTAATACTCTAATACTCTATATGTCCTAAATCATACAACTTTATCAAAGAAACTAGAAGTCCTCAGTTAGGCCTATGTCGCTTCATGAGTGTAAGTTAACAACAGTTTTAGTGTGCAAAGTAAAGTTAAATCTCATAATCGTCTGGTTCGATCAGGACCAAAGCTGAAAATCACGAGACTTTTAATGCATCCTTTTGAAAAATATGTCAATCTACCGTATAGTAATTAAATGTCTGGCTGCTTTTCTTCTGATAGTGCTATTCTGTTACAAATTCTTACTTTTAATTCATTCTTTGAAAGAGGGAATATTGTGTTTTCAACAAAAGAAAACTTGAATAAAAAGACTTACAAAAAGAATTGAGATTATTGATTTTCTGACTTTAATTTAACCGTTTCTGAATTTACTTAAGAAATAATCTATGGCTTGGAGTGCTTTATCGAAATTGAAGCATTCTCCGGAGGTGATGTGCCTGGCGGAATAATTCACGAGGGCGAAACCCGAGTAAATTATTACGCTGGCACATTATCGACAGGAAATGCTTCTGAATTCTTGGCCTTTTTAAAGGAAAACAAGGTGAAGGTATTCTAAGGCTTACTTGACGCAATCAAAAATAATATTTAGGTTCCTGAACACAACTATTTCATGCGACTGATGTGTTTTATACAGATATTATTTATATTTCTAGATTTTATTTTCTGCGTGGGAGTAAATTAGCAAAGTCAGAAGAAGCTACTTCAATGTCTGAAACTCCGCCTTCTTTTCCAAGTGCTTTAATCATATTAATGCACTCGAATTGACAATAGAACTATACCATAGGCATATTAGAATAACATTTATAAGACTTGAAAGGTCACTCTCACAAAATCGTAGAAGAAAAGAATTATAATTATTTTGTAGCTTCAGATAATACGTACACATGTATTAAGTTAAACCTTTGAATATATCATTCTTTTCTTGAAAATTACCAGTGAACATTGTATTGTTTCATCTTATTTTACTATTCCTGGTCTTTCTGGGGCGACTTATAATCATTGAATCCTGATTTCATATGCACTGCGAAACTCGACAACTAAACATAAAACATTTCTGACAGTTCTCTTTCACATGCCACAACAGGGTATGTTTTGAAAACGTTTGAAATAAAATCGTTTCTAAGGTAACGTTAATTATTATAGAGTACTTACAGTATCAAATATACACCCTGTAAAATTCAAAAACAAAATCAAAACCGAGCAAATATTCAGTCACTTGTTCGGGTGAGCTTAATCAATCTAATCGTTTTTGGCTGTGTTACAAAAGAGTCGGACTTTCTATTTGACTACGTAGAAAACCATTTTCAAAAACTAACTTTCAATATTAATATCTAAGCTTTTATCTGATAACAATTATTTACCCGCACTTAAAACTTTTACAAATTATAACCAAACTTTAAGGATGATACTCGACCCAGAGCTATATTTCAAACTAACTTTAATTCTGACACGTAAACGCAAAATACCATTCTATTCTTTTCAAATTGTTTACTTCCCTGTGTTTTGGTTGTTTGCACGTACATTTGTACAAGAAAATGCAATATTACAGGTCCCCATATTACGTTTTTGCAGCCAATAAAAGTTACGTGAAATAATAGTTTAACTTAAAGATTTGACATAAAACGGAAGTTATCCAACGGAAAACACTCGTTTTCATTTAGTGCACACAGTACATGTACATAGTATGGTGGGTGATTTCTGCCATAACGTGATTTGACAATTCGGTTCAATCCTTAATTCGTGTTCGCGGACGGACGAACGGACAACACTGAGCAAACTTATAATTCCCAACGATTTCTGATCGGGTAGGGACTAAAACAAATCTTAAGGAGAAGGAAGAGACATGGTTGAAACAAACCACTTTTGTGCTATGAAATGGACAAAACAAAAAACCAACAGCCTAGATTTGGATGAAAACTTCTTTCTACCAGATCATCAAACATATTTTAAATTCAAGTTGTTTTAAGCATAAACAATTACACCCATTAGATACAGGAACTATGCTCCAATACAGAAAACTAGGAACTAAAAAAGTGTTTCTGTATCTAATCATGATACGCAAGATAAATGATTATTTAGCCATTTTATTTTCCTTTTATGAAAAAGGTAAAGCAATGAAATGTTCTTGCAAGTATCATCTGTTTAAAGTGACATTATGCGCATCTTACTGCACACAGTGTATTTTGGTGACAGTTTTATAAAAGCAATTTTTGGTTGCTGTTCTTTTAAATGTGTTAAATTAATGATTATGCCGCATTAGTATTTGAAGTTGGTGCTTTAGATATAAAAAATCGGACTCATAAAATGATGTTTGTAGAGATTTCGGCAGTGGAAACTCCTGCATGCAGTTGTTCTTTTCTTAATTGACTCTCCCAGTCAAATAAGAAAATCAATATTTGGAAAGTTATTATTTCATACTGGTAGCGTGAAGAGTTTGGTGTATTAGGTTAAAAGCTATTATTTCCTCTACACTTTTGTACACACAGCATATTCAGCTGGATTTTTACTTGAAAAAAATGCGCATAATGTCACTTTTAAGAAAAGAACAACTGCATGCAGGAGTTGCTTCCCTTCCACTGCCGAAATCTATGCAAACATTATTTTATGAGTCCGATTTTTTTATATCTAAAGCACCAACTTCAAATACTAATGCGGCATAATCATTAATTTAACACACTTAAATGAACAGCAACCAAAAATTGCTTTTATAAAACTGTCACCAAAATACACTATGTACAGTAAGATGCGCATAATGTCACTTTAAGATTCACAGTATGTACCTGAAAGGGCCAGCAACTGCTTAAATTTAGAGTATTTTACTATTATATTGAATTTGACCAGTTAATTACAATTAATTATATTAAGTGTATTGGCAGTTCATGTAAATGTCTATGTAGTTAAATACACGTAGTTACAGTATTCTAGTATTTTAGTACAATCCACATATTAAAACAAAACTGGTGTTTACATTTATACCTATTATACCTAAAAAAGTAGACTTGGTTATGTAATATGTAATGCAGAACATATTGATCTGACCATGGGATTGGTACTACAGCGAAAATCATCTCCTCAAATGTTTAAGTTGGCGTCTTAATTGGCGTCTTTGGAGGCTCGGACTTTGATCCACCACCTTGTAAGAAAGAGAAAATAAATGAAAAATCAGGACAAATTAGATGTTGTACGAACTCTAAGTAGGAAAATATTAACAATTTGATGCAAGCAACGAAAACGGTGACAAAGTATATTATAAAATAGATTTAGAATGCTGTATGCCAAACGGGATAAATCAATATATTGGTAAAAGAGATGTGAAAGTTGACTTGATTCTAACTTAGGTAAAAGGGAAAATTGCGTTTTTCCTTTGACCATTTTATACCGAACGATAAAAGACATTATTTAACACCTTAATTTGAATAAAATAATATTAAAAAAATTGTTTTAAATGCAGAGCACAACATCATTAAAACATTTTAATAGGATTTAGTGAATATTAAATGTAAAATGAGGTGCGTAGAATATACGAATCCAGCTCTCTTTCACATGCCACAACAGAGTATGTTTTGAAAACGTTTGAAATAAAATCGTTTCTAAGGCAACGTGAATTATTATGAAGTACTAGCAATATCAAATTCACACCCTGTAAAATTCAAAAACAAAATTAAAACCAAGCAAATATTAAGTCACTTGTTCGGGTGAGCTGAATCAATCTAATATCGTTTTTGGTTGGGTTACACAACAGTCGGACTTTCTATTTGACTTCATAGAAAACCAAAGGTCATAGCCACTGTTATTCCAAGAACAACTTATTTGATATCTTTGCAACATTCTGACGGGTTTCGTAGCTAAACGTCACAGAAAGATTTTTCGTTCATAATTTCACGAATAATATCAACGTGTTCATTCATGATACATGGATGGGTCCGTCTGTGTCGTGCTACAATTTGAGACCATAACCATATGCATGGAATGCGGCATAGAATTAAGGCACATGCAAGTCTTTTGTCAGTTGACTTGTGTAACGATACACGACGCGGGAAGCAAAACACCGACTTGAGTGTAGGTGTGACATAATTTTAGGGCAAAGTTATTTCCGTGTTACTTTCTCTATTCCAGTCGGTGTATCAGACCAACTTACACTTGTATGGATATACAAAAAAACCCCGCTAGATCGGGAGTATCTCTTGAATCTCTTCACTGATTCTGGAGTAAAATTATAGCATTTCGGTGATTCTATACTTGCAAGCGGTGTAACTGACACGGTAACACCATTTTGCAAGCTGGTGTACACTATATTTAGAGATAAACACTTATTTTTCACAGTGTACCTTCAGGTCCATATGAATTATAACATAAGAACACAAAATTAAAAGTATTTATTGGAAGAATCTAACATAATATCACATTTTTCTTGCACAACAGTTCTGTGCTCAATTTACAAATAAAAAATTGAAAACAAATCAGAAAGGTCTTTATAACACATCCAAGCAGTGTCATAACTAGTTTATTTGTCCCATAGATTTGTCCAAGTATTAATGATTGTAACACTTGTTTCCCGATAGGCATTTCTCACAAAGGTCACTCCTGTGAGATTTGGACGGGTCAGTGTGACGAGTCTTGTCACAACCGCACGATCGAGCAACCATCCCGCACTTGGAGCATGTGATCTCCTCAACTCTGTATGGTTGACACATTATGTTGCACTCCTTGCACTCCTGACCGTAATACTGAAAGAGAGAAATGCAGTATGACGTGTTTTAACAATCGTAATTTTAAATATCCATTCGTGCTTAACCGGAATCTTCCATGTGACTATTTTTTTTTCCAGAGAATTGCTGGAAACATGTTAAATTAATAACAGGTTTTTTTTCTATGTTCAGAAATTGTGTAGAAAACATTTACCGTAAGTAGAAAAACAAGCCAATTATATTACTGTAACCCAAATGCATAATCGTCATGAACACTTGAATTCTGAAACAGACTATTTAGGTTCTTATTGGAAAACCTTCCTGGAATTCTTACCCAAAATAAGTAATTTTGAATTCTAACCCCCGTCCCTTCAAAATAACATAGGCCTACTCTTGTAGTTAGGCACCATTTCTTCATGAATTTAGGATGCCATCTGGTTTATATGGTAATAAGAATTGATATGTATCTAATGCTCTACTGATAACAGTGACAAAAATTGCTCTCTAGCCACCCTTGCTTAATTCCTTCCATACGGATACCATTGGAAGTTTTTTCATAGTGCAATAAAATCATGGTAAAATCTTCCTTATGCTCCTAACACTCTTTTCATGTACAATCAGTTTGGTGTAAAAAATAGCTTGACACTGTGTTTTTAAACTAATGTAAATTAACTAAACAAACAATAATCATTATTGTATATAAACAAATAGTTCTTTTGTGCGCACTTGGGTTTTGTCTGGTCTAAATATAGATATATATTATAGGTGAATTTTCGGAAAATCAGCTAGAAGGACTACATACTACAAATAGAAACGAAGTTTACCAAGTCGATCTACATTAAGACATTGATCTTTAATAAAATGTAAACAGGTTTGTTCAGGGTCAGGAAACAATACCAATGTTTATTTCATTATTTCTAAAGAACTTGCCAATGTATATCATGTGTACACTAAGTTTTTACAGTCTATATAAACGAAACTTGAAAGTAAATGTATAAAATGACAAAACAGTTTTGAAACTTCTATATGCAATTAAGTTTACTTGAATATTTGATGAATTAAACTTAATTTTTATAAGAGAAGTGTGGGCTCATTAAAATGCTTAAAAAGCGCCTTATCCTACCTGAGTTTTTGCAAGCTGACAACTCTCGAAATCACTTTCCACTAGTATTTCAATACCTTGATTAATTTTTCCAACTAGATTTTATTTTAAAAAATCATAATCGTATGATATTCCATTGCTTGATCACTTCCGAACTAATACATCTTCTTTTTAAATTTTGACTAGTTTGAATATCTTTTTTAAACAGGTGAAATACAGTATACAAACCTCATTCCTGCTAAATGTATCCTTGTAGTAAACCCTAGCACTCTCCCACTGGCTGTGACAGTTCTGACACTCAAAGAATCCGTACATTATTTTAACAGTCCACTTTTGTATTTCTAGTTAAAATGTATTGGAAACGCAAAATCGTGTTATCTGACGATATTATTTTTTATCTATTTTTCTGCTCAATTTATATCCATTTTCGGAAAATGGATAGCGTGACATCTGATAGTCGTTATGTCATAAACAATACTTTATATCTTATGGGATAAAAGGGGATATTACCCGCCTAGATTGAAATTACCCGAGTGTTGAAAAACAGTTTTATTACCCTTCTCTTTCTTAAATATTGAAAGATTCGGTTCATTTTTAACTCGACTATTCGAAGAATAAGGAGGCTGTTGCACTCACCCCGGCGTCGGTGTCTGCGTTGGTTCAATTTTTTTATATAAAAGCTAATATCTTCTATACCATCAAATATGTTTACTTCAAACTTTGCATACATGTCTTCCGCAAAGATAACAGATTCAACCAAATCAAGAGGCCCTGTATCACTCAAATAAGAACCATTGCTCCAAAAGACAAAAAGTAGGTCAAAAGTGACTGTGTAAGTTTAAGTAAAAAACGAACCACCTGGTCGTGGTCAATTTAAACCCAGGGGGATGATCTATACAAACTTGGTAAAGAGCCACTAGACAATTCCGTAAATCAACTAATATTTTTGACCCAAGGGGGATGATTTGAACAGTCTTGGTAGAGGTATAGGCCTACAACCTAAATATTTAAGCTCTGGTCCTTGCGGTTTTAAACTAGAGCATTTTTATATAAATTCTAGTAAGAAAAAAGGGATGCAAGGTGCGTATTCAGTTTGCAGGGTCGTAGCTGCTTTTAGGCACATTAGGCCCGGGCCTACAGATTGTTTGGAAAATGAAAAAAAAATTAAACCGTCAAAAATGCAATAAAAACTGAGGGGTAGGGAAGTTATGGGTGTTGTGTGCAGCAAATTCATCTGCTATGAAAAAATCTTTGTAATTGCAAGTTTTTCAATCATATTTCGAAGTAAATCGAACAAGGAGATATCCAAGCTCAGTTTTTATACACCGGACACGACTGATGGCCTTCCGTATCAGTTTAGCGACTCAAAAACGCCGAGAACGGCGTTTATTTTTGCGTATCCTTTTTATGTGCAGTTTCTTCTGCTTTTGGTATGGCCGACATTTGCGTATTTCGGTTTCAGAATTTTAATGTTTTTGACCTTGGTACCATAATCTCACTAGCATCGTACCTAAATATATCTGTTGTGCTGTATTTTCGTTTAACATGTTTTTTTGTATTTCTATATATTTTCGTTCTACCAGGATTTATTAGATTACCCTGGTTCTACGTAAGAATTCATCTCAATTTTAAAACGGTATCAATTACTTTGATTTGGATGTTTTTAAACGAAATATCTAAACGTCGAATCAACAATGTTTACCAGCTTTATTAGATAATTTCATCTTTTTTTGTAAAGAGTAATAGTATTTCAACACTTAGAAGTTGTATTTGCTATTGATATTATATGTTTTATTTATGGTACGTATTTCTAAACTTTATGAGGCCCTAAAATCCACTAGAAAACATGTGCCTACAAATTAGTTTTGCCGAGCTACGCCCCTGGTTTGGACACTTGGGACATGATTTAGAAATGTTCTTAGGGGTCCACTAGACAAAGTTATGCACCGTTTATCTAAACTCTAGGCCTTATTGAAGAATTTGTAAGTCTTTTCCTAGGTAAGTCTTTGTAAAACAAGTGACCTCAAGGCAGGGTCAATTCTCACCCTTGGAACATGATTTGAACAATCTTCGTCTTGTGTGAAAAGCCGATGTTCTATTGCTTACAAGTCATACGACATGAAAAACCGAAACGATTTAATTATATAACAAACATTTAATAAGCCATTCTGTATACGAAAGCGCATAAACACCACAATTTGCTAATTGCTACTTGCTAATTATTATATCATTTTGAGATATTCGTCTGTCATGAAGCAATCCGTGACAATAATTTCTCCCCAAAACGCTTCAAAATTTAACATTGGGCAATATTATTGAATCATAAAGCGTATTCAGTAGTATTATTCGCATGTTTATTTAAATATCGAGAGGTACAGAAAAATAGCAGTCTTCGGGCGTAAATATCGTTCGTTGTTGTATAAAAAATGCTGTTCTGACATCGCGAAATGATTTCTCAGTCTGACATTAATGTCTTAACAGTATTGCGCAATGTCTTAAATATAACCAGAAATGCGTGTTTTATTAGTAAATACACGATATTAACGCCTGAAGATTAATTTTTTTCTGTAACGCTCGAAATTCAAATAAACGTAGGAATAAACTTAATATGCACACTATTAATGCCTTATGATTTAATAATATTGCCCAAAGTAACGATAATATAATGTTATTAATTAATTGAATTCATATTAGCTTAGTTATTAGGCTGTAGACAGTCGTATTGGCATGAGGCCGCCGTATCATTCTCTGAAACCCAATAAGGTCAATATTAGTTCAATTAATTAACGACAATTTTATTAATCAACTATATAATAGTTTTGCAATATTATTATATTTTTGCAATATGTTTTTAAATCTTCCTAATCGATAGCTACGTAAAGAAAAAAGTTTGCATTTTGGCGAAATGTTGGAAACTAATGCTAGATTCGATGCAGTTGTTTCAAAATGGCGTCTAGAACTACAGAAATAGGAGTGGGTTTCATCAAACGTCCTAGGACGTGTCAAGAACCTCTGTCCGGTCTCTAAAAACCCGTTCTCTTTGAAATATCCGTCGTCCTCTATCGTCAAAAACGCTATTAACGCAACCGTTGTGTAATAGTATCCCACAAGGCATTTTACTTAAGACAAAATTTGCACCTAGGACAGTGTAGGACCGCTCCTATAGTTAGGAACTCAGGATCAAATTTAGACCCAGGAACTTTGATGAAGCGCACTCCTTGGTCCCATATTGGCCGGGCAAATAGCAAAATCCGATTGGCTAAATCTTGTATTATTCGAGTTTTTCCATATTGGCCGCGTATTTCCCGAATTGGCTGAATTTTTCCGTAATGGTCGTGTTTGGGTATCCATTGGCGAAGTTTCTATCATATTGCAAGAAAAAAAATTAGCCACTATCATGTCGTATATTATATAGTTAATTAATATATGTAAAATTAAAGCGTTTTCGTCTGACGTTATTGTCAGAAGTCTTGAAAACATTGTTTCATGTCCAATATCGCGCAAGTAGCGACAACAAACAAATGATAGCGTATATGTGTTTCCGTACATCTGGAAGAATTATAGAACAAACATAAATTATTTTCATCCAATTCACAGTCTACTATTATGTTCATTTATTTTGATGTGTAAGTCACACACTCAGTTGTTTCTTACTACATTGTAAGGGTGTTTTTTCGTATTTAAGTTTATGCCTGCTTCAGTGCGCGTTGGTTGTCCAGTTTGTAATCTCGTCTGTGAATATATCAAAGTTTTGTTTTGTTCTCTCTGTCAAATTTATGTTTAATCAAGAATGTCGCTGTTTTTGTTGTTGCTAATTATTCACATGGATATCCAGACTGACATTTCTCGCAGAGCTCTGCCATATGGGGCTTGTTGGGGTCTGTGTGACGGGTTTTATCACACTTACACTTGCTTGCAACTTCGTCACAACGTGAGCATATTGTTTCTTCTACTCTGTATGGCTGGCATCTAATTTTGCATCTTTTACACTCTTGTCCCCAGTACTATAAATGGAAAACATAAATATTTTAAGAACATTAAGAACAAATCATAGAATATTTGACCAAAATATCTGCGAGGAAAGAAGCAAATCGGAAAGAAAGAAGATAAACGAAGCGACAGAAAGATGAGACGATGAAATCTCATTCTTTTACTCAGGGACCCTTAAGGGTCTGTGCTCAGGCTCTTAACCCTACTGCTTTACATACAATGTATTCAGTTTTTAATAGTAAAATTTGATTTGTATGCGTGTGTATTGCAGTTAAAGGTCCATTACTAACACCAAATCGAATTTTCTTTTAAATCTAGACTTGTAACAGGGAAATACAATTTGAAACTGGCTTCTAAAACTTTACAATAGCCGTGGAGTATTTCCCTGTTTGAAATACTGTTGCAGAAAAACGAGTGTGTGTTTCCTTAGATTGACATGGGTGGTCTTTTTGTCCTACTTTCGCTTTATTGAATGTTGTAAACAGTCAGACATATACTTTGCCAAAGTCTTCAATTAAAATTCAAAATAGGCATGCTTATTTATGTACAACATATTTACAGCCTCTCTCTGGGAGATTTCTGGGAAATTACAAAGATATTTGAAAACGGGAAAACCTACTTTCGTTTTTGAAAAGGTAAAATAAAATTTATTAATTCTTTTGTTAAACCCAAATTTTCAACATAATGTGGTCACATTCTATGCAGTATGTCATATTTTTTCCTTCTGAGAAGACGTCCGATACGATTCTAGATTTAAAAGAAAATTCGATTTGATGTTAGTAATGGATAATGATGTGGTGTACTTTTTAATGACAATACACTGGTAAATAAAATGGTAGGACGGAAGTAAAAAATATAATTACCACATTTGTCTGTCCTCTTTTGGGGTAAACTTTTGCGCTTTCCCATTCGCATTTACATTTCGGACACTCGAAGTATCCATACATCGTTATATTTCCGAGACAGATTTATACAGGTATATAACATTACATAACATTAATAATCCAGTACTCTAAGTATCCATACATCGTTATATTTCCGAGACAGATTTATACAGGTATATAACATTACATAACATTAATAATCCAGTACTCTATGTGTCCTAAATCATACAACTTTATCAAAGAAACTAGAAGTCCTTAGTTAGGCCTTTATCTCTTCATGATTGTAAACTTTCCCAAATAACAACAGTTTTAGTGTGCATGGTATAGTTAAATCTCAGAATCGTCTGCTGAAAATCACTTGGCTTTTAATGCTACCTTTTGAAAATAAAATGTCAATCTACCGTATAATAATTAAATGTCTGGCTGCTTTTCGTACTTTAAATTCATTCTTTGAAAGAGGGAATATTGTTTTCGACAAAACAAAAACTTAAATAAAAAGACTTACAAAAAAGATGTTAGATTATTGATTTTATCACTTTAATGTAACCGTTTCTCAATTTACTAACATTTATAGGAAAGATCACTCTCACAAAATCGTAGAAGAAAATATTTATAATTAGTAGCTATAGATATACATGTATATAGAAGACGTACTAAGTTAAGCCTTTGAATATAGCCTTCTTTTCTTGAAAACAACTAGTAGACATTGTATTGTTTCATCTTATTTTACTATTCGTGGTCTTTTTGGGGTGACTTATGATCATTGAATCCTGATTTCAGACGCACTGCAAAACTCCACAACTAAACATAAAACATTTCTGGCAGTTCTCTTTCACATGCCACAATAGGATATATTTTGAAAACGTTTGAAATAAAATCGTTTCTAAGGTAACGTGAATTATTATGAAGTACTTACAATATCAAAATTCCACCCTGTAAAATTCAAAAACAAAATCAAAACCGTTAACCAGAGCAAATATTCAGTCACTTGTTCCGGTGAGCTAAATCAATCTATTTTTTTGGCTGTGTTACAAAACAGTCGGACTTTCTATTTGACTTCGTAGAAACTAACTTTCAATATTAATATCTAATCTTTTATCTGATAACAAGTATTAACCCGCACGTTAAACTATTATAAATTATAAACATATTATAAAGGATGAACCTCGACCCAGAGGTATATTGTAAACAAACCTTAATTTGGACTGCTAGAGTTCTTAAAATAAACGCAAAACACTATTCTTTTCAAATTGTTTACTACCTTGTGTTTTGGTTGTTTGGGTGTACTTTACGTAATTTTGTACATGAAAATGCAATATTACGGGTCGCCATATTACGCTCATACATCCAATAAAAGTTTCGTGAAATAATAGTGAAACTGGAAGATTTTACATAAAACGGAAGTAATCCAACGGAAAACACTCGTTTACATTTATTGCTCACAGGTACATAATATGGTGGCTGATTTCTGCCATGTCGTGTTTTCGACATTTCGTGGCGAAAAGTCCAAAACACGAAAACTCGCCAAGTAGCAATTTTGTCGTGTTTTCGACTTGTCTGGGCGAAAAGAAGACAAAACGACTGATTAAAGGCGAAAATTTTCGTCGGGTATTATTTGTCGTGTTTTCGTTCCTACGAACTGATACTTAAGTGACACTACTTTTGTTAAAAAAGTCACATAAACGTAAAAAAGTGTCGATTAAAAAGTTATTGTTTTTCTGATGAAATGAAGGTAATGTGACGTTTGTCACACTAAACACTTAATTCGTGTGCGCGGACGGACGGACAAAACCGAGCAAACTTATGAAAAGGACACAAGAGAAAACCAACAGCCTAAATTTCGATGAAAACTTCTTTCGACCAGATCATCAAACATATTATAAACACATTGTTTTAAGCATAAAGAATTACACTCAAGATACAGTAACTATGCTCCAATACAGAAAACTAGGAACTAAAAAAGTGTTTGTGATTTTAATCATGATACGCATAATCAATTATTATTTAGCCATTTTATTTTCCTTTTATGAAAAAGATAAAGCAATGAAGTGATTCACAGTATGTACCTGAAAGGGCCAGCAACTGTTTCCTGAATAAATTTAGAGTATTTTACTACTATATTGGATTTGATCAGTTAAAATAAGATCTATCACTGAAGGTGATGAATACCCACCGAACACCCCACTGACACAGTATATAAAATATATGTAACATTTGATGTTTTTATTATTGGACCTGCACAACTTAAGACATGATACTTGTCACTTCTGTGAAGTATAATTAAATTCTGACCAGGGGTTTTGGCGATTAAGAGCATACACGATTTTATTATGTCGAGCCCGTATGACCTTGACCTGGTGACCCGAAACATGGACCATGCAAAACTAGGCATGGTACTTATCACTTCTGTCAAATATCATTAAATTGTGACTTGGGGTTCAGGAGATTAAAAGCGCACAAGATTTTACTATCTCGAGCCCCTGTGACCTTTACCTTTAACCTAGTGACCCGGAACATGGACCATGCACAACTAGACATGGTACTTAATTTAATTCTGACCAGGGGTTTTGGAGATTGAGCATCCACAAGATTTTATTATGTCGAACCCCTGCGACCTTGACCTTTGACCAAGTGACCGGAAACATGGATCATGCACAAAAAGGCATAGTACTTATTACGTCTGTGAGGTATAATTAAATTCTGTCCAGTGGTTTTGGACATTTAGCGTCTACAAAATTTTACAATGTCGAGCCCCTGCGACCTTGACCTTTGACCTAGTGACCCGAAACATGGACCATGCACAATAAGGCATAGTATTTATCACTTCTGTGAAGTATCATTATATTCTGACCAGGGGTTTTGGAGATTTAGAGTCCACAAGATTTTACTATCTCGAGCCCCTGTGACATTGACCTTTGACCTAGACCCCCGAAACATGGACCATGCACAACTAGACATTGTACTTATCACTTCTGTGAAGCATCATTAAATTCTGACCAGGGGTTTTGGAGATTTAGTGTCCACAAGATTCCGTCTACAGACAGACGGACGGACGGACGGACGTACTCACCAGACGGACTTTGTGAGGTTATCCCTTTGATCTTTCTTTGATCTTTTTTAACCCCACAATAGAATTATTTAACCCCACATTACCATTTTAACCCGATGATGACGGAATGAACTGAAACAACCTCACAATGCTAAGTTGTACTCAAACCCTAACCCCCTAATGTCTACTGGGCATGTACGGACAGACGGACAGACAAGCTGAATCCAGTATACCCACCTTACACTTTGTGTTCGGGGGGTATAAAAACTCGATAATTACAATTTGGGCTAAAAGAATGTATTCAGTGTATTGGCAGTACATCAGTGTAAATGTCTATGTAGTTTTATACATGTAGTTACAGTATTTTAGTATTTTAGTACAATCTACATATTATAACTGACTTAAAACAAAACTGGTGTTAAAATTTATACGTATTATGCCTCAAAAAGAAGAATTAATAATCTTTACAATGCAGACAATAGAGTGATAAAAGTCAAATTTCTTTTAACTACACTTGGTTATGTAATATATACTGCAGAACGGTCAACACATACTTCTCTCAGTGTGTGCAATTTCAACAACACACGGTCACCTCCCAAAAAGGTACAATATCAAATACAATACAAGATATACTGATCGCTAAAACTCCAAAACGGGCAGTGAAATAATTCCCAACATGCATACAGTACATGCTTACATATAGATCTACTGTTTCAAATTTAACTCCATTGGTTTGTTATAGATCCTTAAATTTCTCGTACTTGAACGGCTGGTGAAAACATGGCCATTAAATAACCCGAAAATAAAATAGCATTGTTTGGTCTGTCTATTTGTCGATATAAAACATATATTACATGAAAGTCCTTTTGAGAAAGACTTATCTATGCATGTACGACAGTACAAAATGACCACAGAGTATAAGCAACAAGACTCGATAAGCTTTCTTCACAATCGAGCTAAAATAAATTTGTATAAAGTAAAACAAAATAATTGATTCTAGTTTCAGGTATGGAATGCCGTAGCAGTCAAAACTAGAACACCATTTTCAATCTTTATAAGCTGACACTGCGATTTCCAACCCATTCTGATTGCGGTCTATCTGATTCATTAGGCTGCGCCATTTGTTCCTTTTTGTCGGTGACCATGTCGTACTTGTCGAAACAGATGACTCACACGAGTTATCCGAGTCGTCTGAATATTGTGCTGAGCGTGGGATTGGTACTACAGCGTAAATCATCTGCTCAAATGTTTTAGTTGGCGTCTTAACTGGCGTCTTTGGAGGCTCGGACTTTGATCCACCACCTTGTGAGAAAGAGAAAAAAATGAAAAATCAGGACAAATTAGATGTTGTAAGACCTCTAAGTAAGAAATTAAGAGATATTGCATTGTGGAATATTGAAATTAACAATTTGATGCAAGCAAAGAACATAAAATGTTTTATGCTACAATCAGATCGGGACATAGCGTCCGTCATCCCTCAATCATTTGGTGGCTTTATCAGGTTTTTTGTAAGATATGTGATTACTGCTGATTATGAGACAACATAATACCGTTGCATAAATGAGCAAAATGATTAAAAGTTATGGCGTTAAAGTCCACAAGCTAAATTTTCTACCTGCTCTATTTGCAGAAATGTTGACATCAAGTGTAGGTCGACTCTGATTCGTTTGCAGCGGAAGTGGACCGACTGTGCCTCCTGCTGATGGCATTGCTACTGTACCAGTCTGCAAATTATATATGACAAAAATGGTATCAGACAGACAGAAAGCATATTATCGGATTTTGGATATGAAACAATCATTACAGTCGCAGGTTTAAATCCAGCCAGGATAAGACTTTGGTCGCAGTTTTCTCATTCAGTCGCTGATGCAAAGAAAGTGGACCACCGTCAAACCAATGTATCAACATTCCGTCAATACTACTTCGAGTATATAGCGTAATGAGAGAACGTACGCAACTGAAGATGGTATCAGAACATCTACCTGTAAACAGTCTAAAATATCTTCCCCCTGAGTGATTAAAAAAACTTCTTCATATATGATACATCATATGGCAAGTCTTATAATTTTATACCTAAGCAAGGCCTTTGTTAGATATAAATTTTGACGAGGCTTAATGCATTTGCAACCACACTTACTTTTTTAGCACTTGAAAAAAAACAAGATGGCCCTGGATGGCTGAAAGTAGGTAAGTAGGTCATGGTCAAGGTCACATAACAAAAAATGGCATAGATTTTATAGTCGCACATATTCATTATTAATATTGTTAGAATTAGGAAAGAAACGTAAGAACTAGAGTGTAAAATTAATTAAACATTGTAATTTTTTAAATCAGGACCTATAACTCTTTAAGTATTATTTCGATAAAGCCTAAAATCGAACAAATCCAAGATCTTATTGTCATATACATTCTGTGTAAATATGATTAGGATTGAGTGAAAAAATGAAGGTGCTGGAGTGTAAACATAGTTTAATATTGCAATTTTTGTTAAATCAGGGTCCATAACTCTGGAACAAGCACATAGTTAACTCATCTATACACATTATGTGGAACAAGGAGACCTTATAGTCCTACACAGTACGTTACAGTTTGCTTAGGATAACTTCAGAAATGTGTTTGCATGAGTGCAAACAATCCAAATGTTGACGGACAACGGACATCAGGCGTTCACAATCTCACTATATATAAATATGCTGAGGTAAGAATATACAGTATTTAATAGACATGTTTAACATACACATATTTGGACAGCATATAGAACTTCGTAAGCATTAGTATACCTGAGAATCTTGAGTTTCACTAACACATGATGCTAGATGGTTCTCTTTTCTACCACTGCTAACACAACTGTAGCAAACTTCACAAAATTCTCGAATATTCTGGCCGTTACATATCCAGCGGTCATGCGTGAGCTTTGAGGAACTGAAATTAAATGAAAACAAGATTGTGCAACCTTTCAAAATCAAGTAGATGCTATGGCATGACATGCAATCTTGACAGTTAATAAATATTCATGCTCTCGGACGTAATTCAAGCAGTGTTTTATTGCTTTGACGTTTTCCAGAAAGGATATTGCAGGATGCTAAAGGTTGTAGGATCAAGCAGCCTCCGCTTGCTTTACCTTGACAATTTATTATTATGATGCATCTTGGGCTGATCTCACATATCATATAACATACAGGGCTAACCATATAAGCCTAAACACTACAGACAGGTCTAACCAAAGTCATCAGATAATTGACGAATGTCTCACTGTATCTTCTGACCATCACAGGGAAGAACATGCGTTAGGAGATTTACAACCCTTTGTGTTACAGTAAAATTTTATATCATGAGTTCACTGACAGGACTTGAAAAGAAAGGTCTTCACAATAAGTTGACACTACATGTGATACTAAATAGTACTAAATATGAAAACACGTACTAAATAAACCGTGTTAATACCGATAGGTAACTTGTTAATAAGTAATCTAAATGCTATACCTGGGCACAAGCTGGTGGCATAAATCACACTCTACAATTTTATCACATTGTCTACGATGCCAAAGCAGATCTCGTAGAGGAAACCTCATACCACAGTCGGCACATTGCTCTACTCTACACTCACATGTTAACTGATGAGTTTCTAGGTCACTCTTTCGCCCGGTGTATGAACAGCCAAAAAAGTAACACTTGTACACGTTATTTTCTTGCATAGAAGGTTGTTCATCGGAGTTTTGATCAAACATTGGTATTTCACATGCGTGAGTTTCAATGTCAACTTGAAATAATAAATTGCTGCATCTTTTACATTCCACTGTTTCATATTCGCAAATCTCTAGATGTTTTGATTTGTCCTTGCGTGCAAACACTCCTGTGCAACCATACGTTTTATTCGGGCATGTTTCTTCCTTGTAGGAACACACGCGTGCATGTTTATGCATCTCAGTCACTGTCAACTTTTGTACACACGATTCGTTCGGACACTGTATGCACCGTCTTTTACATGTCGACTCCTCGTGTCTTTGGTGGTTTTTGCGTTGTATCATCTGCCGACAGTATCTGCATCTTACTTTCTGGTATTTACATGCTTTAACATGATCAACGAACTGGTCAATAATTTTTTCACCACTGCATCTAAACGAACAGTTTTCACTTGTACATTTAAGTTCACAATTTTCCAGAGCGAATTTTATTCTACCCAAGTTGAATAGTATCTGCGTGTATTTCAACAAAGAGCCACTTTGCTTCGTTGATTCTTCATGCATTTGGATATCACCAATCGTTTTCTTTGCTAACTGCGCATTTGCACTCACCCCGTAGCACAATAGGCTACCTCTTCTAAACTTAGACCTTGGGGCTGAAATAACGAATCAGGAAATGAAGTAGTGTAAGCAAAAACAAAATAAATCATCCACCAAACTTTTTTCAATTTAACATTGTTTAAAAAAATAACGGTAGACCACTTCATATTTTTGAAGGTATCAGTAACAGTTTGAATAGCGTAAGCTTTATCTGTTAAAGTACTTTGATCGGACTTCCGCTTTACTCTATTTCGGGTATTGGTCAGACTTTAGAATTGATTGAGAGCCGACGATAGTACTGGTATGAGACCAGTTTCCGACAAAAAATCGAGGTTTTCTGTATAATTTTTTGAAAATGTGTCTTTTTAACAGAAGTCATCTACACATTTACAAACGTAAGTTTATCCCCTTTTCAATGATGTAAACAAGACCAGTATCTTTTGCGCATGCGTACCAAAATTGGGCCTCCGAAAGGATAGCCTAAATAATGTTAATTAGTTAAGGTACAGTACCAGTTTCCGACATAATTTAATCTTGGACAGTTTTGGAATCATTATGATTTATATCTGCAAGAACTTTCATTTCCTAAAGTGTAAAACTTTTACCCTGCTTTTCCGACGCTCGTAACGAGTGTCTGTCTTTTATCCGTTCCATGCCGCTCCATTTCGTACATCACTGTATTATCATTTCACAACACTTGGACTGTGCTATGTTTTGCAAGCAATTTTTGTTTATCAGCACACTTTAATTTAATTAAAGTAAATTGATATCAGGTTTAATGAAAAATAAGTATTTCAGAGGAGTTTTAGAAGTTTAGTCTGTTTTTCCGGTGCCAAGGCTGGAAACTGCCATTTGATCGTGCACACTAAGCGGTTATCTCCCGCGCATGCGCTTTCCTCACATATTGAGATGTAAACAATTCAGTGCTGATAAATGTAGAATTTCTTTGAAAATGTTTCTTTGAAAATGAATTTTGTTTGCTGCTTGATAGGTAATAATGTTCGAATTTATGGTATCCCATTCTGAAGAGTTACGCTAAAGCTATGATAACAAGTAGTCGGAAACTGGTACGATTCGGAAACTGGTCTGCCAGTAGTCATAATATCCACAAAGTCTACAGTCAGTGTAAAACAAATAGATTACATTCAGCGACGTATATTTCAATTATTTGGTCTAGTGATGGTCGTATCTAAGTTAGTAGTTTATGAGATAAATGAGTATGATAGAGAAATGGAAACTCATGGTAAGTCACACACAGATGGAACTTGAATACGAACACGCATGACCAGCAAAATCTTGTCACGAAATAGGTCTTGTCAAATTTGTGGCAACTTAAAACAGGTGTTTGCCAAATGCAAGTGTGTTTTCTAATAAAATAACTCACTGATTCAAAATGCGGCTACTCATTATTGCAAGTGTGTACTTCTTCTAGGTAGTATCTAAATATGGAACTTACCAGATATTGCTTTTACTATTCTTTTGTTCTGTTCCAGCGGCTCCTCTCGAAATTTCCATGCATATACGCAGTTAAAGTGACGCAAACTTTTCGGAATCTTGCAAGACTGTAGCATTACAACAAGAACTCTGTGAACACCTTTGGTCTTTGTGTATCTCAAAACGGCGTGGTCAGCTTGGAACTTGCAGGGGTTATGTCTGACGAAATTCTTGGTCAGAAATATGATGGTAATGTTAGATTTGTATATACCTTGTTCAAGCCATGCTTTGAATACTGTAGCATCTGTAGATTAAACAAAACACGATATGTCACTGTAAAGTTGATACCAGCAATACATATGAGCTGGTCAGTAATATGAATTTGTATGCTATATCGGTCTATAATAAGGAAGTTTGAATGATTCAATCTGAATGTCGGCCTACAAACTACATACTTTGATGTTTCGCTTGACACTTAACACATTTGTACATTTGATTTAGTAAAACTTTGTGCAAAGTCTGTCATTCACCCACGCAAAACGTAACAGTCAGTATAGTCAAAATGGCATTCAGTGTGACTTTGACCTTTGAGCTGACGGAATAAAGCCCGAACATGATCAAATATGCAGAGAACGCATATACATAAGAACCTAGGGCTTTGCGTGCTAAATGTGACTTTGACCTTAAAGCTGCGGACTTGTACTTAATTCTTACTTGGCAGCGCGTCATGCGGGTCATATATGTCTAGTTTTTGTTCTTTCAAAACTTGCAGTATGGACTGAACATCTTGTTGATCATCGTCACTGTATGCAGCATAGATCCGTGATCCGAGAGTTCCGCGTCGCTCATTTCCCCGTGAAGACAGAGACATTACTTTTTCTGCTATTGTCCGGTGTCTGAAACAAAATAAATTATAATACTAAAGTTATCAAGACAAATACGGTATAGGATCGCCTTCCTTTAAAACTGAAAATATCATTTCAATTGTGTATGTTATATCACGTAGCGATCGTAGATACAATTTCTGTAAAAAAAAAAAAAAAAAAACCACTTAAGTATGATATTGTTAATCTTCCTGGTTTATTTTAATATGTAAACTGTTCAGATTTTAACAAAATTCACCAACCGTTTCGATCTTCAACATGAATAATACTCCTAATTTAATATGTACATTAAGAATATTCATTTCTGTCAACATCTATTTGGTGCTCATCCGAGCATTCACGTGATATGTTTCATTATATACTCACCTGTACCGCATATTTACTTTTTAAATCCAAAACAAAGCATGTACATGTAATGTCATATAAACAAATTGCACAATGAAACCTTCAGTTAATGACCACTGTATTTAGGATTAGGAGAATCTGTAAAAAATCGGTAATTTCCCGTTTAAAATTTATTTAAAGGACTGATGAATTTGAACAAGATAAATTCAGGTTACCACCCAATCATCGTGACCATGAACACTGCATGAACACGACAAAACAAAGAAAGGCTATCTATATGGGCCAATCAATCATTCTTTATCCCATTTCGGTTATCTTATGTAAGAAAATAACTTATTTTGAGGGAAAAAAAGAGCAACAAAGTAGATAGCATGAATACTTGATGGATTTGCGTTTGTTGTTGAAGGGTTGATGCTGTAGTCAGGTCAGTATAATGCTACTATAATGTGTTGAAATTATCAAAGGCGGCCGTTTTTGAAATAAAGGGAACGTAAATTGTAAAATAGGCAAATATTTCTTGAAAATAAAGCAACGCCAGTCTTGACGTTACTATTATAATGTTGGCCACTTCGAGCACTGTGACATCATCTTTAGTTCCTGATATGGTCATTTCTATAAAAAGTAAGTAAAGTAAGTTAAATGAAAATATGAGTCTAAATATACTCAAACGTGTATTTAACTTTCAGTACTATTTTAACTGACAGTACATGGTCAACATACTGCGGGATGGTTAGGTCAACAGACAAGGGAAAAAACCTAGAATTTCATTTTCTTGTCTTGTCTTGAAGGTCATATCATTCAGTAAGTGCCTTATAGTGGAGACTTGCAATCACTTAATCTCTCACTGATCGTGGGTTCGAGCCTCGCAATATACTGACATGGCTCTGTAAGCAAAATGGTAGTTCGTAACGGAGAATGGAAGTATATATATATAGTACTGGTCATCTTTAGCAATGATGGTAAGGGAAACTGCCTTAACGTAAGTAACTGGTAGACAAAAAGAGATATAAGTACATTTACATCAATATTCTCTCTCTCCGCGTTCACGGTCTACACCGTCACTCCGGTCTCAGTGATGAAGGAAGCTGTCTTTTTGAGCTCCTCCTTCCTGCCATACAACTTCTTTTCAATTCATTTTTCCTGATAAACATACAGGGGTCATATATGAAGTAAATAGTCTGCTGTTTGATCTGAAAGACCACACGAGCATTTCGGTGACGAGGCCACTTCAATGTCTGCACAGTCAAACTCAATCTTGATGTGTGGATACTAAACCTGTTTATGTAAAGTGTAACCTCCCCAAAAGGGCCCCCCGGAAAAAAAAAAACCCCTTTAAAAAAAAATTAAAAATTTTCCAAAAAAAAAAAAAAAAAAAAAAAAAAAACTCCAAAAAAAAAAAACCCCAAACCAAAAAAAAAAATTTTATTTTTAAATTTTTTTTTTTTTTTGTTTTGTATAACAGAGCACTCTGGCTTTTGACATTTTTAGAATCAGACTTAACTGAGATATTATAAATAGGTTTGCTGGATATCCAAGGTCGACAGCGGACATCTGTGCAATAACTCCAACAATGACCCTGGTTATCAAACTTGGACAAGGTATACGCCCGTATTGAAATTGTGATCAGGTTTCGTCATGATTCCAGGTGCTATATTCCTTGAAATTGGCGATTCAAGGGACGTAATTCTAGAAACTGACTGGTTGTCGTGCTTGGTCGAGATATTATGCTCATATTTGTTACTGTGCGGACTGTAAGACACCGGACACGTTAAGGTAACGATGAGCTTAGATTTAGTTTTAGATCTAACCTATTTTTCGGACATTGTAATGGAAAGAAATTTATATCTTGATGGAATATCGACTAACTCACATTGGAAGAAATATATTTACTACTACACTGAATTATTAACCGTTTTTCTAGATTAACCGGATTGGATGTCCAAGATCAATTATCAAGTTGATAACTTTATATTTGAAATAACGCCATTTAAATATTCAAATCTTGTTATCAAATAACGCAGGTTAAGACATTTGTTATCACATATACATGATCGTATCATATGCGAGACAATGCAAACTTTTTCAACGTCACACTATTTCTTAATTTTTAGATTAATGATGACCGACCAATCCGATAAGTAAATTTATAGAATCATTACCAAAGTAGTCTCACTATTTCCATTTCGAAGGCAGCCCGATTTTACAGGTTGACATTTTAGAGTTGTCCGCCTTCTAGGTCTCACTTTGATGTGCCAATAGTTGGGAACACATCCCCAACAGAATTCCGTTGGACACTTATAAACGCAATAAAATCCAATATTTAAAAGTATTTATGATTTCACATGATAGGATTAAGTTTAAAAATGATACTTGCTCAATACCAAATTACATTTACCAATTTACATACCTGCATCAATCGGTGAAATATAAAAAATAAACGCCATATCGTACTTGCGTGTTTAGGTTTAAACATTCAGATTTATATAAAGTGGTAAGATTTTTCATAAAATCTTAG
Source organism: Saxidomus purpurata (assembly GCA_022818135.1). Taxonomy (NCBI): domain Eukaryota; kingdom Metazoa; phylum Mollusca; class Bivalvia; order Venerida; family Veneridae; genus Saxidomus; species Saxidomus purpurata. Next base: position 38,859,636 of record JAFMSR010000005.1, read on the forward strand.
GTTTCAGTCATTTAAAGACATATTTAATTCTTCATTATAGAGCGTAAAATAGTTATTGAACTAGGTAAATTGTGTATTATGAGCCGGTTGTACCTAATATTGAAACTAAACTTTCCGCCTAAAAATTAGGCGTAGAGGTGTGACAGTTATAAAATATCAGATCTGTGAAAGGGGTCACTCTGAAACGCCAAATTAATTAGGCTATTGCCAAAGGGGCTAGGCACTTTTGATTTTTTAGCATAGTATATATAGACAAAATTATAAACTTGCCTGGGCCCTTTGTACATTACCGTACAAAGTTATGAAAAATGTCGACCAAGGTACAAATATTTACACCTGAAATACAGGGAGACTATGAAGCATTAGATTAAGCAAAATGCATTTCAGACAACTCGGTCAATCATGGTAATCTTGTTATCAATATGTAACACTGAAAGCAGTACCTTTATAAAGACTGTGTACTTCCGTCTAGATCAAACACCACGTTAACACCATAAAATTGTATTCATTTTGTTTATCAAATATGGGGAAATCCGACTGGAAATCCCCGTAAATATTTATTAGTGCACTGTAGCGAATCGGATGCGAATCGGGGACATTAAGAATGTAAAAAGTCGTTGTTAAAATATTTGCTAACTTCAACATATAATGTTAAAATCTAACAGGTTTAGACGATTTACTCGTTTAAGAACTATAAACAATTGTAAAATTGCTGAAAGTACATTAAGGACTATGTTATGATGTAGATTTGAACACTGTTGAAGTTGCATGTGTACGTTACCCTATGTGAATTTTGAAGAACAGGAACATACCTGGCCACTTTTGTTTGATAAAATAGATGTCTAACTATGAACAAAGTAGATGGACGTCAAAAATCTAAATAAAAAAGCATTAATTAAAGAAATACCTTTGTTTTTAAAGTCCATTTTTGGCTCCGGTTTCTACAAAACTACATAGCCTGAACAAAAAGAAATCACTATATAGTGTAAACATCCGTGTAGATGCAACGAGCCTTAATTTGTTTAAAGAATGCACAAAAAGTCGCAAAAAGTCCTGTACAATAGGTACCCATCTTCAAAATATATGAAATTCAATGTTTTATCATAACACAAAACAAGAAAGTATGGTGTGATATACGGATCAACAATGCCGCGAGTGGAATATTTCAATGGACAGGCGTCGTATACGTACTTGAATAAAAGATTCACCTCACGACACATGATTATACAAGTTTTAATCATTTATTGTATGTTATTAAAATAAGAATACTTCTATCTATATTTGCCAAAATTTCTTTAATTAATACGTTTTTATTTGGATTTTTGTCATCAAGGTACTTATTTAATCGTCAGACATCAGTTTTATCAGACAAAAGTTATCAGAAAGGTTCCTGTTCTTCAAAATTCGCATGGGGTAACGTACACAGGCAACTTCAAGTCTACGTCATAACATAGTCCTTAACAGACTGCAAAGGGTACGAAAGCCTATTAGGACCATATGAAAGAAAAAAAAAATTAAAGTCGTAATAACGCGAAAAAAGGCGTAATATAAGAAAAAGGCGTAGTAACGTGAAACAAGGCGTAATAACGCAAAGAAAAGGCGTAGTAATGCAAAGAAAGGTGTAGTAACGCGGTAAAAGTCATTATTACGCGAAAAACGCGAAGTAACGCGAACCAAAGGCGTAGTAACGCAAAAGTAAAGGCGTAATTACGCTAATAAAAGGCGCCTTTTATTAGCGTTAATACGCCTTTACTTTCGCGTTATTACGCCTTTCTTTCGCGTTATAACGCCTTTTAAGGCGTTTTACAGGCGTAATTACGCTTTTTTCGCATTATTACGACTTTTTTCGCGTTATTACGACTTTACAATATTTTTCTTTCTTTTAGATGGTCCTAATAGGCTTTCGTACAAAGGAGCTAATTCACGAAACAAACCGTCATATTTTATTCACGATGGGGAATCCAATGATCAAAATAATCTCTAAACAAAAGTAAATCTACGAAAATGTTTAGAAATAATGAAAGCTGTTCATCTGTAAATGTGAAACGTAACCAATCATATGGCAACATAAAAGTATTCTAGAACTACACTAAATCATAGTAACCTTCCGATTGTGCTGAACACTGAAATAATTTATTTTTGGTCAATAACGATTACATTTGACTTAAATCTATTAATTTGTTCAAACTTTCGACTGTAACACAAAAGTCACATGACTTTTTAAACAGTTAATTTGTTTCATGTTTTTTAGTCTAAATAAGAGGAGTAAACTTAAGATCAAATATTTAACAACCCTCATATCGCTATGTAAACTTTGATGACTGTCTCTAGTTATAAATAGCTTAACAATATCTCTATACACACACATACGTCAGTAACAGGAACATGTACTTGATAATCGTTCAGTCTGACAAATATGAGCTGAGTCGCGCAGAAACCGACCGTGTATTTTAAACAAGTATATCCGCAGTCAGATTTTGACCCATGCTAATAGAGTGTTTTTAGCTCTACTGGACGAAATCCAGCGGAGCTTATGCCATGGTGGTTTGTCCGTCGTCCGTCTGTCCATAAGCCTTTCTTTGATAACGCTCTACAGGTCGCAATTTTCATTTGACTTTGATGAAACTTGCTGATGAAGGATCCCTGCTCTTGTAGATGTTCCCTATTGTTTTTGGGGTCAGTGAGTCAAAGGTCAAGGTCACTGTGACCTCCGATAGCAATTCCTTGATAACACTCTACAGGTCACAATTTTCATTCAACTTCCATCAAACTTACTCAGAAGGTTTCCAGCAATATGTAAATGATCTCTATTGTTTTCGAGGTCAGTGTGTCAAAGGACAAGGTCACAGTGACCTCCGTTAGATTTTTCCTGATAACGCTCTACGGGTCACAGTTTTCTTTCAACTCTCATCAAACTTGCTAAGAAGGTTCCATGTAACATGTAAATATTCACTTTTGATTTTGGGGTCAGTGGGTCAAAGGTCAAGGTCACAGTGACCTCCGTTAGATTTTCCTTGATAACGCTCTGCAGGTCACAGTTTCAATTCAACTTTTATCAAGCTTACTCAGAAGGTTTCCTGCAACATGTAGATGGTCCGTATTGTTTTTGGGATCAGTGGGTCAAAGGTCATGGTCACAGTGACTTCCGTTAGATTTTCCTTGATAACGCTTTTCAGGTCCCAGTTTTCATTCAACTGTCATCAAACTTACTCAGACGGTTCCCTGTAACATGTAGATGATCCCTGTAGAGTTTTGGGTTAGTGGGTCAAATGTCAAGATCACAGTGACCCGAACTTTGAAAATATTTCCCGCTGAGATCTATTTGACCCACAGTCTTCAAACTTCATAGGATGATTGGTCTTACTGAGTAGATGATCTCTATCGTTTTTGGGGTCAGTGGGTCAAAGGTTCAGGTCACAGTGACCCGAACTTTGAAAATCTTTTTCACTCAATATCTTGAGATCTACATCACCCACAGTCTTCAAACGTCATAGGATGATTGGTCTTACTGAGTAGATGCTCCCTATTATTCTGTTAGTTTTTCCTTGGTAACATTGCAAGGGTCATTGTCACAATGAACTTACTCAAACAACCCCCCCTCTTGTTTAGCTTTTGCGACACGTATATCCGCAGTCTGATCTTGATTCGTGCTAATATAGTGTATTTTTAACTTTGCGACAAGTATATCTGCAGTCTGATCTTGATCCGTGCTAGTTGATATTTCTAACTTAGCGACAAGTATATCCGCAGTCTGATCTTGATCCATGCTAATATAGTGAATTCTTTACTTTGCGCCAAGTATATCCGTAGTCTGATCTTAATCCGTGCTAATAGAGTGTATTTCTAACTTAGCGACCAGTATATCCTTAGTCTATCTTGATCCATGCTAATAGAGCGTATCGACGCCCTAGTATTATAAGGTCGTAACTGGTACTTACGACCTTTTTTGACTGATACAGAATAATAATCTACAAACCTACAGCTTTTCGGCCTCTTCTTTAACTTTGCGACATAATAACAGCATGACAGGTCGTAAGTGATATTTCAATTATTGATCCATGCTAATATAGTGTATTTTTAACTTTAGCTGACAATACTGTAGTTGAAATAATTTCGTCAAGACTTCAGGCATATCTACCACTTACGACCTTGTTAGTCAAATTCCGTGGTATATTGTGGATTGACACGGAATGATGCTTGTCCTTATTAAATATAGCCATATATAATAAATATACGCCAAAGAGGGCCCCAAGTGAAAACGTTTGAATTAATTTAAAATACCGGTAGTCGGAATTACTGTAAAAGGTAGCTCAAGGAGGAGCCCACGGGGATTTGATGTTTTTTTATGTCGGAGAGTTTAAAAATGATAGCCAAAATAACGGTATATGATGGGTCACAAATGGGCACAGAGAACTACATTTGTATCATTGATTTGTCCAAAATAATCAGAATAACCTTACGTGGTAGATGAAGGATTGCCACAGAGAATTGTTGCCCCCCCCCCCATTAAAAATGATAATGTAGGTAGAACTACCACATATGGTAGGTCACGGATGGAATTAATGCCTAATTCCACCCATTATACCCCTAACCACCCCCCAAAAGTATATTAAATCATGTGTCATAGATGGGCCACAGAGATTTGAAGCTTAATTTGTGAAAAATAGTCAAAATTACATGAAATATCTCGTTATGAAACAATGACTTAATGTTTGTCCAGATTAGGTATGCCATATTAACAGTATGACATGTCACAGATGGCCACATTGAATTGATGCTTGAACTTATTCAATATAGCCATAATAACGGTATAGGTAGGCACTATAATAATATTATTATTAATAATAATAATAGTAATGCGTTATGTATCGAAGGTTACATAATTTTTCATTCAAATATTTCAAAACATAACTTTATTTTTATATGGCCTTCAAAATTAAAATAAAAACAGTTCCAAAGATCATACAAAATACATATACGCATTGTCATCAAAATCGAGTAATAGATGGCCACTTAGAATTGACCTTATTCATAAAGCCAAAAATACGGTAAGTTTAGGTCATGGATAGCAGAAAGAACTGAAGCTTGATTTTGTTAAAATGAATTCCTTACATGGAGGCCTCGGATGGACCTTTAATTATGCGAGTCTTTTTCAATTATACATGACCGTACCCATATTCATAGTATATACGGTCAAAGTTGCCACAGTAAATATAATATATGTATGATCCATGAATCACAGAGAATTGATGTTTACCTGTATTCATTATAACAATGCGATATAATGTAGATCCACAGATCGATGCTTGAACTTGTTAAAAATAACAAAATTACCTACATGGTAATAGGATTGACAGTTTGTTAATGCTTGTCCTTATTCTGTCATATTTATCGTATATGATATGTCACGGATAACTATGAAGTGAACTATGCTTATCTTTATTCATCATAGCCAAATTTACGGTTAATTATAGGTCACGGACGGCTACGTAATTGTATTCAATTTGTTCAAACTAGTCAGAACTACCTTACATATTTAAAAGGGATGGACACATTGAATTGATTCCCCCCCTTATTCAATATGTGGGCACATAATTGTCAGCTTAATTCATTCACTATGCCAGAATACCGATGGTTAATCTCAGATGACCACTGAAAATCGGCGCTTGAAATATGAATTTAACACAGATGGTATGTTACGGGCTATGCTTATCCTTATTTATTATAATAAAATTTCGGTCAATATAGTTCAATGGAAAGAATTTTGTTAAGTATTTAGAACTGCCAGGAATACCTTACATGGAGGTTCTCGGTTGGAAACAATGACTTGATCTTGTCCTCATTCAGCCACTTCCAATTTATGGTGGATGGCCCAATCAATTGATGCTTGTTTAAAATTAGCAAAATTGGCGTCCAAAGATGGCCACCATAAATTGCCATTTTAAAAAGAATTTTATGTCTAGATGTTGCAATTTTTTTTTACTGGTCTAGTGCCAAGTAACTGCATGGATAATATATCTTATATTGTCACAAAATAACAATACAACATCGACCACTTCAAGGTCAACTTCAAGGTCACTTCAATTTCTAAATACAAACAATTATGTCAGTATAGTGGTAATAAAGTGCTTAATGTGTGTCCGGACTAATTTTCACACAGATGATTCCAATATGGCTGTCATTAATGATCAATTTAGTGAAAATGCACAAACATTACGGGATAAATTATTTCACAATGAACATCACATTGATACAAATTTTACTTTGAAGTATTCTTTGTTAGGAGATTGCTGATCAAGGTACTGGAAGTGGTAATACTGATACCATTTTCTCTATCCACCTGAGAGCAACAGAGTAACATTAAATCTTTGTCCACAGAGATAACATTGCTTGATTTATATTTACAATGACTCCCTCTTTACGACGTTGGTTTTCGCACATCAGTGCTCTTTTACAACTTCTAGTAACTACTTAACAAACATTTATACAATTGTAACAATAGAAATATAGAAATCCACACTAGAAATTGCAACATAGGTGTTGTCGTTTATTGACCTAGAGGTGGGGCCGACAGGGACATTTCTCGGATTCGATGCGGTGTTTTTGGAAATAAAGTTTACCATTGTAAGTTATCCTATTTTATTGTCTTTTACAAATAATTTGTCTGAAAGATGAATAAACTGCATATCACGTACATTCTCGAAAAGCGAGATACGGCACTTTCAAATTTATGTACATAGAAAATCCTTCAAAAAAGAAGAAATTTCAACGTTTACTGAAGTAAAACTATATGTCAGCGTCTCATAAGTTCGCGTTCCGAGCCAAAATGAATGCACTTACAGTGATGTCAACCTTTCTCTCTTTTTCGTAAAAAGAATAACAGAATTATGCCATTAACAATATAGCTAGCTATGTTGCATCGGTCCTGCACCACAAAACGTCCGGTAAACTAAAAACCAGAGGGGGGATTAATGCCACTGTAGTATCTTTTTTATCTTTTTGTTTTCTTTTATTTAAATTAACTTCATTTATACATATAGAAGTCCGGTAACAACATTTCCCTACTTTTTACATGCACTGCTGGTTTCCTGAGTTTGCAAATTCTAAGACGTGATTAATTTCTCCTGCCGATAACTTTTTTTGCGATGTACTCTGGTACTTCTTCACTTAGAAACAGTTTCAGTATATTTGGCGAGTTTATGTAACTGGTGATGGTGATCTAGATCTCTTATTTGTCTCACTCTCAATTTATGCTTCCAAACGGTGCCTTCATGGTTGTCTTAATTCTACTGCTGAGTGTCTCGTGGTTGTTTTAAGAGTTCCTGATATTTCGGGTCTACGAATGTAGCTTTAACCGTATCTTGTGTGTCGTTTACGTTGCTTTCGTCTGATTCATCTCCTGATTCGTGGTCTGTAATGTCTGTTTCGGATGACACCTCGATGACTGTATTCGGTGCATCGAGTATGCTCAGACTCATGGGTGTCACGGCTTCTCCTATCTTTGGTTCATCTGTCTGAGTGCCATCGTCGACTGTTTGTGGAATGTTTCTCTGAATCATTATTTTGGGCTGTACTGGAAATATGTTTGTCTCGAAATATGCGCCGTTATCGCTTGTTTTTCGAGATAAGTAAACTTGATTTTCGTGACATGTAGTTTAATATCGCAGCATCAAAAGCGACTATTCATCTTTTAGACAAAGTATTTGTGAAAGACAATAAAAAGGAAATTATCGATAATTTCTTTGCCAAAAACACCGCATCGGTTCCGACTAGTGTCATCAATCGACCAAGAGCTGGTTAACTGGGGTGATAAGTGAGGTTGAAAACGAGTTTCGGTTTGACAATTTGGTTTTATCATATTTTATTGTAAATATTTATAAATATACATACACCATAAAGACAATTTGTTCATTCAATTGTTACATTTAGAAATTGATTTTGCCACAAGTTATACCAACACAATGAACGGCCCGTTCCAAATGAAGTAATATTCAGTGTGAAACTAAGTGGCAAATATATGTATGCAAATACTATGCTCTCAGATTTCTTAGAATTGAACAACGGGATTAAATAAACAAGTTTAAAATATACAAAAAATATGTTACAACCAAACATCAAGATAGTTTACAGAAAAAAGGGAGATAATTCACACAAAAAATTATGCTGCCACGCGTAGATAAATATAATTAATATGGTATTACTTCGGCTAAATGTTATATGTTAGATACAAGTTCCTCTAGCTGGACGTTGGACACTGGTATACTTGGGTTGTGCACATAGGTGCTTCTTGGTATGCCGGGCTAAGGTTACCAGTTGGCCGTAAGAATCTAGTAGATATGTAGACAACTGTTGTACTCACGTACATATCTAGAGTTCTGATACTCGACAGTAGGATGGCTTGTCTCACTGTGGCACGGACGGACGGACGGACAAAGAGTGATCACAAAAGACGATCAGTCTTTTTAGTATTTACATCAACTTTATAACCCCATATATGCTATACATGGTTCAGCAGAATGACAATCTGCATTGTCCTAACAATAACCTTGAAGCATCAGGTATTTAACTATGTGAGTAGAATTCTTGTACACAAATAAAAGGTAACGGTCTTACTCAATGTTGAAGTATTTATTCAACAAAATCGCACGAAAAAATAGACGATGCTATCACGAAGCAACCAGCAGAGTAAAATACGCGAACTGTCAGGTACCCCAACAATGCAAAATTCTAAAGAGGTTTTACATATAAACTTAGACTGGCCAAAAATCTATTAAAGTGAAATATGGCTTTTGAATTACTTGAAATATCTTGAGACGAATAATCATAGCTTAAAACGTTGCTATCTAGCCTATTAGCCAAAAATAATATGCACACCGTTTAGATATTGCTGTATCTTAAAAGTGTATTTCAACAAGTTTTGTTGAATTTAAATTCGAACAATAACGGGTGCTAAAACTGAAGCTTCCCCGTTTGAGTTACAACAGGGGCGTATATACTAATCGGCGTTTTCACAGTTCACAGTGTGCATCACTGGTGCATTTGTGCGACTTCACGGCTGCACTGAATGACCGGTGAAATTCACGTCGTGAAAGCTCCACAGAAAAAAGAGTGCAATTCACCTCACTCACTGTGGAAACAAGTACCCGCAGTCTAAACACTAATAAATACTAGGCTTAAATGTTATAAACGTTATAAATACACAAAAATGACAATAAGTACCTCGAATTTACGATTACGGGAAGTAAGATGAGTGGCCATTTTCAGCTACGTCCGAAAGCTAAACTTTAAAGTAAACACAGAGGCTGCACAGTAGCTTAAGTCGACTAATCACTGTGAAAATCAACATGACCGACAACTACTTGACGGCATGTACTCTCGGATAAAATAGAGTAAATACGAAGATTAGTCATGGAAATATGGTTATCTGACATATACATGTAGTAGTGAATTATTACACAGCATTTTGTTTTAAAGTGAATTTGACACTACGACTAACATTTACATTTAAGTGTTTGAAACGCAACAGAAATATTTATTGACATGTCGTGGAAACTGATTGCATTAACAAAGTTCTTTCGTGGAAAACACAGGCAAATTAACATGAATCCCGTCATAGGGGAAAATACTGGCACAATTATTTAAAGCTGACAAGGGCAACAGCCATCTATATGTGGTGTCGCCAATAAAAACCTGCAACACAAACCGAAAGTAGCCAAAGATTGACAGGGTATTATATTACCAGTTCTACATGTCAAAACTCTTGTGCAAAAAATATATTTTGTTTTTACATAAGACATAATAAATGAACACATTTACAATAAATGTATATAGAGAAAGACAACTGCGCTTTTATGAACTTAAAATTCTGTCATACATATCCACGCGCATACATGCGATATCAGTAACTTTAGAATACTTCCAGAAGTCTTAATGCAGAGTATGCGTTTAAATTTCAACTTAGTAATTCAGTCGCCGCCTTAAAACAATACCAACAACGGAAACGAACATCAACACTGTGGTAAGTCGAAACAAGTTTCAGAACCTTACAAGACAAATTACAAATATAAAGATTGTACATGTTACGCGACAATGACTTCGTAAGTAAATGTTTTTTTCGTGAATAAATCGTTACAACGAATTTGAATTTAACTAGATCCGCCTCAGAACACACAAGACCAGTACATAATAATTGCAAAAATACTTTCTTTAGCTTTGGATATTCAAATTGCAAAGATGTACATTTATTGATCTATAACTTCATAATTTTCTATTATACCTTTTCTTGGTGACGACGGACTTCAGCACCCTGTCATTCTCCTTTTCATCCTCCTCCCAAGATCTCTTGGAAGTGGTGGATGAAGCTGTGGATAACTCGATCCGCCTTCCTTGTCTGCGTAGTTCTGAAGAAATGATACGATCGGCGTTTCGCAACTTACTCGTCATTTCATCTACCATAATCTCCAGTAACCTTTGCAAGTTTTATGTGGCTCTGACCGATTTTTCAATGGCAAAGGTTGTCTTCCCCTTTTGGAAACTCCACGGATTTCGCGACGTGGCCTAGTGCAGAGGCAACCTGACTACCATCGGGATTTCTAGGTACCGACGGCTGGCATTTCTTGTCGGAACTTTGTGTCTCCATCTTGGTTGCAGGCACCGGATTTAACGCTGGTGCTTTTCCAAGTAACTGCGGCATTAAATTCTCAATAAGGTCTTCGTCCCCCCGTATCTCTGCCATGCGAAGCCCTGAGGAGCACACAGAGCGAGCAATGATGCTTGGGGTGTCAAGCAGGACCACACTAATTTGAAGATCTGGAGCGCTGGAGGTTGGAACGCCGATATCGATGGAAGTGGTGTCGTCTGATAACCGAAACTGGTTTTCTCCGTCCCCGACGGTGCGCTGGTGGTTAAGGAAAGTTGGCCAATTGGAGCTTGGGCACTACACGTCGTTGCCGTCAAGAAATCTTCCAAAGGGTCAGGCCCGCATAATTAGGCATGGCTGGATCGTATGGCGGCACTGACGGAATCATAGGGCTGCAACCATGGTCTCCCCCGGAGCCTTTTTCATGAGAACTTGCACAACCGCAGGTCGAGGCGAAAGCAGTGAAGCCATAACCGATGGTGGCAAACTAACTTTGAAAACACCCTGATCCGCCTGTGTCAACTGCGGTGGGTTCAACAGTGCCGTACTCTCTCCAACCGGGTTTTCAGGTCTAGATAACATACGTACCGCCTGGTCCTTTAACATGGCTGCCCTTTAATCCACACCCTCACTGATTACCTTGGGGTTTGGATTCTGTACAAGGATCTGGGTTACTGACAGTATTAACTCACAGCGGCACATAAAACCGGAAAATGGCGACTTCGAGAGTTGTAGGAAGTCCAAAATTTCAACAGCAAAATTTTCAACGATATACATGAACTTCGGCGATACCAAGTGAGCTTGCTTGTTAACTGCGCATCGTTCACGGGGAGATCAACTGAATTGGGAATTCTACAGTTTAAATGAGAAAGGAAACTTATGTCAATGCTTAAATCTATATTGACATCTAAAAACTCACTGCTGGGCTTTAGCACGTTTTGCAACTCGGTTTTCCTACTAGTATTTGAGTACATTATTTCGGCTTTGTGTATCAAAACACTGTGGCCATTAATTCACATCAATCTGAACAACAAAATTCAATCGTGAACGTTTCTTAATAACAACAAAAAGACCACCAAATGTTTCTCAAGTATTGACGTTAAGGCGTTAATCCAACTCTTCTACTTTCATGCAACATCTAGACAAGATCACCAGGGTGATAACTGACAAATGACAGTTTTGTATCGTAAACCTCTTTAGTACGCTTGACATTTGCCTTCATATACGTGCGCGCCACTTCATGCATTCGCTCTCAAGTGAGTTCAATATGTGACGAGAAAGATGAGACATTAATGGCTTGTGGCATTCCGTATATAAGGTCAGCAGGGAGTCTCACATCACGCCCTACTCACATCTTGTTTGGTGTGGCCTCATTTGGGGAGGAGCGGTATGAACCTGCTACACAACCTAAGTTTCTGTCCCATTCGTCTTAGTTAACTAGATAGGCTCTTAAATTTTTTATAAGAGTCTTATTATAATACATTTGTATTCAACTTGACCATTTTCTTTCTAGGTTTCTAGGGCTTAGCCTACTTTTTTAACTTGGAAAAGAGCATTTAGTTCTCTAAAATCATACTTTCGAATGTTGCCCCTAATTCACTATGAATTGTGAGGGGTTCTCCCCAACGAGCTATAAATTAATTGGCTATTTTTAGGCGCACTCCTCTGTGTGTTGATTAAGGGCGGCCAGAACTTTAACATGTTTGGTAAAGTGATCCGTTAGAGCCAGCATTTATCTATTACCATTAGCGGTAAGTGGGAGCGGACCTTTGACAACTTGATCGTTTTCTTTCTAGGTTTCTAGGGCTTGGCCTACTTTTTTAACTTGGAAAAGAGCATTTAGTTCTCTGAAATCATACTTTCGAATTTTTGCCCCTAATTAACTATGAATTGTGAGGGGTTCTCCCCAACGAGCTATAAATTAATTGACTATTTTTAGGCGCACTCCTCTGTGTGTTGATTACGGACGGCCAGAACTTTAACATGTTTGGTAAAGTGATCCGTTAGAACCAGCATGTATCTATTACCATTAGCGGTAAGTGGGAGCGGACCAAGGGAATTTATCGCTAAAGTATCCCAGGGTGCGCCACTTCGGATGTGACTTATTGGAGCCCTTGGCCTCTTCTGTTGCATTTTCTTATTCAGCTTCGCATGTGTCACAGGATTTAACATGTAGGTTTACATCATCTTTCAGACCGTACCAAAAGAACTTTTGTTTGATTCTTTTTCTTGTTTTCTTTGTACCTAAATGTCTAGCCGACATGATATTATGCATTTGACATAAAATTTCATTCTTTAGGCTCCTCGATATGATAACCTGTGTGTAATGGTCAGTTTCGTTTTCTTTGATAAACCTTCTACAAAGGACATTGTTCTCCAAAAACAGTGTATCCCATAGTAACCAACATTGTCTGAGTAGGACTTGTTCAGTTAACCCCTACAGCAGTTGGTTTAACACCATCCAACTTTGCTAGTACTATCGGTAGTATGTCGGTTTCAACATTTTGCAGAATAGACATTTCTTGTGGCGAGTACATATCAAGCCACGATGTAACCATTTTCAGTATCAGCCTTACTCGTCTGCCTGGCTACGACTGTGGTTTCAGCACCTACTCCGCTCGGAAGTGCAGTCATAATTGTTGGTGAACAAGTCGCTTCCCATTTCGTCTGCCCTTCTGCGATACTTTTTACAGGAGCCACACTAGCGCGGCTCTGTCATGTCCACCTCATGGCAGCTGCAGTCTTAAGGCTGCTTGCACCTTGACATGGCTACCCCAGAACATGTTCCAGTGCAAGCTGGACTTTGTTCCAAGGTTTCAGCTTGGGGAAGAAACTGAAATGCTAAATATATTTCCATAGACTCACCTAATAAGGTTTTTCGCAAGCACAACTACCCAAACTCTCAGCGCCTGCTAAAATGCATTTTATTTTACAGAATCATCCTATTCCCAACATAAAAACAGCAAAATTTATGCATATTATCCAATACTTTCTGCTGAAGGACGCCGCCCAAACTTTCGGGTCATTTTACTGGTCACCGACCAAAAATGTCAGTATTTTCAAATGCCAAATATTTCAGCTGTAATTTATATCCAGATTTTTCCCTCCCCATTTCATTCAGGATCTATCAGCCAGAGATTATTTTAAAAGAACTACATGTACTAGTATTCCCGTATGCATCCACTTATTTTCAGTCAATCAGCAACCAGATACAGTGTAGGTCCGCAAGTTCCTAGACAAAATAACCCGAATCCGGTTTTCACTTATTCAGCATATTTACTTATTTGACAAGATGTCACATCAGTGACGACAAGAGTTAAGTCGTAGAGTAATGTCCCTTAATACCTAAGCATCTTTGCGGGCAATTAAGAAATCTTAGGTGGTGAAAAACGATATTCACTCTGAAACCACTTGGCCAATATTGATAAAACTTGCTAGAGATGTTCCTTGCATGAAGCTCGATCGTATGCGTTGAAAGAATTTCATTCCACCTAGAACTTTGGTTGCTATGGCAACAAATAGGAAAAACTTTTAAAATCGTCTTCTCTGAAACGACAAGGCCTATATCTTTTAATATTTGGCATATAGCATTGACTTGATGATCTCTATCAAGATTGTTCAAATTCTGACCTCGGAAACAAAATTGATCCCCTCCCCAGGAAGTCACTTGCCTTTATATTGGTTTCTATAGGTAATTTAAAGTTGCTTTCCAAAGACAGCCTGGCTTAGCTAAAAATGGGGTATATAATGCTGTTTAGGGAATCTGCGTAATTTTGGTACGTGGCGTTCCCTGGTCAATATTTGCTACCCGGTGTTTTTGTTTTACTGTTGGATATATAGTAAAATATTTTAAATATTCTTCTTAAACCACTAAACCACAAGGCCTAGAGCTTATATAAAGATGTATATAGTATAATGTTTAGTGAACCTCTACCAGGTTTCGTCGAATCATGTCCCCAGGGATCAATATTTGACCACAGCCCCAGGGGGTCAATTGTTATACAAAGAAAATACTGTATAGTAAAATTTTTTCCAAAACTACAAACTGACCATGTCCTCGATGGGGGTTGGGGAGACCGCATGTTCATTAGAGTCGGTTTATAGATGTGTATAGAAAACATTGCTTTAATGGACCTATACCATAGCGATTTCTCCAAAATACCAGTGTCTCCCAGGGAGCAACAATTGACTACTTAGCAACCAGTGTCTTAGTTGATAAACAAATGAATCTTTAAACAATACTTTCCTAGCCACAGCTAAATTCCCCAGCAGACCGAAATTTCTCCTAGAATATGCCTTGGCAAAATTTACCATTATCTTCAACTAGTCTTCATACAAGGAATTGTTAACAAAAAACGTGTCTTGTGGGTATAAAGGCCACGTCTCGATGGGGCAATCGGAATGTTACTTCCGTAGTGTCCATGTAAGTTTCCTACATCAGCAATTTTCCAACGAATTCCTAGTGGCTTACATTTAGTGACAAGTGACTTCCTTTAGCAACCACTGACTTCCCGTATAAACAAATGACTTCCTCAGCAACAATCGACTTTCCTTAGCCAACCAATGATTCCCTCAGAAAGGAACTGGTAGTAGGTGAGCCACATAGGCCACCAAGGCCGTCTTGTTAAAGTGACATTATACGCATTTTTTTAATAAAAACCAGCTGAATATGGTGTGTGTACAAAAGTTAGAGCAAGTAATAGTCTTAACACAATACACCAAACTTCTTCACGCACCAGTATGAATAATATGTCCAAAATTGATTTTCTATTTGGCTGGGAGAATCAATTTAAAAAGAACACCCGCATGCCAGTGTTTCCCTTAGCCACCGACGAATATAACACGACACATTCAACTATCATTTTACAGTCGACTTTTTTATATCAAACCACCAACTTCCCAAATACTAATGCGGCATAATCATTAACTTAACACATTTAAATGCAACAACCAGTAATTCCTTTAGATATATAACTGTAACCAGTAATACACTATGTGCAGTAAGATGCGCATAATGTCTGTTTAAATAAAGTTGATATCTCAACAACCAAAATAAATACTTCTTTGAAACCTTACAATGTTATCTTCTGCTGTAAGGAGCATGACACTGAGCAATGATTGATAACACTCAACCGTCTTCTGAAAACTTGTCTCTCTTTTTGGAGAAGGAACTTATGGAAAAAAGTTGCAATCTCAACAAGTAATAAAAACACCTGTCTGTACGTTCATTAGTTAAGATGTTGTAAGAAGAATTGATACATGTTACAAGTACCTGTCTGGTGACAAAAAAATAACGGTTTTCTGACAATTGTATTTCATAGAAATGTTTTTAATTTTACCATCAAAGTGAGGCAAATACTTTCGCATGCTATCAAGAGAATGTTTCTATCAAGTCTCTTTTATCATAGATGTCCTTGTAAGTGTTAATATTTAACCTAGTGTTCTAAACTTTTCAGGACAACTCATGTCCATCATTTCAAGTAGTATTTAAAGCTTTAGAGTATCTGGAGTTATATCTAAGCTTAAACTATCCTAGTGTTATTTGAAGTTCACTAACTATTTTCTAAGAGGTAGGTAACGACCAATCACAGGATGGACCCTGCAAGGGCAAGTGCCTTGGACACGTCATTACTTTCACATCGTCAAATTTTACACTATATTTCATATAAAAACACAAAATTTCAATATCATCTGTAGATGATAATTTCAATGATATTTTTATGATATACATTGTAAAGAGTTGCTGACTTTCAAGTTTACAAATACATAACAACTTTTTGTATCAAAACATGGTTCAAGCACAGTTCAAGAATTCACTGTACTTCTGTTGTAGTCGTTTCACTTCCTAACCGCTATCTCTTCCCCGTCCCGCTGTTAATTTTAACATCTGTGTGCTGTAATTAGGCGGAGGGATATAGTTTTTGTGTTGTCCGCCCGTCCGTCCGAAGAGACAAGTAAGCAACCAATGGATATAATTTTATGAAGCTTAAAATAAGTATAGATCAAAATAATGCGGTGATGCACGCGTACTTTTTGTAAGTTTCCTTTTCCTGAAAAAGTTTGTCAGAATTTGATTATGTTTGGTACAAGTAATCAACTTAATAGTCTCTCACAACATAAGTTATGGTCCTTCACAGTTTTCTAGTATATTTTATGTAGAATATTAAAATCCCTTTTATTTGAAATCAACTGTCAGAGTTATTAACTGTATGTAGTATAAAATAATCATCTAATAGGTTTTATTGAATTTCACAAAATTGTTACAATCCATTTAAAAATGAGGCCCCTAGTCGGATGGGCCTGCTTTCGTTATACTAGTATCCTATATAGAGACTGAACTTATAACAGTAGTCAGAATTTTGTGGGGTGTGATAACATAAACAATTTTATGGTCCCTAACCAAATCTGCTTTAAAAACTGATTTTCTTTTCAGAAATGATGCCCCAATGCGGTAAGACTACTTTTCATATTAATAAAAACTTTAAAATTATTTTTATTTGAAATTAATTGGCTAAATTCTATTTCATTTCACACAGATAATCAACTTATAAGTAGATCTCTATACCAATATATCAACAAGAAAACCAGATGGTCGCTTAAAATGAGACCCCCAGTGGAGTGAGCCATCTCCCACATATATAATGTATAGAAATGATAAAATGGTGATCAAAATGTTGTTTAATCTTTCCAAATTACTGATCTTATGGCTCTTATTCAAATCTACGAAAGAAAATTCATCAGTAAACAATAAACTTATGTCCACTGAAATAAGAGCCCTGTAGGCGTTAGGACTGTTTTACAAAAAACATTCTGTTCTTCCAACTAATCTACAAAAAAAACTTCAAAGTCTTTCAATCCTGTCACTATAACTTTATCTCTTCATAAATGTTTTCCTATGAGGTTGGACTTCTTGCGACTTTAATTTTTGGCAACGTCAGTCGTTAAATACAAAACGTAAGAATGCTCTAGCAGGAGGATTTTTGAAGGCTAACATTTGTTTTAAGATTGATTTACCTCCGTGCAATAGTTATAACTGTGTTATTGCTTAGGCTTAAACCACAAATAACTGCGGAAAAATATATAGGTATGTGAGTCACACTCTCATAGTCAATCTATTTGTCATGTATTGTATCGTATCTACGCTTCAGAGACAGAGTAATATAAATGGAACTTCCAAAACATAGATCTGTGATTCCTGGTGGGTATCCCAGTCAATTTTGCCAGTGGAATTCCCAGTGGGTAGGATGCCGACGAATTTTCCCGAGCACTCATCCTTGTGGGAGTCCAAGTCACATTCCAGTAAAATCCAGACTTATCTGAAAAAAACAAAAACTTTTTTTTAATTCACGTATGAGATTGAAAAATATATTGTGGAAAATTATAAGTCGAATAAAATGAATGCGAAGCATGTCTACTTTTTCTAGATTTAAGAAAACATTTACTATTTACCATGGAAACACACCTGTTATCTAGATCTACACATTAGATTTGTATAATATGTGTCTACAACTTGAAAGTGGCAGGCATAGAGCTACACTTGAGAAGGTCGGCATCATATATATACATATACTCAGTTGCAATAGAAAGTGTACACGTTTTTGTTTTTAATACCTCTATTTTGATAAAACATATCGGTATCAAATTTCGAACACTACCTGTATATACCATTTGCTATCAAATGAATGTTCTGTCAATCAATGCAAATGAAACTGAGCATACATTGCTCTCAATTTTGATACTAAACATTTAAATATTTCTGTTAAAAATGATACATAAAATTAACGAAAACCTAAGTGCACACTTTCTTTTGCAACACGGTATAGGAGGCCTACTATGTAACACCGAAGACATTGAAGATGCATTTCATTTCCTACTTAAATACCCGATGTATAAAGTTATTAAAAAGTTACTCATATCGTCATATATTGTACTTGGCGAACAAACTGTATTGCTATTAAACAGTAAAAAGAAAAAGCAATGTGGCAACTATTTTTAGGGCGATTTTATACGTCAAGTAAGCGAAGCGTTCTCACTTTATAAATTTCGATAATTTTATAAATTAAATGTTATTACTTAAACCATTCCGTTTAATAGTACTTTAATCAATATGGTACACGTACACAGACCTGCAGTCTAACAGATAAGCCTGCAGACTTGCACGGATCTGTGCAAGAGGAAAAAATCACCCCGCAGTTATATCTCAGCAGGTATCCTAATATTAGTGACCCCTTGACCAATTTATCAGACAAAAAATGGCAGTAGTAATTTATAGCATCTAGAATATGAAACACATAAAGGTTGCACACAAATTATTGAGAATTTGTTGAGGACGGTTTATCATTACATTGATACTCTACTTTTTCTTTACTGTCTTGTTTATAGAATATAATATATACACAAAGTTCAACTAGATTAACAAAATAGATAAAAACAAAACATTCACCAACAGCTTTTAAGGTTATTGTTGTTGCTTTTTAAAATGAGTGTATTTTGTCTGCCTTTCATTTGTAATTTTTGATAGCAGGCACCAGCTAGACAATTAAGGTGCAAAATTAACCACAGCAAAGTGTATATTAGGCACACAATTATTATATGTTTTGAATTAAAAATAATTATTAAATGCTCTTCTTTTTTTATATTAAATACAGATATGCTTAAATTTCAGACAGATTTGCATTTAAATGCTTTTACAATTGCAATACAAATAGTTATCTGGAATTCTCCTCTATATATTGTCCAAACCTAAAACAAAAATTAAAAATGTCTGTTCTATGTGCTGCCACATTTAAGACTTTTACATTTGTCACTGAATTCTTTACAAAAGTTGTGACAACATACAAAATGTATATGCTGACATCTAAGACATTTACAATCAGCCAGTTAAAATAAAATGTATATGTATTTGTCTTTTGTTCTATAATTAATTTTCATTGAAGCAAAACTTATATGTAAATATATATGTCTCATAGACAATGAGATTTTCGCCAATATACAGTCTATATACAAAACAGATTAACAATTTTCAGCTTAAACTTTTGAAATATTTAATTTAAATGTACTTTGTAAATAAACTAGATTCAAAACAGACGGATCAACTTACTATATTGAATCTATTTTTCACAAACATCAAATTGAATATAAAACAGGCTTCATTTTCTGTCTTGTAAGGAAAACACATACCTGTTGTTACCCAATTATGTGAAAATTAATTGCTTCATAATTTCTTGTAGTCTCTGGTAGTTAAAGGAACGTGAAAAATATTAAAATACAACGCAATAGACACCTTTCTCTGACCATAGTGTAAAGGATGTTGATATCTTAAAAAGTAAGTCATGCTTGTAGTTTCAAGTATGAAATACATGTGAAAGAACAAAAATATCCTATGGTCAAACTGACCAGCAGTAATAAACCATTTGCCAGGAAACCATGCGAGGTGTTCTGTTTTCTGATTTTATGCTCTCACGGTTTTATCCCCGCAGCCTGTACTTGTACATTATTTTTGTTGCTGATATGCATCAATTTTGCATGTCATTGTAAAGCTGATAAAGGTGCGCCACGATCTGTTTAGGTGAAATAAAAAGCGCCACAGGTGCTTCGGTGTTATATGGCGTTATAGTGTTACTGGGTTGACACCAAAAGCGCAGCCACGAGTGAAAATTACCAATTTCGGTGTTCACGAGTGAAATCGTGTTAACATTTTTTTCTGTTCATATTCTGTTAAAAACTGTACTCGGGTCTGTTTCAGTAAAATGTCGATACATTTGTAATGGTAAACCATCGAAAAACATTATTAATAAAACCATTCAATAAATTAAACAAGTGCCCCTTAAGTTATAGAGACATGATTTTAAAGTATTTGGTGGAGTGTTGGACAATGCTTCATAATAAATACGTATTGCTAAGTTATTAGCCTAGTCTCCAGGCCCTAAATATCTCTTTTACTTATTACTACCTCATCGTTTTAACATAGAGCCAGTCTACTACCCAGCGCTGATTTTTAAAATTGCCCCAGTATGTAAAAGAAAATCATATAAAACACATTGGAAATAGCGCATGCAATATAGTAGAAATAAAAACATAAATCATATCAGACTATCAGCTAGTCTACCAAGTTGAGTAACTTCCACTCAAAGTTCTCTCTACTTTCATCACTTTGTTACATGAGAAACGTTGCGTGAGGTGATCATCTATTCTTAGAAAAGCGGAATAACCAAAGTAAAAAGCTGATGACATCACAAAAAAACCTCATCGCAGCGACCTTAGGATCTCTGTATAAAAACTCCCCGCTAACTTACAATTCAGACAACTTGAATACAGCTTCTGAGGAAACAATGTGAGTAGTATTTACCTGGCACCTATTTATCGGCATTGCCATAGTGTTATTTACTGAAAAGATTTGAAGTTTTCAATCCGAGTTAGGTATAATTACTTACCGTAGCATAGCGGCTATATTACAGGGAAATATTACTTAATAGATGTGCACTGGGTTTAAGCTGAATGTCTTGTTTTCACATGTTTTCAGAGGCTTTATATTTACTAAACAAAATACGAAACTTCCGCTAAGTTTGCTTGAACATGTATAGCTGGATGAAAACTAATCGGTGGTATATACATAGTAATGAAATACTGTGTTATATCAGTGAAATATAGAATGATGATATAGATATCATATCAGTTACAGTGTGGGTGATATAGGTCTGCCGGAACTATTTTTTTTCAGTGATGCATATGCATATTTTAGCTTTTGTTTTACTAGTAATAGCATAATAAAATTGTTTGTTTTGGGTGGTTATGGAGTATATCTCAACTCAAAGTGATACAATTTCCACATTTTAACTCGCACTTCGCGATCACTTGTCGATGAGATATATTTCATATCCACTCAAAACAAACAAATATCCTCTATATATATGCGTTTAAAGAGTGTTCCATGATGCACCGTTTGGTTCAAAATGAAGACCAAGGGTTAACAGAAATTGGGGGAAATTTTAACCAAGTGAGGTATGAGTTAAAACAAAAGTAACACTTAATAACGGGGTATAACCACCTCTTGAGTTAACCACTGCAGTGCATCGCCGGCGCATAGAATTTACTCATGAAAGTGTAATTTCTGCCTGTGGAATATTGTTCGATTCCTTATGAGCGCTAGACGAAATTCATTGACGTTAGCAGGTGGGTCGGGACAACGCCTCACTCGCCTGTCCAGAATATCCCATACGTGCTCGATTTGGTTGACTTTAGGGTCAGTCATCAATGAAATCAGTGTTATTTGTTATAAGAACATTTATAGTGTCTCTAGCTGTATGAGATGTGGCATTATCATGCTGAAAAATCAAGATGTTGGCGTTGTTATGGAACAGAAGAATGACGTGATAAGCGAGAATGTCACTGCGGTAACGTTGAGCTTTTAAATTGTCATTAATGACGACTAGGGGTGAAAGATAACCAAAGCCAAAACCATGACAGAACCCCACCCCCGAAACGATCACAACAGTCAGCATAGCGTTCATTTCTCCTACGGTAGACGCGCACCCTGCCATCATCACGACGTAAACAAAACTTGGATTCATCCGAAAAAAAAGAACGGCATTTCAGCGCTCTCGTGTCCAATGAGTTTGTACACGTGCCCAATAAAGACGATTTGCACGATGACGTTGTATTAAAACGACGTCGAATCCCGCGGACGATTACAAACAGTTTGCTCACTAATTCGGTTATAATGAAGCCCATGTTTGTAAGCAGCAATAGCAGTGGCAGTTTATATGACATAACGGTCTTGACCGGTGCGTCCTGTCGTTCGAAATCGTGCGCAAAGATTTCGTATCGCTCGGCTAGAACTCCCTACATGTCTTGCAACGTCTTCTGTCGACATGCCAGCGTCAAGTATGCCATGGTTATCGCACGTTCGCGTAAATAAATGAGTATTCTTGGCATACTCAAAATGCTACAATGTGAAAAATGTTGAGTTTTTTTTTACAAATTTTGAAACGTTTTCGTTCACTTGACAACAATGTCAGTAAGACAAGTAAATCAAATTGACCGAATACCACACGTGACATGTTGAACATTTCATGCACTTGCAATTCCAAACTCCTCACATCGATTTGATTTGGTGAGCTTTGCTCTCAGCTCCTTGGGTGGGCTTTCCCTTCACAAGATACCACGTGATGATGAGAAATGTCACGTGACAGCTTGTAAACAATACTATTTAAATCTTCATTTTGAATTAAATTTTTATATTTGACATCTTGACTGTTGAATATTTTATAGATTAACCTTACTGCAAAAACAGTAGTAAACACTTGCGCTTAAATTCAAATTTCTACTTTTTTTAAATTTATTAAAACCTTGTTAAAACTGTTTCGTGACACTGTATACTGTAAGGGGAAGTAACCGCTGCGGGAAGTTTTGTGCAAATCGAGTTTCACGTTGTCGACCTTTAAATGTGCTAAAATTCATGAGTAGATAAAACAGGTCAAAGATGGTCAATGCTTATTATCTTTACACAAGGATTTCTTTAACACAACAAACATATGTGTACAAACCGGAAGTTTCATATTTTGTTCTGTGTATGTTATTGAAAAAGACATAGTTTTCTGTACTTGAATATTAGTGTCAGCAAAAAAACGAAAACAAAGAGAGGAAAAGAAAATAGGTATGATTTTATGTTTGATATTAAAATCTACTCGACGAAACACCCCATCAAATGGTAGATTCTACCCAGTAGGTAGCACAGGTACTTGACGTAAGACTAATACCCCAGTCCTCTACTACAACCTGCAGACTCGCTGATACAAGTCTCAAACATTTTTGAAAAACAAATTCATATGTTATGTAGATCTAGTATATAAAGGTATTTGACTCGACGAGTAGGAAAAATACTCCAGTCTGCTCATCGCTTCTAATTTCGTCAATTTTCAGCCGATTTAACCAAAACAGGTGTCAACAGACGCAGAAATGATTATGTTTCCAAAGCATATATATTTCCTACCATATCACTTGATATATGGTTTCAATAATAAAAGTGAGTATTTCACAAATACGTAACTCCGCCGAGTCGCTACCGACACAAACAATCGCTCGGTTCGAAGAGAAAGTATCCTAACGTTACCTTTATGGGACACGTAAGGGGTCATGTACTAAGATTGTCCAAGTCATACTCCTTGATTATTGGCCCCGTCCCGTACCGCCCCGTGTTAACTTGACCTGTCGATCTACGTTTTTAGCTACAGTAATGAAATTTGAACTACATGTTTATGTATAGTTTGCATCCAAATGTCAATTTTGACCTTGATTGACTTTGACCTTGACCTCTTCTGTTTTAAAGCCACATCAATGAAATGTGTACAATATAATTATTCAGTTTTTCTGCAACATTGGCTGACCTTGACATTGACCGATATAGAAAATCTACTTTATTTGTTTTTGAAACTACAACAATGGAATTTTAACTCTTTGTACAGTTTTGTATGCAGATTTCAACTTTGACCCTGACTGACATACTTTCTATTTTAATGCAACATCAATACAATTTTGACCATGTATACAGTTCTGAAAGAAGATTTCAACTTTGACCTTTGCCGACATTTTCCTTGACCGTTGGCCTAGTTTTTGTTTTTATAACTAGAGAGATAAAATTTGGATTATTTATTTCTTTTTCCAAACTAATTTCCAAAGTTCTTCTTACTGACCTCGATTATGACCTTCTTACCTACCCTTTCTATTGAAAGTGCAGTGATAGCCAGGTGAGAGATATAGCGTCATCAGGGCCCTCTTATTTGGAATATATGTAACTTGTAATTTGAGAGGCTTTTTTCAGACTTTTTCAGTTGTGACTTATCAAGTAAAACTCGCATCATGTGCTTTTTCAATTGAAGAATAAAAGTTAAGTAAGAGAATCTGATTTTAGACATAACGTGCTCGTTTTCTAATGAAATAATATCCGTTCCAGCGATGTTCATCGTCCAATAAACAATACTTATAATTTGGAATTATGATACGCAGTAATTATAACAACGCTGAAAAGGATGATATTTCAATTCTTACATGACCAAGTATTACAAAGGGTAAATAAATGTAAAGCGTTATTTTCTATGAGGATGTATTTTAAAATAATTTTTTTGGCACAAAATGGTGTCATTTTGATAGCATATCGGTTCTCCTGTTGTTTGTGGCATAACAAAACATAATTTTTCTATTTGTATATACAGAGACAAAGTCGTGAGTCATGATAGCAAAGGAGGAAAATCAGTCACCCGTGATAACATAATAAACCACCCAGTGGTTTTAATATAGATTACGTAAATGCAGATGATATAAATTATTTCCAGATCATTGGTGAGAAAGCAAAAAAGCAAAAGGAGGTTAGGACTTCACGAGAACTATACAAGAACTACACAAGCCCAAACCGTATCACACACCTGGACGGAAGAAATACAGTTAGTATTTTTTTTAATTATTTAAGGTATTTCACATTGATTTTTACTGTTTACAAAAAGCAGGGTCCCGGTCGGGCTTGGGATATTTATATACATGTACCTTTTTCTTTAAACCCGATGGCGAAAAAGTAGATTTTGGTTAAGATATAATGTCTTGCTAAAAGGTCATTGACCTATCGGCAATAGGTCCTAGAATAAGATCTAGTTATGAATTTATCGTTTTCTATGAAAATATAAAATAAGTTTGACTAAATTCTTTGGACAGATTTGTTTTACGAAAAAAGACATTTTATCGAACGCATGTTACTGTACCAGTATGAGGCTGTTGCCTCCGTGTTCAGGCAGATGTAACGCGGACGAAACAAAAACACTTTTCTCTTTTCTGGTATTGCTAGTCAGTCAGTCGATCCACATTAAACATTATACGAACGCTAACTGTATAGGGCATTGTTGGACTTTGAAATAACTTGAGACAAATGTTCAGCGCGCATTTCCCATAGTTTTATTTATTCACTTCATACTTAAGAAAGTGTATTACCCTTCCAGGAAGTTTCAAGTCGTTTTATTGGCCAATGATCCGTAAAAAGAAATTGATATTAAATATCTTGGCATACCCCGTCATTGTATCCCACGGCAAAATGGTCGAAAAGTTTAGGGTACGCAATAACGGTACTCGTTGTGTGCAAAATTAATTGGCCTACATCACACTGTATCGGCAAAACGCAACGGCTCCAATTTAACGATGCTGCCCTGACTAGCGTAACGACAAGGCTCCAACTAAACATGGCCGATTTCATAAACAAAACGCACGTCGTGTATTTGTTATAGTTATTCGCAAATTCTGATGAAATGAATACTCTTACGGAAATAAAACAAACTTCCCTGTCACCCATATATTTGTGAATCATTAATTCTGTGTCATATACTAAATTTCGCCCTATGCACATTTCGACCCGCGCTTTAGGTAAGGTTCGGCGTAAATCACTAGTCAAAAGTTGTTTTTAGGGGAGTTAATCTATAGCCCCCAGGCCTTCATCGCTCACAGCGCTTTGATTTCTCGATGTGTTTGCTCGCCATCAGTGTTTTATCCTAAACACCTTAACTTCGCTAATTTTGTGCAAAATCCATGCATTTTGGTCTGTTTTCGCACTGTTTACCGTTGAGTCGTCAGCATTCAACTTGCATTACTTTCACACGGGTGTCTGAAAAAGCGAGCTAGTCATGCGGAAGGTGTGGGCATTCCGTAGTATTCATTTCATTCGATTTGCGAATATTTATAAAAATGCACATTCTGTTATACTCACGTATGTTCCGTAATAGCCATAAAATATGCTTAAACTAAGTCGTAGGATTTACAGACAATCAATGACATTGTATGTAGTCCGATTTCAGAACAGCCTAAAAGACAAAACTTCAGAAGAACTGGAGCCAAGCGATTTCGTTGCAGGAATACATCATACCATTTGCATGTTTATCCAACAAGTGTATAATAACTCTCTGTCTTCTTATATTTTAAGCATGGGCAATCAACCGGGCAATCAACATAATACCCACGTTAGCAACGGGCTTGATACCGAAGCTATAGTTGCCGTGACCCATCCAGGAGGCCGTAGCGATTTTCTCCACATCGCGCCCGGGAGTACAAGAAACATACCAACAAATCACGGAACTGTTACAACATCCGTGTATGAGTCAACTAGTACAGAATTTCCATACGAAAGTATAAATTTGCCTTCAGACTACAGCGTTGTTATAAGAAAGAACGCCCAAGGAAAGCCAAAATTGCGCAGAGTAAAATATGGGTCGCTGTGGCAAGATGTAGGGGATGCAGACAATCTGTAAGAACATTGAAGTGTACTTTAAATCGTTTAAAATAGTAAAATATAGAAGCACAAAACTTTCTCGAAAGAAAAACTTAAAAACAAAATGTCGTCGGACAGAGAGAAAATAAAAAAGCAACAAGACATCGCAGATGTAAATTTACGAGAGTTTGGAGGTAATTCAACGAAGTTTGGAGTTGAAAATATAAGGAACGCTAAACTACGGAAAGACTATATTGAACTCACAAAAAAAGCAGCAGAAGAAATACTTCAAAAAGCAAGGACAACTGCAAGTACCACACCTTCTCTGGCAGTTCAAATATGGGAAGAGGCAGCAGAAAATGCTAGTAAACTTCGAAATCTGCATCTGGAACACACAAGAAAAAATGTCAGTAAAGCTTCTTTGGCTCATATGGAACTTTCATGTTTTCCCGATAATCGATTAGACGCGGCTTTTACACATTAAACAAAGAAGGGAGATTTCGGTTTAATCCTATTAAATAAAAAACCGTGTAATTAATCGTTTTTGCTTCGGTCAGACGAATTAATTTATTTTTCCTCTTTTATAATGATGTAAATTTCAAAAAGATAAATTTGGTATTTCACTTACCTTTTTTAATTAAAAAGTACCACCGCATTTTCCATATGAAATGTTAAGGATTGCAAGACTTTTAGTCAGCTTTTTTGGGTCATTTGTCTCAAAACTTTGACCCATACATAGAACATCAATTATAAGATTGTTTTTGCTTCAGTGATATCGGCAAGGGAATTATATCAACTATAAATTGGTGTAAAAATAAATAAAATTTTGAAGGATTTCGCTTTACCTTTTTAATACTTTTTATAAGTACAGTCAGTTAAAAATGTAATCGTAATACGATCGGGCGCGTCCGTATTTTCACGGAAGTTGTCGATTACTATCGTATTAAAATCGTGATGATTTTGTACGTATTGTTGCTTTTAAAACGTAAGGATGGCATAACTTATATGAAGAGGAAAAAAGTGAATAATGATTGTACCAATCTTTGAACGAGTCTCGGTATGCTTTTATTCATGTGTAAATTAAATGAGTAAATTAAATGAGTAAATTAAAAGGACTGCTTTGGTTAAAGTTTATCTGTATTGTAGCAAAGTGACTAAATTTCACACTTGTTTCAACTGAACGTAAACAGGTAAATGTAACACATGTGAAAAAAGATGTTGTGTATACTTGTAATTTTTACACATTTTCACGAGACTGTTGTAATGTCACACAAACACACATATACACAAGTACGTATGTCACTTTCAAATTGTGACGCTTATTTTATATGAAAGAATTTTTTTCAGACTCCGTTTGTCCGGATAGATCTCACCCGTCATAAATGTGGTGATGTTGTTTTGTTTCTTTTTGCTTTGCTATTTGTGCGTATTTTGACAGTCGTTTACTTCTATTTTGGTCCCCCTATAAACATTTTGTAACTTAAAGGTGGTTGACAAATGAAAAAGTTAAGACCGGTCAGAAATCGAAATCAGGTACATGTAATGTCGAGAAATAATGTTTGTGAATTATGTACTTTTAGTATTTTGATCAAATATCAGAAATTGAAAAAGAAAATGCAATAAGATGTTATTACGTAAACTTTAAAGAAACTTAAAATCTGTCATAAGAATTACCACTTGCGTTTTACAATATACCCCGGGGCAATAAAACACTAGAACGGATATGGATTATTAGGGTGCAATAAAAGTCTTTTGTTAGTCTTGGTAATTTATTACCCTAAATGTGTGTATTATATATATCTTTTTTATTGTACACCCATCTCAGAAACAATGAAATGTATTTTAGTTAGTTTAATAAATGTATTTCTGTTTACTTTTAGAGAACAATTAACTACTGTGGAAAGGGACAACGAAAAAAAGACCTTACTTGATTATTCCTTTTATTAACAAAAGTAACCTTTTAAATAACTCGCACTTTGAAATAATTTTTCGAAGAAACGTTCATGATTTCATGTGAATAATTTCAAAATAATCCTCGACACTTAAGTGTGTCGTTCAAGCTTCTGCTATAGCACATTTATTTCTATCTTGTAGAATTTACGCACGTGTAACGTTGGCGTCAAGCACACGGGAAACAGTACCGTAATTAATTAAACGATAGTAACATCTACCTTGTAAGTTATGTAAATAACAAATTTTTAAAGATGACGCACACGTTCATGCATTGTGTCTATCGTGTTGTGTGTTTTTCACGGCTATCAGAATATGAAATCGATGACATCGATTTTGTATATGCCTAATGAAAACTTCGTTATTTCATTGTTTCACATTCAATATTAGAATCAAGCTACCAATCGCTTTCATATACTAAAAATTGCGCGGACCATCTCTTTTTAAAGATAGTTTTTGTTAGCTTTTAAGTTTAGAGAACTAATTGCTTTCAAGATATACAACCACTTATGGTTTTTAAGCACGTGCGAAGAAAAAAGAAAACTGTGAAAGTATGACTGTCTTGCGGTACAAGTTGGTGATGCCGTGTATGATTTATGTTGTGAAGCTTCACTTAATTACATTAAATGCGGATGCTTTGATATAATATGTGATTCATTTAATAAAATTAATTCAACAATATAAAGATTAATAGCTTATTACTCCTGTAGTTTGTCCGCATGATCCTGTCAACAATTATTACACGAATAGCTCTGTGCATTGCATGATTTAACAAAAGTTAATGAAATTCGAGGGTATATTCATGAAAAAAAACTTTCCCCCTCAAACTGATAAATCTATAATAGCTCTATTATTCAAATCTATTTTACAACAGTTGCTTTTAAAACATACAATGTAATAGTACAAAAAGATAGCTGGGATGAATGCAATAAGATTAAAGGTTTCTATTTTAGCGTAATACACAGTACATCTTAATATCCTCGGGCTAATACTACGCAAGCAAATATCGATTTTTATTGATTGGCTGCCGAAACAATCAGCGGTTTTCCGGTCTGTTTCGGAAAATTTACGACCGCGAGCGAACTGTCCGGCCGCTACTACCTGTTTATCGATTTTCTGACCAGCCTTATCATTGCTAGCGAGTAGAGAACAAAATGTTCCATATGTTCTCAAAAATGTTGAAGGAAGAAGGACTTACCTTCCCTAAATTAGTACAGAAATACACAATGAAAATTTTAGGATCAACCGGTACAGAATCCGCTTCTTATGTAACTCTTGGGGTAGCAGAACAACAAAAGATAATGGAAACAATCGCTGAGGCCTCTGGTAGAACGAATCCAAATGTAAACGCTCTTAGCAAATGGTTTGGTCGAGCCGGTATTGTCGCCATATTGGTAACGATAGGGATTTCTACATACAATATATGCGAGGCGGCAAATCCAACCATAGAAGCTGTTAAAACCGCTGTGTCGTTAGGATTTGGAGTAGCTGGAGGATTTGCCGGAGCAGAACTAGGTGCAGCAATCGGGGCTTGTGGGGGACCTGTAGGGGTTTTAATTGGGGCTGTCGTTGGAGGAATCGCTGGGGGATTTCTTGCAGCCTTTGGTGGAGAATCTTTGATTATTATCTTGTACAGGGCATTTGTCCCGTCTTCTGCCCCCGGTCCGGGTCCTCCTCCGTTTGATGTTATTCCAGTACTGTATGGACAACCATCCATTGGCTGTGTAACAGTCGTAGGTCAGCCAAAGATAAGAGGTGTTCCGAAGCTCGGCCCACCGGCTTTACCAGTAAAAGCGGTTATCGGACAACCAAAACTTTGGCGACATTAGAATATTATCATGCCATGGATATTGCTTTAAAGCTTTTCTTTCGTGTATAATAGTTCTGTTTTGTATCTTTGATGTATCTAAAATGTTTGAATAAGCAATGCTTTTTCTGTATATTATTACATTTAACATGTTTTCTTACTACTGTATAGATTGGTGTTTTTCAGACATAAAGATGCACTATGTTTGAACTAAAAGATGATAACGTATATATCGTTGCTTAAAACATTAATGATGAAGTACACATATAGTTGTTGATTGATTATGAATATCGATCATGAAAACGTTGTGAATAACTAGTTTCTGCTACAAAAATACGTCGCGTAAACAAACTTTGCTGTTAATTGTTGTACTGCTACGAACTTTCTGTTTCAATTTAACTTTTGAAAGCGTAGATCCATCCTTGTGTTTCTATCTACAATTGTAGTTTAATAAAAAAAAATCTGCGAAACGTTTTCATCTTTTTATAATACTGTTATAGGACAAAGCTATTATGATCGCCTGTTGTCCGACGTTTACCCAGTGAACACTTGAGGCTACATTTTGACCCAAAATCATCCTGAAAAGTGGTCATTCGACGACGCAAGAATATTTCAATAGAAACAATAATATACAATGTACATTGAGATTGAAGCCTCTGATAGCCACCAATGTAAGACATTATGTGCGGTGCTATATACGACCTGTCAATTTTATATTGGGAGCCACACGAAGCAGCTGCCAACACTGAAGATGACAAGGTGTAATGGAGCAATTGATGGAAATAGATATACAGAGATATATTTTAGTAGATGGTAATTTCATGGTTTATATTAAATAAAGAAACCAAGAGGACCATAACTGTCACAAAGTTACTCATATGAGCAAGCTGTAATTCATGACCGTTGTCAGCATCTGCGAGTAATGTCACCAAGTGTTGTATAGTACTGTAGTACTCTATGAAACTGTATATAGCCCTTTAATATGAGCTAGCAAAGTACCAACTTTAGTCGCAATAGCTCAATCATACCAAAGGTTACAAAATGTTACAACATGTTACATAACGTATGTTAGGTTGGGATATAATATTAATTTTGAAGAAAAATAATTCAATGAAATTGCATGCAGATTATGTGTTTACATTTTGTTTCTATATCTTAAAGAATTTGTCTTGTCTGGAGTTCTTTTCACATAAAGTTCGTCGATTTTTTCCAAATCATATAGAAGACAGTATGTGAAATGAAAGTACATATATTAATGGTTATTTGTACAATACTATGATGAATAAATACATGGAAATTGTTCTGCATTTTGTGTCGGTTAAAATTGTACAGCCAATACAAGACAAGACATTTTGCTATAAAGTACAACACCTAATATAAAATACACAGGTAGCGTTAGCATTTAGTGTGATGAATATTTGGCAATCTTAATATCAATCAGTTTTGAAACTTTTGAAAAACACTCAATCTGTACCCTCTGATTCTGAATGGCTTGATGGTAATATTTCTTCTTCAGATCCTCCAGCGTTTCTAGCTCTCTGTAATAAAAAAAAACTCTAAAAAACATGTATTGAACACAATTTACTCATTAAAAAATACAAATTTTGACCTTTACAAAAATGTACTAGTATACAGTGATATGACATGGTATATGTGGGAGTCAATTTATCCGTTGGACGCCGATGTGTGAAAAGCCAAACTTCGTACAATGATATTTATAACTCTAACTATCATTGAAGGTGATGAATACCCGCCGAACACCCCAACGACACAGTATATAAAATTTATGTAAACCTTTGCTGCTGTAATCATTGGACCTGCACAACTTAAGGCATGGTACGTATCACTTCAGTGAAATATAAAATTCTGACCTGGGGTTTTGGAGATTATGAGCGCAAGCCTATGTGACCTTGACCTAGTGACCCGAAACATGGACCATGTGTAACTAGGCATAGTACTTATCACTTCTGTCAAACATCATTAAATTCTTACCAGGGGGAGATTAAAAGCGCACAAGATTTTACTATCTCGAGCCCCAGTGACCTTGACCATTGACCTAGTGACCCAATGCATGGACCATGTACAACTACAGATTGTAATTATCACTTCTCTAAGGTATCCTTATATTCTGACTAGGGTTTTATGAGATTTAGTAAACAGACGGGCAGACGAACGGACATACAGACAAGCTAGATCCAGTATACCCCCTTACAATTTGTGTCGGGGATATAAAAATTATGGTTAAGCTACCACCTCTCCAGTGAACGGATTGTATCAACGCAAATCACCCAGCCGTAAATAAACCAGATTTGGTATAATTCAACCTTAGGTTAAAGTTACTTTAGTATGTTATAATTAATGCAATAAAATCGTAACCATATTTTCCCGTAAAAATGTCAGACAAACATTTTGTAAACAAAATGGAGGCTGACGCAAAGTGTTTCCGAAGTAAGCAATCCAGTCAACGGGAAACTTAAGTGCTAAAAGAAATGATGGGAATCAAATGCTAAATGTGTCTGACTTAATGGAACAAAGGAGAAAACGGGCCAGACCTATGAAGAAATTACAGCGACTGTAAATGCCGTTGGCATCTTTCCGAGAACAATGGCACAAGTAAAGACAAAATGGCGAAGCGTGGTATTAATTAAGCAAATAAATACTATATGTATTTGCTTATGTACGTGCTTTCTTGTGTGTGTGTGCGTGCTACTCTTTTCTGTTGAAATTTCCGAATAGGCTAAAAGTCACTGTTAAACAAAAACATTTTATATCGAGATGAAAACAGCTAAAGCAG
Organism: Saxidomus purpurata; assembly: GCA_022818135.1. Classification (NCBI taxonomy): domain Eukaryota; kingdom Metazoa; phylum Mollusca; class Bivalvia; order Venerida; family Veneridae; genus Saxidomus; species Saxidomus purpurata. The sequence goes on from JAFMSR010000005.1 coordinate 38,893,066, forward strand.
ACTTTACTGTTGGGATAACCAGCTTGGGCAAGACTGGGAGTTGTCCTGGAATCCTAGAAATGAATCAAATGTCAGAACAGAAACAAATGTAGTTGGCTCCAAAACACCTGGCATCTTTAATTGGAATTCCTGATGCAACGGCCATTCCATATATAGGTAAATATACTTTAAGTTCAGAAAGACACGATTTAATTTAAATATATTAAACACTCTATTATCAATTTTAATGTTAAACAGTTCACCGACAGAAAAAGACTTTTCTTGAACTGTATACATATTTATTTCTTATTTGTTATAGTGTTTCTTGCTAAATTGAAAGTGACTTTTTGCAACTTACACAATACAATCCCGATGCACGTTAAGTCTTTTGCCAGGCCAGAAGACATAACATTTACCAATTTAAGTAAAATATAAAGCACGAAATTTTAAACTTGCTGATGATTACCTTGAAAACCACCACTTTTCAGTTTTCAGTCATACAGTAAAATTTATAAGGACATTTAATTAGAGAGTAAAACACAGAGTCATTCAAATACACATGCCCAAATAATTTTGCTGAAAGTACATATTTAAAGCTTAATATATAAAGAAAGTAAGTCTCCCGATAAATAGAATTTCTAAGACTTTTATGTGATAAACAACTGGTAACAAGTTCAGTTGTTTATTTCTTTTCGGCTTGAAACGACTTTTCCCATTTATTCTTCTAAATTTTAATGCAGTTAGAATGTAGTCAACGATACCTTATTTTATAATGTCTTGCTGCTTCTTTATAATCTTTATGTTACACTGGCATTTTCTTCGAGAAAAGTCTAGTGATTTTAATGTTTTACTAATTTAGTTGCTTTTTAAGTATCAAGTAAAATTCTTACAAATATTCATATTCTTTGTTTGCATCTGGTACATCATTCCACAGTGATCTGTTTTGTACTCTGTGCAATATTAGTTTTTCCTGAGCGTCCTTTCTTACAACAACATCGCTGTAAGTTGAAGGCAAATCTAACATGCTTTTTTGTGGAGATGCTTCGACCGCACGCACGGATAGTGCATCAGTTCCATGGAATGTTTGTATATATTTTGTTTTCCCGGGCTTTATTTGAATACGCTCTCCTGAATCAGTCGCAGTAACTTCAACTTTGGCATCATGCGCGTTGCTTACTTTCGTACTAGGTTGATTGCCCATGCTGAAGTCATAAAAAGAAATTGCATGCATTAAACACTCGTTGAATAAAACATGCAGGTGTTATGTATACATGTACTCAAAATGCCAAAAAAGAAAGCAGAAATTCCTCCTTCTATATATAGATGTTGTCCACTACAATGTGCGATATAAGGGCTACATATATCAAGTGTCTGTTTAAGTTTTTTGCGCTGAAATGTTCGGCAAATACAACCATTTATAAGCGATATTCTTGATGGTGGCATCAATGATCTTACTTCTGACCACCATTCTGCTGCTTCTGGTTAGTGTATTTTCGTTTCCTTCTGACTCACCTCACGTTTTACGGTCTGATGATAATGAACTCTTCTATTGAAATCGGGTTCGCTAAAGATCCTTTCATCGACAACCCTTAAATGTAAAAAGTAACCAACTTAAGTGATTACATCAATGTTCCATATTGTAAAATTCGAAGTAGTTTCAGATACATTTGTTTAAAAAGACAAAAACATCAGAAAAATACTATCGAATTTGTATTTAAAATTCCAAATCTGCTGCTAAAAATGCAACAGAATTAAGGATCAATTTGTAAAGCTGTACTTGTATGGAAGACACAAGAAACATGTATCATGACTTACGAAACGAAACCCCAACATTTAAGCAATGCAAGTGCTGTGGCAATGGTAACATTTAGCAGGAAAGTGGTATTTTTTAGAAATATAGATGTAGTTTTTTAGGCAGACTAGATACTGTCACCCTAGGGCAATCAAAAATGCCTCTCATACTATTAGGTTTTGATAGGTGACGATACATAGATATAACAAACAACCAATATATGTAGCCGTTATGTCATGATATGTGGTAATAACTTCAATATATGATATGATACTTTTCATATGCTTTATTACAAATTTATTATGTTATAGTATACATATTATAACATTAAATGTGATGGTAATGTTTTGATGTGTGATAATACCTTCTTTATTTGTAATGATACTTATATCTTATCATAACTTAATTATGTTATAATATACAGTTAACCGGTTGCGTTTTGGAAACTAGTCGTACTTTTTTTTTTTTCAGGACATGTATAATCTGCGGGCGTCGCGGTCCCTGCTGCGGGCCTTCCCTTTGGAAAACAAAGAAAACCCCACATACTTTAGTTGGGTAAAGTATATCCAAATTATACGTATGGGAAGCGAAAGCAACAACTGTGTGGGATTAGTGACTTTTTGGATAAAAAATGTTTAAAACAATCATTTTAATATGGCCCACAGATAGGCAATTTATGCCCATTGAACTGCACAACTTATGCAGTTGTGGTAAATAATTCTACAAACCAGATTAAATGAAAAAAGAAGAACTTAACCACACAAAGGAGTCACCAGTTTTCATATAGACTTATAATAAAGGATAATCTATAAAAGTCTTCTTCAAATCAGTCCAAATTAACAATACCCAGGGGTTCATTTGTTTTACATAGTCTTGTATAGGAAAAACTTTATAAATCTGCAAAACCACAAGACCAACAGCTTTGATATTTACTATGTGGTATGTCTAGTGAACTTCTACCAACTTTGTTCATAATTATCATGACCCCATTGTATGGTCAAAATCGACCTTCCCCGGGGGTCACTGTTTTAACAAAGAATTGTATAGGAAAACCTTGAAACTAAATCTTCTTCTGCTAAAGCCTATGTTCTAGAGCTTAAATATTCAGTGTGTAGCATTGTCTAGCGGACCTCTACCAAATTTGTTAAAATCATGCCCCGTGAGTCAAAACTGACTCTGCGCAGGGGTCATTTGGTTTACAGAGATTTATACAGGAACAAATTTTAAAAATCAAAAGGCCTCTAGTTTAGATATTTGTTATGTCACATTGTAAATTGGACTTTGTTCAAGTCATACCCCTTGGTAAAAAATTAACCACGCCCTGAGTTATAGAAAAAACTTTAAAAATAATTTTGTCTGAAATTGTGTGGCCGATAGCAAAGATCACTGTAGGTTTGTCCTCTACAAAGTTTGTTTTCTTTGTGCTCCGGGGTTTAAAATTGACTTCGCATACGGAATTACAATGTTAAACCTATTATGTTCCATAATACTTGAGAAAACATAGGATCCTAAGACTTCATTGATGGGTTGATCTTAACCAGTAGGTGACCTCTATTGATATTTAGGTCACTGGGTCAAAGATTAAGGTCAGGTCTATAGTGTTCAATAAGTGGAGAACCATTAGGCCTATGATTATCAAACTAGATAGTGAGGTTGGTCCTGGCCAGTAGATAACTCATACTGATTTTTAGGCTAGAGGGTCAAATCCGAGGTCAATTGGCCTACTGGCCTACCTTTTTAAAATCTGAACTTTATGGATACCTTGTTTTGCATGCATATTTTAAATTTGCCCTTGGCTGATATTGACCTTGACCTACTTTCTGTTTTTGAAACTACATTAATGGAATTTTAATTTTTGCATGAAGATTTAAACTACGTCAACTTCGACATTGACTGACATTGAGCGTGACCTACTTTCTTGCTTTTGAAGCAACAGAAATGAAATTTGAACTGTATGGATAGTTTTGTATGCAGACTTAAACTTTGACCTTGGCCGACCTCGACCTACTTACCTACTTTCGCAGCCACATCATTGAAAGTTGGACCATGTATACAGTTTGGCATATACATTTCAACTTTGTAATTGGCTGATCTTGACCTACTGCCCTGTTTTTGAAGCTACAGCAATGAAATTTGAACGATATGTTTCGAATGCGAATTTCAAGTTTGACCTCGACTGACCTTGATCGTAACCTTTCGCCTAGTTTTTGTTTCAAGCTAGAGAGATGAAATTTGGACTGTTTTTGCAATTATGCAAAATCTTTTCCAAACTTCCTATGACTGACCTTAATTATTACCTTTTGACTTATTTTCTATTTTTAAAGTGCAGTGATACTCTGGTGAGTGATAAAGGGCCATCATAACCCTCTTATTTGTCATTGCTTTAATTACAAAATAAATTCTGTGCTGGTTTTCCATGAAACGTAATATTTCCAGTAAATAGGTTCGATATCTATAACTTATTTAAATGTGTTTGCATGTATACAAAAAACAAATTATGTCTAAAAACACACTTTTCATTTCTCCATCTCGTTAAAATTAAAAAAAATATTAACAAATTCTAGGTATATTAAACTGTAAATAGCAATAATTTCACGTAAAACGGTTACGCATTTGTAAGTAACAGCTTTTAAAATCATTTTCCCACACCTGATTGCATTAAAATGATCTGAAATTGAAAAGTTTTATTTTTTCTGATTAAGGCGGTAAAAAGGGAGCTAAACAACCTATAATTATCTTTTTCAAAGTTGCTTTTCCAGAGGATCTAAGCGGGTAAAGCTAGTTCAGACAAAAAGACCCTGAAGACAGATACATTGAGACATAATCATTAACTAAAGATTATTAAATTGTCATTTCCGCAGTCATAATAAATGTAGAAGGGAAGTTGGAGAAAAAGATCGTACCTTATGTAAATAGTTTTACACAATGAAGGACAGTCGACATAGTTGGTCAATTAGTCTGAGACATTGAAACATTACTGATAGATTATCTGAAGTAATTTGACTGTTGTACAATGAGGCAATTATTAATAACTTGTACCAGAAAAACAAGAGCTGTCAGTAAGAAAGTGCGCTCTACTCCTATCAGTACTTGCCAATAAAGCAAAACATTTGGCAGTAAAAAGCAAAAAAGGAATATGTGTATTTGTAAATAAGGGTGAGAAGTAGCAAGATTTTAAGCCACGACCTAATTTTATTTTTTAATACCCCTGAACACTACAACAAGGTTGTTAATTAATTCTTTAAGAAGTTAATGAAGTGTACAGTGCCAGCTAAACACAATACTTTAACTAGGAATTTCAAAGAACAATAAACATATTGACCTAACTTAACTCTTGCTTACAGATGGGTGTCATGTTGTTACATAAGAATTCCAACTTTCAAAGCAATATCTCAAATGGTTAAGTCAAAAAGTGAAGCAGTACGAAAAATTAACTGAGATTTTAAGACGGCAAAGTTTACGTCTCTTACCTACAGATGCGAGACATAATAAGACAAGTATTCCACGTTTTACAGCAATATCTCAAATGGTTTAGTACATAGGTTAATTTTACCCATAGTACGTTTCAAAGTTTTGCAAAAAGTTTGGAGGAACGGAAAACTTAACAAAGGTGTGACGCCAAAGCCGACACCGGGGAGAGTAGGATAGCTTCCCTTTCCTTCGAAAAGTCGAGCTAAATATTTCCTATATTCCTGATACATTATTTTTGTTAAAAATGTTTAAGTACAACTTACCCGATTTTCTTGATGGGACCCGGCGCTGTGTGTCTCAATTAGTCCTAACCAAACTTTGTATCTATCCTGTTATCGTGCTGTCTCACAAATGGTGTGTTAGTGTTTATATATATAGTTAATTGATAGTTTCGTCATGGATGGAGGGTTGATCTTCTTTCTAGGAAAGAAAGTAACATTTTCTCGTTATGTCGCAAAAAGAGTCTTGTAACATGAAACATATTAACACGCTTTATTTAATAGCTAAATACATTTATTTACAAACTTCCCTTTGTGTGTTATACACAATAACAGAAAACGTTATGTGCAAACTACTTCAAAACAATGGCAGAATTCAAAACTCTTGATTTGTGCGTGAATATATAATATGATAAAAATAATAAAATGGGTTGCAAAATAAATTGTGTTTATATTTGTCTATACTCCTCCCTTTAACATGTTAGATTTTATAATATATTTTGATACATAGATACTGTAGCGGGGGTAGATCAATACTCACGAGTTGCTAGATTTCTCAAAATCTTCAAATCAGAAGCCACTATCATGCAGAGGGGAGCTGATTCTGCGGGGAGGGGGCTGATTCGGCGGAGAGGGGGTGCCGGAGGGATTTCCTTTCCCTACGGGTAAAACATTAAGCCGTGTCTATGAAATTTCCAGCATATTTTGACAACTCTGAAGCACCTAATATGTCAAACACACAATCGTTAATACAAGACATACTTTTAAATACTTACTAACATGCAAAAATAATAAACACGTGGGATTTGGACAACTTATGCCCCACTTCTTATCAATGTATAGAACCGATAAATGTGAACTTGGTTTTTAAAAGGTCTCATACAATAGACAATATAGTGCATTCAATCACACAAATGGCAAAGAATATAAGAATATTTCACTGGTTGCACGTGTAGATGGGAATATCTGGCTCGAGGGTAATTGTTTTGGCGGTAACGAGGCTCTGTCGAGTTACCACCAAAACAGTTACCCGAGAGCCGGATATTCACATCTGCACGTGCAGCCAGTGATATATTCTTTTTCTTGCATACCATATTCGACTAATAGTAGCAGAAATAAAATAACAGTAATGACTTATATTTACGCGCCATTTTCATGTAGTAATGTATAAATTTAAACATTCATTCATTCATAAAAGTAGTTCTTTCTGACGTCATTAAGTCATCATAGGGGATGTAAGATAAGATTTGCCAGCACTGGTATAAAACTGCAGACATCCCGATCTCGTATGCAAAAACAATATATTTTGCGAAAAAAACATCTTTTTATATAGATTTTTTCACGATACAGATTTTGTAATCGAATATCAAGTTCCTGTGGTCAAACTGTAACAACCTATTCTATTGTGTATGTCGTTTTCAATGTACGTCAGTTAAGATAAGTTGATAGTAAATACAACCAAACCATTCATCCCTGTAGGTCGAGCAATACAAATCGATTACCATTTAGTTATCACTATACACCGAACACAATATAGCAGGTGGTTACATCTGTTTATTGTAAATACCTCATTAGTGCAGGGCGTTGAGTGCTCCCCAGTGGTGTTTTTGCCACTGACCGTTCCAAGGCGGTGCCCCACTGTTTTGCTTTTTGTTGTTTGGTCCCGGGGGGTTGCTCGTTTTGGGGTGGCTGCGTTTTTGGTACGTGGCATTCCCTGTTTGATATTATTTTTGTTTTTTTGGACTGTCATACATACCGGTAAGGGTTCGAGTCCTTTCTATTACAATATCATTTTAGTCGTGTATTGATTAATACCTACCTATTCCCTCGAAATAATTTTTTTAAAAGCTTTTAGAGATCCATGCTTTAGTTATTTTTTGATGTTGTGTTCTGCATTACTTACTTTCATTCTTTTGGTTTTAATTTACAAAATATTATTACAGAACATGTCAAGAGTAACACGTGGTTGTATCTCATCAGTCAACATGTATTTGCGAACATGCAATGTCTGATACCATCGCTTAGATATCAAGCTAAATTGAAGGAAATCCTTAAAAACACTTGCAAAATGTATAAAAATCTCGAACATGTATTATGCACGATTTTGCCATGTATAACTGTCTTGAACATGTCTTGAGTTACAATCAAATGCTTTCATTATGCTTGATTATGTTTAACACTGACCATACATGTTCGTTATACATGTACAAGCAAACAAATACTTCACTCCGCGGGATTCGAACTAGCCGAATATCAAAAATCCTACCTAAAAGTCTTCTACACTAACCACTGAGCTATTTCTTCCTCTGTATGCAGATGAAATTTGACTCGAATATAACATTATCGTAGATGGTTGCTTCCCTTGTTTTCAACAATAATAGTGTCGAAAATATGTAAACATAACATGTCACTATTCACTTATCCGAACCAAGATTTTTCAAGAAACATTAGCATTATAAACAATATCACATCATGATAAATAAATATCACGTGTAATGATGGAAAACGGCTATATTAATGAAGTTAATTTACGAGCATAATGAGTAGTCTTCCCAATACATTTTGGAATTAATCGTTTCTAGTAAGTAGTAATATCGAAAAAATACGAAACATGAATATGTATCAGTCAAATTAAAGCGATCACAAATATTACAAGCATTCGAGTAATTTGTGTAATTGTTCTAAACTGTGTGTAGAAAAAGAGATATGTTTTGACATTCTGTTGTTAAGTTCTTTTGAAATAGTCCATGATGTTTTCACATAATAGATCTATACTAAGTTTTCTAGTTTCTTCAAATTATCCCTTGAAACTACGGTTATAAATTTAAACATACTGGGCCTTTGTCTTGTGTATCTATCTAAATATTTAATCCTATAATTTTCAAATAACGGGCAAATACAATAAATAGTCATGATTATCGTCTCCTAATTCTCAACAATTAGTACATAAACGTTCACTAGTAAGTAAATTTTGCCATCGTCCTGTTTCAATAGGAAGTCTATGATTTCGGGTTAGAAACGAAACCAATTTTTTACAATGGTATGTAGACAATTTACAAATAAAGTTTCTACGCTTGAATTCAGTCTTTATAAGACTAGTTACTAGTCTAATAAAATTTATGTTTTTTTAATATACTATATTTCGTGCACTATTTCCAGTCTATTTTGTATGATTTCGCTTTAAACACTCGACATGATCTGATGCCCATTGAGGGTTAAGACCCATATCAAGTTCTTTCCGACGTTTCCAGAAAGATGTTTGCACCAAAAACAGGGTGGGACCCTAAAAATGCATAGAGAGCTGAAGCAAGATGCACCAGGTCAGTTTGGCGCCTTCTACCAAACTTCCTACACTGCTCCCTATCTTTCAGACCACCCCTTTGTGTTCCCGCATTCACACAAACGCAACCACGTGTCATCTAGTTCTAATGCAGCCCTCAAAACACCGTTTAAATAAATATCATCCCCGCCTGTCCCCTTCGATTAACACAGTACTTGCTACACTGCTCCCTAACTTCCAGACCACTCTTTTGTGTCCACGCATTAACAAGAACGGAGCGCCGTATGGTCCAGTAGCAATGTAGATCTAGTAACATCATTTTATTAGTATCATCCCCTTTTCACAACCACAGTCTCGTGTCTAGTACTTGTTACAATGCTCCATAACGTTCATACCAACCGCTTGTTTGGTAGAAGAGGAAACGGGACTGAGTCCGTGATGCGGCGATCATACTTGAAGAAACGGGTTTACCAGGGCTGCATTTATGCAAGAAAACACGTGGCTGAGTAGATTTGAATGTGGGAAAACAAAGAGATGGTCTTAAAATTAGGGAGCCGTGTAAGAAGTACTGTATTGGTATCAGGGGACAAGGGGCTGAGTCCGTGAGGCAGGGATGATACTGGTAGAAACGGTATTACCAGAACTCCATTGATACTAGAAAACACGTGGCCGAGTTAATGTGAATGCAGGAACGCAAAGTGGTGGCATGGAAGGTAAGGAGCAGTGTTAGTACTGTATTGATAGCAGAAGACACGGGGCTAAGTTTGTGTGGCGGGAATGACACGGGTAGAAACGGTGTTACCAGTGCTGCAATGAAACTAGCGGACACGCGGCCAAGTTAGTGTGATCGCGGGGACACAGGGGAATGGTCTGAAAGCTAGGGAGCAGCGTAAGTAGAAATGTATTTATAGCAAGGGAAATTGGACTGAGTCGATGCTTATAGAAAAGATTTTACCATGGCTGCATCAATGCAAGAAGACACGGGACTCAGTTCATGTGAATGCGGGAACACGCTTCATGTGAATGCGGGAATGTGAATGAAGGGATTGTCTGAAAGCTGAGGGACAGTGTAAGAAGTATTTTATTGAGATCAATGGACACGGGGCTAAGTCCGTGAGGTGGGGATGATACTTAAAGAGACGTGGTTACCAGGACTGCAATTTATCATAGGAATATCCTCAGTTGTGTTCACATCACCCCCTATAACTATCTTATCAATCTATGAGAATCTTGAACCAAACTTCTGAAGAAAACATTTGACATGAGATTGTGCTGTTTGTAAACTACAAGCAAATAAAGGTTTTTATATGCAGTTAAAATGACTGTTCTACCTATTACCTGTATAAGATATACAGTGCCAAGACCATTGGTTCTGCACATCATCTCGATGAGATGAATATTTGGCAAGTTTCATTCAATTCCATCGGTATATGAGATATAGATCATCTTATATATTTCGTCAAACTTTTCAGTTTTGTTTACATGTTCAAACAATTTTATTGGTTCATTTTGTCACATTTCTATAGAACCGCACTCGGGTTGGGGTTTCCCGCCGCCACCGCGTGTATGCTAAATCATTCCGTTATTGATGGTGAATAAATTAAAGCAAAATTATTATGCTCGGAACATAAGTCATTTTTTTACATCGAAGGTACTTCCTGTGGCATATATAAATCGACTCGTCTGTCCGTCTGTCCGTTCTCATTTCCTTGTCCAGAGCATAACTCCAAAAGTGTTAAAGGGAATTACTTGAAATTTCGTTGTGATAGAGCCCAATGAAACGAAGTGCAATGTACAATAAACATAACCCTACCTTGCTTAGTTTTTTTAATTATCCCATTTTCTTGCATTTTCTTATCCAACACTTAAGGCGTTCAAATGAGGTCATTATTGGGAGGTACAGTGCTTACAGTATGGGTAATTTTAGCAATGAATAGTAGTTCAATGCACTACAACCATATCCAAGCATCACCACCTCGGGGAAGTAGCGCTTGTTTGTTACCAATCACAGTCTTTTCTCCTTTTTTTAATCAATTTCTCGTAGATCTTTTTATCACAGCCATGCTATGAGAAGACAAGCCAAATAATTTGACGTAAGAATTATAAATTTTATTCGGTTGGACGCGAACATTTTAGGAACACAGTTTTCATCTATCTGATTTTTCAGTTTTGATAATTCTTCGTATCGAGTTGCTAACCAATTAAACATATAAGGGCGGCGACCAATCACGAGATAATGATCATTTTTGGACCATCTACACGCGTTACGAGTAAGTAACCGAGTAAGCATAGTTCCAGTTTCATCTGGTGCCGCATGGTTTTTAACGTGGGCAATATATTAGCAGTAATATTAGGGAAACATCTGCAAATCATGCGACATCTGGTCCTAATAATACATTAATGCAAAGTCAATATGCAAAGATTGAACTGTTTCAAACATTAAGTCAACTTTACTAAAGTGGTATGTTGTTAAAATAATTTTGATTGACAAAAAGACAATTTTGTATCTATCAACAATACGGTCGGGAGTTAGAGTTACTAGTGTGGTACTGCGCATGCATGTATATTTAACTAGAGTAACCCGAGTAATTAATTGAATCGAAAAGATACATGATACAAATTAATGCTAATTATATTTAAGGTTTCATTCTAGTTCCATGTAATCGGTTATACAACATGGACTCTATTTCAAGGAAAAGTCGCCCATGTTTATTACCGTATAATTTTGGGAGCGATTTCTCTTCCCAGAAGGATAAACCAGGAAGTAAGTAACAGTTGTATTGAAAATATACTTAAGGACAAAAGATCTACATGGTTCGAAATTGCTTAATCAAATTTTAAATGTAAGTTACTTTTAATTATTTTATATGCAAATTTATTATATATTTATGTACTATTTGCTTCAATACAGAGTGTTGAGAAGTATATACAAAAGCATAAAATGAAGCGTGAAGGCATTAAGTATGAATTTCACCGTATGTTCAAGTTTATCTTAATTGCATGTACACCAGGCTTATAGTTATAACCATTTTAAGTGAATTCTAAACGATAGGATATAAATAATATTAGGTTTCTGTCTTAGTGTGGTTCTGTCTTAGTGAGGCTCGTCTCCGAAATGTTTATACAGCTCGGCAGAGCCTCGCAGTATAAACCTTTCTCCAACTCGCCTAATACATTCAACCATTCCGTAGCAATGGGTAATTTTAATTTCAATATTTTTTGCAGGAGATAGACCAATTCTCTCAAACGGAGTGTTCCTGTAGTCTAATACAATTGGATCAATATCATTCTTTTTGACTAACCGTTTGACAGTTTGAATACAACGCTCCGCTTGACCATTCGAACTCGGGAAATTTGGACTGGCGTTGGAATGTTTAATTCCATAGCTTTTTGCCAACTGTTCAATTTCAAAGCTAGTATAAAGTTCCTTTCATCGTCACTTAATACCTAGTCTGGTATTCCGTACCTCGAGATATGTGATTTTAAATATCCAATCACACACTGACTTAAAGTATTTTCTAACCTTGAAATCTCAGGCCATTTCGAGTAATAATCAACTTATATAAGATAGGAATATCCCTTGCGTACGAATATATCAATTCATATTTTACTCCATGGTATGTCGGGAATATCATGTGGAATCCAAAGGTTGCTTTAAATTTTTCAATTGATATCGAGCACATTTTTCACAGCTGCCGACTTTTTGAATAATGAAAGCAAAGAAGAATTTTTTTTTTAAATGTGGTTTCAGCTGGATTTGAACCTACGCCCGGAAAACCTCAAAAGATCTTTAATCCTGTGCTTAACAACCTAGGCTAGTGCATTTAAATTGAAGAGTTTCAAGTGGAGGTTTTTATTAGGAGTCCACTAACCTGGTAAAGTTAACATGATGGTCGGACTGACTGCTTAACTGCTTAACTCGGTCTTTATCACATGCTCATACAGAAAGTTGTTGGTACATGGTATGTTAAGACACAACAACTCGGTCCCTATATATGAAACATATTCATACAGACATTAGTTGGCACCTGGTATTCTAAGATACATTAGCTCAGTCCATTACCCACTAGTTTGTTTATTGTATTTTAAGACACCTCGCCACTGTACTTAACACATATTCAGCCATATAGCTGTTTGTTCCTTGCATTTGTAGACACCATGCCACAGTTCTTAATGCATATTTAGATAGGTAGTTGTTAGTATCTTGTGTTTTAAGACTTCTCGCCTGAATCCTAAACACATATTCAGGCGGGTAGTTGTTGGTTTCTTGAATTTTATAACACTTAGCCTAAGTCCATACAGGTAAATGTTGATTTCTTGCATTTTCAGACACTTTGCCACAGAACTTAACCCATATCCAGACACATAGTTGTTGATTTCTCGTATTCTAAGACACACCTCAGTCCATTATATATTCAGACAAGACCTCTTGCCTCAGTACTTATCATAGTCGGACAGATGTTGCTGGTTGCTTGTATTTTAATCCCCCATCACTCCTTATTGGGTATTTATACATAAAAAAGTATATATCTTACTTTAAAAAACCATACCCTCACTCCTTGGCAGATATTCAAATATACAAAGGTATATTTTGCAGTGTAAAACACCTATCCTCACTCTTTATCCGATATCTTAACATATAAAAGGTTATATCTTCACACATTTCCTAACTCCTTACCGCATATTTAAACAATAAGAGGTTAATGGCAAGCGATGAGAACTACCTTATCTCACACCTTATTGGATCTGTAAAAATATAAAAGATTATAAATTTTAAAACACCTACCCTCAATCCTTAGTACATTTTGAAACATATAAAGGTTTATATTGCAATGAAAAACACTTACCCTCATTCTTTATCCGATAACCAAAATAATTAACTGTCTTGTGATTTTGATATTTGCGACTGTGTATACGCTTTTTAATGGTTGCAAATATTTTTAACGGCGATGGCGTTAGCCGGAGCTGTTAAAACTGTTTGCGACCATTAAAACCGTATATACGGTCGCAAATGTCAAAATCATTAAATAGTTAACCCTATTCTAACGCTCAATGTGTTTAAATGCGATAATGAAAACGCCATTCGGTTTTTGCGACTACATGTATATGTACGCAAATTTAAATGACGTAACTAATCAGAAACGACGTTACATCGGAAGTTCGTTAGAATATAGGGTTAACTGTTTTGTAATTTTGATATTTGCGACTGTATATACGGTTTTTAATGGTCGGATACTTTTTAACGGCGATATATACGGTCGCAAATGTCAAAATCACTCAATAGTTAACCCTTTTCTAACGCACAGTGTGTTAAAATGCGTTAATTAAAACGCCATTTGATTTTTGCGACTATATATACGTTATTTTATAGTCGCAATTTAAGGCGACGCAAAAAATCAGAAATGAATCAGAAATCGACTTCCAATGTCATATAGCGTGCATTCAAATCTTTGTATCAAAATTTTGTTAAAGCTTCTTGCCCTGACCTAGGTATAGTATGCATGTCTTCCAGGTTGCGAATATGCATGTCACAGGTAAAACGTACATTAAATTTAGACTTTAAACTTAAAATGTGTTTCAAAACATTGATATGCCTTTTGAAATCTAAATTGAGCCGTTGTCGTCTATGGTCATGTGTCTTTGTCATTATATTAGTTTTTACTTCCATGTTTATGTTAGTTGCATAAACAGAGATTGTAAATAAATGTTGTAACTTTGTAATCGTCAGCTGCTCAGTAACGTCACAAAATGTTACTTTTTAGCAGGTGTTCATTGAAGTGCTAACTGTTGTTTTTAACAACAGGAGTATTTTTCTCACTTTAAAGGGGTGGGGTCGGGTAGAAGTTGGTACCTATAGTAGGAAAAATGCGCGAGGAAATGGTTTAAAATGATAAAATACACAAGTCATTTGCTATACTGTAATGGAAACACGGATTCAAATAAACAATAAAAATGTAAATATTTACATTGATGGTTGGTGTTTATTTTTGAATGTAAAACACATCAACGATTCCCAAATAATTTGGCTTTTCAAAGGCACAATAAAGTTTTTAAAGAGGTTGATGATGCCAATTAACGTCGAATTTTATTAAAACACGATCGAAAATGACAATGATCATACCTTCATGTCATGTTGATTATTATACATAATTATGCGCGAACATGATTATGCAGCGAACGATCTGTCAAACAATATAATCCATATAATTTTCCATTTTTTCTCCACTGTTTATCGTTAAATTATGCAAATATTTGCCACCAGGGCCTTATAAATACTAGTTTATAGAATCTTTTTGATAGAACGAGACCCATGTGTTTGCATAATTTCTCATAAATCTACATAAAGTAACATAATTCGCCCCTTGAGAACCAAAAGGGCTCAACTACATTTTTTTATAGTTTTGAGTAAATGACGATTAAAGATGTGAGTAAGTATTAAAAATCTGATTATGGGTAGATCTTACTGAAAATTCACATATACATTAGTATTAGTCGAGTGACATTTCACAACAAATATGAGTATTCCAAAGCAAGATATAATGCCTTATTTGGTATGTTTTGTTAATGAGTCCTTTTGGCTCAAACATAAATCTTATATCAAATGTTACTTTTGCAAAGTCAAAAGGACTCAACAAGTTTATACATATCAGAAAGTAAACTATAGTTCACGAGCATTTCACTGTATTTGCGTTTCTCAAACTTTTGTCTCTATATTTAAGTCCTTGACAGTTGAACAAAAATCACACACACTATATCAACATACTACGTCATACATCTACTCAATGTCTGTGTCGGATTTATACTAATTTCTGACGATGGGTGTCATCCAATACGTAACATGTCCCTTTCCTATCAGCAAGTGTGTAAAATGTTAGGTTGCAAGTATTTTACTTCCTTTTGTAGTATACTTGACTAACATTAGAACACTGGGTTGGAAGTTCTGCTTTAGATCGAATGTTGCATGGTAGACAGATTTATGTAAGATACACACAGACACATAATTGGACAGCCTTCCGCAAGATTGAATTGACATTATGTTCTGCCCTACTCTTTCTTAAAGCTCTTTGTAATTCATCACCAGATGTCTCCGTGCCTTTTTCTATGGATGAATATGCCTTGTTGCAAGTAAATTTGAAACTGGTGTAAGATCGTTTTGAAGAGTTTCTTACTTTCGTTATAAAATCTTTGAAGTGGATGTGTTGTTTGTTGATTTTCGTTGAATTCTCGTTACGATTGTCACGTTTCTGTACAAGTCTTCTTCCATCTTCCCTTTAAGCCTTTTAAGTGGTCTTATTCTTTTTCTCATCCTGTTTGGTTTTCTTTTCTCTGTCAATGGTGTTTTGCAACTGTCTTCACTCGAGAGGCTTTCATTTAAAGGTAACTGTCGTCAAATTATGGAGACTCATGGGATAATTGTTTAGCTTGTCGTTTTCTTTTCTTTTGTAACCATTTCTGAATTTGTCACAAGGGAATATCGTCATCTGAAGATTAACTCCGGCTGAGTTGGCTTCTCAGACGGTTTCTCCTGCTGAGCTGGCCTGTTAGGCGGTCTTTCTGGTTGAGTCGGTTTCTTAGGCGGTCTCTCTGGTTGAGTCGGTTTCTTAGGCGGTCTCTCTGGTTGAGTTGGCTTCTCAGGCGGTATCTCTAGTGGCGCTGGCCTGTCAGGTGGTTTCTCTGGTTTAGTGGCTTATTAGGTGGTCTTTCTGGTAGAGTTTTCTTGTTAAATGGTTTCTCTGGGTGAGTTGGCTTCTCAGACGATCTCTCTGATGGAGTTGGCCTGTCTGGTGGTTTCTCTGGTTTAGTTGGCTTGTCAGATGGTCTCTCTGGTTGAGTTGGCCTGTCTGGTGGTTTCTCTGGTTTAGTTGGCTTATTAGGTGGTCTTTCTGGTTGAGTTTGCTTGTTAGATGGTCTCTGTGGTTGAGTTGGCTTCTCAGACGATCTCTCTGATGGAGTTGGCCTGTTAGGTGGTTTCTCTGGTTTAGTTGGCTTATCAGATGGTCTCTCTGGTTGAGTTGGCCTGTCTGATGGTTTCTCTGGTTGAGTTAGTTTGTCAGGTGCCTTCTCTGGTTGAGTTGGCTTGTTAGGTAGTCTCTCCGTTTGAGTTGGCTTCTCAGACAGTCTCTCTGGCTGAGTTGGCCTGTCAGGTCGTTTCTCTGGTTGACTGACATCACCACACAACCAGTTGCTAGCAACGTGTATGCGTCGCTATTTTTGTCCATATAAATTACTTTGTGTGCATAAAACCGGTATATAAATGAATCTTATTAAAAAACATTTACATATTATATATTTTAAGTCATTTACAACAGCTTTGTGTGTTATAATTTAGATAATTACGTGATCGTCTTGTCGCAATACCGGAGTGGCATTTTCTTTTTGGAATTGTCCGGCTTCAAGTGTTCCGTAGCAATGGGTTATTTTAATTTCAATGACAATGACAAATGGTTTATTTGATATTTGCCACCGGCCCATTACAAAATATATGTTACAATTTTGTATCAATTTCTTAGACTGGTAACTGTTATTGACAACAATGTGTAAATAATAATGCTGGTTAACTACCAACAATATGTAACTAATACTGGCTGAAGTACACAGCTCGTACTTATAATATTATATCAATATGGTTCACATGGCAAGATTATAGTTTATAGATCAATTATATATTTTGTTGTATATCTAGCATGGATGTACGTTTCAATTTCAATATATTGTGCAGGAGATAGACCAATTCCCCCAAATGGAGTATTCCTGTAGTCTAATACAGCTAAATTTGGATTAATGTCATTCTTTTTTATTTACCGTTTGACAGTTTGAATGCAACGCTCCGCTTGACCATCCGAACTCGGGAAATTTGGACTGAAGTAAGAATGTTTAAACCCATAGCTTTTTGCCAACTGTTCAATTTCAAATCTAGTATAGAGTTTCTTGCATCGTCATTAAATACCTCGTCTGGCTTTCCGTACCTCGAGATATGTGATTTTAAATGTCAGTCATACACTGACTTGAAGTATTTTCTAACTTATCTCTCAGGCCATTTCGAGTGATAATATACTGAAAGATAGGAATATCCCTTGCGCACGAATATGTCAATTCCTATTTTACTCCATGGTCTGTCAGGAATATCATGTGAAATTCAAAGGCTGCTTTAGATTTTTCGAGGATGATATCGAGCACATTTTTAACAGCTGCCGATTTTTTTTCAAACTCTTGGTCATTGGAGGCCAAAACAATGCATCCCTTTCTTTAGATCTGCATTTCACTTTTCCAAGATGAGTTTCATGAATTTTGTCAATAATTTTCTTTTACACAGATATTGGAATAATTATTTTTTGTCAGATTTCAATCCATCAACTGTCAAAATATGTCCAACATACGACACAGAGCGCTTTCTGAATTCACATTTATCTTAGCTAAGTTTGAGATGTTTCTCATCTCACCTATGCAATACATATGTACCTCCATTAGCCTTTTATCATGCTCTTCGGTAGTAGTGCCAGTAACTAATATGTCATCCATTATTACTTCCACACCATCAATATCGTCAAGAATTTCTGTGACCACGTTTTGAAACACTTCACGGGCTGATCTTGTTCCGATGAAATTCTCAAGAATCTGAATTTTCAAATGCACGAGTTCAATGTGCACAATTTCGAACTTTCATCATCCAGCTCAACTTGCAAATATGAGGAAACACAGTCCAGCTTCTAAAATACTTTGGTATTTGGTATCCTTGTGACTACATCCTCTATAGTTTTCAATGGATAACGTGGCTTTTTAATAACTTTGTTTAAATCTCGCGTGTACTTGAAACCTGATATACATTAATTAATTAAATCCCTGCCTAGCTTATCTTCACACGTAACCGTGACCTTCAGAACTGTTCTGCGTCATATTATACGATCTTTGCATGCAAGCGCGCAGCATCTCAGATCTGGACCAATCGTAAGGCTGGATTAATTTGTAGTTAAGCGTGACCGCAAAGGTTCGCGTGGATTTTAGCTCATTCAAGAAAGCGCCCACA
This sequence comes from Saxidomus purpurata, assembly GCA_022818135.1. Taxonomy (NCBI): domain Eukaryota; kingdom Metazoa; phylum Mollusca; class Bivalvia; order Venerida; family Veneridae; genus Saxidomus; species Saxidomus purpurata. The sequence goes on from JAFMSR010000005.1 coordinate 38,911,830, forward strand.
CAGAGAAAAGACGTACGCGGAACCTTGGATTCTTATTTTCGTGCTTATGTGCAGGATTATTTTTTATTTATTTACTCGACAGAGGCTGAGAGAAACACTTTATTTATAAACGAGGAGTTGTAGATTTCCACAATGTTGTTTGCAATTTTTGACGACTACTTTGTCCTGTCAACTGTTAGTCATTGTACATGTTATGGATAGATATTAGTTTAATGTGTCGTCTTGCAGACAACATCTTCAAACCTCACAAAATATACTCTGTCTGACCTGCCTTTTGCAATACAATTGTGTCAACATGTCAGAATCTTTGAATGTTTTGATTTTGGGCCATTCATTCACACGGCATCTGAGATATTTGACATTTTCGAGATGGCGATCGATGACGCTCGTCTTAACATTTCCATGCACGGTAATACCCAGCTTAGATATTTGTATGTTTTCCTGATGCACGTCAGTCACGGATTTAATAACAATTTGGGAGATTGTCTCGGATTTGCATCCTGGTCAGGGAACATAAATTAATCTTTCTCACCCTGTTGCATTTAGCTCCTTCTTACATAAAGATACACCTTTTAAGATTTTTACTATGAAATCTAGCTACTCATCTCCACCTAAAAATCTCGTCAACCATCTTTTTAAAAACAGGTCTTGTTGATTTTCCCCCACTAGATGTTATTTCTATATATACAACATTTGATCATCTGAACGCCTTGCATCAGATAGTCTCTAAATGGGCATCAGAGCATGTCCACATAACGTCTTTAAGTTAGCAAGAAGATGGGCATTCGGTATTGGGTATTGAATACCCAGCGAGATTTGAATATCGAGCCAGCTAGGAGTTGGGTTTTTGCATAAGTTAAGGCCAAACCCAGCTAGCTTCAAATACCAGTAAGTAAATACTATTTGCTACAAGCTAGGAGATTAGATACAAGTCATCCCAACTGGTTTCAATTTAGTCTTTTTTCCAAGCACACCGTACCCCCACCTGCACCGTGCATGGAAATATTAAGACGAGCGTCATCGAACAAACTTATAATTTCTTTTAGAGTATAAATATAGATATAGGGTTTAACTTGTATAAACGATATGTATGTTTAAAGAAAATGAGTGAATTGGTTATCATAGTAGTGTCGTATTTGCAAGGTATGTACAAAAATTAAGAAAATCTTAAAAATCTTCTTTGTCTCAAAACCACAAGCCATAGGGCTTAGATATTTGGCAGATAACATTGACTACTGGTCTTCTACCAAGATTGTTAAAATCGTGATCCATTGACAAAATCGAATCCGCCACGGGACTCCCTTGCTTTTACATTGAGATATATAGGAAACTCTTTTACAAACCTTTCTTTAGAGCTTAGATATTTGAAATATAGCAAGATTGTTCAAATAATAATCCTTGATTATTGGCTCCTCTCCGCCCAGAAGTCACTTAACCTACTGACCTACATTTTATATGTATTTGGATAGTTTGCATGCAAATGTCAACTTTGGCCTTGATTGACCTTGAACTTGGCTTTCTTTCTGTTTTTAAAGCTACACAAATGTACTTTGGGCCATTTATACAGTTTTGCTGCATCATTAGCTTACCTTGAGCTTTTTGCCTTTCAAGCTAGAGAGATGGATTTGAACCTTTGCTTACTTTTGCAAAGATATTTCCAAAATCCATATGACTAACCTTGATTATCACCTTTTGACCTACTTTCTTCTTTGAAAGTGCAAATAAATATATATATAGGGTTTAACTTGTATAAACGATATGTATGTTTAAAGAAAATGAGTGAATTGGTTATCATAGTAGTGTCGTATTTGCAAGGTATGTACAAAAATTAAGAAAATCTTAAAAAATCTTCTTGTCTCAAACCACAAGCCATAGGGCTTAGATATTTGGCAGATAACATTGACTACTGGTCTTCTACCAAGATTGTTAAAATCGTGATCCATTGACAAAATCGAATCCGCCACGGGACTCCCTTGCTTTTACATTGAGATATATAGGAAACTCTTTACAAACCTTCTTTAGAGCTTAGATATTTGAAATATAGCAAGATTGTTCAAATAATAATCCTTGATTATTGGCTCCTCTCCGCCCAGAAGTCACTTAACCTACTGACCTACATTTTATATGTATTTGGATAGTTTGCATGCAAATGTCAACTTTGGCCTTGATTGACCTTGAACTTGGCTTTCTTTCTGTTTTTAAAGCGACACCAATGTACTTTGGGCCATTTATACAGTTTTGCTGCATCATTAGCTTACCTTGAGCTTTTTGTATTTCAAGCTAGAGAGATGGATTTGAACCTTTGCTTACTTTTGCAAAGATATTTCCAAAATCCATATGACTAACCTTGATTATCACCTTTTGACCTACTTTCTTCTTTGAAAGTGCAATGGTAATCAGGTGAGAGATACAGGACGATAATGACCCTATTGTTTTGTAATATGTAAGTTGCAATTTGATAGTTATCATCAGTTGTCACCTATCGAATAAAACACACATCAGACACTTCTGCAATTGATGAATAAGAGTAGCGTAAGAGACTGTGATTTAAATATCATAAGAAACCTTTTTAGACATACTCTGATTGTTTACTAGAAGGAAAGTCAGTCGTTCAACCTATGGAAACATGATAAGCCACAAAGTGGTTTCAATATAGATTTCGTTAAAGCAGTTGATTTAACTTCTTTCCAGATTTTTGGAGAGGAAGCAAAACTCACTTGTTAAGGACTACGCAAGAACGGCACGAGCCAAAACTGTCACATACCTGGACCCAAGAAATACAGTTTGTGTTTCTTTAATTCTTTCAGGTATTATAAATTGTACAAAGTAATTGATTACCTCTAGAAAGCAGGCTCCTGGTTGCGCTGGGGATTTTTATATACCTTATTCTTTAATCCCGGTGGCGAAAATTTGATTTTGTACAAGATATAATGTCTTGCTAAGGCAGATGTAACGCAAACGAAATTGGCTCTCTCTGGCTGTGGTATTGCTAGTCAGCCAGGCGATAAGAATTAAACATTTTCCGAACTCTTACTATTTAGGGCATTGTTGGACTTTGAAATAACTTGAGACACATGTTCTGCGCGCAGGATATATGTCCCTTCCTTAAAGCTTAATGTGAAACTTGTGATTCGAGCCACTAACACAGGTCTACCAATCCGGGTTGTTACTTCTACAAGCATGATAACTTCACATACCATATCATAAATGTATGTACCTGGCTACTGACAAGGTCATTGACATTGCGATGCTCGAATTGCACAGCAGTTTTAGTTTTTATTGTAATTGTAACTATATACAATAGTTTAAAGCACTTGAAACCGACGTAAAGAAGTAACGGTCACCAATTCTACCCCCAGAGGTATTTTCCATATTTCTATTTGTTCACTTTATTGCAGACGAAATTATATAAAAGTGAAGGCAATATAGGTTTACTCAGCAAACGGTTGTTTTTGTTTAATTAATTAAGAGTCGTTGGCTATATTCTTGTACATATATACTTCAGTTATGGTTAGAGCAATTTTTTGTACAATTTGATAATACATGTATCTTATTTACATTTGTTCTCTATTTTTCCGATGTTCACCCTTTTAAGCTTTCGCAGTAAAAAATAACCCTTATTTTATACGCCTAACTTATTTATGATTTTTTTTTAAATATGCACATTATTATATAAAAATGATATTTAAGGGTAGGGTCGTCCTGGTATTGCTTCAACTTTTGACCCAACCCAATTTCTTCTTAGTGGGGCTGCATTGGTGCAGTGGTACATAGTTCGCCTCTGGACCTCACCAATGCCCAGGAGTAGTGGTCGTGTCCTTAGGCAAGACAGAGTTAATTGCACTTTTATTCCCCCCTCTTTCTTCGAGGCTGATTCCTGCAGCAGTGAGTCTATAGAGTGATTTATGTAAATTGTCTTGCAAATGAGAGTAAATAAATTATAAAGTACTGTATAAAGTATAAATTTTCATCTTACATTTTAATAATTCCATTCATATAATATTCGATTCATTCATTTGTTGAATATCTATTTATTGTGCATTTTATATTTATATTTTATATTCTTTGAAAGTCATAAAATATGCTTAAACTAAGCCGTAGGGATTTACAGACAATCCATTTATGCAGTCCGAATTTAGAACAGCCTTATAGACAACGTCTTCAGAAGAATTAGATCCAAGCATTTTCGTTTCAGGTATACATCATACCAGTATTATGTTTTATCCAACAAATGTATACTTACTCTCTGTCTTCTTATACTTTAAGCATGGGCAATCAACCGGGCAATCAACATAATACCCACGTAAGCAACGGGCTTGATACCGAAGCTATGGTTACAGTGACCCATCCAGGAGGCCGTAGCGATTTTATCCACATCGCGCCCGGGAGTACAAGAAACGTACCAACAGCCCACAGAAATGTTACAATATCCGTGTTTGAGTCAGCTGAAGGTTATCCATACGAAAGCATAAATTTGCCTTCAGACTACAGCGCTGTTATAAGAAAGAACGCGCAAGGAAAGCCAAAATTGCGCAGAGTAAAATATGGGTCGCTGTGGCAAGATGTAGGGGATTCAGACAATCTGTGATAACATTAAAGCGTACTTTAAAATAAAATCATTTTAAACACTGAAATATATAAACACAATTCTTTTTTTTTTTTTAAACATTTTATTAACAAAATGTCGTCCGACAGAGAGAAAATTAAAATTCAACAGCACATCGCAGATGTAAATTTACGAGAATTTGAAGGTAATTGTACAAGGTATGCATTTGAAAATATACGGAACGCTAAACTACGGAATGACTATATTGAACTCACAAAAAAGCAGCAGAAGAAATACTGCAAGAAGCAAGGACAACCGCCAGTACCACACCTTCTCGGGCAGTTCAAATATGGGAAGAGGCAGCAGAAAAATCCAGTAAACTTCGAAATCTTCATCTGGAACAGACAAGAAAAAATATCAACAAAGTTTGTTTGGCTTTCTCCAAAATATTGAAGGAAGGAGGACTTACCTTCCCTAAATTAGTACAGAAATACACAACGAAAGTTTTAGGATCAAACGGTACAGAATCCGCTACTTATGCAACTCTTGGAGTAGCAGAACAACAAAAGATAATGGAAACAATCGCTGAGGCCTCTGGTAGGACGAATCTAAATGTAAACGCTCTTAGCAAATGGTTTGGTCGAGCCGGCATTGTCGTCATATTGGTAACGATAGGGATTTCTATATACAATATATGCGAGGCGGCAAATCCAACCCTAGAAGCTGTTAAAACTGCTGTGTCGTTAGGATTTGGAGCAGCTGGAGGATATGCCGGAGCAGAACTAGGTGCAGCGATCGGGGCTTGTGGGGGACCCGCAGGGGTTTTAATTGGAGCTATTGTTGGAGGAATCGCTGGGGGATTTCTTGTTGCTTTCGGTGGGGAATCTTTGGTCAATGTATTATACAGAGCTCTCTACCCGTCTTCTGCCCCCGGTTCGGGTCCTCCTCCGTTTGATGTTATTCCAGTACTGTACGGTCAACCATCCATTGGCTGTGTAACAGTCGTAGGTCAGCCAAAGATAAGAGGCGCCCCGAAGCTCGGCCCACCGGCTTTACCAGTAATACCGGTTATCGGACAACCAAAACTTTGGCGACAATATTATCGTGCCATGGATATTGCTTTAAAGCTTTGTTTTCGTGTAAAATAGTTCTGTATCTTAGATGTATCTAAAATATTTGAATAAGTAATGCTTTTTCTGTACATCTTTACATTTAACATGTTTTCTTACTGATACATTGGTGTTTTACAGACATTAAGATGCACTATGTTTAAACTTTAAATAAAACATTAAATGATGAAGTGCACGTACAGATGTCGATTGATCATGAATATTGATCATGAATACGTTGTGAATAACTAGTTTCTGCTACAAAAATACGTCACGTAAACTTTGCTGTTAATTGCTGCACTGCTACGAACTTGCTGTTTCAGTTTAATTTTTGAAAGCGTAGATCAATCCTTAAGTTTCTATCTAGTTTAATGAATAAAACAAATCAGTGTGAAACGTTTTTATCTTTTATAATACTGTATAGGACAAATCTATTGTGACCGCCTGTTGTCCGACGTTTGATCCATGGACGCTAGTCTATGTATAGTTTCGCCAAAAGTTGAAATTAAACACGTAATTTTTCTACATTCGAGGCCTCGAGAAAAGATACGAATATCAAAACGATGCTCTTAATTAATACATTCAATAAAATAAGAAAAATTAAATGACAAGAGGAAAATCACACTGAATAGATTTTTTTTCAGAATGTAAATTAGTGCATACAACTGTATAAATTCAATAAAATAACCCAAGGTGTTATATTTTGTATAATTGATCTATGTCATTTAAGTTATATTGATAAAGAATATTATTTACCGTTCTTATAAATAAAGAGAAATATAAATTTCGTTAACAGAAATCAATTCTGTCGGAAAATAAACTGTTAATAGAATTTTGCATTCTATTACATATTCTATTAACATATCGGTTGCGAAGCAACACCTGTGTCCGACATGTTTAAAATGCGGCTCACATTACGGTCTTCTTGGTCGGAAATGTTTTGATTTTGTTTTATAAATAGTTTATATAACTTGAAATAACTTATAAAGTTATGTATGTTATTGTGATGTTAAGTATATGAATAAATGTAATCAAAACTGCTCCTGTGCGATACAAAGGGAGAATAGTTAAACATGCTGTTTGTCTTATCAACGAATCTGTCTATGCAACTCCTGTAAAACATTCGCTCATTTAAAGTAGAGAATAGTGTATGAAACTATCCAATCACTTAAGAGCTATTAAAATGGAAAAAAACATCTTTGGCGGCGTCTTTTATGTCTGCATAACTGTTTCGTCTTGTAATGTTTTGAATGATGATTCCTTGAGTCGCGTGGCGTAAGGAATTACCAGTTTAAAAGGAGAGAAAATTAATTAGAATGTACATGTATGAAATAACTGTCATTGAATTGTTAGTCACAGTCCACTCTTAACATAAGAATGCAACTTAAATATATATCGACCACAACTTAAAGAATTTGTTGAGTCACACTACAGAAAGAAATTTGAATTCAAAGAACAAATATTTAACGTACTAAAATACCAAAATTCAAAACATTAGTAAATGAGCTTCAAAATACAAAAAACATCATGTACATGACATCTAAATACTGATAACAATTACTAATAGCAAGTCTCTTATAAGAGGACTAAAATTAACTTTTGCAAAAAAGAGGCATGTTCAATGTACTTACTTCCTAAACATAAATTTGTCGTAACTCTTTTATCTCATAATTGATTCAGATTTCTTCACTCTTACGATTGTCTCTGAAAGTGTATGACATGAATACAGCATAGTCTAGCTGCGTGTGCAAATAATTATCAAGCTAATTCATATTGATAGAGAAAACAAAGTTGATTATTTGTGCAAAATAAAATAAAATCTGACAAGCCTTTTCTGAAAAAACACATTTTAAAAACTTCACCACCACACTGGGGGCTCTATTTTTTTAACCTCATTTACTTACTTTTTGATTTTTTTTCGGCATCTTGCAGTGATACAAGACTCAGTTGTTAAATCAAATCAGTACTATTAATTTCAGAAAAAGATCTTAGTTTCTGAATAAATTAAGAAAAGCGCTTCACCCCCTTAAGGGACCTCATTTCTAAAAAAAAGATCAGGAATTGTATGCGGTGGATATTTAAATGAGTAATCATATAATCATTTTAGCCAACTGCAATCTAATTTCGATAAAAAATTACGCCAAAACAATATCCCTCCGCTTTAGTATATCACTCTATGAAGTTTAGATGTGTAAACCCATTACGAAGGCCGAATGTCTGAGTGATTAATTACGATGCATCTAAACGACAAACAGTGATATACTAACCGGTATATCACTCAAAAGGAAAATATATTTCTATTCTAACACGTTAATTTGAACAAAAAAGTTCGAAGTTGCTATCGTCTGCGCTTACATGAACTCGCTGCTTTGAACGTAGCATACTGTGCATTCCGTTGACAGTTTTGACCATTTTGACTGTTCTTTATTACACCCATTAAACACTGTTCGTATTATGTTGTTGTTGCTGATAGTTCAGGCGATACAGGAAGTGTAGTTAATTATATTGCAATTTGTATGAATAACGTGACTTCATTCATTATAATGTCAATCCAAGCAAATTCCCCATACACACTCGTAAATGTTGTGTTAAAATTACGCTGGAGGGAATTTCAGCAGCTAAAATAATTTCGAAGTTTTATAGTTTATTTACGTCTCACCATACATATTACATACAAATACATTTCATTATACTATATAAATAAGGTTTAACATATATGCCATTCTTATAAGAATTATGAGAGACAGTCTAATATGATTTATACATGTTATCTACATTTTAAAAAAAAACACGACACTAAATATATTATATTATCACAGATTAATGGATATACTAAAACATCACTAAGATAAATACCCATATTATGATACCCGTAAAATGTTTTTATGTTCATCTCATTAAAATAGGAGTCTGGATCAGTTAATCCAATATACTCATAATTTAAAAAAATAAAAAATAAAAATTACTTTAGACACATTAATACTGTGTTTTTTACACATAGAGGTTAACTGTTTCTCTAATGTGTTCACAATGTAAACATGCTACATACATTTATAGATTTTATATTTTATTTAAGTCTCATTTCTGCATATAAACAATATAATTTACAACTGACACTTACATTTACAATTTACAGAACCACTCTTTTAAGAGTTATAAGAGACTATATGTACATGTATTACACGTTAAAACATAAATGTCTTTAACATTAAGATGTCTAATTATACGAGATATTTAGAGATTGGCATCAATCTGGACTATGATTTTACAGCCTAGAATCTGCTCTAAAATCAGTATAGAGTAATATGCGACAAGCGAAAAAGTACACTAATGTGTTTAATAAATAAATGGTTTAAAAGAACGAATATTACCTCAGATCAGATCTGTTGTAAACTGATTGACAGCAGTTAAAATATCCCTATGAATGCATAGAACAGTTTCTATCCACAAAAATGCTATAAATATAGTATATTACAGGTAGTATATTAACTAGTTATAAGTCATATCTTCACAAGCTGTATCATGGTACAGTATGTGTTAAAAACGTAAAAATCAAAATTATATCTCGACAGTTGCACCTAAGTTATAACTATCTATACAATATATTGCTTCTTGTTTTCAATATCATAAAACAGGTTTTGGCACTAATTTTTACCATGTTCTCGTCAGTCAGTACAAATATAAATTTATCCTCATCACAGAGATTATTAAAATGGGTATGAACTACATAAGCCCTACTATAAAGATCATTTCTAATGGTTTGATATGCATTACAGTGTAACAGTACATGCATTTCATTTTCAATGCCCTTACTGCAGATTGGACAAAGTCGCTGATTTTCAGGAATGTTTTGATATCTACCAGTTTCTAGTCTAAGTGGAGCAACTCCAGATCGAATTTTGCATATGCAGCTCTATGTTTAGCTGGAATTTGGCTTCTTTTTTCATTGTTTCTTGTTCTAGTTCTTAATTTATTTCTCCCTCTACCAGATGGTCCTATATCACTATTAAGACCCGTTCTCAATTTTAATACAAAGTTTTGCATTGTACATGTCTGTACTTTATCACAGAACTCTCTAGAAGAATGGGCATCACTATTTAAAAGTATATCTTCTAAACCAATGTCACCGACATGTTTTTTAAACTTGAACTGCCAATTCTTACAACCATTGTTACCTTTCGAGTTACAATAATAAAAGATCTTATGATTTAGTCTACCGTTTTCCATTCTACCAATTCTATGCCAGTGTTGGGCAACAGACTTCCATTGTTTCACCTGTGGAGGCTGCCAAGCAAGTTCACCATATACAGCATTATTGGGTGTATATCGACCAACACCAAGTAGAAATCGCATTGCCCGCAACTGTACATCATTTATGCATGAGTAACAGCTTGTTCCCCATATAGCGGCATCATACGAAATGATTGGCCAAATGGTATTATCATATAGCTTTTTAAATACGGCATATGGCATACCACCAGCAGACTTATACTTTGCAATCAACAGGCCTAAAACTCTACTTGCACTCTGAGCCACACATTTGGCTGTTACTTTATAGTCCAGATACTCATCAAGCAATATTCCAAGATACGTGTATTTGGTCGTTACCCGTAATTTATCATCACAACATGTGAAACTGAATGAAGTTCTGTTGACCGACTGTGGTCTAAAATGTACTATTTGACTTTTTGAAGGATTCACAACCATATTATTCAGATTACACCAATCATTCAATATATATTTAACATAAACTGTAAATCATTTTCATTACCAGCAATTAAAACAACATCGTCTGCATATAATAACAAACATATTTTTTCATTGCCTATACATATACCTTTATCTGCAGACTTGATGGAAACTGCTAAATCATTTACAAACAGATTAAACAACAGAGGGGACAACGAACATCCCTGTCTAAGTCCACACTGTACATCAAAACTATCTGTGTGGTACCCATTTATTCTAACACTAGAAGATACATTGGTATACAATGATTTAAGTGCAACAAGAATTTTACCTTTAAAACCAACATCTGAACTTGTAATTTTATTCCATAAAATACTTCTATCGATGAAATCGTATGCTTTCTTAAAGTCAATAAACGCACAAAAGGTTGATTGTTTTAAGTTCTTTCTGGTATCAATTATATTGGTCAGAGAAGATAAATGGTCAACTGTACTTCTCTTTTTCCTAAAACCATTCTGTTCGTCTACAATTATATTATTGGATTTAACCCATTCTGAGAGACTTTCATTTAAAATTGAGCAATATAGTTTATACATAGAACATGACAATGCAATACCTCTGTAAGATAGAGGATCCTTAGGGTCTGTTGTATTAGACTTTGGAATAGGGCGTATTATAATTTTACCCCAATCAGATGGAACAATTTCGAACGTCTAGAGTGATATACTCACGCTCAAATATAAAATTATTCACGTTTCCCAATGTTACTATACTCCAGTTAGATTTTATTTCATGCCTATGATAGTCTTTAACATATTTTACTTTATGCACTTGTACTCCTGTTTTGCACGATGTTTTCGTGAATTCGTGTTGATACACTGTATATAAGAAACTGATTACACTGTATGAGTTACTCGAGGCAAATTATTTGACACCACCAGACGTCTACATTCTATAGTAGCTTTTTATATTATGTTGCGGGAATTCCCCACGAGGCAGAGATTCTTTCAACACACGAGAAGATATTTTGAAAGAGTTGACAGCAATTCCATGATCTTTAACACAACTTTACATGGGACTCGGAATGGAAGGCTAATACTCCAGGTACCTTTCTACTCTCCCATATACTAGAGTAATTTAAGTGTTTGTTGAAATACTGACTAGAGAAAGATAAGTGATCGTTGAAATTCTGACCATTTTAGGCATAGATGCGTGAAAGACTGCTTTCATTTAGGTTAGTTGGTGCCACTATAAGTGCTAAATCTGGAAACAGTGACAGCCCTACAGTAGATGGCGCTAGGATTCTGCTAAAGATAGATACGTCTTAGGACAGTTTTAAGGAGCGCTTATCGGTCGATATAATGTTTTCTTTTCAAGGACGTGTATAAAATTATGTCTGTTAAAAATTACATGTAACAGAGTTAAACTTTGTACTTTCATGTAGAATACTAAGTCATCTTACGTGTATTAGTGAACAAGTTATAATTATTTACCATAAATGTCATATGTACAGATACAAAATGTAGGTTATCATTTGTTATATAAGTAAACCTACAACATCTTGAAAGTAGTTTGTAATTTGCTACTCATTCCAATTTCCTATTTACCTGTATATGGCAGTACTTGTTGTGCTTATTTGGAAATGGTAGTATTGTTTGGACCGGGATAAGCAACAGCGAATATTTCGTTGGAGATCTTCATCGTTCTACTGACACGTTGGTTCGTTTCTATGCTTTTTCATCATCTACAATTCAAAGCTAGTGTTTTATCATTCTGTTTATTTGATTAGTTTGTTATGAAATGTTAATTATTATTTGTTGATGTAAATGAAGTTTTGTGTTCTTGAAATGCTTCCATGTAACATAATTTCTATTCTCATCATGTGTTCCGGTTTGATTGGCACATATATAGTCAGTCCTCTTAATTTTTAAATTAATATTAAAGTTAACCGCTTACTACCGTTGGTCTGATACGATGCTGTGAAAGCTTTGTTGCGATCTTGTCATTGTCATTTCAAATAATTTGTTGTGCGAGTTGCTGTTATGCCTCACACGAGATTGATGTTTGATTTGATGCTATGACAGCACACTTAATATTGATGTTTGATGTGACGCTGTGAAAGTTCACTTGATAATTATGTTTCAAGTGATACTGTGAAAGCTCACTCAATATTGATATTTGATGTGTTACTGTGAAAGCTCATTGATATTTTTTTATAATTTATTTTATTTCTCATCTTACATTCATACATGATTTTAAACACATTAGCATAGTACAATACAATAACATGGAGGTACTCATAGTATAATACACTTACAGGGAGGTATTTACTCGATAATGGTGCTTTTTTAGCAAAATACTTACAGTTCATGTAGGATACTATGTCAGTTACATACTGGATTTATGTGTACACATTATAACATATACAAAAGGTGATATACCACGATTTTAACTGAATGAACTGTACAGTGGTACAGATCTAAGAAAGACAACTGCTCTAAACTAGATGCAATAAATTAGATTGAGCTACCTCCCTTAAAACCTATATGTATCAATAATACTGCAGTACTAATGGTTATATCTATAATACTTAGACTTGGAGTTATTTTGTTTATAGAAAAGTAAAGGGGAAAATATCAAAAGATCAAAGCAATCCGGGTGGAAAAATGCGCCTATGGATATGGTGGGGGATAAGGTGTTATAAGTTTGAGACAAGTGGATCTACTTAAAAATAATTTCACTCAACATCTTTACAAATTTGTGTTGGCAAGCATTGCAAATGGTCTCCACATTTTATTAAACTTATAAATAGTAAATGACTTTATTGCATTTATTTTTTCAGCATGGAACAGTAAAGAAATTTTCTTTTTTAGAACACTCAATACTGGCAGATTTGAATTTAACTTGCAATGATATACATACAACTTTGCAGTCATAATATGGTATTCAAAGTTGGCTGGAATGATACATTACCAAACAGAATATTGGTGCCTGAAAAATCTACAATACTTTCATTACATGTTCTATTAATCCATACCTGAACATTTGTCCAGAAATCTTTTATGATGTCACATTCCCAGAATAAATGTACAATGGATTATATTTCTTGATTACAGAAGGTACATAAATTACTATTTGCCATACCCATTTTCTGTAAGAGACTATTTGTCCCCAAGATTCTATGGTTTATTCTGAACTGAAACCACTGTAGTTTTGTATCTTTAGTACACCTAAAAGGTAATTTATATATATTTTTCCAATTGTTATATGGTATGTTAAGGACTTTTGACCATTTATGCTGTGATGTAGGCTGAGAACTTTTACTATTTAAGGTATCATAAATTTTCCTGCATCCTTTATGTCCAGAATTTATTATTTCAATGGGTAATGGTTGTAAGGGTTTAGGTTCATTTATCCCTCTATGAGGTATATGAAGGTTATCTTAGTATTTACGCAAAGCAAATATTATATTATTGTATTGCAAAAAATTAGTTCTTGCATTATGTATTTCCTGAAATTCTGGAAAGGAGTAGAAATTTCCATTAGTTTTCATAAAGTCATTAACCAGGAATACACCTTTATCTAAAATGGAGTGATCTGCAAAAACTTTTCTACCAATTTTAAATTTAGAATTGTACCATAAAGGTTCAGATAAGAACTCATGCCAAGTAGAGATCTTTTTCCTTTCAATAAGGGTTATAACGCCCTTCCAAGTATCTCTCCAAAATTCATTTAGTATCAAATTTGTTTTTTGTTTTAAGAATTCATTTCCATATTTTCCAAATTTGGTGATAAAAGGACAAAGTTCTTTCACTAGTTCAAAATATTTTGAATCTCTCTTAGCATACCTTCTTAGCCAAGTCAACTTCAAAGCTATATTAAAATTTTCTATATCAGTTACGCTAAGTCCTCCATTTTCAAAATCTTGTGTTATTACTTCCGTTTTAATTTTATCTGGGCCATCATTCCAAAGAAAATTAAAAAATATTTTCTGCAGGTCTTTTATTGTTTCTTTTTTAGGGCTTAGAAGACCAATTATTAAGTGATTGATTTTTGATAATGCTAGTGTTTTTATCACTGTGTTTTTACCAATTGGGGTCAATATTCTTTTTGACCAGCTGGAAAGAAGTAACTTAATTTCTCTTATTTTAGGTTTATAGTTAATATCAGTAATTTCATCCATTTTAACAGTGAAGTTTACTCCTAGTAATTTAAAAACACCATTTTCCCAATGTAAACCAAGTTCTGGGCATATAACCTCATTGCAATTTCTTTTGGAACCAATCCATACTGCCTTAGTCTTGTCAACATTAATTTTAAGACCAGATATTTTAGCATAAAATTTTAAAACCTTGAAAGTGTTATACAATGATCTTTCTGTACCATCTAACATAAGTGTTGTATCATCAGCATATTGAGAAAGGAGGAATTCAAGTCTATTAATGGATATACCTTTTATATTATTATTGTTCTTTAACAATAGTGCTAGGATCTCGGCGCATACAAGAAAGAGATACGGAGATAATGGATCACCTTGACGACAACCTTTATGTATAAAGAACCAGTCTGATAAGTGACCATTAATAACGACACTGGACTAAATATTTCTGTAAAATAGCTGAATCCAATGCACAAAATTGTCCCCAAAATTTAAGAAATGAAGAACATTTGAAATAAATTTCCAGGAAACAGAATCAAAAGCTGTTTGAAAGTCCAGTAGCAATAACATGCCGGGAATGTTATTTTTCTCAGCATAAAACATAACATCATATATAAGTCGAACATTATCTCCAATAAATCTACCCGATATAAAACCATTCTGATCTTCACTAATTATTGAATTTAACACCTTTTTCATTCTGTTATCTGTGCTTGCAGAAGCAATTTTATATCCTACATTTAAAAGTGAGATTGGACGCCAGTTCTTAAGATATGCCTTGTCTTTGTCTCCTTTTGGGATACATGTTATGACCCCTTGTTTCTGAGAGATGGATAATTCTCCTTTGACAAAACCATAGTTAATAGATCGAACTAAAAAGTGACCAATATCTGACCAAAAGAATTTATAGAAAGATACTGTAAAACCAGAATTTCCAGGAGCGGAATAATTTCGCATTTTCTTCAGACTGTCAAGCATCTCTCTATAGGTCAAATTGCCTTCTAACTGCTGTTTTTCTTCTTCAGACAATTTTGGGATATTTGCATTACTGAATGTTGCATTTAAACAAAAATAATATCAAACAGGGAATGCCACGTACCAAAAACGCAGCCTCCCCAAAACGAGCCCCCCAACCCCCAAGAAGGCCCCCCCCAAAAAAAAACCCACCCACACAAAAAAACACATCATGCACAAACAATACACCACCAACACACCCAGCAACAAAGCAAACCACGAGGACAAAACGAACAATTAAAGGAACACAGGGGGCACCGCCTTGGAACGGTCAGTGGCCAAAACACCAGGGGAGCCAAACCGCCGTCCCCCGCCCCCCCCCCCCCCCCCTCCACGGCGCCCCCCCCCCCCCCCCCCTACCCCCACCATGTTCCAAAGTCACAGGACAGTGTAAATAAAAGTAATCCCTGCTAGGTGAATCTCTAACACACGCAATGGAAATCTATTTCTTCAGTTTCAGTTTCAAAACACCACTGGGGAGCCCAAACCGGTCCATGGTGCGCACCCAACCTCACTCCTACCCCCACCATGTTCCAAAGCGGACGGAAAAAAGACCCCAAATCTCCCCCCCACTAAATCTATTTCTTCAGTTTCATTTTGAGCATATAGGGTTTTATAATGTTTATAAGTTTCATTTAGAATGGAGTCTTGGTTTTGAAGTAAATTTCCCGTCTTTGAATATAACCTGTTCATAACTTTAGAAACAAAAAATGGCGGTTTTCAAGTATCTACTTGGTTTCTCCCCCTCAAGTATCCATTTTGCTCGGGATCGGACCAGTGACCCTTCTAGCTTCTTTTTCCTAAATTCTTGTAATTCTGCTTGTTTTTGTTCAAAAAGGTCTATATTCAATATCTTGGGAATTTTGTAAAGCCTCTACTACTTTCTGCAATTCTGTCTCCCTTTTATCCTCTTGTTGTTTTTTGTGAGTTGAGTAAGCAATTGTTTTACCCCTGATCTCCATTAATAGTGTATCAAAGAATAATTGGTCATTTATTGTAAACTTAACATCTTTATTTGAAATATTTTCAAAGGGTATGTTCATGTCTTGATTGTTTGAGGAATATTGAATTTTAATTAGAGTTATGAGCTGTTTAACCTGAGTAACATACTGTTTGTCTTTTAAGAGAGAATCATTAAATTTCCAGTAACTTGAACCCTTTTTGAATTTATCAAGCTGAATATTCATAAATATCAAAGAATGATCTGCTCGGTACCCAGGAAGTATAAGTGAATCATTAACCTCTGTAAAAAGACGGCTTGAGATTAAAAAGAAATCTAGACGTGCTCTTTTGAAAGGGTTCTTCTTTAACCAAGTATACTGTTGTAATTCTAAATGTTGTTCACGCCAGCAGTCTATCAGATCACATTCTATCAACATCTGTAGTACCTCATTTCTTGCATTTGGATTATTGACATGTAAATAATTTAAACAATCTATATCTGGGTTAATCACTAAGTTGAAGTCGCCCCCAATTATACAGTAACTCTCCTGTGAAATAATCTTTTGGTATAAAAATCTGTAAAATTCTATTATTTAGCCTGTGATTGGTTGGCTACGGCAGCTGTTGTCTAAGGAAAGTATATAACATATAGAAAGGTTGTATACAAATAATTGCAGATAATTTTGCAGACTTTAATAATAAACACTTAGCTTAATTGTGTTTAATTAATTAAATTCTAAAAATACTTTTGTGTTTCTTTAGAATTAAATTGAATTAAATTGAATTTGATATTTAAATTTTGAAATATTCAAATTCAAGTTTGCAAATTTAAACTTTTAAGTTGTATTTCAACATAAATTTTAAAAAAAATATTAAAAAGAGTTTATTTTGTTCTAAAAACACTTGGTTTAGGATTCAATTGAGAGTGTGATTATACACTGGTGATTGATATTGAATGAAGCTTTAGATAGCAAAGTGAAAGTAGAGTTTGTGGAGTGAATGGTAGAGCAAGTGCTGTAGAAAGTATTGTTGCGAGTATGTTGTTGATGCAGTTTGTATTGAAAAGAAATCAATGCAAGAAGACTGTATCCTACAGTTGGTGCTATATAGAACTATCTGGACATTGTATATGATAGTCATTTTATGGACAGAGAGCATAATGACTTGGGATCATTAGTGCTGCTGATGAATTAGTTTAAATAGTGTAACTCTTAGTTAACACTTACAGTGAATTGAGCGTGAAGTGCTTATGTGTGCTATATAGTGATAGTGTATTTGTGAGATAGTTCGGTGTGATTTGAAAAATGTGAAGTGCTATAGTGATAGTGTGTTTTGTGAAAACAGTTTAGTGTGATTTAATGTTGTATACTTAGAAAGTGACACTAAGCAAATCTTGAAAATAATATTTTGCTTGATATTGATCAATAGTAATAGTTTACTGTACAGTAATTATCATAATGTCGGAACCGCCTAAGGAGGAAATTACGGAAGAGGAAAAGACACTTTTAGATGTTTTTAAACATTTAAAGATTAAACCTTCGGTGAAAGTTGAAAATCCCGCAGACTTTAGTGGAACATTTTATGGAATATTATGTTCATCAAATTAAAAAAGACAAGGAGAACCTAAGTCGTCACCAAAGGTTTCAATATTTTATGGAGAACCGGGAAAAGGGGAAGTGACTTTTCCCACATGGGAATATGAAGTAAAGTTCTCATTGGTATTATTACGCATAAGTCGATCTTGCAAAGGGGAGGCTGCTAACATTTTACGTCGGATGGGCGTCTCTGCTTCCCTTGCAGATATTTTAAAGAAGTTTAGGTCTACCTATTCAAATGTGTACACATGTGCCACTACTGTAAAAAAGCTGTATGTTTGTGCTCAAGCACCTAATGAAACAGTTGCCAGTTCTGCAGCACGGGTGAAGGAGATATTTGCTCAGGCAATTGAGCTTAAAGCTTTATCACCTCAGGTCAGAGGTGGGTTTCAGCGTTAGCCGCATATGATGTTAACATAGTTTACAAGCCAGGACACATGAACAAAGATGCAGATGCTATGTCCAGGTATCCTCATGAAAAGTATGAATAATTCAGTCAAAATCAACAGTGATATTGTCAAAACCATATGCGGGTCAACCCAGATTGACAATTACATTGAAAGTTTACCATCAGCATCCATAAACATCATTGATATTACAGATACACCAGGACAACCTATGGCACAAGTGGAAATGCGTGAGCTTAGAAGGTATCAGAGAGGACCCTGTTATAGGACCATGGTTAAATGCTGTCAAAGATCATAAGCTTCCACGTTTTTACCATTACACTAAAGAAGATTTGATAATAAAGAGGAATTTTGAGAATTTTAAAATGATTCGAGGAGTTTTTTACAGAGAAGTTGAAATTAACCAGAAAAAAGTTCATCAATTGGTATTACATACCTTCATATTATAGACATATGGCATTAACTGGGATTCATAGTGATATAGGTCATCCAGGAAGGGACAGGACCATGTCTTTACTTAGACAGAGATTTTTCTGGCCATTAATGTCCAGTGATTGCGATGATTGGATCAAGAAATGTGACAGGTGCATAAGAAGAAAATCAAGCACCAATACAAAGGCACCATTGGTAAATGTAGTGACAAGTTACCCACTTGAGCTTGTGTGCATGGATTACCTCACACTTGAGTCATCCAAAGGAGGGATTACCAATGTGCTAGTTATTACAGACCACTTTACCAAGTTAGCATTAGCTGTGGCCACAAAGAATCAAACAGCCAACACTACTGCTGAAGCCTTATTTGAACACCTGATTGTTCATTATGGTATCCCTACAAGGCTACACAGCGATCGAGGGGCAAATTTTGAATCGGCAGCTATCAAGGAGTTATGTGCCATGTTTGGAGTTGAAAAGTCAAGGACAACCCCTTTTCATCATAGTGGAAATGGCTCCCCTGAAAGATTAAACCGAACACTTCTAGATATGCAAGGCACTTTAGACCCATCTAAAAAGGCTGATTGGAAAAAATATTTGGCACCATTGACCTATGCATACAATTGTACAAAACATGAAACTACAAAATATTCCCCTTTTGAATTGATGTTTGGTAGGACTCCAAAATTGCCCATTTATACAATGTTTGACAAAGCTAGGCAGGAAATTGCAGGTGAAACAATATCAGAGTACTTAAGTAAATTAAAGGAAAGATTATTGTTGGCCAGAGATCTTGTAGAGGCACATACAGAAAAGTCCAAACCGAAAAAGAAACAATATTATGATAGGAAGGCAAAGGCATCCAAAGTAGAAGTAGGGGAAAGGGTTCTAGTTAAGGCTTTTTTTATTCAACTCATAAGATTGTAGACAGATTTGAGAAAAGGGGATATGAAGTTTCTGATCAACCAAACCCTGATATCCCAGTGTTTACCATCAAGTCTGACAACGGCAAAATAAGAACACTACACAGGAATAATTTACTTCTTCTAGGTCCTAGGTACATGGAACCTTATAGTCGGGAAGCAAATATCCTTGAAATAGAAGAGATAAAAGAAGGAGAGAAAGTTGGATCCAACAATTATCAGGACAGCGTAAAAGAAGGAGAGACAGAGAAAAGATGTGAGGTCACAAGTGAAATAGAATCGGAGGAAGAGGACACGGGGACGTATATAAAACGTATATACAAACATGGAAAAGATCCAGAAAAAGATAGTAATGTGATCACTGATAAACCTTCATCTTATACAGCTGAAAAAGACAGTGTCACATGATTTAGGAAAGAAAGAAGAAACAGCTATAAAGGAGATAGAAATTGAAGAAGAAAGGAAATAAAAAGAAACAGATGTCAAAGTTCCAGGTACAGAAGAAGAAACTATAACTGTAGATAAGGAAGACAGTACTGGAGAATCACTGGGTAATGATCAAACAGATGAGGGTACTTTCGGGTAAGACCCTTCAGCAGGTGCAGATGAGAATAGAAATGATACTGTTGATGATAGAGCAGCTGCATCAGCTGATACACCCCAAGACAGTATGAGAAGATCATTAAGAACAAGGAAAAAGTCAGTATGGTTTGACGTCTACCGTGTTAATCATGTAACAGCGGACGAAGATACCTCAAGACTTAGTACTGTAAATAGACTTATTAGATCTGGTATCTTAAATACACTCCAACCAGATATTGCAAATAAACTTTTAGACATTATTATGATGTAAATGACATTAAAAGTACTTGCTTTATTGTGTTGTAAGTACATGATATTTACAAATGTGTACTTGATTAGTAATTGTATTTTGTCATTAACAATGACTTTATTTTATTCTACTTGATTGCTATTGATAGTCTGCTATTTATAGTATATGTAATGCTTTGCAATTACATTAGTTCTCATTGTAGGGACACAATTTTCAAAGTGGGGAGAGAAGCAGCCAATAAGTTTGGATTGTTTATAATGTTTTGCAAAGTATCTTATTTTATATTTTTAGGTATATTCTTACAGTAATGTTTTCTCTTTGTAAGGGAAAAGAACAAGTACATCTTCATAGTGATGTTTTTGTTTCAGGTGATTGATTGCAGTGAATCTGTTGCAGAAGAGTTCTAGATTTATTTTGTTTGTGTTAGAGCAAAATGTATTAACGGTAACACATCTTTCCACTGCATATTTTGTTTTGTTGTTAAAATGATGGGACATCATTTTACAGAGAGGGGAAGGATGTAGCAGGCTCATATTTTTGCACAGAATGTTTTATATAATTTTACTTGCTTTCTTTAGTACTTATAGTGTAAGGGAAGTTATCTTTGTTTGATGCAAGGGAGACTATTTAGTGTGTCTTGTATGTTCATTCCATGAGTGATTTCCCTTTTGCTGTTTGCTCATTTCTTGAAGCGGGAAATCTCTCAATTCTCATTGGTTAGTCAGGTCAGCTGATTAAAAAGTATATGTTTTGCAGTACATTACACAATTTTTTCGAGGGAAGACATACTTGTGACTGAGGTTTTTTTTAGAGTTTATCAACTCTATTGGGTATTTTTGGAAGGAGTTATGGATTGAATTGGTATGTTTGTATGTTGATTTATGAATTGTTTGACATTTGAAATGAATTAAAATGCTTTCAGAGGTTGCATTTCGGGTGATTGTTTCTCAGTTGTGTTTCGAGCAATGGCTGCTGCGCTGATTTAAGTGTTCCACAGAACTGTCATTTATTTTGTTAACAATTGCATGAATATTTGGTGGTTTGGTATTTCAGCACAGTTGTCAGATTAACTCCATTATTCATCAGTGAGATTGGTGTGCGATGAGGAGAGAATACAATTCCACAAACTTGTAAGTAGAAAGACCCAATTGTATAGCAAATTGTACATGTTTTTATACTCGTATAATTTTTGTAACTGTTATAATTTTAGCATTTTTTAAGTAATTAAACCCACCACGCACAGAGGTATATTGTATAGGAAAGGTACATTTAATATATTTATTATCATGTGCCAGTCATTCAATAAGTATTATTATGTCAGATTTTGTATGTAATGATTATTGCATGGTATGTTTAACACTTGAGTTGAGGATTTATGCTTAAGACATTTAATGTTATTATTTCAGATTCGATTATTCTTCATTTTAATACATCAAATCCATGGACTATATACACATCTGATTATACATGTAGATCCATTTATTTACATAATGAAGTAACTTGATAATCTCCTCATTAACATTGGTATACGATACCCATGCAGTTGTAGATAAATTATAACTGAATTAAAAGTGACATTATGAAATAAAAAATTTAACATAAGACTGAGTTAGTCATGGCATTCCATTTCATCATGGCTGATAAGTAAATAGCCACGGGGATAACATATATGCAATAGGTTTTAATAAATATGCATTATTCTATATGAAGTAATTGAAGCTGAATCTGGGTCTATGTGCGAACTGTGTTTTTTACCTTCTTATTGATATATAGTAACTAGGGTATTTTTTAACTAAAATGCACTGTTTTGGTCCCAGGTACGCTACACTCACCTGTGGTTTAAGTATAAGATATCGACCGAGTACGAGGTCTTTCTCTGTAGGAAAGACCTGTTCACGGTCTGCATGTAACATCGAGAGCGCGTAGCGCTCGTGGTGTTTCATGAAGTCCGTGCACAGGTCTTTCCAACAGAGAAATACCGCTGTGCGAGGTCGATATCCGACTTACACACCATCATGAAACGGGATACGATTCTGACGACATTTAATCAAAGGATCTGGATTTGTATTAAGAATAAGAGGGCAATAAAATTATTCTTATATATGCAGAATACGTACATGTAATATTACTTCATGTGACTGTTGTAGACGTGTGTTCGTGAAATAACACGTTTCATGAACTATTGGTACAGTATTTACATGAAAATTGTTATTTCATTTTTTATACCCTCGTAACGAAGTTGAACAGGAAGTAACCTTGAGTCGCGCTTTATGTTCGTCCGTGTGTCCGTCCGTTCAGATTTAACTTTGAAGAGGTGATTGAGGCATTTAGCGTCGACATGATGCGCTCAGGCTTTTGTTCAGTAATAACATTTGCTTTTGGAGAAAATTTTGATCAGCAACCTCCTGCCGGAAACCGCATGTTGTAGTAACGGTAAAGGACTTAATCGTGAATAGGGGTGAACGGATAGTTCAAACGGAAGAGCATTTTGTCACATCTGCGAAAGGTCTCGGTTCGAGTCTCATACATGACAGGCTGCACATTTTTCTCAGCCTATGACATTTTGCGCAAAACATATATCCATGGCGGGGGATACCCATTTACGAAATGTGCTTGTTGAATTTAGGGAAGGCATATTCGTCAGTGTGTCCGCAGAAATATTGTATGGTGTGAATAATTTAAGAAAACAAATTTAACCTTTATTGCTTTACACCGAAATTTATAAAAATGGACATGGTCGTTTTTACTGTGGTCAGTACCATTAAAATATGATCAATGAAAATGTATTGACTAAATAACGAGCATTACAAAACATGGTCAGTCTACACAGATGTGCAATCTGATCATGATCTGTACTGGTCGCAAGCAGGTTAAGGCTTAAGCTATAGCTCTGAATTATTCTGCATGTGGAGTTGTGCTTTTGTGATACAATTATAACACTACTTTGGAGAAAGGGGCATATCTAGCATGTGTCACAACAGTTTGCTCTGAAAGTATACAACCTAGAGTCAGTAAATACATGTATCAAGTGCTAATCGGCATCTGAAGTTTTGCTTGTTATTCTGCCATGTTTCAGCATACATGTATATGTACATGTAGCTATGACCATTGAAAGAGCAAAAGAAGGCGAAATTTTAGCCTTTGTTATATACTAGACTTACAATAAATGTACGGTTTGTTTGTATCTCCGCTAACGGTACTGAACTAGGCGTAGAAAGATAGGAAACGTGACAGTTTTGTTCTTTTTCTCAGAAAAAAAAGTGTAGTAAATTGCTATCTATTCATACTACAACTTTTAAATCTAACTTAGAAGCGAAATTACAAGTTCAATGAAATCATGTCTGAATTATAAAATTTTAATGCTGTCTCTATTAAGATTGTTTTGACATGCCGGTAACAAACAGTTTCTACATGATCTTTTTATCATATATACATGAAATGATATATAACACATAATTTAATAGAAAACTAGAAATTTATAATGACTTAACAGTGGCATTAATAATATAAATAAATGAACTGGGTCGATTGTGGTTAGTTTGTTTTCTGCTTTTTTTCGAGACCTACGATTTTGTTGTACAATGACCCATTTCTTTCAGAAATATTTCTTTATGCACGTGCGCAGGTCTATCTGTGCATGTGGACAGGTATGGCCAGACCTGCCCACGTTCACAGATAGACCTGCGCACGAGCTTTTCTTTGTTAATGCCGGTCTTTCAAAAATATATGGACTCATGCCAAACAAAGGAGTAGGTGTGTAAACTCCTATCTCGCTTCTCAATCTCGATAAACAACTATATCCAATATGTACTACGCACTACACACGCATTCATGTCTGGGTTACAAAAAAGCTCGTGACTTTAGTGCATTTCTTGCGGGTCACTGCTTATAACCAGTAACGCATGTACTTTCAAATCACGTATATGAATCACAGGTGAGTGTAGCGTACCAGGGACCCAAACAGTGAATGTTAGATAAAAATAGCCTAATGACTATATATCAATAAGAAGGTAAACACACAGTCGCACATAGACCCAGTTTCAGCTTCAATTACTTCATACAGAATAGTGCATATTATCAAACCTATTGCATATATACCTAACGTAATTATATTTTCCGTAAAGTTTACTTCAAGGTCCAAATGCAAACCGTTTTGTAACAGCGACTGATAGTTTCCGAAATTTTTACAATTTTTGCCAACTCGAATAAATCTCACACAGTCGGGTCGTCTATTTTCCAGTGTGCAACCGTCACTGTGGACATACAAAAAAACGGCACAACACCGCTACTAGAGCCCTAAAATTCCATGACATCGTATTAGTGATGTGTAACCTAGACTTGGTAAGACCTGGCCGATCGATACAGTATGGAAACTGGTTTTCCAATTATCAGTATGGCTGCTGTATATGTTTACAAAATATATCAACGAATAAAATGTACTTTATAACATCGTATAAAACTGGAAATCTTTTGACAATATTTTATCAAATCAATTTCTACGAGGTCGGTTGTGTAATATTTGGATGACACAAGGCGAATTGTTTAAAAGCTTGTAGGAGAATCAGTGTTAGAAATGTGGAAATTTTTTCCGGGAAAAAAAAAAATAAATGTGTGCTTTTTTCGGGTTGGCGAAAAATGTCAAAACCGAAATTATCAGTCGCCCCCCCCCCCCCCCCCTATTTCAAAACGGTTTGCTTTTGGGCCTTAAAACTTTGAAAAAACACAGTTTATCTATATATGCAATGGGTTTTAATAAATATACATTATTCTAGATAAAAAAATTAAGGCTAAAAAGGGTTTATTTTTAAAAAATTTTTTTTTTCCCCCTTTTTTTTTTTTTTTTTTTTTTTTGGGCTATTTTGAACTAAATCACTGTATGGCCCCCCCCGTCCCTGGTACGCTACCCACCTGTTCTTGACATATTTTATAAACCGAAACTCCAGTTTTTTTCCTCCCCCTTTTCTCCCCCCTTTTATAAATTAGGCAATGCATATTTTTCTAATTTATTTATAATGACATGCATACGACTTGTATAAAACATTAAGTCTCTGCAACATCCCCGTCCCCCCACCCCCATCACACCGTTCTTGATCAAAATGACCGGGCCCCAATTTCACGAAAATACTAGAGTAATTGCTCAGCTAAGTATATTTATTTCAAAGTCTTATTCTCACTAAAAATAAGGATATTTCTTGTTGTCATTTTTATCAATAGTCTATTTTTAAATAGAATTAACATGTTGAAAGAAAAAAATGTTGTATAATATTAAATGCAAGTAAGATATAGTGCAAAATTCATTTGAGTACAAGTTAAGAATTTTAAGAATTTGCTTAAGTAAATTATTTGCTTTTTAGCAACATTTCCTGCAAAAATACTGACAAGTGTATAATAAAATTAATAAATGGGCAACACGATTCTAAAAACTTGAATTCTTTAAATGAATAAACATGCAAGAGGCTTATAAGTGTTGAAATCAGATGAGCATGTTACTAAGTAATTACTTAAGTATTTTCGTGAAATCGGGGCCTGATAAATATGTAATGAATATAATGTTATATGTACTTAACCCCATGTTGTATCTTGTGTACCTGGATGAAAATAAAAGAGAGGTTCTGTTCTGTTTTGTTCCGTTCTGTACTTAATTGTCTAACATATATATATAATTATTATTTCAAAATTCAAATAATTTCATTCTCCATATATACTTAAAATTACAAAATTTTCAAATTATATTTCGTATTTTTGGAAAAACTTTTTTTACAACTCTTTAGAAGTTAGTATTTATACCGGAAAGCATTATTAACTATGTGTGTCTAGTCAACCCATGTGTTTTAATTCTATTGTTTTACATTGTTTATTGTTTATGTCAGCATCACATACATGTAACGTGCCATGATAAATAAAGAAAATAATATTAGCCAAACATGACTTTGGAAGGTTTTTGTTTCAAATGTTGTTATATTACAAGTGAACATATTAAAGTATAAAAACATATGAAATAGCCGAATTACGGCAACACATATCAAATGACAAATATGATGCATTATAATGTTTTAAAGAAGAAATACACAACATACACGTAGTAATAAAATGTATAACTTTGTAGTTAAGGCTCAACGTAGATGTTTCCTAAGATCAGGTAAGTAGCCGAGTTACGCCCAATCTCAAAGCGGACGTTCTACCACTGCGACACCGTACAAAATGTGCACAACTAAAAAATCTAAAGTATTTATGGGGAGGGTCAAATGTCTCGCAGAACTATTTGTAGGTGGTAGTGTAAATGTTGAACTTGACAGCAGCAACTGAAAGATGCTGCTCGTCCAGGACGTCCTACAATAACTACAATAACTACGACCAAAAGTTACATCGAAAACATCCACAATATTTCCAAAAATGATGCTCGGTTCACAGAAAGGCAATTGGTCCAAATGACAAACATGCTTAGCTAAAGTTCATGGAATTTTTAAGAAACTACTAAAAGTTAGAAAGATAAATGCAAGATGGATACCCCATTTGTTAAGGACTGAGCAAAATCAATGGCAAAAGAACTACTGAAAATGCATCCAAAATACAGTGAAAATGCTTTTGAGACTGTAGTTACTGGTTGTGAGAACTGTGTGTATTATTTTGTACTAACGCGGAAGGTTTGTAACCGAATCTAGGCAACTGGAAATGCAAAACGGCAAAGTATTGCCGAACGCAATTACATGTTTTGATTTAAAAGCTAATAGTGAGCGAACAAGCGTTTTCTGGGTAAGATCAGCAGAGGAATACCAATTTAAGTTATGTATATATGTACCATTAGCTTGGACCCAACCTAAATATACACTTAAAAAGTTTCTGGGAGTTTTTCATCTGATCGCCTTAATATCTGTGACTTAAATAAACCTTAAATTTTGCAAAAATGCAGCAAATTACTAGTAATATCTTGCTCGTCACAGTGAAACATTACTTTTGCTTGGTAAATAACATTTGACCATTACATTTTAAGCGTACATTAATGTCTTTCTTGTATGTACTTAAAATATTGAACAAAACCGAAACAGGAAGAAAACTGTTCAATGATGTCATTGCTAACGACACACTCTATTAAAAAGTAATTGTAACATTAAGGTAGTTCCACACCTTACGGCTGAATATTTCAACCTCCTTAGAAAACGGTCATATTTTGCATATGCAGTCTACGATGTATGTACTTTAATGTGATGCTATTTGATAAGAACACGCTTACGCGACGTTGACGTCATGACGTCGTCAAGCAGTCTACCCAATTTATGTGGGCGCTTATATACAAACGTTCGTACCTGTGGTATTTATGAACAGATTTTGAAGATTCAAGTTTCATTTTTTAAATGAACGCCGGCGGACAAAACAAGAAACTGGACAATTCAAGAAATGACGCCTTCAGTTGAAGGAAAAAAAACGGCAAGGCCAGGAATTTCGCGAGAACCTTGTGTTTAAGGCGTTGCCTCCGGAACGGGAAGTCCTGTGTTCGAATCGCATCCGGTGTGCCATTGAGTAATGACACTTATGTCACACGTGCCTCAGCCCGTCCAGCTGCAAATGGGTACCTACGATGACATTTTATAAATGCTTAGATGTTTTAAAGTACATTCCATGTGGCTAATGTTTCCTCTCATGATCAGCGATAACATATTAACATAAGATCAGTGTTGCTTTAATATAAAACTTATATTATTAAATAGATTTATGACTTTAAAAATGTTTTTTTGTTTGTTTAGACAGCGACGGTTGTAAAGAAATAAACCATTGCCTGATATTGCAGTTGAAATAACGACGTTAACGTTACATATTGACGCACAAAAATAACGCATAACCGTAACTAAATTTCAAAATTAAAAAAAATCTACTTAGATGACCTATTGATTGTTTTTGATATTTTGAACCATCTACACTATGGTAGTAATATATTTGAAGGATAAGATTGGGTCACCGGACAAACTGGCAAAACGTGTTCAGAGGTAGCTGATAAATACTACGTTATTTACGTCAAAATTGGCGCAATATCATTCGAATTACCAATAAATATATTCAATATTTCAAAAATATGCAATAAAAAGTTAGGCTTAAATGTTTCTGGAGAAATAAAACTTTAATCTTCAAAATACGTTCATAAATACCAGAGAAACGAACGTTTGTATGAAAGCGCCTAAAGAAAATGGGTAGACTGCTTGACGACGTCATGACGTCAACGTCTCGTGAGCGTGTTCCTATCAAATAGCAACACATTAAAGTACATACATCGTAGACTGCCTATGCAAAATATGACCGTTTTCTGAGGAGGTTGAAAAATTCAGACGTAAGGTATGGACCTACCTTAATTGCGTCAACCTTGAGCCTACTGGATTCATCGTCCATTTTACAAACAAGGTCTCTTATTTCATTTATGAGGCAGCACAGTCAGTAAACTGGTTGTTGAAACTACACGAGATAATTAACGGAACATACGCCAAATCCGATCAGACAAACAATTGGTAAGGGGTAAGTTATGTTAATTGTTTAACACAATAACTACCGTAGACAAAGACAAAGCGTTAATGTAATAGCAAAAGTGCAAAAAAAAAATTGAATGAAATTTGTGGTTAAATTCAATACAAAGCATCACTTTCTCATGTGGATACAAATAAAAGCTATAATTAATTCATTCATTTTGATTGATTGATTGATTGATTGATTGATTGATTGATTGATTGATTGATTGATTGATAGATTTTCACCTGAGACAGTGTATTATGTCGGACTGAATACAAAATAGAAGAAAGAATACTTTAATACTGAATTCGGCTGAGGTTTTAACTAATATTGCGTTCTTATGACATATAAAATACATTTCATTAAAACAAAGTAACATTTCGTAAAACCGAAAATAACGATATAAATTTTGTAATTACGAAATAGAAATTAGTATCTCATTTCAAGTAAGGGGCACCGTAGACTAGTTACTGGTCTGATAAAATTTATGTTTTTTCTATATACTATATTTCATGCACTATTTCCGGTGTATTTTTATTGTTCTTCCATGGAAGGAACACTTAAAATTGTACAGACACACTTGACTGAACAATGCAGCACGTGGTATGAGACGCCTAAATACATTTCCATAGACTTACATTATAAGGTTTTCTTCCGGTGCGACTACCCAAAATCTCACCGACTGCTGAAATGAACTTTACTTTGTAGAATCATTCTAGTCCCACATAAAAATAACAAAATTTATACATGTGATCCAATACTTTATGCCAGTAATTTGGAGCTGAATGACACCACCCCCATTTTTGTGGCAGTTTTAGTGGTCACCGACCAAATATGTCAGTATTTTCAAATACCAAATATTTTGAATATAATTCATATCCAGATTTTTCTCTTCATATTTCATTTGTGATCTATCATCCAGCGATTAATTCAAAATATTGAAAATTGGAACAACTAACAACCAATAGCCGTTCTTTTCCGTACACGCTACATGTTTACGTTACTGTGGTTATTTCCCTTTATGTGGTAACTTCACTGGGTAAGCTATAGTCGCACTATTTGCACTTCGAAGGCAAACCGACTTTACAGGTTGACATTTAAAAGCTCTCCGCCTTCTACAAAATGGTGTGACAGTCATAAAATATCCGATCTGTGAAAGGGGTCACACTGAAACGCCAAATTAATTATGCTAGGTAAGCTATTGCACACATATACAAATAAGCTATTGCACGTTGGACTTGCAGAAATCGCCCGACAATGCGTTTGCTTTTGCATTATGAGTTTGACAAATAGCTGAAAGAATGTTAATTTACATATCGTTTGTATAGCGTAGGAATATGCTAATATTGTTGCTGGAAGTATTGGCGCGAACTTACCATGTGACCATATAAAAGCAGATCTAGCGTGACGTAGTAACAGGTGCGTGGAGTATTAAAAATTGTAGATACTAACGCCTGAATTTGCTTCGACTGTCGTAGTTTGTACTTCAATAAAATATATAGACAGATGTGCCCTAGAAGGAACTTTTGGAATGCTATAACATGTATGAGTTTTGCTTTATACACTGGGGCATCGGCGCTGGATAGTAGACTGGCTGTAGAACAAAACTGATAGATATTTATTAGTAAAAGAGATAGTTCAGGGCCTGGTAACCAGGCTAGGGGCACCGTTGAAAATACACTAACGGACGATGTTCGTATGTGCATGTCAACGGAAACGTTTTTGCTCACATAATTGGCCACACCAGTAACTTATAAGATAGGTCAGTGATGAACAAGCTTCTGTTTTTCGTAATGCTCTATAAATGGCATACCAATGCTCCCTTGGTATATAATAATATCTTTCTTACGTCATTTTATAAGTACAAAGTAATGTAAAGTCACTAACCTTTAAATGTTTATTACTATCTGTCTAACAAAGTGTACAGGCTTTTGACACTTGTCTGAAACTCTTTTAAGCGCGAAATATGCGCTGTGTGCGACGTTATTTTATTGACGTCATCGTATAAACAAGTAGTAACGACTCAGTCAAAAGCGACGTTATTAACTGCATGTGTATTTTATTACACCGAAACCAAAAATTATCCTCTATATCATCGCATCCTATATATTAAGGTATTGGGGTGAAATGAGTAGGCCTACTGCCTGTTTAATGACCTTTTGGAATACTTTGGATTTTATCATTGTACCTATTTTGTACTGTGGCGCAGAGGTTAGAGCGGCTGCTTTGAAATCAAGAGGTCCTCGGTTCATTTTTCATTTTTAGTAATTAAGTTGAATTACATGAAAAATTCCGCATTTTATAAGATTTGAAAACTGTTTCTCAATATTTATAAAGTTTATCAAGCTGTACATTTACTTGAAAATATGAAAATTGACCTTGATCATTTTTAAAAGTTCAATATCTTAAAAAGTAGACTGTAAAACATTGTCATTGTTTCTTATATTGCAGTTCATATACATGTACTACTAAAAGTTTCATTGTCAATAGAAATGCCCTGCTGTCTTTAGTAGCATTAACGTCACGTGCCCCTTTTCTGAATAATCAGATTATTTTATAATGAGCGGATAATACCGACATTACCAACAAAAAAAGTAATTTTTTTAAAACGTTTGGTATGTAGTATATAACACGTACATGTTTTATTTCACTATTTAATCTTTATTCTCTGTCTTCTTGCATTTTAAGCATGGGCAATCAACATAATACCCACGTAAGCAACGGGCTTGATGTCGTTGTGAAAGTTGTGGTGACCCATCCAGGAGGCCGTAGCGATCTTCTTCATATTGAGCCTGAAAAAACCAGAACCGTACCAACAGATCATGGAACTGTAACAATATCCGTGTATGAATCAGACAACGAGAAATATCCATACGAAAGCATAAATTTGCCTTCAGACTACAGTGTTGTTGTGAGAAAGGACGCCCAAGGAAAGCCAAAATTACGCAGAGTGAAATATGGGTCACTGTGGCAAGATGTAGGAGATTCAGACAATCTGTAAGGACTTTTGAAAATAGTAAATATAGAAACATTATAATACTTTTTTTCGCAAAAACATTTTGATAACAAAATGTCGTCGGACAGACAGAAAATAAAAAAACAACAAGACATCGTAGATGTAAATTTGCGAGAGTTTGAAGGAAATTCTACGAAGTTTGCAGCTGAAAATATAAGGAACGCTAAATTGAGAAAAGATTACATCGATCTTGCAAAAAAGACAGCAGAAAAAATACTGCTAGAAGCAAGGACGTCTGCTAGTAACACACCTTCTCAGGCAGTTCAAATCTGGAAAACGGCAGCAGAAGAAGCCAGTACACTTCGAAATCTTCATCTGGAACAGACTAGACTGAACGTCAGTCGAGCTGCTTCAGCCTTCTCGAAAATGTTGAAAGAAGAAGGACTTACCTTCACTAAATTAGTACAGAAATACACGATGAAAGTTTTAGGAACAACCGGATCAAGAACCGGTACTTATGCAACTCTTGGAGTAGCAGAACAACAAAAGATAATGGAAACAATCGCTGAGGCTTCTGGTAGGACGAATTCAAAAATAAACGCTCTTAGCAAATGGTCCGGTCGTATAGGCGTTGTGCTTATATTGGTAACGATAGGGATTTCTATATACAATATATGCGAGGCAGCTAATCCAACCCTAGAAGCTGTTAAAACCGCTGTGTCGTTAGGATTTGGAGCAGCTGGAGGATATGCAGGAGCAGAACTAGGTGCAGCAATCGGGGCTTGTGGGGGACCTGTAGGAGTTTTGATTGGAGCTATTGTTGGGGGAATCGCTGGGGGATTTCTTGCTGCTTTTGGTGGGGAATCTTTGGTCAGTGTTTTATACAGGGCCTTTTTTCCGTCTTCTGCCCCTGGTCCGGGTCCTCCTCCGTTTGATGTCATTCCAGTACTGTACGGTCAACCGCCTATTGGATGTGCACCAGTTCTAGGTCAGCCAAAGATAAGAGGCGCTCCGAAACCCGGTCAACCAGCTTTACGTGAAAGAGCGGTTGTTGGACAACCAAAACTTTGGCATAATTAGATTAATTTTGGTGTCATTGATGTTTATCTTATACGCTGTGTTATATCTGTCTAGCCAGTTTTTGAATTAGCGATGCTATCATTGTGTATCATTTGTTGAATTTGTATCGTTTTTCTGTGCAGTCTTGCAAACTAACCATGTGTATTTAAGATGTTCTGAATTTACGAATATGATATGTTACTTTAAAGCTAAAAACATTTTGCAGTTCTCATGATGTTTTCCGCTGTAAGATTCACGATTGAATATTTTACAAACGCAGTTATTCTTGCAGATATTAACAATAAACCGCGAGCGACAAATGCAAAACATTTTTGGTTCTTATCAATATTCATGTTTTTAATAATTTAAATATAACGTTACAGCGGCAAGTACTGCTTCTTAAAAGCATAATAAATGCATAGTATGATAATTGTCTTTTAATCTATTGTATACATAAGCATCACACAATTTTCAATACTTGCATTAAAACAACATGCATTCATATATACTTCGTTCTGATATCTTCATATAGCGGACATAACAACAGTGAATTCGTCCTCAACACAACATTCATAGTAAGGAAAATCTCGATGATTACCTAGGAAGACTATGCTATCTACATTTTCAACAACAACGACACTTTTGATATTGTCAATATGTACAACGGTCAGATATTCTCAACAGTATAGCCGGTAATAAACTTTCTGTTATAATTAGTTTTTAACAAGGTGTCACACGTGACACCTTGTATAGTAGGCAATTTTGAAAACGACTCAGCGGAGGGGCTTATACGTTTGACGCTGGCCGGAGTAAGCCGGGGTACGCCGGTATATCCAAACCTCATTGCTTAAAAGGCGCCGATTTCATTCTGGCTTTTTGAAACGAATAGAACGGCGTACGCCTGATGCGTCAAACGTATAGCCCTGACAGTTTGAACAGCCATAGGTTTCTCCTTTCGCCTGCAAAGTAGATCGACTTTAGCTGAAACGCGTGTGGATCGTGTTTGTGATCTCGACTTAAAAATAAACTAAAACCCGTTTCCGTTGCGTAATACACGTGTTAATGCTTTAAATCATTGTAACACTAATGTAGGCAAAATTCAGAGTATTTGAATTACTACACCATCAGGCAGATTCAGGATCAAGTCTTGTTTTGGCATCCCGCATGTATACATGTATCATGGAAATTAAACGTAATCGATAGGAGTAATTGGATCCGACATTTCATACAATGTGAACATCCTTATTTCCATTCAGTAAAATTACATGCGTGCTTAAAACGGAAATGGATAATAAAAGTGGGTTTTTGTTAAAGGGGGAGGTATTATAAACATAAACGATGAAGTAAATAAATGATACAATGTATTCGGTTTAATTGTCGGATTTCATCAAATGATTTTAAATCCATTCGGACTCGAAAAGACACCCCGCCATTTTGAATGACGACAAAATAGCGACCGATAGTGGCGACCCTTAACTTAGCGACCGATAGACGTTATTGAGATATGCTGAGTTACTCCGCTTGAGTTAACGGTGTAACCGGTGAAGAGGTTAAATAATTTCTGTTACCTCCAGAGAGTTACAACGTGTTTACTGTTCGTTTTATAAACAATAGAAAATGATCCTAGACGAGAAAGAATGGCCCTCTTTGGCCAAGGCATGTTTGGTAAAGTGTTGAATTACATAACTGAAATCACTTAAATATTAACTTATCATATTTGCAGTCTCACGTAATTAAAAGCTTGGGTTTTTTAATATTTGAAGAAATGGATTGCTTTGCATTTACTAGGCAATATCCCCAGACTTTTTCCGACTTTACCGGTTAGTTTGTCTAGATCATCTTGTAACATAGTGCAACCTGTAAATATTTTGAATGCTCGGATTTAATTGAATATAGCTAGGAAGTGTCTCCTTGTCTGGTCCCTGGAATTTTATTGAGTGAACCAGACTTGGAGACTGTGCTTGTCTGGTTCAACTGGACAGAGACAAATGGGGGGATATGTCTCAACGTCCAGCTCTATTTCTGTTAACCGACAACCTATACTGTAAAATTATTTGTAACATATTAAAAAACTTTATTACTTTTGAAATACATGTATTTGCTTGACCTGAGTGAGAGGAAAGCAGTGTCTTAATTATGCTAAATTTACTAATAGTTCATTTTTCTACTATTGCATAACTTTGCACCAGTTAATGGGAGTGTGTCTTTAAATTCAATTGTTCACACATTTGTACAACACACATCCAATGTCAACATAAACAATATCGGATTTATTCAAAGATATAAATGTTCTTGTTATTACTGAAGCATAATATATTTCATTTATAGTATTGCTATGTTAGTGCTCACCATGTACATACTTCATTAATAGTGTTACTATTTAAGTGCTCACCATTTTGCAGAGGACACCTTGTTGTCAGCACTTTCAGTGCTTTGATTAGTTCTGCTAACATTTAGACTTCTGGTTGGTCTTTTCACTGTAAAAGAGGGTACAATATGGTTATGCATAGCCTATGCTTCCACACGTACCCAAAACCATTTACATAAGTATTATTTTTCACTTCTGTAACCTAGTTGCTTTAGCTAATACATGTACTGTCAAAGCCTCTAAGCTGAAGTCCATCCATATTTAAACAGAATATTGTCATACTTTTCGTGATATTTTGGTTTTAAGTACTCTTTCGCTGTTTTCTTATACGCTGCATTAAACGGAATAAACGTACATATATCTCCGAGTTATTTATTGTGAGGAAGGAAAGCTACTATAGACCTTGTCCTATGTCCAAGGTATCTTCCTGGATTTTACACCACGCAGCTGTATACTTCTAACACAAATGCAGCCGACCGTTATGAAAGTCATCATGAAGCTGAAATTAAGAACAAAAGATTTTTTATATACTATAAAGTTATGTGTGTATGTCTGTTGATTAAACATGTTTTAGCAATATCTTTTTCAGTTTTTATTAGCATGTAAATCAAAGCAATAATGTTTTGAAGCAGTATCAAAACATAATATGTTTTAAATCATACATAGTCAAAGGTATATTTCCCCTCTGCCGTATGTCTGTCGCTTTAACTTGTCCAAACTTATGTTACAAAACCCCTCCATGTATTTCATCAACCTAGTATTTAGTCTAATTGTGCAGAAAGTGATTACTGTCATATATAGTTTTAAAGGTCAAGGTCACAGGGGCCTAAAACTTAAAATATGTGTACGCTCTTCATCTTTGAAACCCCTTGTTGGATTTTCATCAAACTGTGTTGCCAGCATCAGTATGAAGTTTAGTTTAGCATATTGTAATTTGGAGTCATCTGGTTAAAGCTAATCGTCACAGGGACCTGAAATGTGAAAAATGTCTTTTCTGCTCTTCATCTCCTAAACCCCTTGTTGGATTTTCAGCTAGCTTGGTGGGAAGCATCAGTATGTAGTTGAGCATATCAAATTGTGTAATGTGGGGTCACATGGTTAAAGGTCAATGTTACAGGGGAGTGAATTGTGAAAACTTTTGTCCACTGTTCATTTCCAACACCCCTTGTTGGAATTACATCACACTTGGTGTGAAACATCGATTTGAAGTGTATTGGTGCATATTACAATGTGGGATCATTAGTTAATCAACCCACAGGGATATGAAGTGTGAAAATATCTTGTCCGCTCTTGATACTCCGAAACCCTTTGTTAGTTTAATAATTACAGTCTTACCCCAGTGAGTTGAATGGTCCTACGTCAGTGTGGTTTTTCTTCAGGGGGATGGGGGTACGTGGGGGACATGTTGGGTTTTAGTTTTTTTAAAAACAATTCTAATTAACTTCCTTGTAGTACTTTTACTGGTAAACTTCAAAAAGTAATGTCAACATTTTATTGGTCTTTAATTCAAAAGTGTGCTTAGAAACAGTCAGCCAATAAGAAAGCACTGTTGTAATTATTCTCTATCTCGCAAAAGGAAATCTGAATAGGAATATGTGTGTGCTTACTTAAACATTGTTATGTAAACGTGATTTTCAAAATAATAATAAAAATGAGCATTTAAATTTAAAGTACAATTACATGAATAAAACCAGTGTTGATTTATATTGTTAATCTAATTCTGATTCCTACATTCCGCACAATATAATACGAATGGATCTCGCAACCAGCTAGAACTAAATAGTGACTCTTTACTAATTTTCCTACTGATATTCCTGGCATATTTCCAACTACATGTATCTTCTTGTTCGAAGTTTTGTTTCCAAATTATTGAAACGAGATGGTGATTAACAGGAGTCATATTTTTATTCTCTTTCCAATGATGTAGGGATGAGTAATTTTGAGTGTGACTCTAATCTAAAAAGTAATATTTACCAGGCGGGTCTGAATTGGTCAGCTTCTGTTTTCATACATGTATGTTCAGATATAACTTCAATCTGATTTATGCAAAACTAGATCTACATTTCAAAATAATAATTTGAGCCTTATTTCAATAAAATATAAGAATATTTCAGGTGGGTTTGTTTAACCGCTGTTTATATCTGGTTAAAATAACCGGTGACTTTTACTCGTATACAACTGCTTTATACAGCTTTTAAGCACGAATAATACAGGTTAATTTTAACCATTGGTTAAATGTTTGATATAAAATGGTGCAGTGATAACAAAGGGAGATTGGCCTTTGTAACGTATGGAATGATATTTAGGTAAAAATTACACAAAGCCTGCTTACTGTTACAATTTACTCATTGACACTGCTATTGTGCTTATTGGTAAAGTCATTGTGCATGCTTGCTTGTTGACAATGATACAATGATTGCTGGAAGTTACAACTTGTTTGGTGTTTTGTCCCTGATGTCTATATGGCTGATTGACAGTGCAATGTAGCGTAATGAAATACTTCAACATGCCGGGACTGTATATAAGCTTTGATATTTCAACATTGTACAGTTATAATGCTCCTAGAACAAAACACATGATGTGACCACACAAAATGAAAGATGCAATCAGCCACTAAGCAAGTTAAAAGTAAGCATAATGTTAATTGCAAATTTGCACATCACATTTTGATACTAGTAGTTTTCGCGAAAGATAACGGATATCTCCGGCCTATGACAGACTTAAATTAGCTGTTGCCTAAACCGTTTCCCATCAGTTGTGTCCCTTTGTTTCAATTAATCCATTAATTAGCACATTGACTGGTAAGTTTTATGCACTAGCGGATCCGGAACCTTACATACATGGCCAACATATATGACCACGACCGATTTCACAAAAATCAAGGGAATTAAGTCAAATATCATGTGTCATCACGGTGTCTCCAGAGTTACCTTTCTTTTATCGATATTTGCGAGCGTGTATGATTTATGGGGCCATAAAACCAGTCACGTGTAACTGCGCCTGCCAAACGGGATAAATCAATATATCGTTTTTTTAAACCTAGATGATCTATCGCCTAAGGGAGATGTGAAAGTTGAATTGTTACTAATTTAGGTAAAAAGGGAAGTTGCGTTTTTTCCTTTTACCATTATAATTATACCTGAACGATGGAAGACTTATCTTTTCCTTCTTTTCAAAAAAAATAATTGAATAAAATTGTTTCAAGTAGAGAGCACAATATCATTAAAAACGTTTTTTTTATAAAATTTAATGAATTTGATCATATTTAATGTAAAATGAGGTACGATGAAAATACGAATCCAGTGATAGTATTAATGAATGTTGGCAATAGCAACAGATCAAGGAACTCAAAAAGCTGTTACACTCGTTGTTCTTGACATATTGGAATGAATCTAAAATGTGTTCATTTGAAAACTTAAATTGCCGACTGATGTCTTCGCACGCGCGATATTCCGTTTGTTCATGTCAACAAATAGCTTATAAAATATTGAATGATGAACACGAAATTCAAGAACATGCGTGCATTGCAAATCAATTTCTATCGGGGCATGGGAAAGACACGATGTGCTTTTAAAATAACTTGTCAACTTTTTATGTCATCTTTTA
Organism: Saxidomus purpurata; assembly: GCA_022818135.1. Taxonomy (NCBI): domain Eukaryota; kingdom Metazoa; phylum Mollusca; class Bivalvia; order Venerida; family Veneridae; genus Saxidomus; species Saxidomus purpurata. The sequence continues at coordinate 38,950,960 of JAFMSR010000005.1, forward strand.
CTAAGTTTGGGTAATTTCCTGTTTAAAAGTCTGCACACATATCAAGATTTGCTTATGTTCATTTTTTTCACACTAAAAGTTACACTGTTAAAAGAGAAAACAAAATTCAAGAACAAATGCATTTCTTCGGAAAGCTTTGAAAGACAAAACATACGCGAATTTAGACTACCTGGTTTTTACTGCATCTGTATTGTGAAAACAAACGTAGATCTTCAAGACATTCCCTTTCTACACTACTTCATAAAATGACATTTTCACCTTCCTATCAAATGAAATCAATTGGCGCAGTGAAAACCACTATTTCAAGTTAGACATGTATATGTATAAAGTACATCTCTGTCCAAGTAATTGAAAAAGAGAAGAAAAAAACATAAATAATGATATTTTACATTTTACAAACTTTAAAATTGTGTAAATTATAATATTATTATTAATAAAACGTACGGGTCTTCGCTCTCTAAACTTGTATGAAATATGATGAAAAGTTATATAAATTATCATTGCATAGTTATAGAATTTAGTAAAATACATTCGTTTCATTGACAGATTTATTTCTTTTGAATCGGTATATATAAAGCATAAAACAAAACCCAATATACAGCTTTAAGCATTTTATTACGGGTCATTATAAATGTTACGTAATGTCCGGCCATAAAACACTATAACTTAGCAGACGGATCGATCATTCGGAAGTGTTCGAGCGTGAAAGTTGGAAAATTAAAATATAAATATACGTTTGAGAAAAACTAAAAACGAACTTTTTTTCATTTTTTCTTTTTTATCTAAATGATATCACCCATGTTTTATTCTGTTCCGTTTGGGAACGTAAATAGTTGTAATAGCGTATGCGCTATGCTTTTCTTTTCAATATAAGAGGTTCATTTTGCGCGTTTTACTATAATGCAATGACAGTAACTGTTGTGGTTTTAAATTTAAAACAGACTAAATTAATGAAGTCTCAGAAAAAAAGGAAAACATCATTAAAAAGGGGAAATGTTATATGTGATTATGCCTTTATGATTATAAAATAACTTCATTAGTTTAATTTTCATCACTGGTTAATTATAAACATGTATAGTATATCAGAGGTGTGTATTGGCCTTGGTTGTGACACTCTGCTACATGTTTGAGCGGTTCAGTGGCCTAGTGGTTAACGCTCTGGACTGGTTGTCAAGGGATCGCGGTAGACTGGCATTCAGTCCTTACATTTACTATTTCTTACTCAATTAACTCCCTTTGCTGCCAAAAATGTAAGGACTGGTGAAAAGCGGATTTCAAATTCTGGGAATCGACCTCCTGGTCAAGCAATAATCACCTGGCAGAGAGAAACAGCTTGTGGTCAGTGCTAATGTTCCGTATCTAATTTTATTATCTAAGATCAAATGATACTGAGAAAATAAGCTATGGGGTTATTTGTCCTTTCTGTATTTTCCTGAAATATATGAATCGAAACTTCTAAATTGTTTCAATATTTTTTTAACAGATGTAAGTTTTGTGTGAATAAACCGTGATTATAACTGATTGATAAAAATTGGTGCTGAAAGGAATCTTGTGTCAGTTATAAGAAATTTCAAGTACAATGTACATGTACTTAATTATGCAACCAAAAACCATTTTCTTCAGTTAATGAAGTTATGAAATTATATCTAGGTACAATGTATAATCTTGGCATCATTGTTAGAAAAAAATATTTTACTGCAGTGGAGCCTGTGAATTGAAATCTCAGAGAATTTATTTTTACTCAAACTGAAATGATCAATATAAATAGAATTATTTTAATCTTTGAAAATATAACTTCAGAAGACAAAACATCATAATACATGTACTTGTATATTCTTATTGTACGTATTATTGTACGGCTGTTGATTTTTTATTATAAAATGAGATCCTGAAAACAATTAATTTCAAATCAAAGAATGAATTGAGATAAAAAAGAATAAATGTGACAACGAATTTTGCCAGAAATAGCAGTAGATAATTATCAAAGAAAAAAAATCTTATTGCAAATTTTAGGACTCAAGCCCTTTACAAATGTACCAAGCATAAACAGAATAGCACACCGTATGTAATTAAGTTTTAAGTCCTAACAGAAAATTCATTAAATGTTGCAATTAGGAATCTCAAAATACCCAATGAATGACAAAGATACAGTCTAGACACAGACAGGAAGTAAGCCCCTCATCCTTGTTTAGCCGTGCAGCTCAGTGAAGTTGGCACCGTGGCACTTAATATCCACACAGTCTCTGTTTAGCCCGTGACCCTTACATTTGTAGTTTTCCCTCAGCCCGGAGAACTGAGTCCCGTTTCCCCAAGTTTAACTGGTTGCAAAATTAATCTCGTGCCCCTGCCTAGTATCCGTGTGCGTCCTGGTAAATCCGTGTTTAGTAACCCGGTGAAATGAGCCCATTATCCCCAAGCTTACCCGGACACGCACCCTGGTTATCCTGTTATCCTTGTTACCCGCAGCCACGTGAAATTAGTCTTTTATTCCCTAGTATCCCTGAAGCCTATTCACGACGTGTCCCCAGGTTTTGCCGCAGGTCCGTGAACTAAGCTCCATATTCCGTTGTATCAAGATTGACCCTGCAGGTAACACCACTTCCTGAGGTGTATCCTCAACAGTAGTATCAACAAAGCCCGTGAAAACAAACACCTTCTCAGCGGGGACACATGTAGAGGCAAAGCAACCTGAGGCTGTGTTGATAGTGAGACAGGGGGCTAATTGTATGGGGTTGCAGGGATATTAACAAAGTCGTATAATCAGATACACTGTTGATACTAGAAACAGCTTAACTCATCACCATTCGGGGATTTTCATGTCGGCAATGTAATCTAGGGCTGCGCAGATGCTTGGGGACATGGAGCTGACGGAATACTGAAAGAAACGTTTACAATGTAACTTGGGACCAAATTGAAACTATGGGATATGAGGCGGAGTTCCCTGGGCTTAACCGTTCAGAGTTATCAGGATTGCATTATTCAAATTTTCAGAATAATACTATAAAAAGGTTGCTCATCTTCTTTACCAATTCACTGCTGCCTAATATTTTATGTTGGTACAGGTTTTATCGTGTTAGGGCTAAAATTTAATGATGTTTTCTGAAACAAATTGCCAAGGAATAACGACCGTTCTTCCTCATATGACACCAATACTGGTTTTTCCAGGAAGTGGACTCGAGAGTGTTTCGATAAGCTACAAGCTTTCTTCACAATGGAGCTAAAATAAATTAGTATAAACTAAACTAAGGAATAATTCTTTATTCCACTGTACAATAACCTGTTTTATTCGAGTTAAGATTTAAAAAAAATTGTTCCGGAGTGTATTCAATCCTTAAGTAAGTCAGTCAACAAAATCATGGCAACACTACTACAGGCTAATGTTATGAAATAAATGAAAATATCATAGGAAGGTACAATAAAGAATTAGTTAAACCACTGTTCATTTAAAATTTAGTCATTATTTAGAAACTTGGATACACAGCAATGTATGAGTTAATATCTGCATGTTTGCGTGGTGTTCGACTTACTAACCTTGACGTGATTAGCAATGGTACTCAGGCGAGCGATATAGGGCCGTGAATGCCCTCTTGTTTGTCATTAATTACAATGTCATTATTTTAAAGTGCACACTGAACCACAAATTAGCATCACTTGTAAATTTTAATAGTTCACTTATTCATTAAGTTATTCTTTACCAAATCTTACCAAATTTGAAGTGGAATGAGAGAACCAGCTGAGTACATGCATACAATTTAACATCCTCATGCATCAGTGGTTTGCCAACCTTTCAGACAAACTAATTAAGGAAATTATGTAATGAACGCTCTGGGTGTACGAGAATGACAATTTAAGTACATAACACGATTGTTCTTAATTGGGGAAGCTTATATAAGCACTATTGTTTAATATAACTGGAACTCGTCTAAAGACTTTTAAAAAATGGTGAAGTACCAACTCACAGATAGTTATCTTCTATCAAAACTTGCAAATTATCTTATTTACCTCTTCTAACCATGCACCGGTTTCAGTCTAAGTGCAATATAAAAGACTCTTCAGTTTCCATTGTATTTTTCAAGAATGCAGCGAGAATGTGAGTAGATAGTAACTATATCTACTCTTCAAAATTAAGTCTGTTTTAACACAGTTTGCAAGTTTCGGTAGTGGGTCATTAGATACTGTAATTATGCTTCATATAAACATGAAGCATCTGCTTGCTATCCTTATTTGGATTCAAATGGGTCGTACAGTACGTCTATCAATATGAACGTAGGCATTATAATTTTTTTAGTAAACTGGGCGCTATAGGCATGTAGCTTAATACACGTGTATGCATCTTTTTGCTCATTCCATTTTTGGATCGATTGATTTATCAATCGGGCCAATGTTAACAGAGTATAGCTTCCTTACGGCAGAACGCTTTACATAAAAACAAGTTGTTCCATATATTTAGTTGTTACGAATTATATTGTCTTCTGTTTTAAATATTATATAGTAACAGATCTAATTAATATCAAAACATTTTAGAATAGCATAATATTATACATGTATTGTTGTTTTTCTTACAATTTGCATCTAAATAAACACAGAAATCATAGATTTAACTGCTAATTCAATAAATTTAAGTCCTGCAGAAATCAACTCTTGATATACAAAAATCCAATGAAAAATCCATCTGTACCTGGAACTGGTGATTAAGATCTTGATACTCAATGTTTATTTATGACCCTCTAGGCAAATTTCTCTCTGGTCAATTAATGGGCAGTTAGCGGTTGTTTCAAGTGAACAAGGGTATTGAACCGGTCCCCCAGGCAAAGACCCCCCCCCCCCAGAACCAAAAAAACCCCGGAAAAAACCCCCCCCCCCCCCCCGCTAGATCGCGGGTTCTACCCCCGCTCCTCTTAACATAACTAATAGTCTTCCGGATGAGACCTAAGATCGAGGTGTATTGGTGCTTAAATAATTAGGCGTTGTCTCTTGAACGGGACGCGTTCTGTATCTTGCACTATCACGCGAAACTAAAACAACTAAAACTCTTCTGGGGGCGTTGGTCATATGAATTATCCGGTACTAACCACAAAACTTTACAATGAATACATACATTCGACATGCTGGAATCTTATTAAATTTATACATTTAACTGGAAAACGAAAACACTTTGACTGCCGCGGCTGTATATAATTTAATCAACTTGTTTTAAAAAAAATACTTCTTATTAAAATTGTGTATACGGTAAAATGTTTTAAAAGCTTCAGAGGGTACTGACCGATATATTAAACAATACAATAGTATGCAAGAAACGTGTGTATGTGAAACAGAGACAGGAAATAACTCTACCCGCAGGCAATATCCGGATAATAGATAGGTAATAAAACGATTAAGGGTCATAAAACTGATCCACTTTATCCCCATTCAAATGTAAAGATTATTTGAATTGTTGTCAATTTGTAATATAAATTTAAATGATAATATCTATTTATCCTATATTATGAAACATGTATTTGCTTTACTAATCAATGTTAATATAATATGTAATTCAATTCCATTTACATGTACCGTATGAAGAATAAGAGTAACAATCGCGTTGAAAAACAGTCTTACATTATTTCAGTGATATGACGTGAACAATAATTTACAGTATACATTTGAACAAGTAATATCACCTGGTGACAGACATGTCTCGTCCTGATGACACCACCCCTACCTCTCTTGCCCCAGTTGCGATCTGGTCACAAGGTTTTGTTTGATTTCATAACTATTACAACACTTTTGTATCAGTTCAATAATTATGCATTAAGCGACAATGTTATTAAATTTTTCTTTTATAAAATTTTATTTTGGATGCGAATCAGTTAGTTTTATAAACATGCCCTGGTAAAATTCGTGAAGAATATGTATTTACGTTGATCAGACGAATTTACTAAAAAACATACTAGCGACAAACTATTAGTATCGGCGTTAAAAGAATGTGTCTTACGTAAAATGCCGAGTACTGCCGAAACGGTAAGTTCTTATTTAAACTTAACAGGTTAGTTGAGTTAAAGTTATAAAGGACTGCAAAGATAAACATTAAACATAATTATTTTTATTTATCTAAAAAGTAAAATGAAATATCGAGACATTGTAATAGTGACATTTATTTTGTTATATTAGCAAAAAGGTAAAAATTTGAATTGAAATGCAATATTTGCATTTAAACTTGCATTGTTTCGAGTTTCCACTATAATTCAATGTCCGTAAAAACGGAAGGTGATAGATTTTAAACGTTAAAAGGACCATTGATTTGATATTTTACATTGACAAAAAAGTAGTCATGAAATGGCAGAGAAATTAAACTAGCATTTGTGATAATGACAAATTTTGTATGTTAAACAGAAAGAAAGTTTTGACGAGTTATTTGATAATATCCTTCTTTACTCTTTGTGAAAACGCACATCGGTTTTCCAATACACGATGGCTAAAATAGTTGGGGATGAATATCTGAGTATAAATTTATATTTTCTGTTTCCGAAATCGGTATCTTAAAGTATCAAAAACACGTTTGAAATGCAGGAAAATGCACGAAATGGCACCCTCGAAAAAAAAATTTCGGGGGAGCATGCTCCCCCGAACCCCCTTAGAAAGTGCCTCCCTATTTTTTAACCTCTGGCTACGGCCCTGACATTGTTCATTGCGATTCAATTATACACTCGCTCGCTCCACCGCTATTTAGTGTTCGATTACTTAAAAACAGAGAATAAAACACAGTCATAATTGCCGTCTAATAAGGCTTGAGCAGAACCAACAAATGGCAAAAAAGTTACGCCCCCCAAGACCAAATCCTGGATCCGCCCCTGTTATGTAGCTTTCAAGCTTTATTTACAGACAATCTTTTTATTATTGGAAGAAATACATCGCCTTTTAAAAATTTTCTCGATGTCTTTTCTATACTACTGACAAAATTTAATCCGCATCGTTCTTATAAGTGGAATAAAAAATTTACGTAGAAGACGAGTACTAGAACTGGAAAAGATTCTACAAGACCAATACAAGTTATGTTTTGTCTCTGTTGTAAATAGTGTAGTGATTGTAGGTTTATAGGCCACTTCCAACAGCCTTGCTGTTGGGTTATAACCCTTTAGCGACGTGGTTGAGTGTTCGCCTTCAGGTCACAAGGTCCGGGGTTCGAGCCCCAGGAGGGACCTTGGTATTTTCTCACCCAGGATTTACTTTAATGGTGTCAGAAGTGTTTGACGGACTCATTCGGGGAGCATGGAGGGTCAATCTGGAGAGCTGTCTAGCTCTGAAAAGTAAAAGAGGGAGAAGTGTAGTGATTGTAGGTTTATAGGCCACTTCCAACAGCCTTGCTGTTGGGTTAAACCTTTAGCGACGTGGTTGAGTGTTCGCCTTCAGGTCACAAGGTCCGACGTTCGAGCCCCAGGAGGGACCTTGGTATTTTCTCACCCAGGATTTACTTTAATGGTGTCAGAAGTGTTTGACGGACTCATTCGGGGAGCATGGAGGGTCAATCTGGAGAGCTGTCTAGCTCTGAAAAGTAAAAGAGGGAGAAGTGTAGTGATTGTAGGTTTATAGGCCACTTCCAACAGCCTTGCTGTTGGGTTAACCCTTTAGCGACGTGGTTGAGTGTCCGCCTTCAGATCACGAGGTCCGGGGTTTGAGCCCCAGTAGGGACCTTGGTATTTTCTCACCCTGGATTTACTTCAATAGGTGTTTTGGGCATAATAGAGTAGTATACCGTCGGAAGTGCTATTGAGCCATTCTGCACTAGTCAATTGCAATCATTGCCTTCACACCGTAGGGGAACTCGGAATGGGAGGGGAAATTGCCGTGTTTTTAGCATCCAGCTTTCCCATGCAGGAGTTATGTTATGTGTTGTAACTGAGGGGCAGGAGTGTTAAAGAAGGATTTGACATTATATAAATATAGTGAAAATGAAAGTGGAAATATGTTTGTTTTTTTAACATTATACATATTCGGATATCCACGATAATCTTTCCGGCAAATAATTATTCAAATTACGGAAAAACACGACTAGAACATAGCGCCCCCTGTTATCAAAATGTGACTTAAAATTTTGAAATGACATTATGCTTAGTTCTATTTTGCCTAGTGCCTGATAACATTTTCCATACTGGTTGATTACTTCGTGTATTTTGCTCTTGGATGCATTACAAATTAACCACTGCATTAATTAACCAATTGCATTGTCATTCAGTAAAAAAGGCATCATGGCCTAAACAACATACAAGTTGTAACTTCCAGCAAGCATGGTATCATTGTCAACAAGCGTGATGAAAGTGCAAGCATACATAATGACTGTACCAATAAGCATAATAGCAGTGTCAATGAGTAAATTGTAACAGTAAGCAGGCATTGTGTAATTTTTACCTAAATATCATTCCATAGTAACGCTTGTATATGCCTCCTTTGTGGTTATAGGACCGATTTCCTACACTATACAACCCAAAACAACAAGTAAACACTATCTCCAATTTCTTTTCAGTATGTATGTATCTACATTGATTTGATTTTCAAATTCAGCTTGTCATAGATAATGCTTTCAAACTGCCTAACATGTTCTTAGCGACATGGTTCCAACCCATGGCAGGTTAAGGAAGTTACGCAACGTTTGGTGTGGCATGTGCTTTGATGGAAGAGTTGCCAACTTTTTAATAATAGCAATGTTCACAGACTAAACATAATATTAAATAAAGACTTTTTTCAAAGATTGCAGCAATAGCAAAAAATGAATGATTGCATGAAATCAAAAGAAAGATAAACATTTTAATTGAGTGAGCATTGTAACTGTTTTCGTGTCGTTTTTATGAAATAACTTTCACCATTCAAATGATCTGCTGTTTCAGAAGGAGAAGTAGTAATAACCTGACAGTAAATGAGCTTGGATGAAATTCTACAGAATTTTGATTTCAAAATATTATCGTTGAATACTGTGGACTGCATCAAATTTAGGAGAATAAATGAGAAAAGTCATTGCAAACTGGGAACAAAAATACAGCTCAATGAGGAGACTTACTTTCCGTACACTTTTAAGCCTGAGATATTTACTCTCAGCTAAATGAAAGGGAAAGTATGGTGGCATACTACGGAAGCGTTAAAGGGCCGCTAGTTACGAGAACAGTTTGCGTATTTCAATATTTTGTTTTTCTTATTGGCGCGAAACTTTTGGTCTTTACCATTTATTTTTTTACAAAATGATTATAAACTTCTGAATTACTCATCTTGTTTGATGTCGACGTGACTAAAACTTTTAATATGTCGTTTTACATTTTGTTAAAATACAATATGAACTAATTAATTTGAAATTATTATTTTGTAACGTAAGATATGTTTTGTTGCAAAGCCTGAAGTTATTCGCTAATTCCACACACATTTTAATGAAAAGTAAAACACTTACCTTATTGTCGAATTTATTTTGTTCTAAAATGTATAGTTTTGCAAATGTCGCCAAAAATGTGTCGCATCCGATTGCGTAACCGTTAACAGAATCAGATTGAGGCTGCATACACGGTTGAAAAATGTAGCGCAAGAATTTGTCATCTAAAATCTTCTAACAAAGTATTTACGTCTGTCATTGTGCAAAAATCTTCACGTTTCACATGAAAACAAAATACGTTTTAACCAGTTTCTTTTAGTCTTTGTGAAAATGAAAAAGTCAACAAGATAAAACTTCAGTCATCACAAAACGTTTTGTTTCAAATTAATAAGTACAACTTTTACTTCGTGAAAAAGCATGACGTCAACAAATAAACTAAGCATGTTGTCAAATTCAAAGAAGCCGAATTAACCAGAACTTTCTGGTCTTTTTGTAAAACAATAAATGTTAGAGACCAAATATTTCACATCTTAAGCGAAATATGCAAAAGATATCTCGCAACTGGTGACCCCTTTAACGCTTTCGTATTTGTCGGTTACATACTTAATTAAATGACTGCTTACACATATTGTATATCAATTACAGACGACATAAAAAAGTTATTTAAAATAACAACAAGTCAACGTTATCGCGTGACAAGTTAATTTACAACTTTCGTCTACTGTCTATCTTACACCCGGAAGAAATCCAGACATTTTATTTGGGAAATTTAGGATTTCAGTCGTATACGGAAGCGTATAATGGTCGCCAGTTGCTAGATATTTATGTAGATTTGATGCGAAAAAATCGCATCATGTTTGAAATCTTACGGGAAAATGCAAGATAGTAATAGAAATATTGCATGATAATTGTAGCATTCGTTCCTTAAGAATCAGCAAGTAAAATCATTTTGAACGGTAAAGTTATTGCATGAAAGATTTATCTTGTGTAAGATAATTTATTACTGAAAATGAGTTAATATTTAGCTCCGACATCGGTGAAACTAGTCTAAGAGTAGATAGCTGGTGTAAATGTTCTCTTTTGAGCTCACCCAAGCCTGCTTGCCTGTCTGTCTGTCTGTCCACATTACCGTCTGAACATTCTATAAGAACAATCGTCATGAAAATTGGTCAGAATATTTTTCTTGATGATCTCTCGACCAAAAGTTGAAACCAGGTCACGCGGGGTCAAATCATAGACCATGTCAAATAATAAAAAATATTCCAAATATTGTAGAAACCAAATTTGTACCCAACCAAACCGTAAAATTGGTTAGAATTTTTGTCTTGATACAATATAGGACAAAAAAGAAAAACAATTACGTGTGATCAAAAACTTGGAACCCAGGTAAAAAAATAGAAAAACCTCGTGATAACTCCAGAAGCAAAATTTGCACCCAATCACCCTGGATGTCTTGATAAATGCTATGTCAAGTTTGAAATTTGGTCGCATCATAAAATCTAGATCACAAGATGAACTCATAGACCATCAACATTCTAGAATTTACATTTTGAATCAAATCATCTTGAAAATTAATCAGAATGTTTGTTTTGATGAACTCTATGTTTAGTTTTGAATTTGGATCCGTGGGGTCAAAAGGTAGGACACCAGGTAAAATAATAGAAACACCTACGAACTCTAGATGCCACATTTGACACACCGGCATCAGTCATATTGAAAGACAGTTTGTCTTGGTGAACTTTAGTCAAGACCGAAACTGCGTAACATCTGGTCAAAAGTTAGGTCACTTTGTACATTGATTTTAAGCCTACGTTTGGAATGTGTTTACCGTTTCGCAAAGAGATTTTAAAAATTTTCAGCGGTTGGCATTGATCATGACTTTAGACTTACTTTTTGTCTTTGGGACAGGATAGCGATATAGGACCATCTTGGCCCACTTTTGTAATTCATTATAGCCGAGGGCTGTAGAGTAAATGATTGTTTTCGGTTTCAGCTTTGCGCGAGAAATATACGTCAGATAAGAACTTGATTTAACAAATAATATGTGTCGTATTCGGGAAAAAGTTTGTTTAGTAATAGTTTTAGCAAGATATTATATTGCGATTGCTGTTTGACGTCTAACGTGTTACGAAAACAAACAGCTCTGCTCTTTTTTTATCAATTGTTTTATTTTATCATGACATAACGCACAATTGCAAAATATTATCAAGCAAAGTCAACATATTACCACACACATGTCTAGTTGATATAAACAGTAACTGTCGACCATTATACGCTTCCGTAGTCGTACATCAACACGTATATTGTTTTCAAAACGTTGTTATTGCTTTTTGTTTTCTTTCCTTTTTGATTGTATAATATCTTAAACAGAATTAATAAAGCCACTTAATTATCATGATAAATATCTGATTAACGCGTTAATTTTTATGTTAACAGATACTTATGCCAACACGAAAAAGTGTATGTTACTGCCAACTACTGCCAACAGATACCTACATAGTGATATCTAAGATATCTATTAAGTGGTTATGTAACTAGTTAGTCAGATAAGTGTCGTGGCAATTATGTGGTTAACAAGTTAGTCAGATAAGTATCGTAATAATTATGTGGTTAACGTGTTAAGTAACTAGTTAGTCAGATAAGTATCGTGATAATTATGTGGTTAACTAGTTAGTCAGATAAGTATCGTGATAATTATGTGGTTAACGTGGTGTGTAACTAGTTAGTCAGATAAGTATCGTGATAATTATGTGGTTAACTAGTTATGTAACTAGTCATTCAGATAATTATCGTCATATTTATGTGATTAACATGTTATTTATCATGCTACCTACTTAATGACAAAATATTGTGAAGATATCTGTTAAGTGATAAACGTGTTATGTAACTAGTTAATCAGATAATAAACGCGATAATTATCTAACTAGTTACATAACTAGTAAACCACATAATTATCACGAAACTTATCTGACGAACTAGTTAACGTGCTATGTAACTAGTCAGTCGGATGAGTATCTTGATAATTATGTGGTTAACTAGTTATGTAACTAATTAGTTAGATAATTATCGAGACATTTATGTGATTAACGTGTTATCTATCATGTTACCTGCTTAATGAGAAAACTATTTTTAGATATCTGTTAAGTGATTAACGTGTTATGTAACTAGTCAATTAGTAACTAACGCTATACATAGATATCTAAAATAGCATTATGTAAGTATCTGTTGGCAGTAGTTTGCAGTAACATACACTTTTTTGTGTTGACTTAAGTACCTGTTAACATAAAAATTAACGCGTTAATCAAATATTTATCATGATAATTAAGTGACTAACTAGTTATATAACGTGATAATTAAGTGGTTATGTGGTGGCAGAAGTATGCCACCATAGGAAAGCCATATTTGAATGACTCATTGTTATACTCCCATGTAAAATTTCCTTATAGAATGTGACAATTTTACTGTATGATTGAAAACTAAAAGGTAATCATCCGTAATGTCTTGCAAGTTTTAAATCATGTGCTTTCACTTTTATTTTGGTAAAATAAAATGTCTTCTAGCCTGGCAAAAGACGTTGCATGCAACTTGATTATCAGGACATAAATAGTGAATTCGTGGCATTTTCTAGATAACACTATACACACTGTAAGTTAAGCTTAATTAGTTTATTGTGAACTCGTTTATCTTTAGCTCAATTGTGAAGGAAGCTTGTAGTGGGCTTAAACCAGCAACCTCCGGGTTTAATGAACCGTCTCACCAATTACTGATGTCATTATGAGGATCTACGCCCCGCACATTGTGTATTTGTGTCAGTTTTATGAAAGCAATTTTCGGTTGCTAGTTAATGTGTTAAACTAATGATAATGCCCCATGGTTCTTTAAAAAAAAAAAAAAAAAAATAAAAAAAAAAAAATTTTCTTCCTTCCCCTCCCCCCCCCCCATATTCCCCCCCCCCTTTTTTTTCCCCCCCCGGCTCTCCTCATATACAAAAAAAACCAAAAAAAAAAAAAAACCCCCCCCCCACCCCCCCCCCCCCCACACCCACAAAAAAAAAACAAATACACAAATTGTTTTACATTTTCATCTACTGAATAAGGCCAATAGGCCAAAATATTTAGTAAAGAGTGACTTTTTGAATTGTTTCATAATTATTCTCCCTTCTGAGTTACTTTTTGTGTATAGTTATCCCCATTAGTGTTGTTGCCGGTAGGGATTTCGGCCGTGGAAGGGAAGCAACTCCGATATGTAGTTGTTTATTTCTTAAATTGACTCTCCCAGTCAAAATAGGAAAAAGTAATATTTGGAAAGTTATAGTTTTGTACTAGTAGCAGGAAGAGTTTGTTGTATTGAGTTAAAAGATATTATTTCCTCTACCCTTTTTACACACACCTATTACAGTTGGATATTTGCTTGAAAAATGTGCATAATTCCACTTTAACAAAAAAAGTAAATATAGCACTACATTTCGGTAACATTATCTGCTTTTATTAATCTCTACAGTGGACCAAAACCGTCGAGATATTGGAAAGAAAATTCAGCTTAAAGTGTGGATTATCCGTTTGAACATTTTTATAGAATTCTAAAATTAGTCTGTCTCTGTTTGACTTTCAGACATGGGAAATCAACATAATACCAACATAAGTAATGGAATTGACGTTGATATTAAAGTTAAGGTCAACCACTCAGGAGGCAAAATCAAATTCCTTTGGATTCACCCAAATGAAACACAATGCGTTCATACATCCCATGGAACCGTTACATTATACCTATTTGACCCAGCTTTACCCGACAAAACATACCCGTGTCAGAGTATGAATTTACCATCTGACGTTAGCGTGGTTGTCAAGAAGAATCGCTACGGAACGCCAAATATGCACAGAGTGCCATATGGCTCACTTTGGATAAGCGAAAAGATAATATAACGTGCAGGTACATGTAGAAACTATTATAATTTATAGACATTCAATTTTTTACTAATAAATGAAAATGTTCTCTCCGAGTTGCGTTGTTGAAGTTTATTTGGATTAACATTACTTCCGTCAATTCAAACGCATGTCACACATCTGTAGCCTTTTGGTAGATGTTGGTTCTGTAAGTTGTATACCCTCGTGTTCATGTATGTTCATATATAAATATTCGTTATTTGGATTTACTGATAAAGAGTCCCGTGTACGTAAAATGACAGAAACAGTTCATGCTTACATTCAGTTTGCATATGAAACATATGTTTGCCATCCATCGTAAATTGGTTTGCACATGTTGGTCCGTCGGCCTGTCGGTTGACCAAACATTGTCATATCAATAACTAGAGAGTGTTCTAGCCTATGTTCCTAATACTTGGTAGGTTGGTTGGCGACGAGATCGTTCTGAGATAAACAGATTATAGGTTCGGGTACGGAGACCTTAAACACAAACAAGAAGTTATTCCTACTTCAGCCTATGTAAAATCAAGTGACCCCGAAATTTTGAACCGGGTCAATCTTGGTATAGGTCCACAAGGCAATGCTACATGCCAAATAACTAAGTTCGAAGTCATGTTGTTTCAGAATTTTTTTTAAAGTTGTTCCAATTATAAGCCTACATGAATTCAAGTGGCCATCGGACACGGTCCTTTTTGAGCTGGGGGTCATGATTTGAACAATCTTGGTAGCGATCTCCTTGTGGTTTCAGAGAAGATTTTGAAGCTGTGCCTATATAAGGCTATGTAAAATCAGCATGGACATAATTTGAATAATCTGAATAGAGGTCTACAAGACATTGTCACACACCAAATATCTAAGCTCTAGGCCTACAGCTTTGGAGAATATTATAAAGTTCTTCATATTTGTTGCCATTAAATTCTGCTTGGAATGGAGTTGGTAGAGCGTCATGCAAAGAGCACACCTGCAAAGTTTCAAAAACATTGGCCTCGTGGTTTCAGAGGATAATTCGTTTGAGGGAAATGATGGACTGACGTACGACAGACGACTGACGCCGGTCGGTGAGTGATCACAATATCTCTGGCATTTTGTGCCAGGTGAGCTTAAAACTTGTCTGATTAATAACTAGAGAACGCTTTAGACTTTGTATGTATGTTTGGTATAACTAGTAGATGATTTTTGTGATTCTGTGGTTTTATTTTACTTGTATATTATGCCACAACTGTGTCGATGAGCATTGACTGAGACGTATGTTTGATAGAGATACTAGTATTAGGATTTCAAGAGAAAAATACTTCTCTCAACCTCAACATTTTTTTTTTATAAATCTGTAGGCACGTAAAAGAACCAAGGGGTCTCTTCGTACAGAGCTAGAGTATGGTATCCTGGTCACACTGACGACAATGTCATGTGACAATGTCATGTACGTACATTGTAACTATGGTAACGTTCTAGTTGGAAACAAAATGTCCGTGTCATTCGGTTTTTACTCACACATAGTTTGTCGTTTTCCCGTCGTTTTATTGTAATGCAATTCGGCAGTATGTTTTCTTATCGTTGAATGTATGTTTTTACATCAAAACGTAAAGTAAAAAATATATAGTTAGTTAAAGCGTGATAACATATTCTCGCTGTGATTCCATCAAGTTTGGTCAATTCCATAAGTCCATCATGTATAATACATGTAATAAACAAATTGTATACGAGATCAAATTACCCGTCTGCCATGTCTGTCGTTTCATTTTCATGTCCAACTTTTGTTGATTTGAATTTTTTTCCGAGACTGATTAACCCCAACTCTTTCCCGAAAATAAAAGGATAGGAGAAGCAATGGGCTTTGAAAGTCAAATCAGAATTCACAAAAGAAAAGTTTCGTGTTCACTGTCGGGCTGGCAGTACATGTAAACTGGAAATATTGATTTCACGGAGAAAAAAAATTCAATTTTGAACAAGTAAAGATTTCGGCAGGCAGGTAAATTTGTCAGAAGCCGAATACGACATAAGTGTTTGAATATATAACAAGTGCTGCGAATCAAATTATCAATTTCGGAGATATTTTCTTCTCATTTTGGCGAAACACAGACAGTACGATGTGAAAAAGGCTTTCTTTTTAAAAAAAATGGCGTACTGCACTTTTAATGAAAATTAAGCAGCTAATACTGTTTGTTATATCTTAAAGCACTGAATTGTACATACATGTACAAATATTGTCATACGCATGAAGACAATTCAAACAAGGCTTGAGAATATGTACCCAAAACTGTGCGTTTCGGTTTTGTTTAAGAAAGTATATAATGACTTCAGGGAACATAATGCATTTATAATAATTCATGAACTTGCGGTAGCGATTTAGATTATCAGCCAGAGATACCATTGAATCATTCACAAAGAAATGACCCCTGCCCCTGAATCACCGCAGGAATACCACACATGTAAAGTTATATATTTTCTCCAATATAAACAACATCTCGGCGGATTGTAGCTACTTCAGACCGTTTTGGATTTTTGCAACGGGCTGTAAATATTACAAATACACGTATCACACGGTAATAAAATGGTGTGTTTCATTTTCTTATTTTGGAATTCAGAAACCTTCGTACGACATCGTAAGAAACCTTGACTCTTTCGGTTAAACTCTGGTTATGAAGATTAGTGTTACGGCACAACCTGACAAAAATTATTATCGAGTAACACGGATATTTCATAGTGAACTTGAATTGAGAATAAGCTACGCTTTTCTGAACTCTCGGGATAAACTGAGGTGTAACCTCACCACTTTGAGAAGCTATCGTTTGGTAATAAATTACCCCGACTTCAATGATGTGCTGCTTCAAAACTTTAACTTTATGCCGTTACACCAATTTTACAGAAAACATTTTATGACAAATTTAGGTACAAGTATCGATTTGTTATCATTCATGAAGATCGTTTTCTGGTTCTGTTACTTTCGAGTATCAGAATATTCGGACGTATCCAACGGACTGATGATTGGACAGTGCATACACTTGCACATGCAGTTACTTTCCGGGTCATGTACTGTAAATGCATACTGGCCCAGAGTTTACCAACGTGACTAGAGAAAGATGACACTGTCTTCCGATTTTAAATCCGCTGAAATCTTCTTACCTTGTACATAAGATCTGCCAGTATTAAATGACGTAAAGAAAGGTATAAATTTTAGCGCATGTTATAACGATGCGAGTGTACTAACGACCCCCCCTATTTTAAGCGGTAATTTTATAATGGATTCTCCCACTTTATATCGGTTTTTTGTTAGAAAGAAAGGTGTATAGACAATATGAAATGCTGCAGTTTGATGGCCACGGCTGTAGCATAACCATCCTTTGGCATGCAATGATAAATGATTAGCCCAACCCACTCCCCCTACAGTTGCAGAGCCTTAAATATGTCATCACCACACGGAGAGGGTGTTTGTTTTATTGATGGGGTAGATCGTTGTCCGGAAGCAACAACAGGGCATTGGGGAAGTTAATAAGAGACATACTTCAGGGCCTTAGCATGAAATATAAACGGTTTGAAATGAAAGTTTGTAGAACAGAACTTTATAACTTATTAAAATCAGTACGACCTCATTTTTCTGAATGAAACATGGTATGTTTTACTTTGATATTGCAGGTTACAGTGTTGAACACATGTTTGGTAGTAAGTCCATAAACACAAACTTTAAGGTAGATACAGTGGAGGAATTTCTTTTAAATATAAATCTGATTTAAGTCAATATGTAAACATTGTTTAAAAAGGTGAATATGCTATGATTTGGGCTACAATTTCAGCAAAATTATTTAATTTCAATCAAGATATATATTTATGTCATATACCACTCCCAACGTTTTAAAACACACAGATTTTGACTCTTTTGAACAAATACAGTTAGATGTTGCAAAAAATAGTGATCTAGGAAAAGTTATTTCAGGGAATATCAATAGTACAACGTCATATTGTACAGACTATTTTGAGTTTAACAAATACCTAAATAAAAAAATTGACGTTTGTAAATACACGTGACACTAGTATTCCCACCAGGCTATACATGGATCATGTGACCGACAATTATGAGCCTTTTAGAAACTTGTCAGGCCACTGGTTTGTTGATGGCAAAGAAGATTTTGAAGTTTTCCCTAAATATGCTTGTGTCAAATCAAGTGACCCACTGGGCATGGTCAGTTTTCTACGAGGGTCATGATTTGAAAACTCTTGGTAGAGGTCTACTTTAAAATCCTTCAATGTACAACAGTTACAATTTGGACATGAACATATATACAGGATTCTAAAATGTCTGACCAATAAGTGTGACCTTGGTCTTCAAGGAATTGACAGTTGACTTGTATGTGAAATTTGAGGTAGGGACTCGATTCTTGTACGCAACACACCATCTTGTTGTTGCAAAGTTTTTTCAAAATCCTTCAATGCATGACAAAGGAATAGTCCGGATACTAATGTGTGCATATATGGATTCCATTACCTTAAAACTGTAAGTTGGACCTTATCTTTTGAAGTCACAGATGTGGGTCTTGCACCCAACACAACATCTTTGTGTGCTGTACATTTGTGCTATTAGCCCCCTGTCTTACATTGGTTAAAGTTTTCCCTCTATCAGCCTATGTAAAATCAAGTGACCCCCAGGTAAGGTCAATTTTGACATAGTGGTCATGATTTGAGCAATCTTGGTAGAGGTCAACTAGACAACACTACTTGCCATATATTTAAGCAAACGGTCTTGTAGTTTCAGAGAGAAGATTTTTAAAGTTTTCCCCCCGATAAGCCTATGTAAGTTAAATGACCTCCAGGCGGGGTTAATTTTGATCTTGGGATGATCATAATTTGAACAATCTTGGTAGACATTCACTAGGCAATGCCACATGTTAAATATCTAAGCTCTAGGCCTTGTGGTTTAAGGAGAAGATTGGGGAGGGGATGTCAAGTTTGACCAGGGGGTCACTATTTGAATACTCTTGGTAGATATTCACTAGGCAATTCCACATGCTAAATATCTAATCTCTAGGCCTTGTGGTTTCAGGAGAAGAAGATTTTTTAAGTTTTCCCTATAAAACCTATGTAAAAACAAGTGACCCTCCAGCGGGGTCAATTTGACCCAGGGGTAATATTCACTAGGCAATGCAACATGCCAAATATCTAAGCTCTTGGCCTTCCTGTTATTTGAACCACTATGATAGGGCTTCAAGCAAGGAAGATGCCCTTCGAAGGAAAATGTGAAAGTACGACCTAAAACACCTCTTCTCTCTGACATTATACTTTCACTCTCTTTCTTTGTATCTATTGGCTTCATATACTATTGTGTTGATCATTATCTGCACTATAACTTTGGTTCAGTATTGTGTTATACCTTACCCTCTTTAATTTGTATTAGCTTTATTATATTCTTGTACTGAAGTATATTATTGAAAATCTGTAACAAAAGGTTTTTGAAAAGTATTGTATAGTTCTCTTTGTTCATTTTGTTAATGTGTCATTCTGTGTCATAAATTTCCATCATACTGTGAATGAGATACTCTTCAGGCTTTCTGTTTTCTTAAACTGTAGTACATTTAGCCAGTGTCCTTTTATTCTGTTGAAGATTCGTGTATATTTACAATTATTCAAGTAGATCTCTTTTTGTATTCTGTTTGCCTGAACTTTGTTTCAACTGGCACTTTAACTATTAGCCCACCTGGCTTTAGTGTTGTTACAATATCTGAAAATACAAAGACACAAGAAAATCAGTGTGATTAGTGTGTCATTGTTTTCATTCAATTACTGTAACTAGAAAAAAATGTGTAAAGGTTGTCACTGTAAACTGACAGATTTAGTCATTAAGGATATCTATTTTAACAGAAAAAGACTTTAGCTGTTGATATCCATCCAATAGATTCAATTTTTAAAGAATTTAGCTACAGACTTGACACTTCTACAGATATGTTAAGTTGTGTCTGTAAGTGCACTTGGTAAGCAGAGTTATTGTCTTTGACTGTAATGCCTTAGTGGTCTAGTAATTACCAAGTTGATTCACTTCTGAATGAAAACACAAGTGCCAAACTGTCACAAACTAGAACTATCACTGAAGGAGATGAATACCCCCTGAACACCCCACTGACACAGTATTTAAAATTTATGTAATATTTGATGCTTTGATTATTGGACCTGCACAACTTAAGGCTTCAGTGAAGTATAACTAAATTTTGACCAGCAGGTTTGGAGATTAAAAGCGCACCACATTTTACTATCTCGAGCTCCTGTGACCTTTGATCTAGTGACACGAAAAACATGGACCATGCACAACTAGGCATGGTGCTTATCACTTCTATGAAGTATCATTAAATTCTGACCAGGGGTTTTGGAGATTAAGTGTCCATAAGATTTTACTATCCCAAGCCCCTGTGACCTTGACCTTTGACCTAGAGACCAAAAACCTGGACCATGCACAACTAGTCATTGTACTTATCATTTGTGTGAAGTATCATTAAATTCTGACCAGGGGTATTGGAGATCTAGTGTCCACAAGATTCCGTCTACAGACGGACGGACGGACAAGCTGAATCCAGTATACCCCCCGTATAATACGTCCGTTAAATTTATGGCCTTCATCACATTAAAGGCAATAACTCTGGACTGACTCTGGATATTGAACTTGGCCAAAACAGAATGTGGATAAATGTTCACATTCTGTTTACTGAAGACATTGGAGTTGAAAGGTAGCATTATTGGACAGTTAAAGGGCAATAACTCCAAAGCAAATGAGGCAATTTGGCCATTATCAAATGTAGCAAAGACATTATGTAGATAAACAATCAATCACAACAACTAGGAAGATTGGTTATACATATAACATGCCTCAGTCCATCTAGCTATAAAAGCGTATCAAGTTTTGTTGGTAACAAGTTAGCCATAGTAAGTCATTCAGAGTAAATGTTTCTTTCAGTCAGCTAGATGTTGTCAGTCAGCCATCATCAGTCAACCACTCAAACAGTAAGAGTCAGTACAGTAGTCATTGTATATTCTGTCAGTTGGGCAGTCAGGTAAAGCTAGTCAGTGAGACAGTAAAATTAATGTCAGCAGGTCAGATGGACGTTCAGTAAGAACTATTTAGTCAGTATTTTATAATCAATCAGCCAAAATCAGTGAATAGATGTGTTTGGTAATTAAGTAAAGTGATTTCTAAACCACAGCAAGTCAGGGTCAAATGATCTAAAGTCATTTAATATTGGATAATATTCAAAATGTTGGCAAATTGAAGAAAGTTTTTGTACACTGCATTTCAATGTCCTCTATCATTGTGTACAAAATCAACTAAATCCAGGTAGTTAAATAATGCTCCGTTCAAAAGGACAGATAGCAACAAGTTGACTATATGCTCAAACTTGAGGAGGAAAACAAAAGCTATCCCTCATTAGTGACAAATGCCCCCCGAAAGAAGTGTCTCTCTCCATGTGCTAAAGAAATTTACTTCAGCACTTTTCAAGTTATGCTCAAGACAAGAATATGAAATAAAGAGGGATAATTAAAAAAGAAGCCAGTTACAGTTAAGGTTCTTGGATACTGCATTTTTCCGGATTGTGCTCCATATCTGTATAAAGTTTCAAGTAATTCCCTTCAGTACTTCTGGAATTATGCTCCTGACAAGAACAAGAGGGCTAAGATGGCCCTATATCGCTCACCTTGTTACAAGGCAACTTGCCTGGTGGAAGAACACTAGACAATGTTATATACAAAATAGGTTTTCCTATATACGTCTTTGTAAAACAAGTGGTTTCAGAGAAGATTTTTAAAGTTTTTCCTATATAAGCCTATGCAAAACTAAGTGACCCCCTTGCGGGGTCAATTTTGATCCAGGGGTCATAATTTGAACAATCTTGGTAGAGGTCCACTAGCCAATGCTACATACCAAATATCTAAGCTCTAGGCCTTGCGGTTTCAGAGAAGAAGATTTTTTAAGTTTTTCCTATAACTGATAAGCCTATGCAAAACTAAGTGACCACCCGCACAGGGTCAATTTTAACCCGGGGGTCATAATTTGAACAATCTTGGTAGAGGTACACTAGCAAATGCTACATGCCAAATATCTAAGCTCTAGGCCTTGTAGTTTCAGAGAAGATTTTTTAAGTTTTTCCTATTTGTTGCCATAGTTGGAATAGAATTCTTTGAACAACTTTGATAGAGCTTCATGCAAGGAACATCCCTGCAAAGTTTCATCAACATTGGCTCAGTGGTTTCAGAGGAGATGTCTTTTGAAGGAAATGATGGACAGACAGACAGACGTACGACGAAACCCGGACTGAGAGCGAACCTTATAGATCATTCTGGCACTTTGTGCCAGGTGAGCTAAAAATCTAGATAATGCAACATAGGGGAGTAATTAAAACATTAGGCAAGGTATAGTTATGGTTCTTATGCCTTTCCCTTGAATAGTTTTGGAGTAATGCTCCTGACAAAAGTGACTGACGGACGCAGGGACTGAGGAAGTTACTATATCCCCTGGATAAAACAAGGTGGAGATATTATGCCAATAAAGGTTCACAGCAAGTTTTGCAAAGATTTGATACAAGTTGTCCAAGACTTTGCGGACACCACCAACCTGCTGCAGGTGATCCCATAATACTGCCTGTCAAGATGGGTGTATAAAAAATCCAAAGGGTCATGGTGCAATCCTCCATAAGGCTAAATGAGGTACATGTATATGCTATGACAGGACACCCAACCTATAACATGCCTCAGTCCATCTAGCTATAATGCGTACACATATACCAATAATAGTTTCTTGATTTTTCTCTCATAAATGCTTGGTCAGGAAGTCACTATGGTTTGTTGGTAACAAGTTAGCCATAGTAAGTCATTCAGAGTCAATGTTTCTTTCAGTCAGCTAGATGTTGTCAGTCAGTCATCATCAGTCAGTTGGCCAACCACAGTAAGAGTCAGTACAGTAGTCATTGTACATTCTGTCAGTTGGGCAGTCAGGTAAAATTATTCAGTGAGACAATAAATGTCAGCAAGTCAGATGGAAGCTCAGTAAGCATTGTTTCATCAGTATTTAATAATCAATCAACCAAAATCAGTGATTAGGTGTGTTTGGTAAATAAAATGTTTTCTAAACCACCGCAAATCAGTGTCAGGTTCAAATGATCTCAAGTCATTTAATATTGGATAATATTCAAAATGTAGGAAAAACGGAGTTTCAGCTTTTGTTCACTGCATTTCAATGTGCTCTATCATTGTATACAATATCTACTAAATCCAGGTAGTTATACACTGTTCAGAAGGATGGATGGCAATAAGTTGACTATATGTTCACACTTGAGAGAGAAAACTAGAGCTATCACTAAATGTGATTAATACCCCCAAAAGACTGCTTTATAAACTGAAGAAGTTCGTAGTAACATAATACCTTGCAAACAAACTAAAAAGAGATATTGTTCTTAGCAATAACTCTGGAATTTGTCAAGATAGTTATGGTTCTTGTACACTGCACTTCCTCTCAATGTGCTTGACCATTGTATGAAGTCGTATTGAATTCCAACCAATAGCTTTCGAATCATGCTCCAGACAAGTAAAAGTAACAAAGGGCAATAACTCTGAAATGAGTCAAGATAGAGTTATTGTTCTTTTGCACTGCACTTCCTCTCACTGTGCTTGACCATTGTATGAAGTTGTATTGCATTCCAACTTGTAGTTTTCGAAAAATGCTCCAGACAAGGAAAAGTAACAAAGGGCAATAACCCTGTAATTAGTCACGATGGAGTTATGGTTCCTGTGCACTGCACTTCCTCTCATTGTGCTTGACCATTTTATGAAGTTGTATTGAATTCCAACTAGTAGTTTTCGAATTATGCTCTGGACAAGGAAAAGTAACAAAGGGCAATAACTCTGTAATGAGTAACTAGAGCTATCACTAAATGTGATTAATACCCCCAAAAGACTGCTTTATAAACTGAGGAAGTTCATAGTAACAGAATACCTTGCAAAAAAACAACTAAAATAGAGATATTCTTCTTGGCAATAACTCTGTAGTTAGTCAAGATAGAGTTATGGTTCTTGTACACTGCACTTCCTCTCATTGTGCTGGACCATTGTATGAAGTTGTATTGCATTCCAGCTGGTAGTTTTCTAGAAATGCTCCGGACAAGGAAAAGTAACAAAGGGCAATAACTCTGTAATGAGTCAAGATAGAGTTATGGTTCTTGTACACTGCACTTCCTCTCATTGTGCTAGACCATTGTTTGAAGTTGTATTGAATTCCAGCCGGTAGTTTTCTAGAAATGCTCCAGACAAGGAAAAGTAACAAAGGGCAGTCACTCTGTAATGAGTCAAGATAGAGTTATGGTTCCTGTGTACTGCACTTCGTCTCAATGTACTTGACCATTGTATCAAGTTGTATTGAATTCCAACCAGTAGTTTTCAAGGAAATGTAACAAAGGGCAATAACTCTGTAATTACTATAGATAGAGTTATGGTTCCTATGCACTGAACTTCCTCTCATTGTGCTTGATCATTGTATGAAGTTGTTTTGAATTCCAACCAGTAGTTTTCAAGTTATGCTCCGGACAAGGAAAAGTAACAAAGGGCAATAACTCTGTAAATACTCAAGATAGAGTTATGGTTCTTGTACACTGCACTTACTCTCATTGTGCTAGACCATTTTATGAAGTTGTATTGAATTTAAACCAGTAGTTTTCAAGTAATGCTCCAGACAAGGAAAAGTAACAAAGGGCAATAACTCTGTAATGAGTCAAGAAAGAGTTATGGTTCCTGTGCACTGCACTTCCTCTCATTGTGCTTGATCATTGTATGAAGTTGTTTTGAATTCCAACCAGTAGTTTTTAAGTTATGCTCCGGACAAGGAAAAGTAACAAAGGGCAATAACTCTGTAATGAGTCAAGATGGAGTTATGGTTCTTGTGCACTGCACTTCCTCTCATTGTGCTTGACCATTGTATGAAGTTGTATTGAATTCCAACAGGTAGTTTTCAAGTTATGCTCCGGACAAGGAAAATGCAACAGACCGCCTGACCGACCGAACGCCCGCCCGCCCACTCACCCGACCGACTGACCGACCACCGGGTGACTGCTATATACCCCCCCCCAAACTTCGTTTTGGGGGTATAAAGATGGAGTTATGGTTCCTGTGCACTGCACTTCCTCTCAATGTACTTGACCATTGTATGAGGTTGTATTGAATTCCAACCAGTAGTTTTCAAGCTATGCTTCGGACAAGGAAAAGTAACAAAGGGCAATAACTCAGTAAATACTCAAGAAAGAGTTATAGTTCTTGTACACTGCACTTCCTCTGAGGGTGCTTGATCATTGTATGAAGTCGTATTGAATTCCAACTAGTAGTTTTCAAGTTATGCTCCGAACAAGGAAAAGTAACAAAGGGCAATAACTCTGTAATTAGTCAAGATGGAGTTATGGGTCTTGTGCACTGCACTTCCTCTCAATGTGCTTGACCATTGTATGAAGTTGTATTGAATTCCAACCAGTAGTTTTCAAGTTATGCTTCGGACAAGGAAAACTAACAAAGGGCAATAACTCAGTAAATACTCAAGATAGAGTTATGGTTCTTGTGCACTGCACTTCCTCTCAATGTGCTTGACCATTGTATGAAGTTGTATTGAATTCCAACCAGTAGTTTTCAAGTTATGCTCCGGACAAGGAAAATGCAACAGACCGCCCGACCGACCGCCCGACCAACCACCGGGTGACTCCTATATACCCCCCTAAACTTCGTTTTGGGGGTATAAAAAGAGTTAAACCTAACAGTTTACCCACTGAAATGCTGTTACCTTTAAGGTCAAAATTATTCCTGGTCCTGGGAAGGCTGACTTGCCTGACCATCTAGAAACCATCTTCTTAACAACCTTGTACATCAGTTTATATCCCATCTTGCCCAGTTTCTACTTGACACAACTCATTGCTTTGTTTTCCGTGCTCATATCAACCTGACTAATGCTTTCCTATTATCCTTGTGGAGCACATACACCTTAAAAATAAAGTCAATATAGTGATCAACCTTTCAAAATTAGGGAAACTTGTAAAATGTTTCGATTTCAGTTTTTTTCCTTTCTGTTATAATCTTCAATATACTGCTTTAAATTTACAAAACTTTTGTTTGATATATCATATGGCTATTTAAAGTAACAAAGCTATAACTCTACTATAAATGATGATTGCTATTCCTCTACTCAAATATACATTTCTGCCAAGTTTCAATAAAATCTTACAAACCAGAACCAAGATATGGACTGGGTGGCAAAGTGTGGCAAACGGAAGGACAACACCATAAATATATCTATCCTTTGCCTTTGGCAGGGGCTAATAAAAATTATAGTTGCTGGCATAGTGTGTGATGTATAATGTCATAACATTTAATGATGTCATAAATTATGTCATCAATGTAATTGCAATTAGTAGTTAGCCTCTGGTCAGGTATTTCTGGCAAGATTCTTTTGAATGTAACCATACAAAGAAGCAAATATACAAAATCATTGGGTTGCATCCTTAAGTCATTCCTTTGTTACTATGAAGCTGATAAAGTGCAAACATACTATGGTAATTTCAGTTTTAGAATATCTATTAGTGTAAGACATCTAACCCTTCAGGTTGACAAAATTTCAAGAAAAAAACTTGGAACTAAAAAGGTTATGACGTCTGTATCATTACTTTTTTGAAACCCCCTCAAATAAACAAATTGAATTAAACATTTGTTAGATTCTAAGCAGGATATTTTTGAAAGCTAATTATAAGAATTTACTATCACAACATTACAACACTGGTTTCTTACAAAACACTGATATTCCAATTGGTGCATAGTTGTTAAATATGTATCAGTTTACGGATAAAAAATTATCTTTGCTGGTGACATGGCATGTAGCAACAAAAAAAGGGTAACACATGGAAACAGATTCCCTAGACTGTATACAAAGAAGACAATAAAAAAAGAGTTAATGCGAGGTATCAAAGTTCATTTTTTCTTGTTGTTTAGTATCAGATAATGTATTGGAATAAGGCGTTTAGATCACCCTTAATGTCTGTATACCTATGCCCAATCGTGCTTTTTTTATGAAAAGCAATGCAATAGTTAAATTATTTATCCACTGGAGATTAAAACCTTCTTTGGATAAAGATACAGACATGTCCTCAAGTTCTTTGCAACATTGACGATATAATTTTAATAAAATGTTTCTGATTTGATATCTAGAATGAAAAAACTTTACATTTATAACAATATTTTGGCGGGGGTTTTTTTTTGGTCTTTTGGTAGTCTATGGGCCGGTGTCTCTTTCAAAAATTTCGTTTAACATTGACCTAGTATCATTGTTTTATGCAGTTTCAAATTTACACAAAAGAGTAAAAATTCGGTGAGCTAGAAGGTGTATGACCAACAGTCACTAACAGTACAGTTATATTTATCACCATTTATAGTAGTATACCATCTAAGAGCAGAGTCCCCGACTGACAATGCGCAGAGGGAAAAAGTTAGTGCATTCTACTGTCACCTTAAATTTTCAGTATATTGTTCATTGAAATCATAATTAGTCTGTGTTTTATTATACATCAATTACACATTATTTACACAAACTCCAGTGTGACCTGGCAAATATTCTACTCAATGATGGAAAATGTTTCTGATGGAAAAGGTTCTCACCGGGCCCAGCCCAGAAAAGTTTAGGAAGTTTCAATGCTACGTGTACCACTTAAATGTTTTGGCCAGACTAAAAGTTATTCCATAGAGATAGTTCCATTGACTCAAGCTTATAGTGAAAAATGCTACGGTATGCTGGAATTTGATACCTTTGATATTTTTGTGTTTTTTTTATATTTTGAATACATAACATAGAACACTGCTACACTATGTATTAATTAAACTATATGAAGATTCAAGTTGTCCTATCTGCTCCCAGTTCATACACAAGTCCAGTGACAAGGTGTCTTTGTCATCCCTGGACCCATCATACTCCCAAGTCCTTTCTGGAACATGAGATATGCCGCACATTTCATCGCCTCATGCAGGACAGACACATTGATAAAACCACTTTCATAACGCCATATGCATTAGTGAAATATATGTGGTGTGCAATCATCTAAAATATTTAGATGTATTTTAACATCTAATGCTGACACCTGCTATGAGTAACTATGTGCTATGTGTATGAACATTCTATGTTAGGACAAGAGTAACTTCATTGTTCAACCATGCACAATACAAAATTCTTTAATTTCAAGGGCACTGTTAATATGAAAATATCTATGAAATTTCACGATAAAATGTGCGTGGAATATTAAGTAATAGTTTCCATATCTAGCAAGAAACCACACACAGAAGCACTGCACTGGAGACCAAATCCCAGAGTACCAAATTCCAACATAGAACAGAATATCTTTGAACAAAGGCTTGAATTCATGACAATTTCTTCAACAGATTTTAGCATGGCCTGAAATATTGTATGGAGTAGTCCAAGAACTCGTGAAAATTCTGAGTTTAATATGTCTGATATATATTTCCAGCACTGTCTGGAACATTTTCCAGTAGAAATGGTATTATAGGTTGATCATCTAAATTGATGAAGGAGGATGGGAATGAATCAGATTCACACAGGAAAAATTTAAGATAGAATGCAGTAGAAGACAATAACTTTTTTGGTGCTGCTCTTGTCATAAGTTCATCATGGAACCGGTCATATCTGCTGAAACATTTGTTTAAAAAGAAACTATCACAAAGAAATAACAAGAGCTGTCCATAAGACAGCAAGCTCGACTATTGTGGGTGTTTGCTAATAAAACAAAACTTTTATCAGTATAATAGCAAAACAAAATTCTGCTAACTATTAAGTATAAACTAGGAAAGTTGAATCATAAAAAAAGTCAAAATCTATCACTACATATTTAATTTTTGGTAAATTAATTGTTTGATACAAAATGTACCCCTGAACACTATTGCTAAGTTTGATATAACTACCATAAGTGGTTACTGAGATATGTGCATGATAGTACCTTGCAGGCAAAACTTTAACCAAATTTTCAAAGTCAAACAAGGGCCATAATTTGCACTAAATTTAAACAAGAGTTATCTGTCTTGACTGTGTGACACCCCTTAAGACATTAATAAAGTTTCAAGTCAATAGCATAAGTGGTAACTGAGATATGTGCATGATAGTACCTAGCAGGCAAAACTTTAACCAGATTTTCAAAGTCAAACAAGGGCCATAATTTGCACTAAATTTAAACAAGAGTTATCTGTCTTGACTGTGTGACACCCCTTAAGACATTAATAAAGTTTCAAGTCAATAGCATAAGTGGTAACTGAGATATGTGCATGATAGTACCTAGCAGGCAAAACTTTAACCAAATTTTCAAAGTCAAACAAGGGCCATAATTTGTATCAAATTTATGCAAGAGTTATCTGACTTGACTGTGTGACACCCCTTAAGACATTAACAAAGTTCAAGTCAATATCATAAGTGGTTACTGAGATATGTACATGATAGTACTTAGCAGGCAAAACTTTAACCAAAGAAGCAACGCCGACGCCGACGCACAAGTGACTGTAATAGCTCTCCATATTCTCCGAATAGTCGAGCTAAAAACCTGTTCCTATACTGAAAATAACATCTGTTTTGAAAAGTGTACAATAAATAAAAAAATTGTATTTGACTTGAAAGGCTGATCCTAAATCTTGGCCCATCTATTTACCAGAGACACCCATAAACTACCCAAAGACACCCAAAAATGCCAAAATACCATTACAAATGTACAGTTTTTAATATTTAGATGTTAAATCAGAAACATTTTATTAAAAATATGTCTACATTGTTGCAATGAACTGGAGAATATGTATGCATATTTATTCAAGGAAGGTATCTACTACAGATAAGTAATTTAACCATTCCATTTTAATGTACTTTTCATAAAACAAGAAGGTCAAGATGGCCCTATATCGCTCTCCTGGCTACAATTTGTAATTATACAAGGTCAATAATCGCATCACAGAATAGGGTAAATTTTACCTGGGGGTCGTGATTTATGCAATCTTAGAAACGATCCGCTACATAATGCTATGTTCAAAATATCTAAGCTATGGGTCTTGTGGTTCTAGACAAGAAGATTTTTGAAGTTTTACCCAAAACAAGCCTATGTAAAATCAAATGACCTTCGGGTGGAGTCAATTTTGACCAGAGGATCATGATTTGAACAATCTTGGTGGAGGTTCAATGTAATGCTACATGCCAAATATCTTTTTTAAAAGATTTTTAAAGTTTTTCCTATTAAATTTTGTTGCCAGAGCAACCAGAGTTCTGCAGGGAATTGAATTTTGACAGAGCTTCATGCAAGAAACTACCCTGTAATGCTGTATCAACATTGGTATAGTAGTTTCAAAGGAGATTTCTTTCAAGGAAATATGGTGGACGGGTGATGTACGCTGGAAGATTGAATGATTCTAATAGCTCACCCTGGCACTTTGTGTCAGATGAGTTAATAAGCACCATTGTGCATAAGTTAACATGATCTAAATGCCTTATTCCAATACATTACCTGTAACCAAAAAGCAAACAAACAAGAGGTCCAAGATGGCCCTATATCATTCACCTGGCTACCATTGGCAATTATACAACGTCATCAATAGAAGAAAGGGTCAATTTTGACCTGGGGGTTCTGATTTAAACAGTCTTTGGAGAGGTCCACTACATTATGCTACATTCCAAATATCTAAGCTCTTGGGCTGGTGGTTCTAGATAAGAAGAATTTTCAAGTTTTCACTTTATTAGCTTATATTACATCAAGTGACCCAACAGCAGGGTCAATTTGACCCATGGTCATGATTTGAACAATCTTGGTAGAGGTCAACTAGGCAATGCCATATGCTATATATCTAAGTTCTAGGCCTTGTGGTTTCAGAGAAGATCTTTAAAGTTTTTCCTATATAAGTCTATATAAAAACAAGTGACCCCCTAGGAGGGGTCAATTTTAACCTGGGGATAATAATTTGAACAACCTTGGTAGAGTTCTACTTGGCAATGCCACATGCCAAAAATCTAAGCTGTGAGCCTTCCGTTTCTTGAGAAGACGATTTTTAAAGTTTTTCCTTTCCATTGCCATAGCAACCAGAGTTCTGCATGGAATGGAATTATTTGAACAACTATGATTGGGCTCCATGCAAGGAAAATCTCTTCATAGTTTAACATTGGCACAGTGGTTTCAGAGAAGAATGATCGTTTAAAGAAAAATAAGGACAGACGACATACTGTGTATGCCAGAGCATGAGCAATCCTAAAAGCTCACTCTTGCACTTTGTGCCAGGTAAGCTTAAAATGAATTCTTTTGCCTTTAATGCCTTGATTTGTTTCCATGCGTTTCTTTTACTGTTGCCACATACAATGTCACTAGCAGTTAAAGCTCTCTCCTATATCCATTAGCTTACACATTATACACAATTAGGCCCCTATTGTATTTCAGCATTTGACAATTAACTAACATCATAATGCTGTGATAGTAAAACCTTACAATTACTTTAAGTAATATCTAGGTGAGAATCTAGCAAATATCTGATCCAATTTATTTATACACGGGGGGGTGGAAGAAGTTCCGATACAAACTTCATATTGTTTTTAGTTTCATGTTTTCTTGAAATTTTGTCAAAAAGAAGTATTAGACATCTCACAAAATTATTAAAATACATACATGTATTTTAACAAGAGGGCCAAGATGGCCTTATATCACTCACCTTAGTACAAGTCCGCTTGCCTGGTGGAATATCACTAGACAATGTGATATACCAAATAAGTTTTCCTATATGCATCTTTGTAAAACAAATGTCCCCCCCCCCCCCGGGCAAGTCCAATTTTGACCCCAGGGGCATAATTTGAACAAACTTTGAAGAGGTCTACTAGGCAATGCTACATGCCAAATATCTAAGCTCTATGCCTTGTGGTTTCAGAGAAGAAGATTTTTAAAGTTTTTCCTATATAAGCCTATACAAAACTTAAATGACCATCCGCCCGGGGTCAATTTTGACCCAGGGGTCATAATTTGAACAAACTTGGTAGAGGTCCACTAGACAATGCTACATGCCAAATATTTAAGCTCTACGCCTTGTGGTTTCAGAGAAGATTTTTAAAGTTTTTCCTATTTGTTGCCATAGCAACCAGAGTTCTGCATGGAATGGAATTCTTTGAACAACTTTGGTAGAGCTTCATGCAAGGAACAACCCTGCATAGTTTCATCAACATTGGCCTAGTGGTTTCAGGGAAGATGTCATTTGAATAAAAATGTTGACAGACGACGGACGATGGACAACGGACAATCATCCATCAGAAAAGCTCACCCTAGCAAAGCCAGGTGAGCCAAAAAAGAAATTAGCAGAATATGTTCGTATTTTATCATCTCTATAGTAACAAAAGGAATGACTTAAGGGTGCAAACCAATGATTTTCTATGCTGTTGCTTCTTTGTGTGATTACATTTAAAACTAGAGCTATCACTAAATGTGATTAATACCCCCGAAAGACTGCTTTATAAACTGAGGAAGTTCGTAGTAACAGAATACCCTGCAAAAAAAAACTTAAATAGAGATATTGTTCTTGGCAATAACTCTGTAATTAGCCAGGATATAGTTATGGTTCTTGTACACTGCACTCCCTCTCATTGTGCTGGACCATTGTATGAAGTTGTATTGCATTCCCACCAGTAGTTTTCAAGTTATGCTTCGGACAAGGAAAAGTAAAAATGGGCAATAACACTGTAATGAGTCAAGATAGAGTTATGGTTCATGTGCACTGCTATTCCTCTCAATGTACTTGACCATTGTATGAAGTTGTATTGAATTCCAACCAGTAGTTTTCAAGTTATGCTCCGGACAAAGAAAAGTAACAAAGGGCAATAACTCTGTAATGAGTCAAGATAGAGTTATGGTTTCTGTGCACTGCACTTCCTCTCAATGTACTTGACCATTGTATGAAGTTGTATTGAATTCTAACAAGTAGTTTTCAAGTTACGCTCCGGACAAGGAAAAGTAACAAAGGGCAATTACTCTGCAAATACTCAGGATAGAGTTATGGTTCTTGTGCACTGCACTTCCTCTCAATGTGCTTTACCATTGTATAAAGTTGTACCGAATTCCAACTAGTAGTTTTCAAGTTATGCTCCGGACAAGGAAAATGCAACAGACCGCCTGACCAACCAACGGGTGACTCCTATATACCCCCACAAACTTCGTTTCGGGGGTATAATAATCTTGCCAAAAATAACCAGTACCTGGCCAGTAGCTACATGTAATTGAAATACCTTCTAATTGCAATCACTTTGATGACATAATTACTAACATCACTAAGCATTATGACATCATACATCAACCACTATGTCAGCAACTACTATTCTTATTATTCCCCACCACAGGCATAGGAGGAATATTGTTTTGGTGATGTGTTTTTGTCACACTTTTCCGTCCAAAGCCATATCTTGGTACTGATTTATAAGATTTTATTATAATTGGTAAATGTATATTTGAGTAGGGGAATGATGCCAGATGCCGTAATAGTCCACTCATTTATAGCAGAGTGAGTTATGGCTTTGATTCTTCAAAATAGCCATATTTTAAAGGCATTTTTCCATCTAGAGCAATATCTTGGTACTGGTCAGTCCTACAATAACCTGACAAGGAGCTAATTGAAACAATTACTAATTGCAATTATATTGATGACATAATTTATGATGTAATGAAATATTATGACATCATACATCACACACTATGTCAACACCTATAATTATTCTTATTTTAATTACTTTTCATAAGTCTGACATACTTTGATGTTGTACTTTAGATTTTCATCAAACATAGCTAAATTGCTATCTACACATAGATGTCTTGTATCTTCAACAATTTCTTATTAAAGTCAATAAGTCGTGATACTTCTCTGCTAGTTCAAGTGATATTTTTCTGGTTGTTACGGTGGTACAATACTTTTCTGCTAGCTCCAGTGTCAGTTCCTGTAGAGCTCCTGTGATACTGCTTCACTACCACTTAACAAGTAACTACGGTACTGTTCTGTCCACTTCCTGGTGGGTCCTTAAAAAGATATCAAAATCAAAAAGGCATGAACAACAACTGTGAAAAGTTATTTCAAAGTTAGTTACACATGGTCCATACATGTAGAAGTTAAAATGAAGTCACAAAATACCAGAACAGTACCCTTGATTACAAGTTTGAGCTCTGTGACCTTAATATTCAAGGTAGCCCCCTGGATAATGTGCATAACACACAGTTGTGGTATGGACAACAAAAATGTGAAATTATTTCAAAATCCAGTCAATGCATCTTAAAATTACTGCCCAACATGAAATACTGGTATATAACCCTGCATCAAGATTTGAGCCCAAAGTGTGACCTTAATATTGAAGGTGATCTTAAACCCAACTTTTGGAGTGAAATTCATTTTCCCCAATTGTTTTAGGTGTGCATTTTCTGCTTGAAAGTTGTAGTGCTTTTTTCATTTTATTTATACTTCTTAAATTTTAATATTTTATCAATGCTTTTACATTTTTTGTTTGATTGGTTATTATTGTAATATTAAGTAATATTTTTATCATGCTTATCAATGTAGGATGTTAATTATTTCAAAACCTTAATTATCTTTTAGTTTGTTTTAATTTTCTTACTTTACATGCTTTATATCTATGTTAATCTATTTAGTTTTCTACATTTTATTTTTTTAATCACATTTATACAGAGTTGCATCATAGAAATATCTAACTACATTTATTTATTAACAATATGAAGATTTTAAACTTTAATTGTATCAATGTGACTGAAATAATGAATGAATCCATATAGTACTATAACTGACATATATCTTAGATACACAACTACAAACATTTTAATTGTATGCAAACTAAAATACAGATATTATGTGTTTACGACGAGCTCTACAGCCTATAAATCAGAAGCAAGAAAATGTAAATGTTAATGTAAAAGCACATGTGGATGAAAACCACTTGTAAACTAAGACCAGTCTTCAGGTCTTCCATGATTGATCTTTGTTCCAAGGTTGGCTGCATATATCAATATAAGCACACATCACCCCCGTACAATAACAGCATTATATGGTAACACAAAATACAAAATAATCTTGTTTGTTTTTGTTGTCAAATTAACAACAACAACACATTACCTGCATCATCTGTGGTGTTCAATAGAAAGAGCCTAATTGACTGGCAGGTAAATGTCACAGATCTCCCTGTACTCTGCCTCCACAGAACTACAATCATTGGATACCTGTTTCATTTCACCTGAAAATAGAAATACAATGTAAAAGAAGCAAAAGTTCAGAGAACTCAACGCTTTATTCAAACTTGCCCCTTACTTGCATCTCTCACAAAAGTCACTGGAGCATTCCAAATAAAACACACCAAAGTTTCTATAAAGAATATATAAAAGACAAGCATTGGCAACAGCACTATACATTCTCTGAACCATGACAGTACAAATCTTCTGTTCTTGCTATTCAAAAGTAACTTGTAGCACTTCATTTGCGTGATCCAAGTCATTCTAGAGACCAGGCTTAGCATAATAAATAAGAAATGAAAACCAGCCTTTTGCATAAAAGCATGTCACCAATCTATTAAACACCATACATGTACTTCAATGAGAAAAACTTCTCAATGTATTGGAATCTGTAAGCAAAACTGAGAAAGAAAACTACATAAGGAACAAATTTTATAAATATCTGCAATTTACCAGTTATACACAAGGATCATAATTTGTTCTTCAAAGAAATAAATTATTGTCAAGGAATCAGACATCTAATCTTAGCACTTTGTTCATGTTGTTAAAGTTGACAGTAAAAGATATCATTTCATAAATGTTACTTATTTTTACCTCTACACATCGGTTACAGTATCACACCAGTCAATTTTTTACAAACATGTTGATGTAATTCTTTTACTTTATTGATTCCCCGCTTTTTTTCCATTCCTTGTAATTTCACATTTGACCACACATTCAGAGATTACAATAAAATTGTTTGTTAAGTGTTCATAGTGACTGGCTATTGTGTTTGCAGTACCCAACAATACATAAGAAAGAACCACACTTTTTAAGACTATTAATAAATGATATATACCCAGGGTTTAACTGTTTTAGTCAGGATTTCATGCCTTTTCAACTGTTACAGTGTAAGATTAAAACACAGGACCACATTAGCTCTTATATGGTTTTATTTCCAGCGAACATAAGCACATACATTAAGTAGGTTGCCAGCTATCAACAAATGAAAATTGTACTAAATGTACATGAATATGCTCATTCTCATCCTCTAGAGCATTCATTTCATAATTTCATAGTTTGTCTGAAAGGTTGGCATACTGATGTATGAGGATGGAATATGCTGTGCTTCTTTAACTTCCTCTTAATGACTGTCCATTAAAGCAAGGTCAAATGCTTGATTAAAGTAAGTAACCTACAAGCCAAGTTAAATCTCGATGGAGCCATCAGAATTGAAAATACATAGTAGGAACTATACTTCTATCGGGTACTTTAAGCAACTTACAGACCAATTTTCATTACCACTAAGCAGCACAGATGCTTGGGGTCTGGACCTCACCCCCTTAGGCCTGACCCTCGCACCTGCTCACTGCAGTATCTTTAAATACATCCTACAACTGGGTGTAAGCTAAC
The DNA here is from genome assembly GCA_022818135.1 of Saxidomus purpurata. NCBI lineage: Eukaryota > Metazoa > Mollusca > Bivalvia > Venerida > Veneridae > Saxidomus > Saxidomus purpurata. The sequence goes on from JAFMSR010000005.1 coordinate 38,987,883, forward strand.
CAATTACAGATGCAATACCTTATTCTCCTTACCTTCTGATCACTTGTTTATGATGACAATGTATATAAATACAAGATTTGAAACAAATCGATTTCCTCTATCACATCTCAGGTATACTGTTTATGTCATTTCTAAAAATAGTACAGTAACGATTCGAAAACTATAGGCGCCTGGCTATGGTCTTAATCATTCGAATAAAAATGGAACCAGTCGTTTTATTTATAAATCTGCTTTAAAATTTACCGCTATAGCATTCACACAAGACAAAATCCCCGCTGTAAACGTAATGGTACCCCGCGCATGCTATTTCATATACTGCGATGCGGGAAACCTATTTTTATAACTTCATGTATCCAATTTGTAGTTTTCCAGAAACAAAAAGTCTGACGTTGGTCCACCTGTAATATTCCAATTCTGAAAATCCCTGCAGCATCTCTTATAAGGGAAAAAATGCCACCAGGAAAAAAAAAATTCTGACTTTTCCCTGACATTTCAGAGCAAATCATGAATTTCACTGACCAATACCATCCATTAATATGAATGTTAAGGGATGCTAGGTGAACAATGTGGAGACACCATGGTGCAATGGTTACACGTTAGCCTCTGGATCAGAGGGTCCCAGGTTCGATCCCCACCAGTGACCATGTAGAGATATTGTCCCTAAGCAAGACACAGATAATTCCACATTGTCACTCTCTCTTCAAGGTTGATTCAATTTAGACTGAGTCTCAAGAGCAATTGATGTAAGATCTAAGAACTTGTTTCGCAATCAAGAGCAGATAAATTAGTATAAACTAAATTAAGTGAACAATTCCCGGCATACATACACAGCAAAGTTAGTTATCAAAGATGCTAATGATATCAAAAGCTGTGCAGATATAACACCTTAGACTTTTAACAGGAGTATATAATATCAAGATATATCCCTGAAGAATATTCTAAAATCCTTGAAGGGGTTTAAGAGATATGGAGTGGACACTAAATATAGTCATACGACCATTGATCTCTAATTGTGACCTTGAACCAAGGTGGTTGTAACATACGCTATGCACATCGTCTCAATATGGTGAACATTTGTGGTGAGTTATTCTAAAATCATTGAAGGGGTTCAAGAGATATGAAGTGGACACGAAATATAGTCAAATGACCTTTGATCTCTAATTGTGACCTTGTGGTTGTAACATGCTCTCTGCACATGGTTTCAATATGGTGAACACAGACATACGTTCTTACTAAATGGTACTTAAGTGTCTATGTTACGTATTTTAAGTACCGTATTTATGTGTCTAATTTTAGCCACTTAAAAGAAATTTTTAGCCACATAACAGCCAATTATCCTACGGAATGAATGGAATTTACCAGTTATGTATTGTTTGCTATGGACAGTTTAGTCACATAAGTACCTATTCGTAAGAGAGGACTCCCCTGCGTAGGTGGTATTAGGTGGTATTTCCATTGTTCTCGAACAACAGAGTGACCACTTAAGTAACAAAAGAATGACCACTTAAGGGACAAAAGACGGAATAAAGACAATAGATTTCTATTGTCTTAGACCAGACCCCCTACCACCTAAGATACCTAACATGCGTGCGGACAGACGGATGGACAACTTGACCAAAAACAATTATGTCTCTCCTCCATTATATGGGGGGAGACATAATAACAAAATTTAGAATAACACTGAAGACTTTTACAATAAGAATAATGAAACATTGAATAACAATAACGTATAAAATTTAGCAACATTTGAGGTGCTATTGTCCACTTTCTATGGTACGGTGGAGCCTCAGAAAACCGCACATCAAGAGGACCTGCAGAAAAGTTCGATTTTTGGAAGTTTCTGGTATTTGGAAGCCTAGAGTAATGGGGCATAGAGTTAAAAGTACCTTTTGGTTTAAAAATACCTTAGCTGTTAATGTATTGTAGTTATTGACTGATTGTAACCTTTTCTTAATGTATGCAAAAAAAACTAGAGCTATCACTAAATGTGATTAATACCCCCAAAAGACTGCTTTATAAACTGAGGAAGTTCCTAGTAACAGAATACCTTGCAAACAAACTAAAAAGAGATATTGTTCTTGGCAATAACTCTGTAATTTGTCAAGATAGAGTTATGGTTCTTGTACACTGCACTTCCTCTTAATGTGCTTGACCATTGTATGAAGTCGTATTGAATTCCAACCAATAGTTTTCGAATTATTTTCCGGACAAGTAAAAGTAACAAAGGGAAATAACTCTGAAATGAGTCAAGATAGAGTTATTGTTCTTTTGAACTACACTTCCTCTCATTGAGCTTGACCATTGTATGAAGTTGTATTGAATTCCAACCAGTAGTTTTTAAGTTATGCTCCAGACAAGGAAAAGTAACAAAGGGCAATAACTCTGTTGTAAGTCAAGATGGAGTTATGGTTCCTGTGTACTGCACTTCCTCTCATTGTGCTTGACCATTGTATGAAGTTGTATTAACCAGTAGTTTTCGAATTATGCTCTGGTCAAAGAAAAGTAACAAAGGGCAATAACTCTGTAATGAGTCAAGATAGAGTTATGGTTCCTGTGCACTGCACTTCCTCTCAATGTACTTGACCATTGTATGAGGTTGTATTGAATTCCAACAAGTAGTTTTCAAGTTATGCTTTGGACAAGGAAAAGTAACCAAGGACAATAACTCTGTAATGAGTCAAGATGGAGTTATGGTTCTTGTACACTGCACTTCTTCTGATTGTGCTTGATCATTGTATGAGGTTGTATTGAATTCCAACTAGTAGTTTTCAAGTTATGCTTCGGACAAGGAAAAGTAACAAAGGGCAATAACTCTGTAATGTGTCAAGATAGAGTTATGGTTCTTGTACATTGCACTTCCTCTCATTGTGCTTGATCATTGTATGAAATTGTATTTAATTTCAACTAGTAGTTTTCAAGTAATTCTTCGGACAAGGAAAAGTAACAAAGGGCAATAACTCTGTAATTAGTCAAGATGGAGTCATGGTTCTTGTGCACTGCACTTCCTCTCAATGTGCTCGACCATTGCATGAAGTTGTATCGAATTCCAACTAGTAGTTTTCAAGTAATGCTCCGGACAAGGAAAATGCAACAGACCGCCCGACCGACCAACCGACCGACCAACCACCGGGTGACTCCTATATACCCGCCTAAACTTCGTTTTGGGGGTATAATAAAACACATTTAATGATTTAATGAACAAAATCTGACATGTACAAATAAGCATGTTTTACAATGCCAGTGCATATTTATCTCCATATAATGAAAGATAACCAAATACATAACAAAACTTTTTTTATAGCAATTGTTTCAATTTATGTTTGTAGTGTCCGGTTTTTAGAAGAACTTTTGTATTGAAATAGATTGTGTAGATTGAAATTATAGAATATATCTCTTGGAATTTGTAAGTTCTGGTACAAGAAGTACAATTTATATTGAAAACAGAAGGGGAGATCATCATCATCTTTGATAATGGCTAACCGTCATAACTGACTATTACGGCCATGCGTGGGGGGTTAGAAAAAGTTAAAAGATTGCCAAATCTCCTAGGTTACTCAGTCCACCCAGGTTTTTGGCAATGTGATAAAAAAAGTGCAAACAGCCTAGCTCAGCCTTGAAATACCTACAATAGTGCAAATCTACAATTGTATGTATGTGTGGAGATTTCGGGACCAAGAAAATCGTCCGAAAGTTTCCGGTATAAAGATGGTCCAGTTTTCAGAAGTTCCACTGTATTATATAAATACCTAATTGCTATTTATTTTGCATGACCCCCAGTTTTGCTGAATTTTAGCCAGTGCTTAAATTTAATTTGTTTGATACCCTCTGTATACTTTAGTTAATTTCTATTTTATCCCACAAGTGATAACTATACATAATATGTATGATAGTATTTTTTAGTAGCTTCACGGCTGTTACAAATTATGAGAAACACAATTCTCTGACAAATCCCTTAACTTGGATAACTTCTCTAACATATGCGGTTCCTTAACTTGCATGTAAAGCTTGAAACAAATTTCTTAAGTTGCACCCAGATCAAAGCGATGAAGGAAGCTGTCTTTTTGAGCTCCATTTCTTAAGTTGATAATCCTTAAGAATTTATTGAAGTTTTCAAATCAATCCAATAATCCTTAACAGAGATGATGTTCGATGCTGACATTAAGTTTCCTAATATAAATGAAGCACATAAAATATTTACCTCTTGTCCACACTGGGGTCTTCAGCTAAAAACAGGTAAACCAGAGATCCTCTGACATCTTCTTTCACACTGTATGTCTGCATAAAAAATAAAAATTTGTACAAATCAGTGTTCACCATTTACTGTTAGAAACTTTTACAAGAGAATATATCTCACTTTTTTCCATGAGAGCAAATAAGGCTTAATCCTTTAATGTCACCACTAACTTGGCACTAAACTGATCATATATTATATTCAATCCACAGTTATTAATTTATAAGGTGTTACCATCATATCAACTACTGAGATTATACACCTGGGCCCAGGGCAATGACACATAAATTATGTTGCTGTCTGAAATCTGTGCACTTGCATACACTGGGTATTTCACACATTGCTGTAAAGATAAAGTGAATATAATACTTGCAAAACTTCTTATTAATACCTAATTAACCCTTACCCTACTGGCCGCACATGAGCCTGCCTTTGCAACGAGTGCAGATCATGATCACTCTGTAGATCAATGGCCTCTTATAATATTATTTTTTATAAATCAGGTGATCAGTTGTGTCAAATTAAAGTTTGATCAGTATTTACATCCCTGAATCAATCATATGTACTTTGAGAACTTTAAGAATCCATTACATGTTCAAATGTATTGTTGAGTGAATGAGTGAAACAAGTTGAGTGAATAAATCAATTTAATGCTGCATTATTTTGTTAACATTGAACCATGAAAATATGCCACATCTGTAACTGTAAGATATTAAACAAGAGCTGTCACATGACAGCACGCTCGACTATTCGAAAGCTTGTTGGTAAAATGGGGTTTTTGTCTAAGAACAGGAGTATTGTGTAATTGTCTATAAGAATTAAGGTCAAAGATATGAAACTTGTTCAAAGACCTTTGTAAATGTACATTGCATTCAAAGCCTTACTCTGGATTCTGCAAGCCAACTAGAGGGAGGATGGGGGGGATAATTTCAAAGAAATACATGACCTTGTATATTTGATCATGAATAATTTTGTAACTTTTCAAAATTGATATGTATAGAATTAAAAAAGCATGACCGCTGCATGCTGCATAATTATTCTATGACATTTCAAAAGAAAGCCATTTTGAGTATTTCCATATTAGTCTGGTAGAAACTGTGACAAAATTTTAAGTTAAAAAGGGCATAAATATGTCAAAAATCAAAAACATTGGTGAAGATGTTGACAGTAAACATACATTTTATGTTTCAAGTCAATACGTTCGATAGTATTCTATCTTTAACAAAAAATTCAAAGTTAAAAAGGGACACAAATCTATCAAAAATCAAAACAGAGTTAAGGGGATTGTTTCCTCAGGTGTAGATGTTGATGGTTGACACATACTTTGAGTTTCAAGTCAATACTTTTTATAGTATTCAAGATATTTGACTTTATACAATCTTTTACCAAAAATTCTAAGTTAAAAAGGGATATAAATCTGTCAAAAATCAAAACAGAGTTAAGGGGATTGTTTCCTCAGGTGTAGATGTTGATGGTAAACATATATTTTGAGTTTCAAGTCAATACCTTTGATAGTATTCAAGATATTTGACTTTATAAAATCTTTTACCAAAAATTCTAAGTTAAAAAGGGATATAAATCTGTCAAAAATCAAAACAGAGTTATGTGGATTGTTTCCTTAGGTGAAGATGTTGATGGTAAAGATATATTTTGAGTTTCAAGTCAATACCTTTGATAGTATTCAAGATATTTGAATTTATAAAAAACTTTAACCAAAAATTCTAAGTTAAAAAGGGGCATAAATCTGTCAAAAATAAAAACAGAGTTATGGGAATTGTTTCCTCAGGTGTAGATGTTGATGGTAGACACATGCTTTGAGTTTCAAGTCAATACCTTTGATAGTATTCAAGATATTTGAATTTATAAAAAACTTTAACCAAAAATTCTAAGTTAAAAAGGGGCATAAATCTGTCAAAAATCAAAACAGAGTTATTGGGATTGTTTCCTCAGGTGTAGATGTTGATGGTAAATATATAGTTTGAGTTTCAAGTCAATACCTTTGATAGTATTCAAGATATTTGACTTTATAAAAAACTTTAACCAACGCAGACGCCGACGCCGACGCCGGGGCGAGTGCAATAGCCTCCTTATTCTTCGAATAGTCGAGCTAATAAAGTGCCAATTTTCAGCAACTTTCAGCATAAAAATAATTCAGACTAAATGACATTTTGATCAAGTGTGACAGTAAAAGAAATAGCTATGGAGACGATATTTCAATTCAACCAAATGTCATGGAAGCGGGCAAAGCAAGCCCTCAGAGGTAGTGACCCAAAACTTAATATGATAATCAAAATGACATCATGCTTGTTGTTTATTATTTCTCATTTTTACATTTTTGTTAAGCATGACGTCCAAACGTTTAGCACGAAATAAACGTAGCAAAATTTCCAATACACAGGCATACAAAATGTGTACAAGACTTTAGCAAGAAAATTCTAACCGTGTGGGTTTAAATGGATGATATAATGACTTTGAAGGTAAGCAAGACAAAATTGTTTACATTGATTTTGAAATGAATAATCAATTTATCTGTTGGAAAACTTCATTTAAATGTTTTTACAATAGCTATAAAAAGCTTCCAAGTTCTCTGCCATGAGATCATGGCGGAAAGAAGTCTAATTAATTTGACGTTGAAGCCAGCGATGATAGTTCTTGGATGTGCCTTTTCTTTTATGTCTAATCACGACTGTAGACTGTATGTCAATAGGGCATTACCATGGAGATTTTCCCGGGCTCTTTTAACACCGTATATATCATGCATATGAACATGTTAACTAGAGTATTTGGTAAAAATCTACCTAAATAATCAAAAGTGTAAATCTGTTCAACTGACTGTTATGAAGTTGTCCCAAATCCAATTATTTCAATGCATGTAATTTTCCTTCATACGACCGCCATTATCGGCCCCTGACATGATAAATATCTCCACTGAAATTAGTTTTTCACAGTGTACAATAGGTCGTTGCTTCAAGTGTGCGAATAATCTTCCCTTGAGCAAGATGTAAGGATGTTGCTTAAAGTGACATTATGCGCATCTTACTGCACATAGTGTATTTTTGGTGACAGTTTTATAAAAGCAATTTTTGGTTGCTGTTCATTTAAATACGTTAAATTAATGATTATGCCGCATTAGTATTCGAAGTTGGTGCGTTAGATATAAAAAAATCAGACTGATAAAATGACAGTTGATTGTGTCGTTGTTGATGTTGGTAGAGATGTCGGCAGTGGAAGGGAAGCAACCCTGCATGCAGTTGTTCTTTTCTTAAATTGACTCTCCCAGTCAAATAAGAAAATCAATATTTGGAAAGTTATTATTTCATACTGGTAGCATGAAGAGTTTGGTGTATTGGGTTAAAAGCTATTATTTCCTCTACGCTTTTGTACACACAGCATATTCAGCTGGATTTTTACTTGAAAAAAATGCGCATAATGTCACTTTAAGAAAGTGTAATTAAAGGGATAAATATTTACCACGATCTTTTCTCTTATGATTCATCCCAATATCAAATACAATCATTACAATTTCTCAAGAATATAACAGAAAATTTAAAAAATACGGTTGTATACCAGTGGTTGTCGAAATAGTTCCCAGCTGTATGATGTCATATAGTAAAATGTCTGCCGCACAGCGCAAGACGATGTGTTTCCGAGATTAAATGCTCTTTATTTATTCAAAAGGAGAAGAATAAATATAATTTTAGGATTACTTGAAAGAAAAATAACTTATTTATCAAGTCAAAGAAGTTTCAGTTGCAGTTAATTGATATAATGTACGTGATTTGAACAATACACGGGCTGGTTGAATTTATTGCGGATTAAAATTAGGCTCTGAGGTTTGACAGCTATCAAATATCAGATCTAAAAAAATCGGCCAAATCAATGAGGCGAATGAATTAGGCTTGGCGGAAAGTGCTATAGGAAATATTGAAGGAAAACGATAAGACCTCACATTTTAGCAATGAATATAAAAAGAAAAATTCTAAAAAATATTAATGTGGAAAGAGAAAATAAAAAATGCTGGGTCTTATCAAGGTTTTTCAAACAGTATGGTCTAGAAACGCCCTCTATAAACGTCTTATTGTACTGATAATCTAGTCTCAGTTATCGATTTTTACCTGGAAGCATTTATCACACCGAGCGAGTTAACTGGTATTTTGTCCGATAATTGTATGCAAAACTGCCCGTCACTGTCATTTAAATACCAAATTTAATAAAAATGGTATAATTGGAAAGCTGATGAAATTTTCTGTAAAACTGTGAAATTAAAATTAATTTTTATTTTTAACGCGAGTTAAACACGGTCTATGCTATTCCGTCTTGCGCGTTTTAACGATGGATGGTTATTTGACTCGCGGTACATGTCTTACAAAACTGTACATTCTTATGTTATTAAATAAAAAAACGCAAATCTAATTCATAACCTTTGAAAAATAACCCTTAATTTACATTTTAATTAGCAATTTTCCATCATTTGACCCTAAATATACAGTAAAAAACTGTGCACAAAATATTACCGTATCGCGAAAAAAAAACACTGGTGACGCCATTTTTAAAATTTTGAACGGATCTACACGTCCCAGAAAATTAAAATACAGGTGAAATACGAAAATCTTAGACATAACATAAGTACATTCGACTAATATCTATGAGAAAAAGCTGCTACATGGTTCATACCGAAGTTCTGAGACAAAATTCAAGTACTTTTCAGTGAATAATCTAGGTTTTGATTTATATGAGTCCCTGGGACGCACAGTTTTCAAAACAATGAGTCCCAGCTATGAAATAATGAGTCCCAGAAAATAGAATCGGACACCCCACTGCGAAAGCCGCCGTGATGTGTTTTTTTTCAAATATAATTGTTTCTAAAAGTATTGAGTTACTGAAAATATTAATAACCTTTTACGTAGATGTAAAATATTTATTTCCGCTAAAAATCTGCTGTAATTAGTCGAGGTTTATTCTCCAATTAGCATTTGTCACTCGCGAATGTCGCGGTAGGTGTGAAAAATACGAGCATTCATAAAAGATGACAAACTAACTACGTCAACTTTGAAATCTCGAGCTATGTGACACCACTGATTGAGTAACGTTTGATAATTTGTGAATGCGAAAAGTATTTTCAATTAACTTAATTAACATTTGTAAGTTCCAACAATTCTTTATTTAAAATAAACGTTATGTTTATAACAAAATCGCGACGCTTCAAGCCGATTTTTTCTATGTAAAACTTTTCTTCTACAATGTATTTACTTCAAAGAATTTCCTTTGCCGAATAAAATAATTTCTACAGCGACTTCTTTTACTCATAAAGCCGCAGATGTTACGAGATCAAAGCACGTACGCCGAGTTTTGTTTGATCCAAGCGAAGCACGTGGCATTAAAAAGACCGAATATGTTGACAGGTAGTGACAAGTCTGATTATTTTGGAATTATAAAACCTAGTTTGGAATAGACAATGTATTATATGAGTAAGTTTTTTTGGGATTATGCACTATCAAGCTATACAAATGTACGTCGGTCGGCAAATATTTTCGAATTTAATAAACATGATAAATGTACAAAAGTAAAATATACGTGTATACAAATTTTCACGGAAAATAATTCTAATTTAATGTCCTGTTAGCTGTCTGAAACACCACTCTAAGTACCGCGATTTTACACCCGGTGCCGCGCGATTTTTTAACGATTTCATGTGAAAATTCTTCTTCAGGAAACGCAAGTTCGTGGACGATATTCTTTTATACAAACTGCCGCGAGCATATACCCAAGTCTCGCTTTTCACGTGCTTGCGCCCTAAAGGGCCGACATATTTCAAATCTTTGCGTCCTTTGCATTTTTTGTGCGTCTATGACGCCGGACGCAGGGCTAGATTATTCACTGACTTTTCAAGGACTTTTTTCTAATTTTCCTGGACTTAAATGATACGCAAAATCCGACTTCATGTCGGGATATATAGTCAAATCATACACAGTCGCTTAACATAACATTTGGAACACAATGTAATACATGTACGTATCTTGTTTATTCAAATTAATATCAAGCAAAATTCATGTTGATAATCTCAATATTTACTTGTTATTCAAATCTGGATTTTTTGTCATGAAGAATAACTAAATTGACTCGTTGGAACATTAATTTGTCAGATTTTGTTTATAAATGCTTTTCTTCTCATTGATGACTCTCCAACGCACTTTCGCCCATATTGCGCAATGTCTATAAGTTTATCCATCACAGCGCAAGTACACTTGTGTTTGTTCCCCTTAAAATCCTTTATCCATTCTTTATAAATATCATTCGTGAGCAATGTCGATGAGAAAATGCACTTATTTCGGCTAACTTTCACAAATTTTCCGCGACCATGACTTTTGGTAAAGGGAAATCACTCCTGAAGCAAGGGTGTCAAAATTCCCGAATCTGGTACGTAGTTGATACATCACAAGTGAGCAGGTTCAATGGACTGATACAGATGCAGACTATTTTCTCGTCATTTTAAGTTGTGATACAATTATTTTGGACGTTTTTTGATGCGGAACATACCAATTTAATGACTTTTAAAAGAAAATCGCTAGTTTTATTTTCAAATTCAAGGACTTTTTCCCAGCACAGAATTCAAGTTCTTTTCAAGTACTTGGCATCAAATTCAAGTACTTTTCAAGGCCTGTGCGAACCATGTGCTACATTAATCCCATGAACACCATGCAAGTAGGAAAGAAGCACTAAAATTAGGTTGGTTTTTGGCTTTCGGTCAATTGTGAAAAAAAACGTTCATATCAAGTCAACTTTCCATACTTAAATATACCCAAAGATCTATAAACTGTTAGTATAGGTCTTTGATCCACCTAAAACGAAACATTGGGAAAAATAATATTATGTTATGATTAGGGAATGCATAGTAAAATATCAAGATATACATAGATATAAAGTTTCAGTATTTTCTTTCTTTTTCCAAAATTGCGGGTACCCGGATGTTTGTCATGTGATCCAAGGCAAGTTATTTATCGTATTATGCTTCTTTCCAGACCATACTGCTTAGAGTCATATTCCCGGACAAAAATGACACATTTTCTGAAGCTGCCGGTTTTTTTAAAAACAAAACTGGACCAAATTTTCACCATACATACCTCATCCCTTCCTCCACAAGACTATGTTTACGTTTTTGTTTTGTGACAACTTCTGTTATACTAAATGAGGCTCCAAACAGGGTATACTTTCAAGTATGTTTTCAACCTCAGTACAGGATACATTTCCAGACACTTTGGAATTTAGTTTATTTTGCGATAAATAATGTCTTTATTGTATAAATACACATTCAGTATATGACCGAACTCAATACAGTTGACGGCCATGCTATTTTTGTAACGGAAAATCCCGGATGTGACGTCACAATAAAACCTCCTATAGCGTCTTCAATCTTTTTTTAAGTTTCTTATAATTCCAAATATTTTCAATGCAAAAATTGTAAACGTAGTTTTAAAAGGTTTAATATGTTCTTTTATTGAATTCTATGTTCGTCTGCGACCAAGAACAGCAAAGCTAACAATTTAAAATGCACGTCAAGTGCCTCTTCCAAATGTTGCATGATGTGCATGCGCAGTTCTACACTTTCCCCAAAGCATGTTTACAGAAAAAATGTTGTACAAGTAAGTTTTTATGGCATTTTTGTTGCCATATACTCACTAGAAACAAATGAGTGTTGTTCAACTATCAAAAAGAGTTCGAATGATTGTTTATGCTGGATCAAAACAATTAGTGAAAATAAAGTGTTTAAATGGGAATGTCTGGGAATAGTTCCTGTCCGGGAATATGGCTCTAAGCAGTACTTTTTGAAAACCTTGGTCTTATTTATAGATGGACAGACAGTCCACATTTTAAGTTTTAGCCTAAATAAAATGGCTAAAAACCAAGGGCCTGTGGAGGGGCTTATTCGGGCCATAATATTCATGATATTTTACCATATAACATAATTAAGAAAGATTTCTCTTTAAACCTGTCGAAAATTAGGCTCTCCATTGCTGAGACTATCCATTCATCGTTGCTCTACAAGGCAGTTTATATTGCAGTCAAAATCGGCTTTGTAGTACAGTACCGCTCGTCTTATTAGCGGGTCAAACTCAACGTCACTGACCTTTTTTCTCGAATCAGGTAAAAACTCGTCAATATGTCAATTTAAAACTTCAAACAACCGGTCGTCGCTGGTCCGTACAAATGGCGTTTTCTGATAAGGGGACACAACTATCGGCGTCCCACTATATGCCGTTATATGCCGTAGATTTACACTGATTGAGTTTATTTATCCTCGCTACCAGTTGAGAACATATGACACGATAGGATTACAAAATAAATAATTTACTAAATTATCACGTGTGGAAGTGTCATAATATTTCATGTCAATGACTATACAGACTTAAACCCGCCCAAGAAGGACTGGGACACTGCTGGTCCATCCCCAACCCCAGTGAAACCCTTTTTGCTATCAATCGCAACCAAATGGTTAGCCTCCCTACCCGTGAAAATATTATCCTTGACCTATTCCTTACAACTAATCCAATTTTGTAAACATAGTAAATTTCCTTCCCGACATCAGTGATCATAATGTATGATTACAGTCAATCTGTTACCAAAAGCTTCGTATGTTTCCCCAACTGGCTATCATCAGGTTATATATAGATCTAGTATGTATCGTTTCTTATAATATGTACTTGATCAAAGCAATTTGTCAGCTAGGCCTATTCACCTGTCATAATGCTCCAATTGGAAATAAATAATTTCAACGGATGTACGATACAAAGAAAAAACAAAAGATAGACTGAGGATTTAATTAAATTTTAGATTTACACCAGATACTATTTCTGAACGTATAATAACCCATGTGGAGACTAACTCTTTACTGTAAAGGGAGGTAGTTATTGGCACGAATTAGTGATGACGTCATCAGGTATATCCATGACGTCATGCTGTTGTTTTAACTTTGACGTTCAAACGAACACAGGTATTGACGCTCTTATTTTCACATGCAGCTACTCTACGCTGAACTGGCCGAGAACATAAGACATGTACGCTGAAGATCTCTTTTCCCTGTCCAGTGCAAATCCATGGTCTAGTTGTAATTTGCTGGGATCACAGGTTCGATATCCCGGTCTACTAATAACCACAGGAACTTCAATGAACAGTGTATTTTGGAGAAAAAACTATTAATAAACATAAAAAAGTTCAATAGGCAATTAAGAATGCATTAACAATAATTTTGATGTAAAATATTCGCCGATTGGATTATCAGGCAAAATTCCTTACTTCAACGAATTTTGTGTCATTTTGTTACTTTCATTTTTGTAGTGTGTGTCTTATGAAGCATACAATTATGTGAATAGGCATTTCTTCATAATGAATTTTGTGTCAATTATGAGTTACATGTAATGCAACATTCTTAGAAGTTTTCAATCAAAACCTCGGCTGAAAACAGTAGTTATTTAGCGCTTATTTTTGAATGAATTGACACATGTTGTTGAAATGTCTATACGTCGGATTAGTTGTTGTTTGTTTGATTTTTCTAGTGCGACGTAACGATTGTATTTTACGTCCGTCAATTCGAGTTTCTGAAGTCAGCACTATATGCATATTGCCTGACATTATACAAATTAAAGGTTTACTACTAAATTTAGGTTTAATAACACTGTTTGCCAGACCAGAATATCATGTTTTGCAAAATGAATTTATTTTTTTAAATTCATTATTGTAATAGAAATAATAAATTGAATAGTAAAGTCATTAGAAAGACATCGCGGAAGTGAGTATTTAAATGTTTTCTCAACATTTTAGATACGAAATTGTTTAAATGATAATGCAAGATCTTTCAAATAGTTCTATTTGAAAGACCTTGGATAATGTAAAAAAAACACTTTGAAAAATAAATGTTATAACATGAAACCCTAGTATTTTAACTCGTTTTATTGACTCTCTTTCTTGTGAAAATACTCCCAGATTGCACCAAAAACGTTCTAGCAAACAAAAATTGCCGCCGAACCCCCTAGAATGCTTGCGTACACATTCTCCAAGCCCTGGCTACGCCCCTGACTACAGACAGAGACATCAGGATAGGGAGATAAGCAGCTTCAGCTTTTTACCTTGAAATACTGCGCGTGACATAGGCGATTTGCAAAAATTGGCGATTTTGTAGCAGATAAAACTTTAAAGATATTTGTTTTATAGATCTAGATTCTATACACACAACCCATACATTTTCTTGAAGTTTAAACTACTGTACTGTACTCTTTCTACTTATGATTTCAGTATGGCCAATAAACTTAATATCCACGTAAGCGACGGGCTTGATATTAAATTTGCAGCTATCATGCTATTGCGATACATTCCTGAAGGAGGCCGTATCGGTATTTTTCATAAGCCCGGGAAAAAATACAATCAGACCTTGGAGCTGTTTACAATATCCGTGCTTGATTCAACGGACGAAGACTATCCACGAAAAAAGCATATTAGATTTCCCTTCAACCTACAGAGTTGTTGTAAGAAGAAACGCCCTGGGAAAACCAACATTGCAAAGAGTAGCAATACGGGTCACTGTGTATTGAGGTAGGAAATGTAAACGATTTGTAAAAAACTTTACTGTATACTCAAAACGCTTTTAAATTTATACAACATTGAAATCACTTTAGACTTTATTTCGAAAATATAATTCCAATAAAACAGAGGGATATAAAGAAACAGCAAGGCATCATAGATGCAATTACGAGAGTCTGATGGAAATTCTACGAAGTTTGCAACTGAAAATGTATAAGAAACATAAAGCTGAGGAAGGACTATATTTAACACACTAAAAAGGCAACAGAGGAAATACTGCAAGAAGGAAGGACTTATTGAACACATCAAAAAGACAGCAGAGGTAATACTGCAGAAGAAAGGACGACTGCTGTATCGCACCTTCTCAGGCAGTTCAAATATGTGAAGAGGCAGCAAAAAAGGTCAGTAAACTTCGAAATGTTTTCATCTGTTTCATCATTTTTAATGAGAAATGATGAAATTAAGGCTGTTTAAGCCTTCTCGGAATTATTGTAGAATGTAACACTTTTGCTAAAGGGTTGAAGTTGAACATTTTAATTGAGTGAACATTTCTACTGTTTTCGTATCGTTTTTATGAAATAACTTTACAATATTCGAAACATCTACTGTTTCAGAAGGAGAAGTAGTAATAACTTGGATGAAATTCTCCAGATTCTTTATTTCAAAATAGTATCGTTGAATACTTTGTAACTGCATTAACATTTAGGAGAATAAATGGGAAAAGTCGTTTCAAACTTGGAACAAAAATACAACTCAATTAGGAGACTTACTTCCCTTATACTTTTTAGCCTTAGATATTTACTATTAGCTAAATAAAAGGAGAAGCCATATTTGAATGACTCATTGTTTTATTC